>JAODKN010000127.1:401858-416027 GCA_026774425.1 Petrocephalus zakoni | reverse complement strand
AATACAATTGCCTCCCTATCCCAGAAATGTCTGAAGTGAAACAAACACTGTATGTATGACATCCACTAAGTCTCTCACAAAATCCCTAACTTATTGTGAGTAGTGTATGTACAACAGATAGCTATTAGGTGATAATGTAACTGAATATTTTTTTGCAGGTCCATTAAGTAGGAATTTTAATGGAACATACTTGAGGAGTTTTTCAAAGTACATTTTTGAATCCAGGCGTCAGTGTAATTCAGTGAAATACTGCCATCATGAGTTCACCAGGTGTACTAAAAATCATTTTGATATGTAAGAAAAATGTTTCTGGAGAGCTATAGATAAGCGATTTTAGATTTACAGCATAAATAAAGTACGTTTACAGACTTCAGTTGAAGTTTATTTTTAAGATGTAAAACATCAAAACCAGGATTTAAGGAGAAAATGTAGAATGAGCAGAATGCTATGCCTTTTATGAAACATAATTTCTTTGAGTCTCTGCACTGGCTCCATGTGTGTGGAGTTTGCATGTTCTCCTCGTGTCGTCATGGGGTTTCGTCCATGTACTCTGGTTTCCCCCAGCAGTCCCAAAACATGCTAAGGTGAATTGGATGTCTGTAGGTGTGAATGGTGTGTGAATGCACCCTGCAAAGGGTTGGAGCCCCATCTTGGGTTATTTCGCATTTTGTGCCCATAGCTTCTGGGATAGGCTAGGTAAGCAGGAACAGAAGATGGATGAATGGATAGATGAATCAGACATGGTCGTATATAATGTTGACCATTTTAATAAATCTATTTAATTGCTTTCTTACTAGTACTCCAAAATACTTTGTCCATGAAAAGTTACAGCATAATACTTAAATGCATGAATGCATTATAAACATATCATAATGCATTTTATGCATGTCTATTTCATCTGTGCCTTGCAGCACCCATTAACTAATGTTATTATTTAATTTCTTTTTTTTGCCTTTGTAAATGTTGATTATGATAATTGGAATTTACCATCTAAACTTTGATGCTGACTCTTGGAAAAATCAGTCCAACTGGAATAATACTAAATTTATTAAATGAAATACAGGCATAAATTATGAATGATTCATTGCTCTCCAGGCAATGGTGGTAATGATGGTGTATTTGAGACTAATTCTGGAACACAATTTTCAGCAGTAAATGTGCTCGCTGTCTTCCTTAATAATGTACATATATTTTCCAGAGGAATCCGTGGTCAAACCTGGTGTGTGGGTGTTGCTCAGCTGCTCACATCCAGCAAATGCTTGCTGATTTATGGTGGTCATGGATCAATTCACATCTTCTCTGGACTGGCTATATAAATATTGCTTTTCCTTTATCCATATCCAAATAATGACACACCGTTGCTTTAACAATTTGCAGTAGAAAATGTGAATTACGTATCAGGGCGCTTTTGTTGTTTGTTTGCAGTTCTCTGCTGAGCAAAGTGATTAATTACTCCTCATAGAATAAGGTGTTTCACACGGCAGAGATGGCACCAATATCACAGCAACAACAGGACAAGGCCAGTCATTGTCAACCTGTCCATACAGGGGTAAATGTGTCCGTGGCAGTATGTTTTGACTGAGAGGAAAAAAAACCCTACAAGGGCTATGTTATGTCATGGTAAAAATTAAATTTGATTCAAAATGACCAAAAGAATTCACCTTGGTGTTGACCTCTGGACAAGGCACATCTGGATCACAGCTTCATAGCTACTGTCAGCATGCTTACATTTTAATGTTGACTGTAATAATACAATGCTTAGAGGGGCCCTAGTATGCTAATTTTCACTGTTCATACTTTTTTGGCTCGACTAGAATAAATTTACATGCTTCAATCTTCCAAAACACATACTTTTTCTCATACTGTACATCTTAATTCTGTTACAGCTTTAAGTCTCACCCCCTATCAGCCCGATGTACTCTGATTGCTCAGCTTGCCTGAATGGTCAGCTTTCCTTACACGCTTTTCCCCTGTAGGAAAATGTTGCTGCGCAGACTGTGGATTGTGTGAGGGCATGCCAAGCTTGTATGTAGTCGGCCAATAAGGACTCGGTTATGAAGTGACCTCAACATGTCATGGAAGTAAGAGCTGGAATTCCAACGAGGTGTTTCAGGCAGATTAACAGAGTGGTTTCTATGGTGAGAGTTATTCCTATTGGAGTGTACCTTGGGCCTTAGGACTTTGCAGACCATTTACATGCACAGAAAGCTATATAATACACAGGAAAAAAGGGGGGAAAATGGAAAGGGATATTAGGGCACCTTTAAAAGCAAAAAACAGGACCTCTCAGAAAATTATTTTAAAAAGTCATGTGAGTTGTATTTCACATCTGGTCTGGTCAGCATGCTCAAGTCATGTAGTAAAACAGCAATGTCTGAAAAGTTAAGTGTTTGTAAACAAAGCAAAATGATTTTCATGTGGAATTCACATGGATACTTTCTGTGAAGCGGAAATGGGAAATTTACATCGGTCATTATCTTAATGGCATCTAATAACATTTTTTTAATGCACTGACATATCTCCATTGGTCCCACGACTGAGCTGGAGATCAGTGCCGCCGTTCATTTTAACTTGATGAATGAATGTTGTTTTTGGTGGGACTACGACGAAATAAGGGGCTGAACTTTGATCTCTTCTACTCCGAATGCAATTTGTATTATCCCCATCGTCATTAGAGCTGCTTTATTACGATGTTGTTAATCTCCATCCCATCCCAGGCAGCAAACAAACAGCCTTTTCCACCCTGAATACACCACATTTTCCCTTGTGAGCTCCAAGGCCAAAGAAATGTATAATGAAAGCCGAGACCAAGCACTGAAACACAATGCCATCTCCTGTAGTGTAGGTGGCACTGTTTTTCAGGTAGGCATTTGGTAATGCACAAGCACCTGTTTTATAGCCCCAGCTGGGCAGAACAAATTGGTGTTCTTAGTATTCTATTATACATATGCTGATTACAAACCGCTCCTGTACCATTGCATTTGGTGCTAATTACCAATACAACCTCTCAACAGTGGAGAGCTTATTGATAAGATGGCTCTAACGTGGTATACGTCACGATTATTTGCGGAACACAAGAGCAGGACGCGGTGACGTAAATGGACTTTGCCGTGTCAAGGTGATTTCAGTCGCTGCTTCTCGCCTATTGTTTTCCTGGGTTATCGGCACTCGTGGAATAAATTGACATTAAACGCAGAAGGCTGACATTCTTGAGAAAATGTGAGTCGTGTCCCTATAGATTACTCACTGGGGACATTATGACGGGAGGTGAAAATGGTTCTTAACTGCTAACCATCCCTGAATGTATACAAGAGGAAGTGAGGCATTTTTCAGGTTAGATGGCTTTTTTTTATTAAGAATGTAACTAAGAATGGCCCATTCAAACAGACACCAGCCTTTTATAACAGTTCAGTAAGTGTCCTTCCAGGTGAATCATACACTCATACACTCCTGCTCTTTGTGAATCACAGATACATTTTACTCTTTTTTGAGAAGGAGGAACCACAAGTCAGATGTACTTCAACTTATCAGCTTTTCTCACACTATTCTGAACCTGTACATTATTGCCATATAACAATAAAATTTCACAAAACGAAGCATACCATTTTGATATGAAACATCTTTTTTTCTGAGATGCTTACCATTGGGTTAAATGTATATGAGTAATTTGAACATGTTTTCATTCTGATACATAATTAGAAGGTAAGAATCAGACAAGCTTTGTTTTTATCAACCTCATTATTATAGTTATATATATATTTTACTATAGAGTTAGGTCTGTCAATTATGATATGCTTATAGACTATTGTCAAATAGAAACCATCAAAATAGTATATATGGGTTAAACTATGTATAGGAATCTCTCTTATTTTTGATAGATCTCCCTCCCTTTTGGAAATTTTATAAGGTAACACTATGTATTCCACCATGCACCTGGCAACATGGTGTTTAGAGACATGAACTTTAATCAAATTCCAATTTGGGATGTCAGGCTGTAATACTCTTTAACACTTTGATATGATGCAATAAATCTTCCAAAGCTTACTATTTGGTTGGGTCCTTTATCTGTCCATTTTCTCTGGCCGCTTTTTGAGGACAGGGTCACGTAAAGCCGATCCCTGGAAGTATGGGCTATGTGGCTATGTTTTCCCAGCTGCATGGATGTAAACTTGCATTAGGAAGACAAACACGAGCCTGGCTTGCTTTGGGGGCACTGCACTCTGGCACTGCACGCTGGCACTGCACGCTGGCTCAGCCCGCACTTGGAAAACAAGCTTCACTCCCACTTGCATGTATGGTATCTGTCTTAAAGAAGAAGAAGATATGATATGCAAAAGAAGCATTCCCATGGTCCTGTACTCATACATATAAATAGCACATAAAGCATTATTTAATTTTCATTTAAAGAACATGCAAAATCTAAATAAACCCCAATGACTGGAATCAAGCCTATAACCCTGTGGGTAAGGAGCTACCCTTGAAACATCTGGGACCTTATTCTGTAACCTACAAGCCTTATACTGTACATGTAAATAATGCCCCATGTCACGCAGGGACCCTTTGACTCATCTGAGCTATCCACCACTATACGACGCCCATGGATGCAGGTTTTATGTAGCCATTGTGCTTATAATCAACAATCTTACCTTGAAAGGTATACAATTTAACACCCATCATCACGATGTACTCAAACATCCACCAGTTTTGAGGGCATGACTGGGTTGTCAAAGGCATTGACTGAAAACCATTTAAGACTGCAGCTTTATTGAAAGAAGGCATATTGTTAACTATTCTGAATATTCTCAGCATAAATGGCGGCAATTTCCTGAAAAACACTGACTCCTTCTCCCTGTTTCTTTTTGAAAGCAGATTCATTATGCTGTTTGATATAATGAACTACAGAGGCGTATGCTTCATTCTGCCATTCAGTGAGAGTAGATCTCAGTCAGCTCATACGTGGAGGAGTTAATAAGCACAGAAGGTTTCGTGGGGCTCCGACTTCTTGCTTCCAAAACATCAGAATTTGCGCTACTCTTTTGAGCATTTAGTCTTGTCTGTGTATACGTGCATGTTCACAATCTTGATTTTGTGACCCATGTTTTTGTTTTTCAGTTTTTTATCTTTTTATATCTACCAGACTAAGCTATAGTAATGCACTTTATTCCAGGGTTATCCAGACCTTGTTATCCAGTCTCCAGGTGGTACAAAATGCTGCAGCCATTTACCTGGGTCCAAAAACTCAGATATAGAATTGGTTTGAGATTTTATTAGTTGTCTTTAAAGTACTGAATGGTCTTGCTCCATCATCTATCTCAGACCTCCCTGTCACTTATGTCCCCCTAGGTCACTGAGATACTCTTACAAATTGCTTTTAGTTGTTCCTAGGATGAAACACAAAATGAAGGGTGACTGATCCTTTTCTGTGTATTGGCCCCAAGCTGTAGAACAGTCCCAATGCACATTAGGTCTTCCTCTAGTTTAGAGTGTTTTAGGAGAAGGTTAAAAAGTGATTTTTACTCTCTAGTGTTTGCTCTTTTTAGTATGATTTTAAGTGTTTTATATATCCTGAATGTTTAATGTTTTTTCTTCTTTTTGCCTGTGTTATTTTGTTTTGTGTTTTGCGTCTGTTACATTCTGTGTATTCATAATTTTATTGTAAAGCGCTTTGGTCAGTTCTATGGAAATAAAAGTGACTTTGCTTGAGTTGGCTAGAGTTTGGTTTCCCCTTGGCTCTACCAACTATCTACACCTGGGCTCGGTTCCAGCAGGCCTCTTGCTGGAACCACTTATCATTAGGCAGAGGGCCAGACAGTATAGCTGCAATGGATAGGTTTGAGATGTTTGCATATGAGTCTGATCGGATCATACAGAAATTGTGATACTTTTGTTCATTTGATTTGATGTTTTTGCTGCAGGGACGCCATGGTGGTGCAGTGGTTAGCACTGTTGCCTCACCCTGCTGAAGATTTGGGAGACTCAACTCCAGCCTGGCTCAACCTGTATGGAGCGTGCATGTTCTCCCCACGTCATCATGGAGTTTCTGCTGGGTTCTCTGGTTTCCTCCCACAGTTCAGAAACATACTGAGGTGATTTGGGTGTCTGTAGGTGTGAATGGTGTGAGAGCTCTGCAATGAGTTGGTACCCTATTCTGGGTTATTCCTTTCCTTGTGTCCATTGATTGTGGAATAGTCTCTAGACCCTTGCAACCCTGCATAAAACAAGCGGGCATGGAAGATGGATGTTTCTATTTCCATTGTGCACAATAACAGAGGAATTGGTCATGAAAAACCATAAAGTCATACAAAAGGCAGTGCAAGTGTTTAGGACAGCATTTAACACCGCCCCAGACACAGACATATTAAATCCAGATGGTAACATGAGGAGTTTCACGGGAGTAACAGGAGTGTAACATTTAATAAATTCATCTTAATAAACTTAGAAGTATAAAGCAAGGAATCTAGAAGATTGAGAGTGACAGTGCAAGGTTTGCAGTGAGCCTGGAACCCATTCCAGAATGCACAGGACACCTAAAACACGGGGACAGTTCTACACAGGATGCACCCATTCAAACAGTCTGGAACGTCTGGGGACTCCAGTTTGGATGAGATGAGCAGGCACACATACACAAATACACATACTACCTTCTGGCTCTGTATTCAATATTCAAAATTCCATTCATTGTCATTATACATGACAGTACAATGAGACTGGGGAGCTGCTCTCCTGATCTCATTGTGCAGTCATTTACAACTAAAATAGACAATTGAATACAGAGCCATTTATTCAAATACTCATTGTTAGTAGTAGAATAGAGATACTTTATTAATCCCTGTGGGGAAATTCTCCTTTCACCTACCCCGTCTTGCTCTCCATGAGATACACATGAAGGTGAGGGTTAGGGTTAGGGTTAGGGTTAGGGTTAGCCTTTTGTATGACTCTATGGGCCTTGCTCAGGGGCCCATAGACTCTTCTGCCAAGGCCAAGGCTTAAACCAGTGACTCTCAATCACAGACACAGAGGCTTAGTTCACTGAGCCACACACCACTCCAGAGAAAGACTGTTCTTCAAGGTGTGCATGTTTTATATTATAAATGACTTACCTGGCATTTGAGATACCATGATTGAAGGCGTGAAGGTGGTTCACCCAAGGCGAGGCGAGGCCATTGATCTGTGGCTATGCTCACCCCCCGCAAATTCTCCAAATCTGCATAATTTCTGGTGGAGGCGAAACTGCATTCATGGTCTTTCCTGATATTTGATGAGTGTTTTTCAAGGGTTTCAAGGCTAAGCCTCTGTGCCCATGATAGGAAGGTTGCCAGTTCAACTCCAACCTTGGCAGAACAGTTACACATCTGTGGCCCTATTAACAAGGCCCTTAACCCCAACCTCCATGGGCAATGCTGCCCTTCACAGCCAAGAATACTCTCACTTATGTACGTGCCTGTGTGTTGTAGAGAGCCATATGGGACAGAGAGTAAGACTATTCTATAGAGATGGATTCATGCCTAATGTAATCATATTTAAATGTTCCAATGATATCGTAATTTTATGAAAAATATTCAGAGTTGCAAATTTGTGTCTGTGCTACGAATCTTTTTTTTTTGACAAAAAAATCTGAAAGTTATCAATTTCTGATGAGTGTAAAGAGAACTGAGGGTGATTTATGTCTAAAGTAATCTTATGTAAAAAAAAAACTGCCAATCTGAAATCACAGTGAATTTTTGTTGTCAAAACCCCACATAATTACTGTTTTATCAACATAGTACTGAAGTTACAAGTGCATAAACTGTCATTCGTAATGGCAACTTGAACTCTTATATTGCAATTTGTAACTGTAAAACTGAGGATTGTACTTAGGCAGCAGGCACTGATTCACATTTTGCACCCCTAAATATGGATTTGTTTTAAAAAAATCATCATGATATTTAAATATGATTACTTTACATGTAAATTGGATTGCACATTGGATTGCACATTAGTGACTACAAACCGTGTAAACTACTCTTGTAAAATGAGAATCTGTAAACCTAGAGTGCAGCACGTGCACTGCAAACTGAGTATGTGAATCTTTTGTCGTAAATGTCACAGTAGAAGTGTGCTTGCAAAATGATTGCCTATAGGTCACATTACAGATATAGAAATATGATTTTAGATTTGCAATTCATTTTTTACAAATGATTACTTTAGACATAAATCTGTCTCCATACAATTTCCTCACAGAGATCAATAGAGTGCTGTTATTCTAAAAAAAATCAATTCTTAAAATGACACTGAAAAGTGAGGTTTTACCTGTGTGCTCAGCTTGATATTTTACTGAAGAAACTTAGGTCAAATGCATGACTCGAAAGGTAGGAAAATAACACCCAAGGCAGGAAAAAGGGAATGCTGGACTCATGCGCTGTGGATCAAGAATCTGTTTGTTTATTGTGTTACACACAACATGAAAACTGGCACCTGATGTTCATGTAACCGACCTTCATTCTGTTACCGATGGGATAAATGAGATTTTTAAACCCAGGCTGGATGACATCATCACAACCTGCCAATCACAGGCTAGTTTGACCAGACACAGAAAGTAACCAACATTACAAACATACAGATGTCAATGAATCAACTAGATAAAATTGTCACATAAATTGGGAATATTCAGTGAAATTCATGTGCCATAGTTGCAGGGGACAGGCGCAATGGGGGATAACACAAACAGCTCTGTGATGCCGGTTCAATATATGAATAAAAAGACAGAAAAATAAATATGTGCAGCTAAGCTAAGTTTCCAATGAATGCACAGGTACTAGTATAAACAGTTTTGAAGCAAATGTGTTGCGGGACAAAGGATGTGGGAGCAGGATTCAAGGCAAAGCAAATGGTTTTTATTACAAAAGACAACTGCTGAAGAACAATGAGATTGCAGGGGAACAGGAACAGCAATGTTAATACGACGACTGCTGTCATGCCCTGCCTTGCTACCCCTCCTGCTCTCGTCCCAGTGTGGCTAGCTGCCGCTTGTCTGCCCCTCATCAACCCTCTATAAGAGTGCCTCCCAGTCCCGTGCTCCCCAGTCTGGTCGCTGATGTCATCCTAGCGTGCGTGCGTATGTGCTCTGCTGTCTTCCCTTTTGTTGGTTGTGCCTTTTGTTTGACCCCATGTGATCTTTTGTTTGTCCGTTTCCTTACAATAAATCCCTTATTTGTTTTCCCTTATGCCCACTCCTATCTCATTCGTGTTTTGGAACGTGACAACTAGGGAACACAGGACTGGGAAGCGCCTTTATACAAAGACTAACAAGGGAGCAAATGAGAGACGGCTGGAGTGCATTACACAAGGGTAGGAACGAGAGGTACAACAAATGCATAATGAACCAGGCTAGGGAGAAACAAGAGGGACAGATAGGCAGGGTGTAACAGCAAGAGCTAAACAACACCATCCAATCATAGCAAGATCCAAGTGCAATACTAAGAGGAAACATGGAGTGGTGCTAGTAGAGGTGTTGCTAGAAGGGTCTTGAGGATTTGTTACTCTTATCCTCCCATCACTAGCTTAATTCAAAGAATGGCCAGTCTCTTGAGTTCTGTAATAATTCAATTGAATATGACACCATGCTTCCCTACTGTGTGTAGAAATCAATGCCTTTTTGGAAAAATAAATAGCGATTATTCTGCTTGTAAATCATGAGGACTGGACTCTTCTCCTCCCAGATGCTGAAGTCGTGAGGATGGGAGACGTGCGAACTGGCGTGACGCATCCCCCTTGGCCACTGGTCAGGCTGCAGGCCGTGACCCAGTGCAGTGTGAGTGAGCGTGAGCCGCACAGGTGGGTGGAATGAGAGCACCATTTCAGAGTCCCCGAGACACAACCACGGCAGGGGCCCCGGCAGGCCCAAGCCCACGCTCACTCGCTCACCTAGTGCCCCACACAGGAAGCTCACAGCTCCTTCAGGAGGCAAAAGAACCAGGAATTTTTAAACACATTTGCTAGGCTGCTCTCAATATGTCCTCTCCATAATGGCCACTGTCTTAGTTAGTCATTAATACCAAAATAATCAGCAGTGTGGTGGCTTAGTGGTTGGAATTACAGTGTCACACCTACTTGGGTTAAATTTCCGCTCCTAGTTCGGTCAGGACTTTCATGTGCTTCCTTTTACAGCCCAAAATCCATGCTCTATACCCTCTTGTCAGGGGTGCGGGGGTCCGGAGTCTATTTGGAATGCACCAGGGGACACCATTCACACCTATGGACAATTTGGTAACTCCAGTTTACCTTAGCATGTGTTTGGACTGTGGAGGGAAACCAGAGGAAACCACAGGACAACACAGGGAGAGCAAGCAAACTCCACACACATGGAGCCATGGCGGAGAATTGAACCCCTATCCCAGAGGTGTGAGGAAACACTGTTAACCACTGAGCCACCCCACCAAAAAGATATCCTGCAAGTGCTAGAGAGATTTCAAAGGAAGACAGGAATGAAAAAAATCTTATCAGACCAATATTTATTCTAATTTGCAACACTCAGTATATGAGGAAGTGTTTACAACTTGATAAATTAAAATCATACATCTATTTTTATTGTATATTTTGGTATCCATTTTAGTTGATGGTCGTAATGCCATCATGATGTTTAAGTATGAGATATCAGTCAATAAATTTAATTGAAATTGGATTATATATTTGAAACAGACTTAATTGTTTGGTAATTGGTCATTAGTGCCCCCACAGCTGGTTTAACAGGAATTAGGCAGTTTCTTTGTATTCATTTTATCATATTGTATTGTCTGGTATTGTCTGGACTGCACAGCTGTATTATCAAATAATACAATCTTAAAAAAAGAATCCATATAAAGAAATTTAACCAATAATTTGTAAAATGAGTCATACTTTAGGCTTCCTGGAATATGTTCTGGTCCAAACATTTTATACGTTAAACTCGGGAATTTTCTTGTATTTATTTATTTTGTGGCCTGTGCCACCAGAAAAGGATTAGTGAGTTTGGTGTAGAGGAACTTGACTGGCCTGTACAGAGTCCAGACCTCAACCCAATAGAACACCTTTGGGTTGAATTAGAGAGGAGACTGTGAGCCAGGCCTTCTCGTCAAACATCAGTGCCTGACCTCACAAATGTTCTCCTGGAAGAAATTCCAATAAACACACTCCCAAGCATAGTGGAAAGCCTTCACAGAAGAGTTGAAACTGTTATAGCTGCAAAATGTGGACCAACTCCATATTAAAGCCTATGTATTAAAAATGGGGTGTAATTAAAGTTCATGCGTGTGTAAAGGCAGGCATCCCAATACTTTTGGCAATGTGTGTGTGTATATATATATATATATATATATATATGCAGGCACAAAACTGCCATATATGTTATCATTATAGTGATAAAATTCCTTATGCAATTCTCTTCCCATCAGAAATACATAAACAGTTCATCATTACATACATCAGAAACCACTCTTCAGTGGTGTCCAAATATATATTTATATCTGTATGTCTGTACACAAATGTACATTGGTGTACGATCATCAACAAATATATTGAATTCTAATTGCAAATGGATTTGTACATAACTCATTTAACTTAAGGAAAACTGAAATTGTACTTTAATTCAACAATTTGCATTTAAGACATGCTATAAAGCAGTTCCACCTAGATATGCATCACCTTCAAGGCATGTGCATGATGCTCTGTGAGAGTGCAAAAGGGAAGTTCATGTGAAAGTGCCGTTTCCATGGAAACTTCATAAACGTATGCGCAGGGGATGCAGTTCAAGATACTCCTCAAATTACAATACCTTTTTAAAAGTCTTTTAAGACCTTTCAATCAAAGATCAATGAAACTATAACCAAACTGTTTTTGAAAAGAGTTGGAATTGTGCAATAGGTTAAACTGAGAGCATGAAGTATTTCTTCTCAATTGGGAAAAGAATCCTATATCACCCTTTACTGACCATTTGCACGAGTACAAGTGCAGGTACATACAAATTCTTCAGTGTTTGCATGTCTGATCTTACTCCCCCTTGAGACATTCACATATATACAGGGGATGGTGAAGCTTGGGGTCTGAGCGCAGGCTAAGGCTATTTATCCATGGCCCTGGAGCATTTGTTGGGGGCGGGGCTAAGGGCCTTGCTCAAAGGACAACAGCGATATGACTAATCAGGAGACCACTGGATGCAGTTATACATTTAAACCTGTCGAGATTGTATTATAATAGCATATTTGTATCTTTGGCTCAACCAAGCAAGAGACTATTGGAGCAATTATAAAACCAAGCATTTACTTCATAGGTGACCCAAGGCTTTCTCCCAGGGGGTGTAAGGGACAGCAACCCAACTAGCCATTCATTACAGGCTAGGCCAAACTCAGCCACACATACAACTCTAGAAAGCTGATATACTTTCACTCATTTCTCCATTTATGGGAATGCTTCTGTGTAAAACTGAATTCTTCACTGCTTCTCATTGATGAAGAGCTTACTCCTTGCTTTATGAGTCTTCAGTCCTGCTTCTAGGAGCCTGTTATGAATTGTCCCAGCAGTGCACTTCACACCACTTAATGTCTCCCGTTCTTTTCCAAGGTCACCGGAGGTCATCCTCTGATTTATGAGGGACTGCTGGATAAGATGACGGTCATCTCTGCCATTAGAAGGCTGCTTCTGGCCTCCACCTGGCTGGTTTTTGGTCATTGTATGCGTTTCCTGCTTCACCTTGTTCTTATGTACTGCTGTCTTAGAAAATGCAGATTTTTAAAAAAATATAGAGTGGTTTCTTCATTTTTCCTGGGCTGTATATGCAACATAGTAATAATATGATCAAACAGCATTTTCATCTGACCAGTAGGGGGTACAATTGCACCCTCAGTACAATCGCTTGTGATTTACTCCAAAGCAACATACGCTTAAAAGAGGAAGCAAAAACATGGACCATCTTTGGGTTCACGAGGACCGAGTTGGGAAACACTGATATAGGCTCTTAACATTGTTATGAAAAGTCAGTATTTAATAAGAAACCAATAACTGGCACTTACATACTAAAACGAAAGACACAGCAACCTTGTTATATATTTTGTTTGGTGACTGTAAAGCTGAAATCATAAAATCCATTGAGAGTCTCTGCTTAAGCTCATTGGCTATAAAACATACAAATCCAGGCCTCTGTTTTTCGCTGTGTTATTTTGATGGATAGTCTTGAATATGCTACAACTGGCAATAAAAGTAGATGTTAGTGTACATGCTAAATTAAATAAAAGTTTTAGAAACGCATATTTCCCCAGCAAAGGCAAACACTTAGGCTCATCCTAGCCTCCTAGATTCAATATGAATTCAAAATGTAAAACAAAACATAAATGTTATTCACTGTATCTTCATTATGGGAATTACAGAGTAATCTGGACATGTTTGGTTAAAAACATAAAAATAAATATCTAAATTCCATCTATTGACAATATTTGAAGCAAAAGCCTTTGAACTTTGCTTTTGGTGTGGAGACCATAAGATGCTTTGAATAAAACTGTTCTTTTCTTACAACTGGCCCACTCGTCTTTGACCATCACTGGAGAGGGCATAGCATTCTGATGAGGCATGTGGGTTAACAATCTTCCAGCGTGTCTTACTCTTCATGGAGCCCAGTGGATTTGGATAAAGAGACTTGATAGCAACTCGGTTCCCCTGAAAGCACCAAATACCGCCAAAGCAGACAAAGCACAAAATGTCGGGCTCAGTAAGATCCCTCGGTATCGACAAGAGGTCACATTGGCCCTTAGATCACATTTCATCACAGGAATTACGGGATTACACTGCCAGCAGCACTGGTCAGAAAATAAATAAATACAAAAAAAACGAAGGAAAACAGATCTTTCTAGAAATTGGCATTAACAGGTCTAGATATTACCTAGAGGCACTAATGAGTTATGCTGACAGTTTGTGACTCAAGTCAAACCTTGAGGCAAATAAAAATTGTCGTCAAATAAGGTCATAACGTCAAAAACGTAAAATTGACATTTACCTTAATAGTCCAAGATAAAGGAACCAAATATGTTTGGCTGGATCGAGGACAAAAAAAGTGATGGCTTATTCGGAGTATGCTTTTGTAAACAGAAAACTTTATATTTCTGTAATTTTAAGGGATAATTTAATAAAGAAATGATCAAGTATAGCTCCAGAACTGGAACACAG
>JAODKN010000127.1:319933-340972 GCA_026774425.1 Petrocephalus zakoni | reverse complement strand
GCCTCATAAACCTGATCGATCTGATTGGCTGCTGACGCGGGAGCCACCAGGGCTGAACAGACCACTCTCTTCAGCACGTAGCCCTCCGGGGTGTCCGGCGTCAGTGAAAAATGTACAGGCACTTCTGCAAAAAGCTCCCCGGGTGGAGCAAATTTCATCCCAAATGCAGTCCCGGAGATCCCATTAGTCAAGGAGATAGTTTTTTGCAGACTGAGTCTGGAATCACATAACATTTAATCACATAACAGAAAATGTTTAAATCAGTGTGAATTTCAAATAGAATGTATCCATCAATCCATTTTCAGAAACTACTCATCTTATTCGGGGTGAGAAGGGGTGTGGAACCTATCCTAGAAGCTCTAGGCACATGGCAGGGAATAACCCAGGATGGTGCACCAACCCATGGCAAGGCACACTCGCGCACCAGTCACTCACACATGCACACCTACAGGCAATTTGGTAACTCCAATTAAGCAAGGCATGTTTTTGGACTGTGGGGGGAAACCAGAGTACCTGGAGGAAACCCCATGACAACTCAGGAAGAGGAGGCAAACTCTACACACATGGAGCCACAACCTCTGGTACCAGAAGTGTGATGCAACAGTTCTAACCCCTGCAAGTAGCATATCATTGTTTTATTTTAAATTTTATCTATTTATATGATTGTACACATATAACTAATGTACAGGAGGCAATTCTATGTGGGCCTTAGATAAAAAATACTTGATGTGGTCCTCCTGCTCACTAACATGGTTAAATGTATTACCTTTATTTTAGAGCAATGTCTGAATTAATAATATCAACAAAGCATTTAATAAAAACAAGTCCTTTGGTGAAAAACAGAATGGACAAATAAGCATATTTGTCCCTGCAATGTATAACGCCAGTGTTTCCCAACCCCGCTCCTGGAGCCCCACCTGCCAGAGCATAAGCGGCACTGCTTACAACCTACCACCTTCATTATTAGGCCATTAAGAATCACCTGATGCTATTTAAGGTCATCCTGGAGTGAAAACTTCTTGGCAGGTGGGGCTCCTGGAGCAGGATTGAGAAACACTGTACTACGCAATCGACCATGCAGCTCAGAGCCCCAGGTGATCTCCTGCTTTGCCTGTCCTGCGGCTACGCCTCTGAGACTAGTTAACAAGAATATCCCTCCCTCTTCTACAACCACTTGTCCTGTAAATTTAGCAGTGAGCCAGAGCTCTACCCTTGAGCATCACAGAGCACACACTCACAAACACAAAGAGCAGTATAGACACACCAGTTCAACTATATCACAGCATGGTTTTACACTGCAGCAGGACACCTACAGTAGGAAATAAGTCACACTCACGTGGAGCTTGGGGGTACAAAGCTGCACTGCCAACTACTGAGCCACCACACAACTAACACCGTGCTAAATGTTCAGGGATAATAATGACAAAGCAAACAATAACCACCCTAATCACATTAATGCCATGAAAGGACGACAGAAGGTATTGTACCTGCACACCACCTCTTCCTGTGCCAGCTCCTCTCTGTAAAGGAAGCTGTGCATTCTCTCTCTGTAGTTCTGGCGGGTTAGGGGACTGTGGTCTTCAGCTTTGGGGTTAAACTGCAAGTTCATGTGAGGAGGCTTGTATTCTTTCAGGAGCACCTCTTCTTCCTCATTTTGTTCTAAGCAAGGAATGATGAATCTGTTTCCCCGGTGCCATCTCTCCAGATCCTGGAGGAAGGGCTTCACACTGCAGGGCATCTCCTCTGGTAAAGGGAGAGTCTGCCCTCCCACCCTCACCTGAAGCTTCTGTAAGAGCACTGGCCTCTGATCAAAGTCGAACACCACCCACTGGTCGTACACACCTGGGCTGAGCGTGCCAGTGGAATTCCCACTAAAGAAGACAGGGATTTCAAAGGACTCATCCCTTGTCCAAAACCGCTCTCCTTTTGCATAAGTACAAGGACCGTCAGGGCTGTTGCAACACAAAGTAAATGTGATTCCTGATTCCTGTTTCAGCAATGCAACTTGAACAAGAGGCATCTGAAATAAGTCATACATGAAGGATTAGGAAGTGAGTCATGGGAGTTTCGCAGTGTCAGGTTGTATTCAGGGGGGAGTTCATACGAGTGAACTATTTAACTGAATATTTTAGTGCGATAGTTAAATGAACAAATGAAACTTTTTTTAAATTAATGGATTCCTAACTTTAAAAAATCTAAGTGTGAATCAGAATCTCTGACCAGGACTTCAACTTAAGAATAACTAACCTCTGATATTACTTTGAATGTCCACGTTATAGGCAAGTCCTCCCAGTGCCCAGTAACAGATAGATCCCTGTCACAGCGCACAGTGACACCAGGCACGGACTCAGACATCTGCAAAGAAGAAGGTCTGAGGTATAAGTACGAGCTCTGAGTGATTTGGGGACGTGTAGGTCCACTGGATGGTCAGGATCAAGAGTTGAGATCTTACAATGAGAACTTCGCAGATGCTTTCCCTGTACTCCTGAAGTAATTGCTCCTGGTAGGACAGCAGCCCCTTTTCAGCAGCTTTCATTGTCCTCTTTCGTGCATTTTTGTCCCGCATATGCCATTCCATCAGCTCCTCCGAAGAGTGAGCTAAGGTACAGTTATCCCCATATACACACGTCGAAGGCCTGTGGAAAGAAGTCACAGGCAGATTCACATCTAACACTGTCAAACAGTTCAGGTGATTGTAATCCATTCCAGTTCAGATGCTGCACTGTATAAACCTGGTTCTTAGTCTAAATACTTTGAAGACTATATTAATTAAGGAATAACGCATGCCAAGCCACGCATTGCACTCATGGCTGCGGAATTGAAGAACAATGTGATGTGCAGTGAAGTGAATTAAAAATGCCTATTTCATGTCTTGCAGTGCATTAACCAGCTACCCATATAAAAAGAAGCAGCGTGGTTCATATAAGGCTAGTAAGCAAATTTCTTTTTTCAATTATATATGACAGTGTATGACGTTTTTTATAAGTTCACTAGAAGGCTGTTTTTTCTTTTCTTGTACATAAAAATGTCATTTTTGCGTTTACACGCCAAATGTCAATGACTAAACATTTTTCTTAGATTCTACCCAAGCCAGCACTGTTAATTCAAAAGTTTTCCATTGCTCTGACTACAAGCCATACACTAGTTCAAGATTGCCTAATTATAATACCACTATGATTTACTACTGGCTGGCACTATGGGTGCAGTTATAAAAAATTAATCAACAGCCTTCTGTCCAATCAGATTAAAGAATTCAACAATGGCATGCTACATGGGCACGTTACTGTACCTCTCACACAGCTTGTAGGATTGGTTCACGTTTTCAGGTGGGTCACGATGCTTCCATTTTACTGTTGCATCAGATAAGATCATCCTCTCATGTTCAGGAGTAGAGCAGTGGCCCAAGAATGTTTCCTCTGAGGAGAATGACTTCTTACATACGTCACAGGAGACCTGAAGAGAGCTGACCAAGGCCTGCACTGGCTGATTTGGAGGCTGCCTGAGTGGTTTGTTCTGGGTCAGAGACTGGTCCTCTTTAACTCTCTCAATAAGCTGGCTGTAGCTGAGATGTTGATCTTTCATATAATTCCACACCGCTGCCTCCTCAAGACTTCTTGCAAAGGTACACTGTTTTCCATGGAATGTGCAGCCCTTCCCCTCCACAAAATACCAACAAGGTACATACTCCCGTGGCTTTGGAAATGCCGGTGGACACTTTACATGCCTCAATTTTCCAAGGGGTTCGTCCCACCCAGCCAGGAGAACATCTCCAGCACACTGAGGGTGGCCTTTTCTGGTCTGAGAAAATGTTATCTCTCTTTCCTTTTTGCAGCACCAGGGACATGCAACGTAAAGGTTAACTTTTCTGGATATAGGAGGCCGAACTGGGCTATGTCTTGCCATTGTGAGAAATTATATGGTGTATAGAATTATTATTTATGTCCTGAATTGGCAACCTGACTGAGCTGCTTTTTCATCTCATCGGTCCAAACCTATTTTTGGGGGAGGGGGGACACAAAGCAGAAAATTTTAATTTTAACTCTGAATTTAAATTTAAAATTTTCAAAAGTATTTCTCTGGTGACATTGGTTACTGCAGGACTCAATTTGATCTTAAATAGTAGACTACTAAATGGAAAATAAAAAAACTATGCAGGCAATCTTATTGGGGTCAGCCTAAACTGCATTCAGTATATTCACTTTCATTTCTGGTGGCATTTAAATATGACTTGAGGAGAGGTTTCCAAATAGCCAGCGGAAACACTTTGACAGGCATAAAATCTTACAAACACACATGCTATGAGCATTTTGGGAAGTAAATTACACTACTTTCTGCCCACATACTAATTCATTTGAATATTTGCTTTGATCAAGCCTTGTGAAACACACCCACCCACCCCAGATTTACATTTACATTTACAGCATTTGGCAGATGCCCTTAGCCAAAGCTACTTATATAAGTGCTCTTAAGTCTCTATCCGGATCAGTACAAAAGAATAATAATGGGATGACATCCTGGCTAACACCAAAAATGCTCCACCCAACTAACCACTGTCACAAAAGTAAAATAAATACTGTAGCTGCCAGCAAGGAAGCATCACCATAATGTTGGCAGATAGCCAACAAGCATAGCTCGGGAAAATCTGTTGCCATGCAACAAATAAGACTCTGAATGAAACTACATCAAAAACTTTGGGAAGAAGTTACACAAACCCAAGCCACAGCTACCCACCGACCCATGACCCAATCACTGCAGGAGGGCTGTTCTAGAGTACCAAGTTATTATGAACTACTCCATTGATGAAATTCATTAAAATAGAAGAACAAACTCAACAGAAAAAAGGAAAACACTTACCTTCAATTATCTTCAGAAATTCTGACTTGCTTAAAAATTTCTTAGCAGACAAAATAGGTTTCATAATTCAAGCATAGCAAGGCCAGCAGATTGGCAGACAGCTGTGAAACTCTGGTTGTATTTAAACAGTGTACAAATACCACGCCCACTGCAAACTCCAGTTCCTGCAACAGCACTCGTGACCTAAGAATCAGTTTCATTTTAAGATAAATGAAACAACATGGTGCTGAAAACGAGAGCAATAACCTAGAACACTAGAATGAAATTCTGGCATATGAAAAAGCATATGAACAACACTTTAAAAGACAGTGCATTCATTTTTAATATAAAATGTTTTTTATCAAGGTGTGAATTCTAAAAAACTCACCAAAGCCATCAGTGAATACAAAACATTTATCACTAGGAAGAAAAAAAAGCTATTCATATCTTGAATAAAATAATCTACAGTAGCAGGGTAAAAAAGTAAATAATTTATTACTACGCTTTCAATATACAGCATTTTAATTACTGTGAACCTAACAGACCAATTTTACATTCAATGTATTTTATTTACAACTTCAATCATATCACTTATTTACACACAAACCAAAATTACTCCAGTATATTCAGCATTGAAATGGTCTGAATTAAGACCAGCAGGCTTATGGGAAGACGCATCACTATTCTGGATCATTTGTAACAGTGTGTATAAGAAGACAAATAGATGAACAATATAGTGTTGAATATACATGTATGATTCATTCATTCTTTTTTATACCATTGTCCGTAAATGGATATCAACAATAGCCAGATGAAAGAACAAAATAAACCTTGCTAAACTTTTGAGAGTATGACTGCAGATAATGTACCACTAGTATTCCATGCTGGAAGATACCCTGCATTTGTCCACTACACTCACATATCACCAAAAGCAGTGGAAAACTTTTCTAATGCATCTTCTGCAATTTCTGACCCAGATCTAACAGAAAGAAATGAGTTACAGTCACTGAAGGGCCATTAATGCACTGTACACACTGGGATTGTATGGATTAGGCCATCATACAGGATTGCAGTTAACTTTGGCCAAGTCAGTTTCAAAGGCAATTCACCACATTCTATAGAATAAAGTGACCACCGTTCATGTTCCCCCGAACATGTCACACACATTCTACAATGAATAGTCAATATAACTTAGTGTTTATACTGAAAACGGCTGGCATTCTTGCAGCACTGCAGACTAGCAGTTTTCTTTCTCAGAAGCAACACTGTTTATGACTTTCGGTCAGTTCGCCCCCATTCGCTACTGTTTTTCCAGGGCCGGGTCCATGTCCTTAACTTCGATAATCGCCGTCTCCTCGGCTTGTGTGACAACCGTCTCGATGCTGCTGGTCGGCACGGTAACGATAGTGCTCCCGGCCCCCGTCATGTTTTGCAGCGTGGCCCCCAGGCCAGGCAATGTCAGCAGCTGGAAAGGGCTGACCACTTTAACGATGGTACTGCCATCCTGAATGGCGGCCGTACTGAGGACAGTCAGGTTTGACGCATCAGGCTGGATCTCCACCGTGCTGGGAAGGGCGGTAGTTGGTGTGGCCAGGACGGTGTAACCCCCAAGGAGGGGTGAGCCTGTGGCCGTAAAGGTGGCCGTTTGCTGCGAGTTGCTGACAGTGGAGCACTGGATGGCTGTCATTACTTTGTCCAGGGGCAAGTTGGTCAGCTGAGTCAGTGGCAGCCCCGAGGCCAACGTGATCTGCGTTGGCTGGCTGGGGAGATGCGTTGAGACCGCTGTTGGCCCAGAGATAGCCCGCGTGATCCGGGGTCGTTTGGGGGTCGGAGGAGAGGGTGCCGGGGAGAGCGTCATGAGCACGTTGTTCAGGTGCTGGGATTTGCTCTTCAGTTCCTTTGCGCGTTTTCGGTGCTCGTCGCATTGCTGCTCCAGGGCTGTGGAAAAACAGTGGCGGGGAATAAGAACCGTACACAGCCAGTAAGCGCAGCAGGCGAGTCGAGCCCGACCCCGGATTACTACTCACCGACTAAGCTGCGCGTGTACTGCTCTCGGTACCGATCCATTTGGCTTTTGTGACTCGTCAGCACCTTCTTCACGAGGTCAAGCATGCCAAAATTCTGCACTATGTTATTCAGCAGCACTGCATCTGAGGAAATTTAATTTAAAAATAATGATAATAATTAAAAAATAGCAAGTGACATCAGATGAGTTGACAAAGAACAAAGATGCAAATTCAAACATAATGGGTCTTAATTTATCCTTAAATCAATCTATTCATCACCCCTTATCCTATAAACCAGTAGGGCATCTCCACAGTGAAACACCCAGCTTGACACTTAACATATGCAATGATCTTCTGAAAATGGGAACCAGGTGACACTGACCATTGACCTGTAATGGAGGCTGCTGAATTCGGTCTTGTAGGCCCTTCAAGGTTTCTTTCACCTCCTTCTGAAACTCCTCAATGACCTCTTCAAGAAGACCTGCATCCTTCAGTCCTCGCCAAAAAGCAACAGTATCCTCTATAAGAAACATCGACCCAGAAAACCTGGTGAACCTGGGCAACACACACCCAAACCTAAGATACAGCATCATCAACTGATAGTATGTAGGCAAATCCCAATGTGAGACACACCTCCAATCGTTGTCACCCACTCTGTGGTGTCTTCAGAGGCTTCTATTGCGAACGCTGCTGGTGACCCATTCACTGGAAATGACAAAATGACAGAGTTTTAAACAAACACGGGAAGCTAACAAGCTAACAAAACAACACTTGTCTGTGCACTATTTACACACTTCCTAAAGAACTGCTCTTTCAAATACATTTTGGAAGAGAAAGTGAACTATATGCACAAGCAATGCGCACCGTCAAAAATAAAAGCCCAATTAACATGAAGCAATTATTTTCTGCAAGCATTAGGTCAAGACAAAACCTTCCAGCACAGCATTACACATTTAATAAAAAAACACTGATGTTCATTATGCCAAAGAAAACTGTTTTACTGACAAGACTGGATGAGCTCGATTGTAACATAAATGGCTATACAGAAACAGACATGTTTTGCTGAACAATGATTTTGTCAACACATAGGCAAATAAAAAGTGTTTTTCGTCAGAAGATACAAAAGGGGTTATCTTCATTTGTACGCAGGAAGGCCTTTTGTTTGGTCCAGGTACGTTGTAGTTTGCGATCCCTCGGTCTCACCCAGTATCGACACACTGTTTGGCCGAGGCGTCTGGCAATAAAGGCTCCTCCACATATTTCATGAGAATTCATCGCGCCTGAGCGTGAAGGTGGCTGATTAACAGGGTTACAATTAAAATAGTATATTAATAGTATTTAAATAGTATTAAAATAGTGATAATGATTAATTAGAAAATAAATTTGAAGAATTTGAACACAGCTCTCTGTAATACATCCCCTGGCAACACACACAGACCCCATCTACTTTTCAAAGGCGATAATAAATTAAGGATTACCATCAGCCGATGAGGGGGTGACTGGTACAAACTCTGTGGACGGCTGAGAGCTGAATGACATCCTGCTCCCCACCAGGTCAATCTTGGTGCTACGACACGTATTGGAGCAAACCTTGGAATGTTGATAGAAGTCAAGCTCTCCTGAATCCATTATCTTCCTACGAGAACAATATAAATACAAAATTTAAGCCATACACATAAGATTTCATGACTGACCCTTGAAAATAATAACTTAGAAGTACCTGGAACTAGATAAGCATGCAGAAAAATGGCTGGAAGGACAAGCTTTGAGACATCTGTCATAGCTGATCAAACAAGCATTTATTTGTACTGATGTATGTTTTGTGGGGACTAGTATCGTGTTCCCAAGTGACAGTACATTTCCTGACGTGGGAAAATACCAGATTAGGCGCTGCTCTCCCCACGTCTGATGCAATATCCACAGATCAGGGAATGGAAAGTGCAGGTGTCGTCTTAACACAGCGATATGGCGTAATTAAATTAAAAAAAACAGGAGGGCAAGGGTCTACCAGCATCTGACTATTGTACGACTGCAGTAAACGTCAAAATATATTCAGATAAGGTTGACCTATCGCCATGCTTGCAGTAAGAAAAGCAGAGGCAGAGCTCAGAAAAACACACCTTAACATGATTCCGTTCAAGCGGATTGCTCGTTTCCAGTCCTTCAGCGTGGATTTCCCAGACAGATGGACAAACTCTTTCGGGCTAATGAGATGTTCATCGTACTGAATAAATGATAAGTGTGACCATGAATTGACACGAACACATACGCTCATAAACGATTAATAAAAACCATCATTTTCTTCTATGGAGCGTCAGGCGAACTCACTTGGACACATTTGATGTTAATCCCGGGACAAACGAACTTCTTCCAAATGAGTACACCCTTACTCTCGCCACATGTAATGGGGTAGATGATTTCAGGCTCCATATTTTCTGCTTCCTCGGAAAGCTTCATGGCTGAAAAATGCCAAAGAAGTACGGTTAGCTTGTCTGTGCTCATAAGGACAAAGGAAATTAACCCAAAACACAGGAATACTAATCAAATACTAAGCCTTGCAGCGAGCAGGCCTTTATGTAAGCATGAGGTGCAAAGGGGAAAGTAAGAATCTGCCTAGATTAGTGCTTTCCAGTCCGGTCCTCAGGGACCCACATCTCGTCCATGTTTTTGCTCCCACTGAGCTCCCTGCAAGACAGTCCACACTTTTGCTTCCTCTGGGAAGGGAACTTTGAGGAAGAAAAAACAGACTGCCTATGGGTATCGAGGACTGGAATGAGAAACATTGGCCTAGATAATAATCCCAGGCCGTTGTACACCATTTTTATCATAGAAAAACTTCAAAAGTCTGAAGTTATATAAAGTGAATACTTATAGAGTATATTAAATGTAATGGTATGATAAATGCCCAAAACAATATTGAAATGGACTCATCCAGTAAAATGTCCTATGATGTGTATGCTTTGATCACTTTTTCTTGGAATAATTGAAAAAAAATATTTAAAATTGTAACTAATTATTTGATATATTCAAAATCCTAATACAGAACAAAATCATGACTTAGGATCCCATCTACATAAAGAAAGTTTTGGAAGTAGGACAGAAACCAAGGACTCTGAAGGAAGACATGACTTGTCTCTGTTGTCATCATGAAGCATCTAGCAGTGTTTACCTTCAGCTTAGTTTTGATTGGCTGCTATTTTTTGACTGGCATGGGAGCCTGACTCACATGACAATGGGATGGCAGAATCATTGGGCATTTTATTGACGATGAGTGTTTGCATTCTCCGGTTACAGCGATGGGGTCAAAAAACCACCAGGCCTCAGAGAAGCAAAAAGAAAACTGAGAGTTGAAAAATAGCAAAATTTTAAGTGAATTGGGGGGAGGACCTCAGAATCAGGGCATATAACAATAATTGTGGTTTGGGCAGATTTATAGGGGGCTAGAGGAGAAAAAGGAAGTGTTACTACTACTTACATAACAGGGAGTGAATGTGAATGCTCTCAGTCACACCTTAGACTGTCCCCAAAAGTCTTATTCCCTGCCACATTCCTTTCATTGTATGATTGATTTATGTATGCCTATTTATAGGTGTATACACATATAATATACATATCAGTAGTTCTCGTTACATTAGTAATTCATACAAAATGATGGAATGCATATCAAGTTTCTGTTCACAATTTAAAGTTACACATATTCGCATGTTCAAGCAAGTAGGGCAAATAAACTGATATCAAACTGCTTGCAAGGATGCACTTTTTCCATTATTATTATTATTTTTTACCACAGCTCTTAAAATTACTTCAAGCTGGATAAGCAGTTTAAAAATATCCCCCCAAATACATTTTTCTTCAAAGTTTAGTTTTCCAGGTGTTATTTAAGAAACACAGAAAACAAGAGTAACTTAGAACACACTAGAGGCTTACAGATTTATTCAAATTAATTAATAGAAACATGTCACATTTCAACAATGTGATCTCTAATTTGTCAGGTTACATATTATTTTTGCTAGCCCACAATACAACTTCGGAATTAAACATTTTCAAAAACGTGGTCCCTGGATTTACCATTTAGTTTACCAAATTATTGTTCATTGATTGTTTTATTTCTATTTTTATGAAAAGTGCTTGGAATAAAATTTTGAATTATGAATGCTGACAAAAATTGTAGCATTAAACACCAGGCGAGACGGCTAGATACAAAAATCTTCAGCAGCAACAAAAATAAACAATGTTATTACTTATGTAAAGTATTCTAGATAATATTTACTCTATTCTAGTATAAGCTGGGAATGTACATGTACATTACATGTAAGCTTCATATACCTAATAGACAAATAAAAATAACCACCTAATGTACAGTGGAAAGCATTTAAGAACATATAAGGCACGGCTTGGAGTGCATTAACTTGCTTATAGCATGCTTGCTACAGTTGGCTAACATGCTTGTGCGCAACGGTATTATTCTCACATTCATGAGTGTGTATGGGCCTGTAATGATGCCCATTTTCACCAGTGGTACTGTCACGTCTGTCTTTATAAGGCATGCGGTTACCTCACCGATACCACCTGCAGTGTTACTTTCTTGCTGATAATTACTGTAAAAGTGGCTGGAATACAGTTGGAAGGACGGGATATTTCTTTTTGCATTACAGCTACACCTGCAGTCTCTTCAGGATAATATATTCATAGGGGATTCAATAAGGAACTTCTTAAAGTTCCTGGTCACGCAATATATGGTTACTGTTAATCTCGACAATCTTCTTTTTTGTATTTCATGAATTTCAGGTTGCTTCAGGATGCATTTTTATTTGGAATTGTTCTCCCCATTATTAATGTGCATCCCTCAGAGTTAATACAATACATCAGAATGATGCTGGTAAAGCTCACCCACTCAGACTGCACTTCAGCCCAGAAAAACCACCGCAAGCCCCAGTCCTAAATTCTCCCAGTGAAACATCAGCACTCCGATCGATAATATTACTAAAGACAATAAAACCGATACCCTGTGATGGATACATGTTCCTTGCCTCAAGCTCAGGCGCCACACTCACTGCGACCCTGGACTGGCCAAAAGCTCATTAAAGATGAATGAGTGAATAATGTTGGTCACAGGTCTCACTGTGTTTTATAGGCATGAAGTGAACATGCTAATCCTTTCATTACCCATAAAATACAGAGAAATTAATGAAGTGTGATGTAGAAATTTTATGCTGGAGGTGTGGTTCTAATATAAAGAGAGTATTCTATTTTGTACTCGTATTAAGGAACCACAGAAACTCAGCACTGCATGCACTTCCACTTTACCTTTCGAACTGGGCACATCTACAAGTGCCCAGGCAGAGAGCACAGCTGAATGCTTTGCAAAACATTCTATCACTAGTTTTTGCACCTGAAACCGAGTTTGAGACTAATTGGTGCTCTTTATCTCATTATGTTCAAGGCTGGGAAGGAGTAGAGGAACAAAGGTGGGTTTCATCACAAATTGGGTTATACATCATAAGCTGCATATCTTGAGTACATCCTGGTACAGATGCAAAGAGAAATGAAAGCAAGGAAAAAGAAACTACTCTAATGAAAGGAGTTTGTGACTCAGATACTCCTACCTTACAGTAACAGAATTACATCAGTCTCTGCATTAGCTGTGATAACTAACATTTAGTTTCTGTGGATCCAAAAGAATCTGCAGAGGTGGGTTGTGCTACAGTTTTAAAAATACTTCCTTGAATCAGTCCCCCCCCACTCTCACTTTCAGTGACAATCCATCCATCTTCTAATCTCTTATCCACACACACACACATAATTTAGCAAGGCCAGTTAGCCTAACTGCATGTCTCTGGACTGCATGAGGAAACTGAAGTAGCCGGAGGAAAGCAGGATGGCACGGGTAGAACATGTAAGCCCCACGCACACAGCTGGGATTCAAACCCATGAGGGTAAAATAAGGAGGTGCAAGTCAACCCACTGAGCCACTATGTCACCCCTTATCAGCGATAAAAGCTCCACACTTACACCACAAAAAGCTTAATATTTTTATGGGAAACATCAGATCATTATCATTGTCTCGTGATGAATTTGGTGTAATGTCTTTTTCTGATGTCAAAGGCCTGAATGAGCACGATGGCCCCGGCCCTGGCTAACGTTACCTATCACCGCCTCCTTCTCCAGTACGGGCGTTGCTGTGAAGGCAGCGGAATCAGTCTCGGCTTCCATGCTGTCATCCGTCACCTCGTCTCTGGGCAGTAATTAAAAGCAATGCCAGTTTGACCACAACCCTAACAACCAGGGGAGAAAAGGCTTTGGAAATATGCATTAGCATCTACACACAGTAAGGTCATAATAAAATAATTATGTGCAACACTTCCCATATGCATTATTTGGTTGTTTGGCTGATGCCTGTATAGCGGAGAGGGAGAGTGATAGCAGGAAAGAGAGAGACAGGTAAGGGGTGACCTATCAGGAGGGAGATAAGGCAGTGGGAGAATCGAAACTTGAACCTGGGTATGGCCTGGAATCACACATAGTTGTCTAATCTGTTAAACAACTCATCAGCACTGTTCGAGTTCCCCTCCACTGCCTGGTCACTGGTCTGCAAGCTGCTAAGCTTCTTCATTCCATTCCACACATTTCCATGGAATGTTCTTGACGTCCAAAGCACATATGCCCTCTTCATTTTATTGAGATGGTCCTTCTGATCTTTCATAATCTAGGGTGTTTTATTGGGCAACCAACACAGCTGTTATAACTGTAGATGTCCTCACTCTATATCTCACAAAACACACCCAACGCAGTCCATCTCCTCTAAGCCTTTTCTGGAAGATTCCTCAGCTTCTGCTGTCCATTTACTTGCAGTACCTGTTGTGACTAGTAGCTGCTAAGTGATGGGAATTCATTGATCCAAGTTATGGTCATATCTATCCAAGGATGGCAAGACATCAGATCTGCAAGCATCCCTGACACCAGAGTAGCAGAAACCCAGGGTCTTGTTGAGCAGTTAATGCCAAGGCTAGCATGTTATTATCTCAGCCACATACCTTTTCAGTGATGTGTCTCGGGTTAAACCATCTTTTATTCCCAAGAACAGAGAGTTTCTCTCCCTTCTTTTAACCAGTTTCAACTTGCACAATATGAAAGCAGTTTAGTACCACTGCAGTTTCAGGAAGATCAGCTCACTCCATAGGAATGAGGCTACAGTGTCTGCATTTGCACAATGTGTAAAACTGTGCGGTTTAGAAAAGGCCTACATTTCACAGCAGCCTCATCTCATAGAACGGACAGGCTATTATGAATCTAGATTGAAGTAAATTGTGCAACTATTGTGAACTCTTAAGGTCTAAAGGTCCAAAACATCTACATCAACAAGTCTGCATATTATAAATGAAGAAATCACCTGAAACCTTCAAACATCCATTTTCAGGCTTATTTTGGCTATAAAAATGGTTTTGAATCCTCACCCTGGATGGGAAAGATCGGTTGTGACAAGCATCGTCTTCACCTCTTCCACAGCCGCTCCATCCACAGCTGTGTCTGGCGTTGTCACGACGACGACTTCCTCTACGTGCATGCTTACTTCTGAAGATGCCATGAGGGGTGGTTGGCCAGACTGCCAACACTGGGGGGTAGCAGAAGGAGACGTTCTCATATTTAAGATTTAAAAAAAAAAAAGAAGAAGAAGAAGAATTTGAAATTTGATAAGACCCTAACTAGGATAAGAAGGTGGAACACAAGTATGCAGTGTTTTGACTTTTTAGGTGCAATGGCTATTAGCCACTTCAGGAAGTGTTAGCGCATTGTCAATAATGATAATTAATTAGTGACAGCAAATTTAACAAAGGCTTAAATCACTTCATAATTATGCATAGTTCACATTTTTCACTGAAATCTAACAATGTAGGAATCAATCAATCAATCCAAAATCTGTTTTAAATATTTTGTAATTTAAAGTACAACGATGTAAAGACTTCAAGAGAACATAAACAAAAGGATATGAAATACCAATAAGAATCTCACAATTGTGATAATAAGCTGACCTTGGTTTACCTTTTTGTAATTCATGCACTACGAATCTGCATGTTGTGTACTTGCTCGTTCTATTTTAAAAGATTTACAAATACCTGTTTACAAAATATTTTTATTTAACCCAGTGGCAAGTTATCTAGCTAACCAACGAATCTGTCTTTGTGATACAAGCCACGTTACTGGTAAATGAGCTATACACGTCAGCGTGACTCACTAGTATCCACAATACGAGAGCAAAGTTTCTTCCCGGCTTACAGAATGGACTGTTTCTGCACGCAGACCATGGTAATTAAGTCATGTAAACACGAACTTAATTTTTCAGAGAGAGACGAGAATCTTTCCCACTTTTCTCTCCCGCGCAAAGTAACCAGGAGCTCAAGCTGATAAGTGTCAGGGTTACTGTAAAGGATGCCTTTATTAAAATGCAGGTCAAAAGCAGGAAGTATCACTGACACACGATCTTCAAAAATACTGAAAAAAAGACTGAACGTGATACGTAATTAAGCCGTATTTATGGTATTCAATGAGTTTATGACTTGAGAGGCACGGTCATGAATACGGACATTCGGGCACGTGTATTCGGGATTAAAGGCCACTCTTCCATAGGAGCCGCGCTGGCTCCCTCCGCGTCTGCCCGTCTGTATGCACGGCGGCGGCTTGCGCAATGGCTGGCTCGCCGCGGGCGCGCGCTGCTTCTCGCAGCCACGTACTACGGGGCTGTCACGCGGCATTTTTACTGGTGCGCGCATGCCGGCCGCGGCGGCTGGCGGGCGTCTGGACGTCGCTGCACGCACGCACGCACGCACGCGCGCCTCCCCTCCCTGCCGCGGCATCCCCGCGTTACGTCCGCCGCGCACGTTTAGCACACCGTTCACGCCGACTGGGGCGGCGACGACGTTCCGCCCTGGCAACCGGAGTCGTGCTTTTTTTTTTTTTTTGTTTCTTGTCGCCACCCACAATGCGCACGGTTTGACGCCAGCCAGCGCGCGGGCTGCCACGTCGACGCGCGGCAATCGGCGGCGGCGGCGCGACGACGGCACGGCACGGCGCGGCGGGCCGCATCATCCGTACGGCGGCTTCGGGCCGTGCGTCCTCACGTTGGGCCGCCGCCGAAACCAGCCCCCACCCCCTCGCTCATGCTTCCGACGCGCCGACGAACCGGCTTTTCCCCCACTTACCCTCTTTTGTCTGCGAACGGATTCGGGAGACTTTTTAACTTTAAACGGAAGACTGAGGGAGGGTGAATAACTTGGCGGCGCGCAGGCCATAAAGCGAACTGATGACGCATTATAAAAACAGGAGAGCGCGCGGGGCGGAGCTACCGTGTCTCGCGGTACCCGGGCCGTGGCCGGGATGGAGCCCCGTGCCTGCAGTGGCTCTTGTTGTCGGATATATTCGCCTTTTCGGATAGTGCATTCATTTCGCCGTAGGCACAGCTGAATTAGTAATAGTTCCCTAACAAAGAGGCTGTGTCTAAAATGATAAAAGCTGATGTTTAGCTTTCGGTTTGGTGGACGTTCTGGTAATTGCAGTGTGTTACAAGGGATGTTACTGAAGAATAGTCATGCACAACAAGACTCTTTAATAAAAAAAAAAACAATAATTAGCACGTATTTAAGTTGGATTTTTATTGCTTTTAAGTCCAGTACAGAAATATGGTCCGTTTGTATCGTTAACAGGCTTTTTAAAAAGTGGCTACTTAGACAATGTAGTATTGCTTGTTCTCTGCTGTATTTGCAGTTCCAATCAAAGTGTTTATTGTCATATGTACACTAGAAAAGTGCATTTATCTGTGCAATGAAATTCTTATGTTGCTGTCCACACAAAAATGCCAAGGTACAATGTAATAGAGAAATAAAAATAGAAAAAAATACTTTGTAAGCGTAATATGCAAATAATTACAGTATGAGGTAGTATGGCATGGTCTGATGGCAGTGGGGAAGAAGGGGTTGTTAAGTCGGGAGGTTGTAGATTTCACACTTCTGTACCTCCATCCTGAGGGCAGGAGTGTGAACAGTCTGTGTTGGGGGTGTGTGGGGTCTTTGAGGACAGAGGCAGCTCTCTGGACCCTGCGGTGGTAGCTGCTCTGCACTCTGCAGCTACCATATTGTCTACCATATTACCATATTCTACCATACTACCATATTCCATATTGTCTTGCTTACTTTCTGTTGACTTTTTGTAACCCCAAAAAGAGTATTATTTGAATACAATTTGGCACATAGTGCAAGCGGACAGGGTCAAGAAATTTACTTACTGTTCTACTAAGCATTAGAATGGATAATAGGTTTCAACTGTATAGGTCTAGTCTAAATGACTAAATTATTATTGCAGCCACCTCCCCGGGAGCTTTTCATGCACCACAGTGTCTAAAGTTTACAGAGAATGGTGTCATTAACAAAAACATCCACCGTGTAAGGTCAGAGGAGAATAGCCAGACTTGCTAAAGCTAACAGGAATGCTACTGATGTAAAAATAGTAGGTCAGTACTGATTTCTCTGAACAAACAGCCACTGATGTAAAAATAATAGGTCAGTACTGATTTCTCAGAACAAACAACCACTGATGTAAAAATAGTAGGTCAGTACTGATTTCTCTTAACAAACAGCCACTGATGTAAAAATAGTAGGTCAGTACTGATTTCTCTGAACAAAGAGCCACTGATGTAAAAAGAGTAGGTCAGTACTGATTTCTCTGAACAAACAGCTCATCTACCTTTGAAGTGGTTTGGAGGCAATAACACAGGAAAACAAAGATTTTGCTACTGGAAGTAAAACATGATTTACACGAAATCGACTGTGCCAAGTTCAGATCTGCACTCAGAATTTGCCCAGCACGCCCAGATTTTAAGTTATAGGCATAGCATTTTGTGATCCTGTTACTTGCATGGCAACATAACAGCTGTTTTTGTCATGTGTGTGTCCACTATTGCCTCGTTTGAAATACATTTCCTGCTTGCATTCATGCTTCTGCATCATCTGTGCACATTCCCACAGAGAAGACGAGATTTGGGGCCGTCGTCGCACGACTCGCACGTGGCTCACACCAAGTGTATGGCTTTGCGTCATATGCTGTGTGGGTTTAGGCACGTCAGTGAGCTAATTTCAGCTGAATTTTAGTCAAGACGGGCCACAGGCCGCCGTAACCCAGCATGATGGGCGACTACTGTTGGTTTCTGCAACAGGCAACAATGGACACAAGCACAAAAGCAAGTGTCTAAAGCACTTTTGAACAGTATGTTATGTCTTGGTATTATAAGGCAAACTTATTTTGGTTACACTTTCTATGAACCCAGTATCCATAAAGCATTATAAACTCATTCATAAGCACTTATAAGGTTTTCATAAAGCCTTATAATGATTGACATTAGACTACATAATCATTTATACTGTACATAGTCATGACTGTACACATAAAGCGTTATAATGTTATTTTATAAGCTTTTACAGCTTAAAGTGTCACAAGGCATTATAAAGCTTCTTTTGATGTCAACATCGCATTATCAAGAGGCAACTATGACTATGTATAAATGATTATGTAGTCTAATGTCAATAATTATAAGGCTTTATGAATACCTTATAAGTCCTTATGAATGTGTTTATAATGTTTTATGGATACTGGGTTCATAGAAAGTGTTACCCTTATGGTGTACAGTATTTTTGTAACTTTTTTGCTCCTGCAGGCATAACCTGAGAACCGGACATGACAGACGAAATATGCCTTTAGTTTTGACCTTAGCACACTGGAGTTAGTGTAAGACACATGTATTAGACAAAGTAGCAGACAGAAATAATTTTCTTGTGATCCAGTGTAATGGGTCCTATCTGGTATTAGCTAGGTGTTTGATTCACTGAATGTTGAGGTTGATTCTCATGGAATTAAGAACAGTTGATCATAGCATTACTACACTAGTCACTAGATTTTGCTTGATTTTGTTGGAATTTTGTGTAGCAGAATGAAAGAAAAGCAAATGTATGATCATTGGGCTAAGCTTCTGTGATGAGAAGGTGACCGGTTTGAGCCCAGGTCTCGGCAGCCCCCCCAGCTCTGGGAGCACGCGAGGGGGCCACAGTGCCGGGTCAGCCAGCATGCAGCACCCCTGGAGGGGGTAGTGGAGTAGGCGAAGAGAAGCATTCCAATGTACCTTTACTAATATTTGTGCAAATGGCAAAAATAAAGGATCATTTCATTGAATAAGATATTTAATATCATTTGTGAAACACAATATATATTTTTTACTCCAGGTTTGTGTCATTTTAAATGTTTATACAGGATTTTTTAACATCTGAATTACTCCCCATTTGTTAATTGCTTATTGACATATGATAAAGGAAGTTTCTTCAGGCATATGAGCAACACTTAAAATCCCAGAGGTCTTGCCTCAACAGGATGATGCAATTTCCCATGGAAGCAAAGCAACAATGATAGCTGCTGCAAGAGATTTTGATCTGGGACATTCCATGCTAAAGAACCTGATGCAACATTTCCGTAAATATTTTTAAGATATAAATAAATCAAAGTCACTTCCTGGACAGAAAACTACCAAACAACTTGCAAGAACATCTTGTTCCTGCTTTAGATTGCATACACACAACGGGTAACTCATTTTGTGATTATGTGGGGAGGTCGTTGTACTGGCTGGTTTTGATTATGGGGGAGGGGGGTTTCAGCCTATGCACATATGTACATGTCAATGAAAATGTAAAGCTCATTCTGATAGGGAAATACCTGTTTCATCCTGTTCTTCATGAGGCATACAGACAGGTGAGAGCAAGCTTGGAGGTCACTGCAAAGTCAGCCAGCATCCCTGGAGCGACTGGGGCTAAGAGTTCTATTCAAGGTCCCAATTACGACATCACTCTGCCCAGCCACAGGACTTGATCCAGTGACCGTCCGTGTTGTTTCAGTGAAGCCTTCTGTATTATAGCTACACACGAGTAACTCAAACCATGCATTTTTTATCCACATTGTTTAAGAAAACTCGTATTTCACTGTATTTTGGATGCTGTGTTTTTAACAATCTCTGCAATAAGCTTAAAGTCCTTTTAAAATACCGTTTAGCCAAATTCCTTTACATCTCACCGGGGTGTGACAAAGAAAGAACAGTGCACGCCATGTCATTTGCATAGAACTGGGCTTGCCAGTTCTCACCTTGGAAGCATATGCACGCAGAAACCAAAGAACAGATCACACATAACAATCGGCTGTCATTTCCCATCCTGATCGTCTGTGCAGCCAGCTCAGCAAAACCCTGATCAGATCATCATTTCTAGGTGTTTTCCCTCCAAGTTCATTATCACATTTTGCTAATATGGCACAAATTGTCGGTTAGGTAAGGAAGTGAAACAGGGTAATTATGTGGTAATTAGGTGTTTTCCCTGTACCTTCATGATCATTCCAGTAATAAATAATAAATACCAGTTAGATAAGGAAGTGAAACAGGGTTATTATGTGGAGCTTTATTACCTTTATTGATAATCCATTAATCATGACAGTTACTGTGCCACAGGTGAAATATCTTAAAAGGTAAGTCAGTGGCGACCAGTCTCATTTGCTTCATTTGTTTATCTTTTTGTTCATCACGCATGTATTTTCCTATATGCAGCCGAGGTCGGAGAACAGTGGGTGTCTGGTGAGCGCCCCCAAAAGGCAGATGTACAGATTAATTTTGCCACTACATTCAAACTGTATTTGTCCTCAGTTAGGGGTGACCATACAGATATAAAAAATACAGAGGGACATTTGGAATTTTAAATGCCTTTTGATTTTCCGCAATACTGCGTATAGCCTCTTATGTTCAAGTTTTTCAAATAATGAAATACTATCCAGTATATTGGTCGATAAACTGAGTGCAGAGAATATTAGCATCTAGAAAAGGGAAATAAGCTTTCTCTGAAGCATAAGCCATGTGGTCCTTTCTCTTTGTGTCTGAATATAAAATGGTAGCTGATAAACATCTGAGAAGGTCCATCACATGCGTTAATTCAGTTCTTATTGTTTTTATTCTTGGCATCACTGAACAGAAATGATAGATTTGTGCTATATAAGAATATTTGTATTTTAGTGAAATGATCTGTTCAGCTTCAGCCGCTAGCCACAATGTTATCCTGGGTAGCATTTACCTATTAAACTCTGAAACTTATGAATAACATCACACAGTAAAACATCTTAGCAGAATGAT
>JAODKN010000127.1:266502-292228 GCA_026774425.1 Petrocephalus zakoni | reverse complement strand
TAGGCTCACCTAGCAACCACCTAGCCACACCATAGCAACACCCTAGCAACCGCCTACGAAAACCTTAGAAACCACTTCGAAATGCATACCAACGACACACCGACTGCCCCAGGGTCAGCGATCGCAATAGGCCCATCTTAAAATTTCTCCAGGAATTTTTTCGTTTCTAGTTTATTGTTTAATATGTCTTATAGATAAAAGATTTTGCAAATTCTTGTTTTTTTGTGTCAAAATACAAATGTGTAGCACAGCCAGTATACAAAATTTACACAGTGGTAGGATGCCTCTCGTGCAATGTGCTGTCTGGGATGGGCTCCAGGCTCCCCACTGCCCTGCACTGAAAAGCAGCTGGAAGATGGATGGGCGCATGAAGATGTTTCTTGATGGCGATCTGGACTGCATGTGCGCCACTGCATGTGGCAATCAACCACAACTGACTGATCCATCCAATTTAAATTTAAATGAAATACCTTGATTGTAAAATCAAAGCATAACAGCTGTTAAGATACATATAATAAAAATATTTCCTAATCATTTTTCCAGAATTAAATATTTAAAAATGCTGTTTTATACTGCATTCAATAAATTAGATACATTTGTAATAAAATAATCAGTTAAATGACATTAAAGTCACCCCTAAAATTATAAAAAGATCATTAATAATTCATCTATATGATCTTTTATAACTTTACTATTTAAATACTACATATTTGTATAAAGCTAAAAGTTACCTGAAGGCAGGTGAAGAGAAATCACAATCCACAAAATTGCGGCGAACATCATTTTTCTTTGTCTTTCATTCGTTTCCGACTGTCTATATCTCTCTTGTATTGCTGCTCCTGCTTTCCTGTCACCTCTTTGTACGTCAAACGAAAATTGATTTTTGTTAAATTTTGATATAGTTCTTTTTATATTTAAAGAAAAAGTCAGCAATCTGCTGACTGTAAATTAAGCGGATTGCCGACGGATTAATGCTTTTTGTTGGTCACAAAGCTTTGTTAGAAATCACAGGGTGTTATTTTAAGCTCTCACTTGTTCTGTTGTTTGGGCTACAAAGGTCTAACCTGTTCTTGATGGGTAGAGTCTCCTTCAGTATATTTAAAGTCCTGCGTCTTACCCCTCTGAAGAGCATCGTCTGCTCTGTCACAGCTCTGACCATGTGACTGGCGTCTGGGACAGGGTCTCTCACTTAAGAGGAAAGCACAGCCAGTCGCTCTCTTCTTCCTCTCTGGAGCCTCGACCCTTCAGGCGACTGCAGACTTGCCCTTCTAAGGGATGGCACACGCTCTCCCCACCGTGCACTTCATCGCTTGCCCTTATGTAACCTCTCGTGTTTGTGTCACTGCAATTTTAATTTAATACAGAACTTGGTCACACGAGGACAGGGGTGGCCAATCTTATCCAAAAAGGGTCGTTGTGTATGTGGGGGTTTCACTGCAGCTCTCTAATTAGATTAATAATTAGAGGACTGGTTGGCTGAAGAGTCCTCACACCTGGGTTTGAACAGCTGATCTAAAGGTTATCCTGAAAACACCGGCCCTTTGTGGATAAGATTGGCCACTCCTGCACTAGGATTTGGAAATGCCATTACTTTCTGATAAGACTAAACTATTATTATTCTAAATTATCATTAATCCCAGCAGGAGTTTCTGGGAATGAGCGGGCCTAGATTTCCACAAGGCTTTCAGTTACCCCCAAGGCACTGCTAAGTATTGAACCCAGGATCTTCTATTTACAAACCAGGACTGCCCCTAAAAGCTATTCTATATTTAATATTTGATAGCTATATCTGAATTGGGAATTCTATATGAATTGTGGCGATGCTGAAATAGTTGTTTCCTTACAAAAAGTTTAAACATAAAAATCCTTGGAACTTTGTGTCCAAAATACAACTTTACACGTGTTTCACTTGGGCTGAATCATTTATCAAATTATTTGCCTTGTAACATAAACTTCGGCTGAGTGATGGAGATGCATTTAAAATTGCCCGGCCAGTTCTTCGGTACAGGAAAAATAATGGTAATAAGAGGAGACCTCATATTTCGTGTTTTGGATTTTGTCTTTTCAGCTAACAGGATGATTCAGAGAAAGGCGGTGGCCCGTAGAAAACACTAAAAAGAATACAAGGCAATGGAAGATAAAAAATGAAATTGCTTTTTGTTCATTAGCGGAGCTGTACTTGCATTTTGCTTACTACCTTGGGGCACACGCAAGGACAACATCTCTGCTACTGATGTGTACAGAGAAGAGAAAGGAGTCAGGAGCACTCAGGCAGAGGATTCCCGAGATGAAAGGAGGCATGGCGTTTGCTACTAAAAGCTCCATGGTGCACAGAGGGTATTTTGAAACTCACTGGCTAACTTTGAAATGTTTATGTGTGTGTGTGTGGGGGGGGGGGTTGCATAGATCATATTTAGGGACCAAAATGTCCCCAGAGTGTGGTAAAACCTGAAACTTACTTACTTTGGGGACATTTTTCCAGGTCCCCATTTGGATAACCTCAATTTTGTGATAATCAGTGAATGCAATCAAAAAAGTAAAAATGCCAAAAGTCTTGTATTTGGGTTGGTTACTTATGGATAAGGTTCAGGCTGGGTGGAGGTTAAGAAGATTGGGATTAGGGTTTCCCCAAAGAAATGGGATAGGTACGCGAGTCTGTGTGTGTGTGTGTGTGTGTGTGTGTTTGAGACCTGGCAGGCCAAACAATAGCAAAGTGACGTGTGGTTTTGTGACGCCACTCTGTTGCTATAGTGTTGTGTAAAATCCTGTAACAAATGGCACTTTCACTCACACACTTACACTATTCCATTATATGTTTGTGGGCAGTTGGGCTACCCAGGAAGACTCATATCAGATATAGTCTAACATCACTTTAACCAAAAATCTTTGGAGAGTGGAGCACGTTGAAGAAAAAATTGAAATAGCATTATTAAAAGTGTATGGAAATAGTTTTGAAACATTTCATTACATAGCAGTAATAAACAAAAATGGTCCCCTACATTTTCATCGTACCAGAGGTATTATAACTGTTTAATTCTTCTCTAGCAATAAATTATATGAAAGCCCAGAGACAGTCTGCAGGCAGTGATATACTGTAAGGAAATGTCTGAATTGAAGCTGTATAAAGTTTATTATACATTTCCCATTGACCATGGAGGTCAGTAGTGTATTACACAATGGTGCTACATGGTAGGTAAAAGCTATATTCATAACATTCAGACATATTAAACATGCTGGCAGGCATCTGCTTGAAACAAAACCATGGAACGATAATACGAAACGTACTATCAGCCATGTTTTTTTACATAAAAAAGGAAGTAGAAAATTCGAGACAAACACGTCGGCTGTTGTAGAGTTTCCGCAAAGTTCAGGTTCCGCGCATGAGTTGCAAAACAGGATAATGGTGGCATAAATGAACAGAAATAAGGCTTGCAGGAAGAGCGTCGTGCATCTAGAGTGGGGGCCGCTGCTCTTTTTGTTCCGTGCGGAACTCGTCCACGCTCCCTCGCTGCACTGACTTCCGGATCCCAACGTAGGAGCAAAATGCGGGGAGCTTCAAAGACAAAGGGATCAAGTGCAGTGACAGCCCAGGTTTTACATTCGTGATCACAATCGGGCCAAACGACTCTGCGTTCGGAAACGTAGTGGACGCTAAGATTAGGCTACTGATATCTTCATCCAGATCTGTGTTTAGGCAAAAACCCTAAACTTAAGCAAGGAAGCAGTTAAGAGAAGGGAGAACAAAATGACCTGGTTTGAACAACAGTTTTCTTGTTATTTACTCGCTATTTTGACATATCTGGCATTGTCCAAGAGCTAAGACATTGTTTCCCTGATTTCACATTTAGTACAGCTGGTTTTGGCAATCAAGAAATTAAAATAGGCAAATAAATAAATGCCATGATATATATAAGCAGATAAGATTCAGATTTGCTTATTTTTTTATATTTACAAACATGGCTGTCTTATTTTAAAGCAAACTGAACTACTGCATTAAGAAATACATGTTAGACACATCTTCAGCGCCATTGGCTGGTACTCATTTTATGTCTGTTAACATTTCGCATCAACAAATCAAGTCAGAATTACGGCGACCCACGGCTCATCTCAAGAAGAATGCGACAAAGGCGGGACACACCTTGGCTGAGGTGCTATTCCATCCCCAGATACTCACACATGGTCACATGATTACAATTTACCGACTCAAATGAACGGCGTGACTTTGGCTGGAGGAAGCCGGAGGGGGATATCACAGAAACGCAGAAAAAAACAAGAAGTGCAATCAGTTCTAGAGTTGAATTTCCAACCACTGGAGGTGCAAGACGTCAACTCCATCCATGTAGCACCTCCGCATGAGGTGCTGTGAGTGACATAAATGCAGGAAGTCAATGTGGCTCAACCAGAGACATGATCTCCCCTTAAACATGAGCCTTCAGATCCACACTGATCCCCACAGCCAGAAACAGAAATTTTACTTACACAAAAATGTTCTGAGGGCAGAACAAAAAATGATTGGTTTGTCAGATATCAAGAACAACCAATCAGATGTCTTTGTCCTGCCTCCTCTAGCTGCTTAGACCTGCTTCTACAATCTGGTTATCTTTTTCATCCTGCCCTCAGAACATTTTTGAGTAAGTAAAACTCCCATGAGCTAGCCAGAATGTCCATAACTTGGTGGTTTCGTTTAGCCTTGGTTACCGAAACAAGGCATGGCGCCTTCATCATATACATTAACATTGTTGCATTTTAAGACTTCCTTCATGTGCATTTGGAAGGTCTTCAAAAAGCATAAATTACAAAGAAACTTTCGCCTCAAAAAACACAGCAATAATATACAGTATAGAAACTTTAAGGTTACCGCGAAAGAAGGCGGATAGATGACAATTCGTGAATAATGAATGCATTTATATACAGATAATTAGGCCTTCCAACCATGCCATGCTAGCTTATCTGTATGACAGCTATTATTGTGTGCCTAATCTACGTATAACTACTTATACAATGTGTGCATATTTGTGTGATACATATTTGTGTGTGATAGTGTGAGTGTGCATATACATACATATGTGTATAAAACACTGGCACTGTTTGTATTTGCAAAATCTGTGGCAGTAAAAAATTATTAATCTATGGCCCTATTTACTTTTAGCAAATGAGGCAAGCATTTGTTTTGCTGCACACTTAATGCACACATAAAGCATGCCTGTACAGCAAACGCGAACTAATGCAATATGCTAATTACAGATGTACATATAGAATGCTTGCAATCAGTGGTGTCCTGCACAGTTTTTTTCGAGTGATCCTAGTGGTACCACTGCGTTACTCTTAAAGCAGAGATGTTTTACAAAATGCAAAGCACTTTAAATGTTTCACAGAGCTGAAATAAAGCAGTTAACCTCAATTTCAGTACCTTATCTAAATACAAATCTGTAAAAATACTGAGGTAAAATATATTTTTGTACGCTTTTCTTGTTCTCACTGTAGTCTCCCTCGCAGAAATGCTTGCCATAAATAGTTGCTGTGTTCCATGCAAGGCAACGGATCTGCTCCCTAAAATCATCCTTAAAAAAAACTTGTATAAGAACAGAATCAGGTATACAGTCCGTGTTTATATACATTTCCTTATGTCAGTTTCTCTAGACGAGCAATTTGCTGCCTCTGTGTGAAACGGCAAACGCACATTCCCGTTGTTTCGTGTTCTGCGATCAGCACGGGATGCAGGCTAACCGTACACCTTCTCAAGGCAGAAGCTGAATGTTCACATAGCTGCTGGTCAAAACAAGATTAGACATCTAATGAGCACAGATTACTGTTATGAACGACTGTGATGAAGGGTGTGGGTAAGTTTAAGCTGTGCATTGGAATACAGGTGAGTGTAAGTCAAATACTGATTAAAATGCGACTGTTCTTCCGGCCAGTGACCTCATTTCTGTTACTGTACCTAAGACATCACCTTTGGAAATGTCCATCGCTGTTCTTCACTTTGCAAGTGCACCAATGATCATACAGCATAAGTGCTGCTTCTGAAACTGTTAAAAAAAATGTAATCCTCTTTCCGGTTTACATATTTGAATTTAAACTATACCAGAGTCTCCTGATATCTTGAAGACCCATTTTGCAGAGTTTTTGTCAGTATGGCACACAGCCTATGAGAGCAGTATAAGAGTGCTGTGTAGCGCCCGTCACGGGGGCCCAACACCTAGCTGCCGAGAGCTGGTGACATACAGATTCTCGAATAGGTATGTATTGCTTATTAAGAAGTGGCATATAGCTCATTATTTAAGGTATTATTTAATATTATTTAGCCAGAGGTCATTAACATGGTCCAAGGCACCTGGGCTATTGGAGTTTATTTTCTGTGATGTAGTATATTGCTAGGAAGCTCCTATAGTTCCAAAAGTAGTATGTTGGGCAAGTAATGGTAAGGCTGTGGGTTCAAATCCCAGGAAGTGTAAAGGATAAATTATGATCCTTCCCTCAACTTTAAATGGCTTAGGATAAAAGTATCAGGTAATTATGGTAATGATTACAAGCTGTTTATGGGAGGTCCTGAAAGTAAGATTTAAAAAAACAAGATACAGCATTTTTAAAGAAAGGATGAGCCCATAAAATTGAATTAAACAAAGTTAGTTGAGGACCCCTTGTAGCGGACACCCCTGGGTGTCAGCCTGTGCATTTAAGTGCCCCTGCGTATAGTCACTTCTGCACTTGTGATATACTGGCACACTGATGCCGTCATGAAGGCATTCCATATGAGAGGATCAGTTCAACGGTGTAAATAGGAGGTGTGGTGGCAATCAATACCAAAATTTCACAGTTACAATCATAATCGCCTGAAGCTCACTGAACTGAACACCCTCTTTTGACTACATTAAACATCGCCAGCTACATTCAAATGTCTCTAGCAACTCTAGCAATGAGGGTAAGTGGAGACACAATATGGATGTAGAATAAAGAATATTTAGTGTGAAAAACACTCTGCAAAATGAATGCATGGATATGTGAGGGAAAATGTGTCTGCCTTGCGTCAAGGACAGCTAAATGTAAATAATTAAAAAACCTACAGACCCCTGGCAAAAAACCAGCTGAGAGTACAGCCTAGTCTGCAGTTCCCTCACTACAGACAATTGTTTTGAAGCACTGATTGTGTAGTGTAGGCTTGCCTGGTCTGTCTTACTTGGGACCCGACCAGCCCCTGTCTCCGAACGCCCCCTCACCGGGGGCAGAGTGTGGGGATGGGCCGCAGGGTGTGCAGAGGTCAGAGTCAGTATCTGACTCCCCCTCAGCAATGTAGGGCCTGACCTTGGCACAGCGGGCCACACCACTGAAGTAAGTGTTGTTGAGGAACTCCAGGTTCTCTTTGGACTGGGAGATGCTGAAACCACTGAAGGACCTCTCCAGCTCCTCGTGGTCCACTGAAGGGATGGAGACGGACGTGTCACTCTCAGGCTGCGCCTTGCCATTCTCGCTGCGGGCGTGATGAGACGCCCCCCGGTGGCTCCCACCGGAAGAGCGGTCATTAGCCGGGGGAGGGGGGATGCGCACTAAGGTGGGGTCACCATTGGGCGAGTTGCCCTGGCTGCGCTGATGGGACTCGCCAAGGGGATGCTGCTGCCAAGATGTGGATGGAGGACACTGGCCTTGAGGACCGCCACATGAGGGTGGAGCATCAAAATTCTTCTGCCCGGTTGAGCTAATGGAGCGGATGATCTTTGTGATGGAGCCAGTTTTCTCCACGGGGCTGTCATAAGGAGGAGCCGGATCGGGCTCCTTGGATCCAAAGTAGGCGGCCGTCTCTGCCCGAGGAATGCCCATGCGCTGCACATAGATGTTGACCAAGAAGTCTAACTTCCTTTCCATGGAGATCACCTAAAGAGAGAACAAAACACATTGCATGTGGTTCAAATCTTGGAAGACAGCAGTCCTCCTGTAGTAATCAGAGATGCATTCGTTTTTTAGTGATCCCCAGAGGGGAAATTAATACTTACCTGCTTCTCCACTTTCCCCAAACGTCCCATCATACTCAAGTCTTCCTGCATCTCCCCCTCGCTGGTCCCTTTGGGCCGGTCCTTATCTGTTGTTGGGGTGCCTCTACCAACTATCTGATCAACTCTAACATTTGGAACAAGAAGTAACATCTAGAGTAACGCTTTAGCATATTTTTTATGGAAAAGAGGTAAACAGCCCGTCAATCAATCAATCGATGAAACAATGTTCAAATTAGGTCCTGTTCAGACCCTTGATTATCATGTTCTAATATTGAAAGATTATATCCAAATACTGCATGTGATAGGTTAATGTCAAATCCATCATAATAATGTCACAATAGTGCTGATTTATAATGGTAATTCTAATAGTGAAATGCATTTTATTTTTCCCACAAATGTTTTACTAATTGATTGATTGTCAGCCATGAAGCATTTTCACATTTCATACTCAAAATTTTATTTCAGTATGCAAACAACTATACCGAAAAAATTTTAGTGTTACAAAAGTATATATATATAGCAGTGTAAAAATGTGTAGATCTTAATCCATTTTTTATTTGTCAGTGTTAATATTAAGAGAATGAAAGCGATTCATCAGTCAACCATAAATGCAGCTGAACCAGCTGGGTAGCTCTCATGGGACAGATAGATAAACAGACCGACAGATATATCTAAAGTGCAGGCGAAGAGCGCAAAGGGAGAGACACGGGCAGGTACGAGCTGGGAGCAGGGGGGGAGCGCGGGCTCGTGCACTGGCTGCAATGGGATGGGGACAGTCTCAGGGAGAGGGGGGACACCAGGACAGATCCTTCGGGCCCATTGGTCACCTCTAAGTCGTTCTCTTCCATTACTTGCTGGAAATGTCCATGGTGCTGACAGAAACCATTGTTGTGCAAGCTGGGGAAGTCATAGTCTGCCTGAAAATCTGGACCAATATTCTTGAATATGTATGTCTTATAGGAAAGACTTTTCAGTGAGCAGTAACAGACCACTCTATTCTCATGATTTCAGGTGACACTAGTGTTACGAATAAAAAGAACACTTAACCTTTTTTATGTCATACTAATACCTATGCATGAACTTGTAGATTCCATAGAAAAAGTGATGCTGTTAAAAGCATCCTAAATTATTCACTTTAAAATGAGGATAAAAATTGAAAATAGTTCCCAAGGCAGGTTCCCATATACTGTACTGCCGTGTACTGTCACAAAAAGCAGTATTCACTGGCCAGATTATTAGGTACACAAGCTGGCTACTGCAGACAGCTTGTACATCCAAACAGTGAATCTAAACGCCAAGTGAATGTGTCGAGCAAGCAGACGGGGGCAAAGAGGTTCAGTTACTGTGTGGGTAAGCATTAGCATGGCTGAGACACTTGATCTAAGCAATTCTGCACATGGTGTGACTGCTGGTGCCAGACATGGTGGGTCCAGAATCTCAGAAACAGCCCTCCTGGGACTTTCACTTACTATAGTGTCTAAAGTTGACAGAGAATACAGGGGAAGAAACACAAGTCAGTTCTGTGGGGGGGAAAAACCTTGTCAATGAGAGAGGTCAAAGGAAAATGGCCCATCTCGTTAAAGCTAATAGGGAGGCCACAAACACAAAAATATCAGCCTCCTCTGAAGTCCTCCACCCTAGAAAGGGATTTGGAGGACCCGAATCCTTCCGGGACTTTCACGCATTATGGTGTCTAAAGTTCACAAAGACTGGAATAAATCTGAACAAATGACATCCAGTTAATGGCATTCCTTTGGCTGAAAACACCTTGTTAATGAGAGAGGTCAGAGGAGAATGGCCAGATTACTTGAATCTAACAGGAAAGTCACACAGAAAAATTACAGCTCAGTACAGCAGTGGTGTGCAGAATGGCTGCTTTCAACTCATCTATCCTGGAAGTGGTTCTGGAGGTAACAGTGTGTCCTACCCAGGTATACTGAATGAAGTGACTATTGAGTGTGTGTGTGTACTTCATAAAGATTAAAACAACCAAAAATTCTCTTTATTTCTGACTCATTAAACGTGACATAAAAATGAGCAGCTAGTCCTGCCTTGTACTCAGTGAAGGACTGTGCCTTCCCAGCTCTCCGAGTTTTGCACATGCACCACGTGGAACCAGTAAGAACCAAAAAAAGGTTGTCCTGCCAGGGCCAAAGTGGCTAATCAGGACACACGTCATTATGCTTCATGCCGGCATGCAGGTGTGTGGGGCTGTCAGCGTGTTCATCTGGCATGACCGCTCGCTGACGCTCGCCACTCGGATCGCTTACTTCCTTACTGCTGCATTGCAGGCACATTAGCACAGTTTTTTTCTTAAGCTACGTGACTGCATACTTACCCACATTTATAGGACCACTAGCTTAGCAGAGACCGTTCTGCTTCTGTTTATTGTAACGCAAAGGAAAAAAAAATCATAGATGTACATGTAATCGAAAGATGTGGCAACGTATGCGAGGGGTTTGGAAATAATGTGTCCAAAGTATAAGCATATTAGTATGCGCAGACATGCAACTGCATGTTTGGTGAATCGCATGATGTAAATCGATGTCATGAGCTGCAGGAATATGCTAGTCCAATAAGATGCTAGCTTTCCAGATTGACGGGAGAAAGGATGCTGTTCCTCTGCATCACTTTTCTTAGGCTGGTTTATCGGATGCTGCCAGTCACCGCTTGGTTAACTCCCAGAAGTGAGTAACAAAGCAACCAATGGGAATAGGTTTAAATGGTTGGGTGGCAGGTTGAAAACATCAGTGACTGACAGAGCGCGAAGGTCGCACCTAACCGTGGGATTTAAAGGCTCCTTTCTTCTGCAATCATACCTAATATCGCCCTTCAAGAACCATGCTGATGGTTTCCCTTCAGAGTGGTTCTAAAGGGAGATAAATCTTATTATTATTATTCAGTCATAAGCTCTTGCTTTTCTGTTCTGCTCGGGGCAACGTGAAGCCACATAGCCAGAAGCAATTTTTAATTTTTTAATTTTTTTTAAAGCCGATGGTCAGTTAGGGCAGATGCAGCCTGGTGAATTCTAACCTAGGCGAGTACTGGGGTGATTCTTTGAGTCCTTTGGTTGTGTACCTCTTATGGCGGGGAGTTGAGGGGAGAGGGGGACCCACAACCAGATCTATCCTGGCAAATAGAGAAGACACCAGCACAATGCATAATGAACGTGCGCGTCGAAAGACTGACGTCGGGTGAAAGAAAGAGGAAAAACAGGGACTAGCTGGAAGACAAGGACATACGAGTAAAAATATATTCCACACGCACTTCCCGTGAAATCGACAGGGGTCTTTCCCTCTATGTTGTTTTAATGGCATTAGCTTAACTTATTAATATTACCATCTGATTATACTGAAATAGATACAACATTATACTCATAAGATGTATTAATGGTTCTTTTTCCTAATGTTAATTAGGCTTTTGCTTCTTGAAGCTTGGAATATATTTAACATATGGGGATGTGTTCTGGTGCGTCAGAAACAGAAATCTGTACTGCTAAGTCAGGAGGCTGCTTTGTGTAAGCTTAGTGTTGAGCGTTTCCATTCTGATGACTGAGAAAACTCTTGGAGTGTGGATCTATAGGACAGTTCGATTAGGTGGGTGAGTTGACTGTTTTGGACTGAAGGAAATGAATCTCACTCCATGCTTGCGATGCAAAAGGCTTTTTCAGATCCGAAAACCCCTTTGTACATTCTCACAGTCATGGTCTTTTTTTTATGTTTTACCCTTTGGAATCTTGAAGATTTGACTTAAGGTCAGAGGGTAAAATGCTCAGCAATTATGGACTTGGACTGTTTTATGACATTAAAACAGTATGTGAGTAATGGTGAAGATCCTTACCCGCAAACCAACAAACATTAGGGTACCCGAAAATTGCAAATTAGCCTATACTATATCCTATGTCAGCTTCTTCTAAGGTGGAAGACACAATGTGACACATCATCGTAGGAACACACGTCATGAGCATCAAACAGGAGGGTCATGGGACATGCAGTGTACGGTAAACAGAGTTGTTGTACCCACTGGCACGTCTACAAGTTTCAGACAATAAACACAAATAATGAAATACAGGGTTAGCTGAATTGAAGTTGGGGAGCTTATCAGCTTGCCTGGACTGAAGGTTTTTAATTCGTGACAGCATGTCCAAGTGGCCAGCCGAGTACTGCTCTATGACATCCATCACGTCGTAAGGCCTCAAGCTCTCTTTGAACTTCCTCTTTGAAACCATGAACTTCATTATGCTGGAGGAGAAAAAAGGGCTTCGTTTCAAAGATTACAAAATTTCGGCAATGCTTCCGATAATAGGACAGCAGCTTACATTGCGAGGTAATGAAACCGGTCTTTTAATTCTGCTGCCCCAATTTTATTACAGGCACATCAAATGCTGTGTGATGCAAATAACTGAAAGGGTTGCTGGGTATTCTGCTGGGTGTTGTTTCATAGCAAAAATTAATTATTGCCAATGTTATGACAAGATGGATAAATGGATGGATGGATGAATGGACAAACAAGGGTGAAAAATGAAATCAGAGACTAGACAATTTTGCGCTTAGACCCAAGAACATCAATAGTGGACAATTTTTCTACAACTTATGTGAGTCATATGTCATGCATGCCAGATATTCAGTTACAAATTGAAGCAAAATGTTTGATAAAAATCAATAACATAGAGGATATGCCAATGGTAAATAAAATGTATATTGATTACATGTAACAATCATAAGGAATATGATTTGAAAAGCTCATGTACCAAACTGAGTACAACAACATCAAACAATCACTGAAATGAGCGATACTTTGTTTCATAAAGGTAGCAATTCCCTAATCAGATGTTTGCAGAGGTAAAAAAAAAAAAACTGTGAATCTGAACTAACCCTGTTCACAACATAGCGTGTTTAATACGGAAGACATGCCATTGGAGTGTCTTACCACATAGCCCTGATTGTAACTTTTAATCCGGGAGTCAAGTCTTGTGGGACAAACTCACAGTGGCAGCTCTTATTGTCATCGACAATGTCTTCCCCAGGAAGGCTGGCTTCTACAAAACACAATCCAGACATCATAACTGAGCTGTCAGTATGGGCGGGACTTCCTGCAGAGCCGGCAATAAGCCCCACCCCCCGCCGCCCCAGCCACCCCGGACCTCCAGCCATTCAGGTCTGATGTCAGCATGGAACCAAGCAACAGCAAGGGAAGGCCATTAACTTGCAGAGCCCAGGGATTTTGAACATAATTCGACACCTGGCAGGGAGCATGTTAATGACCTGATGTCATGTCAGAACTTCCTGAAGCGGGAGAGGGGAAGGAACACAGCGCAATTAGAGAGGCAGTTTTTATTAGTCAAGGCTTTACCTGGCCCCTGTGGCACAAAAATATCACTCCCTGACTCAGCTTTGTGCACTTGAGTAAGGCAGCATCTATGACTCTGCCCATATGACTAAAGGGTTATGTCTGTCATCTACAGTACAGAAGCATAAGTAATCAGCAATTCTAAAGACTATCACAGGAAGGCATTTCAGCTGTTTGAAATACACATGATCTGTAACTATATATATTACAGATATATTATATATTATATTATACATATATGTTACAGACACCATACAGTATATGTTCATATATGGTGTATGTGACTTGAGTTGCCTGACAACATTTCACATAATATATATAACATAATTCATACATATTTCTTAAAGAACATTTAGGTTCCTTGTGCTGGATCTGGTTCGCATCAAAAGTTATGTAGGGAATCCTTCATTAGTTTCTCATAAATATGAATTATAGTTCCTGCCTTAAATGGGAAATTAAGTGCTGACTTAAATACCTCCAGACACTGGCCAAATTAATAAAGCTCCCACAGGGTGCAACCTTTCATTTATTTTTTTATAGCTGTGAAACTGAAATTGAATTCCTTCACAAGGCTATGGAGACCTGCCAGAGTGTGAATAGTTTTGAGCCACAGTGCTGACCTGTTTCAGAGACCTTCTCCGACAGCCTGCATGGCGTGGGGAAAAAGGTTGAAACGTCCCTTCAAGTGCAATCGAAATAAATGAGTCCATTAAGGTCAACTCGGGAGAGAAATTTCAGAAACACTACAGAGCCTTGAAAGTCCAACATGTCTGCCCAAGGAGGCTGAACCTATCATGGGCTGTGCGGTTTCACTGTTCTGTAGTTCTACGCCATGGGCCCACATTGATCACCAGGACGGCAAGGTGATTTGACTGGATTAGCATCCCTCATGCAGGCTCGGAAGCAGGAGAAGCAGCCTTCGGAGCGTACAGCGTCAGAGCCGCTAACTTGGGATTTCACTGTGTATTATGGGATGGCGGGCCCCTGTCATGTGCTTATGGGATGTTCTGTCAATGCCGGCATGCATAGCTGAGTTTTGCCTGCTGGTTTCTAATAGGGCTAGGTTTGTTTTGCTTGCTTTTGTGGCCAAACCCCCTAGCAGATGTGTGATGTTTCCTTACTGATTAACCCTTCAATTGCTGCAACAAGTGGAAAGGAGAGACATAAATAATTTCTGTTAAGTGACTGAAAAAATGTATATGTGCATTACAGTAATTTTTTGAAACATGTACATTTTAAATTAGTTGCATTCATGATTAAAATTTTCCTTTCTCTCAGATCACAAAAGACAGAAATTCACCTGCATCTCCTGTGGCAATAATCTGAATCTAGATAAAAATAAAATTACAAACTAGTATAGCTACAGTCCACCTGTTACCATTGTTGACTCCGTTGGGTAAACCACAAAAGTGGAGTCAATGTCTCACAATGTTTTGTCAGTAGGCTAAACTAGCCACATATGTCTATTTACATCAGGAAGTGTTTTCTGTACTCTACTGGCCATCACTTTTATTATATGTAAATTAAACAAAAGCACACCATAAATGCTGTAAAAAGCACGGACTAAAGGTGCTCCCTGGCATACTGCTATATACAATACTAATCTCAAGATAACAAAATAAATTATTTCAGAATATAGAATTTTTACCTGTTTTTGCACTGATATCAAGTACTCAAGTCAAGTACTCTTTCCATGATTAAATTTAATTTATAATTTATAATATCACCTTCTAATCACCTTATACTTCAGTAATATGGGCTTATGTTATTCTGAAATAACATCTTTTATTTGAGTAGATAGATTAGGAGAACAGCATGCAATATAAACATTAAAATCTGATACTGAAACATCAGTGGTCTGCAGTATTCTATATTAAAATGATTTTGGTCAAATGAAAATCAAAATAATATCACGTTCACGATAGCTCAGTGTAAATATGTAAAAATTCACATATGTAATGGCAATAATTAAGACACAGCAAATTATATAGCAGAAAGCTAAACATATGTCAATATGTATATATTTTAAAGGTGATACCACTATTTAACTATAATTTGTGTTATAACAGAACCACACTTCAATTCTGAAAAACAAGTTAAACTGCTAATGTGATGGGTGGGTGCAAGGGTGTGTATGTATATATATATATATATATATGTATATGTATATATATAATAATAAATCAACAAATGTGGTTATGAAACAAACAGAAACATTGTAATGCAATTCATAAGGGTAATAAACCTGTCACCAACTAAGTGATAGCTTTGGAAAACTACTTTTCATAAAACACAACCCCGTTTCCAAAAAAGCTGGGACACTGTGTAGAATGTAAATTAAAACCAGAATGCAGTGATTTACCATATAACCATATGAACCCATATTTTACTAAAAATAGAACAAAGACAGCATATCAATTGTTGAAACATTTTATTGTTTTATGGCAAATATAAGTGCAATTTGAATTTGATGCCAGCAACACGCTTCAAAAAAGCCGGCCAGGGGCATGTTTGGCACAACTGCTCTTCTTTTAACAACACTCTGCAAACCTTTGGGAACCGAAGAGACCTTGCCTTATATAGGATTTCAGCTGCTCAACAATATAGAGTCTCCTTTGTAGTATTTTTGTTTCACAATCTTTGTATTTTTGTGACACGTCTGGACTGCTGGCAGGCCAGTCTAGCGACCGGACTCTTATTACGGAGTCATGCTGTTGCAATAGGCACAGAATGTGGTTGGGCATTGTCTTGCTGAAATATACAAGGCCTTCTCTGAATAAGTTTTCTCTATGTGGCAGCATATGTTGCTCCAAAACCTCCATTTATCATTCATTGATGGTGCCTTCCCAGATGTGCAAGCTCCCCAGGCCATGGGCACTAATGCACCCCCCCCCCATACCATCATGGGTGTTAGCTTTTCAGCTGTCTGCTGATACCAAGCCAGGTAGTCCCTCTCCGCTTTAGCCCAGAGGACGCGGCGTCCATGATTTCCAAAAGAATCTGACATTTTGATTTGTCAAACCACAGCAGAGTTTTCCATTTTGCCTCAGCACATCTTAAATGAGGGTAGGCCCAGAGAAGTCGGTGGCGTTTCTGGATCATGTTTAGATATGGATTCTTTTTTGTATGGTAGAGTTGTGTCCTGCATTTGTGGATGCAATGATGAACTGTGTTCACTGACAATGGTTTTCAGAAGAGTTCCTGAGCGCACGCCGTGATTTCCACTACAGAGTCATGTCTGTATTTAATGCAGTGCTGCCTAAGGACCTCAATATCACGGCTATCCAATACTGGACTTTTAGTCTATCCGAGACTTCTCTGGTTTCTCTGAATCTTTTAATGTTATTATGTACCACAGATAATGAAATTCCTAAACTCTTGAGGGACATTATTGAGGAACATTATTCTTAAATTGTTGCACTATTTGCCCACACAGTGTCTCACAGAGTGGGGAACCTCTCCCCATCTTCCCTGCTCAGAGACTCTGCCTCTCTGGGAGGCTCTTTTTATACACAATCATCCTACTGACCTGTTGCCAATTAACCTAATTAGTTGTGAAATGTTCAACCGGGTGTTTCGTTTTAGCATTTTCAGGCTCTTGTTGCCACTATCCCATTTTGAAAGGTGTTGCTGGCATCAAATTCAAACTGAGCATATATTCGTCATAAAACAATACAATTTCTCTGTTTCAATATTTCATATGTTGTCTTTGTTTAATCTTCAATTAAAAATGGACTTATATCATTGCATTCTACCTTCATTTACATTCTACATAGCATCCCAACTTTTTCGGAAATTGCATATTTGTATTTTTCATTACTTGAAAAAATAAAGGCATTACATATAGCTGTGTTTTTTTACACCGTCGTCACAGTGTCTCGCCGAGGGAATGTTAACACGACATACCTTTAACATGAATTGGAGGCTAATTGTGTAAAGAGAACACATTTACTATGTTACTAGTAAGCCTGGGAGATGTGCTAAATGCTTTGGTGCATCACTGAAGAAGTCGCAATGGCTGCCAACCTCCCGCTCAATCGCCTGACCTGGAGAGCTCTTCTGCCTGAATTCTTCATCCTGCATCTCAATCAGCACTTTAGCACGGCACCAAACAGAGAAACAGAAAGGAATCTGTGAGGGTCAGGATCTCAGCGACAGCAGAACCGACGCGTCACGTGGTCACAGGACAGAAGACAACCCATTTTCTCTATTCAGCCCACGGCTCACATTTATGCTGAAGTGATTCTATGCTGTTTATAAGCTTGTGGGCAAAAGAGGAGCTAAAACTCATAGAGGGCCCAGCTTAATCATTTGCCAATGACATGTTTTAAATCGTTGATTGACAGGGTAGGGGGCACTGCTGGGGCCTATCAGCTTTCAGCAGGGGGCAGTATGCCTGTGACCCCGCCCCTGCATGTGCCCCTGCTTTAACGGTACTAAAGGCAAACAAACCCGTTCCTTTACCACCTCCCAAGCATTCTAAGAAACACACCCACCCTGTGGCAGAACCGCATACCCCAAAGCGTTCCATCAAACGCACACCAAGCACTCACAAACACCACGCCCACATTTTACCACAAATGCACAGGAGAAAATATATCCATATAATCATATACGTGCCATCCTTGATAGATAATATACCCCCAGTACATTCAAATTCTTTATTCCTCGTAACCTGGTGATCGAGGATGTAGTTCTATCAGGACACGAGATTTATAACATTACTGAAACCCAGTAGAGGGATGATACATATGAGTTCTCCCTGAAGCTAGAGTACTGATTTATTTCCTTCCGGTGAAGGTCAGGCAGAGTAACGATGAGGTGGGCTGACACAGCACAGCTACCCTTACCTTCCGAGTTCTGCCGTGATGCCGCTCCCTTAATGCGGAAGGCCTGCCGCGTTCGACTGCGGTCTCCAAAGCTCCAGCTTTTGGGCACCTTGCCGGGGCTGTCCTCCATGCTGTTGTCGGCACTGGGGGACCTACGCATGCCCTGCCCCTGGGGGGAGCCCTTGCCCTTGGACCCAGAGTTTCTGGGACTTGAGAAGACCCTCTCCTTGAGGCTGACCTTTTGGCTGTAAGGTACAGGGTGGGGTGGGGGTGGCAAGAAAACACTTTTTTTTATGCTTGCCAAACTTGCCAAGTCCTTCTGCAGATTAATGGCAGTGTGAAGGCTGAAGCACATGGATTTGTAACCTGAAGGCCGGTGATTTGAGTCCTGAGAGACCTCATGCTGCAGCAGCCTTGAACAGGGCAGTGTAACTACCCCAGAACAAGGTCCAGCTGTGTAAATGCTTAATCCAAGCAACTGGATGGCAATGATAACCAGAGGGGCTTTCTTGTGGAATTTGTGTGAAGCCAAGTGTTTCCACACGACAAATTCTGTAACTTGTGACATCAAATGTATCAATCGAAATATCCGTTCACCCATCCATTCATTTTCCAAAAGTAAAATATATCTAATGAAATATAATGAGAAAAAAAAATATATATAATGCAGTATATCTAATGAGATGTTTCAGTTAGAAATCATGCAAGCTTTTATTACGCAGCAGGACTTGTATTTCATATTCATATGAATATTTAACTTCCTTTGTCACATTTGACAAGGGCTGAGACATCAATCCAGCCTGTCAGGCTGACAGTGGAACAGTTTCATTTAGCCTGTTTGTACCCTTCAAACACGACCTGTTTCACAGACCAGTTTAAAGAAGAAAGAGTAGCACAAATGAAGGGATAAATAAGCTTTATGGTGAAACATAGCATGCAGCTAGCTGGATGTTAATTCAGAATTATAAAATGCTCCTTTGCACTGAGTTATAAACCACAAGGTCATAAGGCTATAACAGGTTACATTTGAGAGGAATTACACCGAGTGTCATCAGAAATGACACACCGGCCATCCCCAACTAATAACTGGGCTCCGTTCCGACACACCGGTTGTATGTCAAAACGAATGTATGTCGGATGAGGATAATGGCACTCACTTTTAGGAGTGCGAAGGGTACTGGGACGTGTGTGTGAGGCTGGGATAGTCGTGCTGCCATTCAGTGCGGTATCTTCCCGCATTAACAACCGTGCAGTACGTGGTGTGTACTAGGAAGCTTCGCATTTCCGGGCATATGTTTGCCAAAAATGATTTTTTAAATAAATTTATTTATTTAAACAAAAAAACTTTAGTCTAAGATAGTCTGTGTCGAGAATGGAATGTTTGTCTCCACTCCAACATGCATTAGAGGTCCTGGTTCTGCCTACAGGAACCCATCATCCCGAAGAGAAACGAGACCCTTTCCTTTTAAGCTTAGCCTGGAAATCAGCAGAGTTCACAGAGTCAGGTTAAAGGTGGGTTTTGCTTTTTAGCACTGACCTGGGGGAGGGCTCTGTCTGGGCATCCTTCCTATGGGCAGAGCAAACACAGGCGGACATCACTGCATTTACACCCAGTTTTCTCAAATACAGTTTTTACAGCAGTGTTCTATCATAGTGCTTTCTCTGTGTATAATTAATCTTGACAATGGCACAAAACACACACTTTAGCACATGCTGATACCATGGTAACGCTACATATAAAATAAAATGCATCCTTTTTTGTCTTTTTACTTACAATGTCCTTTCTTATTGTGCTACTGGATAAAGAAATTTCCCTCAGTGCGGATCAATAAAGTTCCGTCGTTTTCTTATTCCTTAATGTATTCACATATTGACAACTACTTTGCCCGGCCGTGGTGTTCACCGTCTAATGCATATGAGTCACACATGGGTAATTTATCCTGCACTGACCTGAATGACAGTCCCGACTTGCTTTTTAGATTTCTCAGAAGGTCCAGTTGATTCAGAGGAGGAATCAGCCTACAATGAAGTACAAATACATGATCTTTACGAAGTAACGAGTCTTTTCTTCTCTCAAATAAAAGGAAGACAGTAATCTGGAATGATATACAAACATATAGTGCAATTAGACTCTTTTCTTGACCCATAATCGAATAAGCTGGATGGAAAAGTAATTAATGGGTAGATGAATAAGGGCAGCCTGATCATAATCAACATCCCAATCACTGGAAAGTCACGTGTAGGAGAATAACCAAGCAAAACACAATACGAGAACAAGATTACAGATATATCTGTCTGGGGCAATTGGATCCATGCTATAGTTTTCCGCTGTTGAATGATAACACTCCATTTCACTATTTGTACTTTCCGAAAATGACATCAATAACATAATGCGATTAAGTCAGGATATAACATGGAACCGTATCACCATGCCTAATGTTTTGCTTTTTCTCAGTGATGCTGTGCTATAAAAATGTCAGTGTTTCCAGTAAAAATACCACAAGAACACTAAACTCTCAGCGGTCAGCCGGAACCAAGGTGATTACGAACATTCTGGGAAGGGACAATCTACAGACGTGCAAGTAAATGCAGGGACTGATCTGTTGCTGCTCAGAAACAGAAGCAAGCAGGAACAAGCACCTCAAATTACCTGTACATCGGGACGGATACAGCCCTCTCATAGTAATCCCAGGTGGACTGCAGGTCTGTCCTTGTCAGATTGGTAGCATAGAACCTCCATGCCGCCTGGTTTGGAAATCAAACACACACACACCCCGTGAGCAAATCAAAAACCAGCATCCGCCTGCCCCACCAGACAACCAAGCTAGCTATCTGTAGATGCCCTCTGACAGCGGCCAAAAAATGAATCTCTCGTACTCCACTCAACGAGCACACAGATACTAAAAATAGGGGCGTGAAGCACATCTTACTCACTGGTCGCTCCATCCACCTTTTAGTTTGTGCTTTCTGTGTCTGATGCCAGCTTTTTCTCTTTAAAGAAGTTTGGCAGAGCGGAATCTTTCATCAAATTGAAAGAGATTCTTTGACACAGGATTGATGGCTTGTCAATGCATTTCAGAGGAAAGAAATACTTTGTCTTTCAATGGGGTCTGATACATTGTCAATAGCCAAGAAAATACTGCAGGCTGAATCCAATTTTTCATCAGGATAAAGCAGCTAATTAAATTCAGCAGTCCTTTCAATATAGCTACCTGCTCCACTGTTTGTAGGCAGGAAAATGCCCAGGTTCTTACAGGGCACATAAGTGAAGCCTAATGGATTGTCCTGCTTTGCATATCCTATGCCAAGTCTGCAGTTTCTACATAACTTATCTTAGTGCATTATTCACCTGAATGAGGCCAGCTGCCGGATTCCTCCTCTTCTCAAAGTGCTTTTGCCTGTGCTGCTCCTGGACCTTGAGGGCAAAGCCAGAGCCCAGAATACCCTACGGGAGCAAAAAGAAGCCGGCTGTCAAAAGCAGAAGCATTAATGCCTATTTACGGGTAGCGGGCATTGAAATCAATAACATTGAGTACAGAAAGTGAGTCTTTGAGTGAATCCTCAGTGTATTACAAAAAGTTTTTTTGTGTTTAAGGTTGTGAGCGATGGTTAGAGTATATGGCATTTATAAACAATTGAAATAAATACTGAAATATTCAAGAATAAAATCATGGTATAGTTTTAAAATATCTTTAAAGTGTGGCTGTCGGCTTTGTTCAGACCCATCAAAGATGAATTATACAGTATAACCAGGACTTAAATCTTCTGCCTGTCTTGGACCCTTACACATGTCCAATAGGGATCTGGCAGACATGTAAGTTTTCCAAGGGTTGACTGGGTCTTGGGTCATCATGTGGTTTCACTAATGTTAATTGGGGTCTGAGTTTTTATTAATGTTCAGCACAGATCAGGTGGTCATTTATATTTCATTAATTTCCAGCACAGATCAAGTGCATATCCACGGTTCTTAAATAACATCATTAATCCCTAATGATCCTGTCATTTTCATTTCCGGCTGCTTTTTTGAATTGACTGGAACTTTACATCTCATCACATAACAATGTAACAACACTCTTTTAAAATACTTCCACAATACTCATAGCTTTACCCATAAACCAGGTCTTATATCAGTAATTATACTCTTATATTTGCATTTGTCATTTATGTTCACGGCAAATAATTAGAGAAATATGGGCATGTGCAGTTGATAAGCTATTGTACGTATTGTACAGTAATACATAATGCATAGGTAAGAATTGCACAAGTACCGCTGGGAGGGCAAAGAACGAAACTCCGATGAGGGTGAAAGTTGCAGCGAGAAGCCGTCCGTTCCACGTTATGGGGTACTTATCACCGTAGCCTATTGTAGTCAGAGTGATCTGAAACCGCAAAGATAGGAGCGACTTATCGTAACATGGTCCCAGTAGGTAATAATGAAAGCATTTCTTCAATGAGAAGACCGTGTCTGCCCCACACAGTGCATTTCCTGCTTATGGCATTCATTTAATTATTCTACCAGATGGACTCGATGACATGTTTTTATGAGATGCTTTGTCACAAGTGCTGCAGAGTACATTAATATACAGTAAGGGAATATAGCCCACAAAAACTACCCAATTATTTCGGTAAGCCGGGTCTGTCAAGCCCCCCCCCCCCACCTTCCCCGCCCCCAGCCATCTTGCCACCCTCAACTCCCCATCTCTATGAAAATGACTTACAAGCCCCCACCACAGCGCATCTGCGTAGGTTTCGAACTCTTTGTTGTCCTCTTTCTCAGCCAAGTAAACCAGGAAGGAAGCCAAGATAAGGCAGAGAAAGCCGATGTACCAGGCGGTGATCAGCTCCTGTCAGCGGGTTAAAGAACACGTCGTTAACGTCACGCCGCAGTATATCTGCTTCCACTTACTTCCTTCATTTATCCAAGAATGATAGATTCAATGTCTACTTAATTCATTTTCCGATTCCCGAAACAACTGGTCAATCTTCTTCTGAAGGGTATAACAGCATTTCCCTTCCTTAGATCGTAATTAATGACCTATAATTGTGACCGATTCTCATCTGGCATGGACAGATCTATAAAAATTCCTTCAAAGCCCACAATTTCCACAAGTCCAAGCCATCAGACATTAGTTTGCACATTGCGATTGAACACTCGGTTTGCGTGCACTACAATTACCAGTCAAGTCACTCTCAGTGTCTGGATGAGTGGGGAACCGTAAAATGGCTTTCATCCTCAGGGTATCTCCATTCCACACACACACTCTCAAATGCTATTCAAGAAGACGAGACACTCAATTTTAAAATTACAATTTTCTGCGTTATAAGTCCGCAGTATTTTACAGTTCAAGTTTTCAAAATGTTCTAACGCTTTGCGCAGTTCACACAACACCAAACACGTTAGTCTTTAGCGATGCAGGACTGATAGCTTTTTTATCATTATTTTTATGAGTAGCTCGCCCATGGTCAGAGATAAGCACTGTAATTTTATAATTCGAAAAGCAGAATCTATGGCTGAACAGATAATACCTTAACACCTTCACTCAAATGTCTAATTATGCCTATTAGTCTCTGGTATTGTTTATTAATAATGACAAGTCACCTAGTAATTTATGATATTTCTACATTTATTTGTTATTAAATATTAAATCATTCAGACTGATGAATGAATAATACGAATACTAAGGAGCTGAGGGCTAACCACTGAGCTACATCTGAATGCTTTTTCATGAAAGGGTACATTTTTCATGAGTGTATTTTTCTATGTGTTTTTGCCAACATAACCGCCTACTGCTTTGCATATTTAAAGTGAAAGTCCTTCCCTGAAGCAAAGCACTGCGTCATCCTGGGCAATTTAAGCTGCTCACATTCTCAGAGGCATGCTACCAAAATCACGACAAAATGAATCAGGAAATGGAAACGCGAAAGCCTGACACTTCACTACGTAGCTTTTTTTTATTTTGTATGTGTGTCTGTGTGTGTGTGTGTGTGCGTGTGTGCCAGGGACACATTGTGTCTCTCATTGTGACGCTCCAGCAGAAGATGATCTGTCTATGATCAATCTACATGACTGGTCTAGATATTGAAGATCGACGATTTCAGTTTGTCAGATGTATGAATGTCCTGGTACACTAGCAGTTACAAAATGAAGAAAATACGAGGATAACAAAATAAAAGTAACATAAGTCAACAAAATAAGTACAAAAAATAAAGAAATATATAAAAAGTGTAGAAAAAAGAAAAGATTAAAAAATTTTAAGTGCAAGTGGCAGCTATTCACTTATTTTACTTCCCAGGTGCCAATGGCCTGGGGGTAGAAGTTTCTCCTCAGCCTCTCATTCTGGACCAGAAGGTCCTGGAGGCACATACCTGAGTGCAGCCATCGTGCATGGCATGGGTGCTGAGTGTCTCCGATAATGCATAAAGCTCTACACCTACATCTCTGGATGCTGCAGGGCCAGCAGTTTTGACCAGGTGACTTGCTCAACGCACCGTATCAGTCTACGGAGGAGCAGGCCCCACTCCATCACCGGTTACCTTGCTGTGAGCATAGACGACCGAACCCAAAAGCTTCCAGGTGCCTCCACGGCGATCCATCCGGATCATCCGCAGGATCTGAAGGAACCTCAAGCTCCGGATGGCTGAGGTGGCAAACACGTTCCCCTGGGTGCCAGCCGCTAGCACCGAGATGGAGGCGATCAGGACCATGATGTCTGGGAAGGACAGACGTCTGATTCAGCTTACGGACGCTGCGGTGACAGTTCCAATAAGATGACTGTTCAGGATTTGCTTGGTGCCGTAAATGACTGCAAGTGTGACCCAAATTACTTCCATAAAAAAAATGAGTCATACTAAATCAGGAAAAGGAATTCACCGCTTTGGATGGCAAACCATACAGTTAAATAAATAAATAAAGCGTTTGCTCTGTGGTTTTATTTTATTTCTCCGTGCTTCTGTTACTTTCAAAAGAGTGGTGTTAACATTAACCGCAATGGCAGCAAATAGCAACAAAGAAAGAACAGCGGGCAGAATCAAACATTTATTACTAAATTACTGAAAAAATAAAACAAAGAGCCCTCCCAAGCTACTACTCAACTGGGTACCTCAATTAGGTAGAAAATCCCATTTTAAGCTCTGGAAGTAAAAAAAAAACTCTTCTTGCTATTATTTCGGTCCCACTGGAATTTCCCTTCCACAGAGCCTGACGCATCGGCGCCAGTGCAGCGAGAGGTGAAGCGTCAGGCCCTGCTCACGACGCCCTGGCCGGACAGCGGTGCCTCGGGGAGAGCTCCTACTTACCGATGACACAGAAGGGCTTGCGGGCAAACTTCAGCCGCCCCCTCCATCCTCTGTAACGACAGCAGCACCCCGCTGCCCAGATCCTTACGATGTACTCCACTCCGAACACCACGATGGTCACGATTTCCTGCACACGCGCAGAAAGAGCACTTTAGCTCAATGTAAACCCAACGAGGGCCTCTGGGCTTTGCCTATATAATAAAGCTGTTGTGTGCTATAAATATATCAATCCATCTTCTAGCCACTTATCTGGGCTAGGATGGC
>JAODKN010000127.1:245242-266402 GCA_026774425.1 Petrocephalus zakoni | reverse complement strand
CCCCCCCCCCCCCCCCCCCCCCCCCCCCCCCCCCCCCCCCCCCCCCCCCCCTGGAGCCTATCCCAGGCTGCATAGGGCGCATGGCGGGGGTACATCCTACACTGTATGCCAGTCCATCACGGGGCACATATACAAAGAAACGGGCTATTTAGAGACACCAGCTTAACTGCATGTCTTTGGGCTGTAGAGAACCCAGAGGAAACCGGTGTGACATAACGATGCTTTATTTGCCTTCTGTACACTAGAATGCATCTTTTCTCATATCCCATCATGCTCTCTGATGAAGCACACATACTGTACATGCATGCACACGCACACAAATATATATATATATATATACATACACACAGCTGAGAGCAAAGCCCAGGGTCTGAGTGAAGGGTCAGGCATTTATCTGGCACCCCTGGAGTATATCAAGGGCGTTAAGGGCCTTGCTCAAGGGCCCAGTGGGCATGTGACTATTCTGCTGAGGACAGATCGCATACCGGGGACTTTACATTCCCAGGCTCAGAGGCCTAGGCTGCTTTGCCACACCTCCCCCAACTGGGAGTACATGCGAATCCCCACACACAGAGCTGCGGATAGATTCACACCCCCAGTCCCTGAGGTGTGATCCACTAGGCCACGACTGTAGATATATTTTACAGTAAGCACAGCACATATATGAATAAAACATAAAGCTGTTATGTCCTCTTGAAGGTGGAGTCAGTGTTTAAATTTCAGGCTGGAGAGAGGCTTAGACTGAAACAGCATTACAGACTGCCGACATACATTACACTGCGACATACGCAAGAGTGGCCATGTGTTTGCATTAGACTGTGCGTCTATGGGAAAATAACAGCAATATTTCAACGGGGTCACCTTTGTCAAAACACACCCATGTCGCACTGGGCAAGGCTCACCAGGATATATAGGGCATCTTCAGAGCTTTTTTCGTACTCCTTGATTGTTGAAAAAACGGAGAGGACGAGACAGGAAAAGACCAACAGGAAGCTGTGGAGGAACAGAAGAGCTGTTAGAAATGGGAAAACCGAAAATAACTTCTGAAAAATCTGCTTACACATCTTCTGGCGCCGCCCTCAGTTATTTCCCGGGCGGGCTGCTTTTTTAGCTATAATTAATTAATAATAAAAAGAAGCACAAAAACCGTACAGCTCCTTACGCGTTTAAGCAATACAGGGCCGCATTAAGCTTAAGCCAAAAGATACAAGACGGATCATCACAGGACACACGTTCACAAGTTAGAAAAAGCCACGCATTCATGAGAAGACGCGATCACCACATATAGACAACCCGGGGCAGGAAACAGACCCGCGACCCTGAGAATGTGAGGCGCCATGCCACAGGTGGCAGTGTGCTGGTTTCTGTCACACGGCGTGGGACCCCGCAGGACACAATGCCACATAATTGTTGTGTAAAGAGGCGCGGACATCCACTTAAGTGACTGCTGAGTGTTCCGGCAGAGGATTCCGTGTTTGCATTCGCTTACTCCTGAGGTTCCATGTTACGCCGCATTGCCTCTCGCATCGAAATCAAGGCTTCGTAATCACCATGTTTGTGGAAGATTACATCGAGCAAAATGGCAATTCACCCAAATACTATTTCCACTCTGAGAAAAAGAAAACCCAACCTAAAAAACAACCTTAAATACACTCTCCGTAACAGCAAAAGCAAAAAAATGACTGCCTTTAGAAGCCACCGTGATATTACCTTTGACATTTTATCCATGAATAGTTATATTCATGAAGGTAACTGATGAGGTCTTCCTGTACTTTTTGCAACATAATGTACTTTCCGTGTCAATATTATTCATAGTTATAAGGATAGCATTGTTATTAGTTAAGAAAGAGCTTAAAACCATAGACAATATATTGTGTGACAGATCTAGGTGTCCAACTATAGCTCATTGATTTGAAACACAAGACATGGTTCAATATGTCACACTGAGGACAATGTTTACTGCCAAGCAATTCCACTTTCTAGGTGACTTAAAGTTCTAGGTGTGGAAACTTCCATAGACTCAGGCAATTTGGGTAAAGTCTAAATTTGCATGAGGTGAATTTGAAAGAACATTTAATGTTTGCCATTTAATCACCGTTACTGGGGTTTTTGCATGAATTATGTAGATGGTTCATTAACAGACATTCGCTCGCAGTGTATGAGGTACAAGGGTAGGTAGCGAAATCAATTATAAGGCTGCAGGCTGCATCCATCCCTTAGTGAATTGCACCGAATCAGGCTGAGATGGGGGGGGGCTCCCAAATGACCTCGGCATCCCGCTCTGCCAGGTTATAAAACACGGAGGCGGGGGGTCGCAGCTGAGGCTGCCCACCCACAGGGCTGCGAGCCTGGTCACGTACCAAGGAGAAGCGGCGCAGAGCTCTGTCAGTGATCCTCCAGCATAGCCAGGTCTACAGTGACGCTGCTGTCAAGCACCACCTACACAGAGCTCAGGGTCCAGGGTCCCCTCATCTGCAGAGCCCATTTGGGCTGAGTAAACAAATATCAATGGAAACAACGTATTTCTCAGAGATTATCAGGCTCTTCCTCACAATCTAAACCAGGGGAGGGACACTGTTATAAGTGAAGAATTCTATTATACTTTTATACCTTTATACTTAGTAGTTAGTACAGCAGATATTATATATTACTCACTTAATGCCATAGCTTAAGACACAAATCTGGGTTCAGAGAGTCTAAAACAGTACACAATGCAAGAACACATTAAAAGCAAACGATCTGGGTTGCTGTCTAAGATGTCTATGCATCCTTTTACAAAGACCCATTTCATCTATCACATATATCATTGTTATTATTATTATTATTATTATTATTGTTGTTGTTGTTCTGCATATACAGGCATGCAGATAATCACTGCCAAGTTATGGACACAGCATTCACTGTGTGGAAGCACTGGACTGGAGTATTTTACAAGAGCAAGCGATATCTTCATATGTGCGCACTCTCTCAAACAAAAGGCGAGCTTCTGTCCCAGAATTTTAAAAATATTTTTTCTTTGTATCCATAATCTTGTACAGTATGAACATTACTATGCGAATGTTCTGCCCTAGTTACCACTGCAGTTTTGTTTATTTTTTATTTAAACTGCATGAGCTGAAAAAAACGAAGGGCTGGCCTGGAGCTCCAGGGGAATGAGGTAAGACAAGGCTATCGAAGCAGATCCAGGGTGGTAAGGAAAGCAGGACCCATGCTTAGGAACAGCATCACTTTTAATTACTGCATCTACCCAACCTGGTAGATGATCTCCTGGGAAATCTGTGTCAATGTTTTTTAAGTTACCTATTCTTTGTATTTAACAGATATTTATGAGGTGCTGAAGGACACACACACAGCTCCTCAACACTTAATGAGATGCGTTATATGACATGGGTCCACTACTGTCAAGAAGGTTGTGGACTCAATCCAACACACCAAATGGGTGTTGAGCTTTGAGCAAATGTGCTATAAAAAAGGAGCTTTGCCTTCCCAAATGAAACACCACAGTCCTGGAACAATGTGTATCCACACATTCCGGACTGGGTACATTTCAGGTCAAGATGTACAGGAAGAAAGTCCTGAAAGTGGGTAATGAGTTTTAGTTGGTAAAAAAAATGTACATTTGTCTGTCAGACCTGTTCTAACTTGAAAATAGTCCCATGTAAGAATTAAAGGATCCCTTGAAATAAAAAGCAAGAGTTTTTAAGCATTGTTTTTTTTCTTTATCAATATCCTTGCATACTGAATGGGCAGTTCAGTACAGCTGACTGCTAATTCAGACAGCCTGCTCCTTCAAACAGCAAATCACATGACTGCAACTGAAAATATACAGCATGCACACAGCCTCAAGGGGTCTGAGTACAAAGCATTAAAAGACGTGCAATCTAAACAATTTTGAATATGGCATGTTTGTTGCGACAAGACATTTTATTTCCAGAATCTCAGAAACAGCCACCCTCCCGGGATTTTCACGCACCACAGCACCAAGTTTACAGTGAATGGTGTGATGAACAAAAAACATCCAGTCAGGAACAGATCTGTGGCCAAAAACACCTTGTTAATGAGAGGGGTCAAAGGAGAATGGCCAGACTCGTTAAAACTAACAGGAAGGTCACGAGTGCAAAAATAACAGCTCAGTACAACTGTGGGGTGAGGAAAGGATTCTTTGAACACACAACTCATCTACCCTTAAAACAGTTCTGGGGGCAAAAGTGGTTCCTCTCCAGTACAAGCTAGGTGTACCTAATAAAACAAATATGGATGGTTCCACGTTAAAATCAATGTTATACAAGGGGGTATATAAGAGAGATCTGGATTGACAAACAAGAAATAAAATATTATTATGATAACTAACAAATTTATCGCGCATTTCAATCATGTCACCTAACTCCCTCCAGGCAGAACGTGACTTCTCGCCCTGGAAAGCACACATTTCACTGCATGTGATTCTGTTCAGGAGCTCTTTGTACTGCTGTATAATATGTCCATAACGATTGGCTGAATAAGTCAATGCAAAGATCTTATTGGACTGCAGATGACCAAAACCAGCAATCACTGGGAAATCCAGCATGACAGATACAACTACAGTCAGAGCACTAATCCTATTACGGGACACCCAAAAACCGCAATGTGATGCAGTCATACATTTTTGTAATCCACCTAATATCCAAGTACTTTGTGGCAGATGAATACGTACTGCTCGAATGACCCTTCTCCGTTACTCCAATACGTCAAATTGAGACTTTGTATTGTAAAGTTTCTTTTAATGAGCAGAAGAGCAGAAAGAAGTAGACTTTCCCCAACCCAAGGTGGTGACACACCGAACAAAGAAATTCACAAGTTTATATGCTTTCCTTCAGCTACCTAAAAGGGCATATAAACTGTGATCGGTTACCTCATCCCCACCGTCATCACATGACTTATCCCCCTTCAACGTATCTCTCTTCTTACCACAGCGCACTCTGCACTGCCTGACCTCTTTAATTCCCCCTTCACTGTTTATTGCTAAACCCACCCTTTATTCAATCTACATTTGCTATAGGCCAATAGCTCAATACTATTATTTTATATTTTTAGCTACTATTAGCATATATGTTCCCTGTTGCATACAACATCGGCATTAGTACACCTTAACTCTCTTTGCAGTGTTCTTATACTCATCCTAAATCCACTAGTTTACTTTAGACTTGACTCTTCTTCCTCCCAGTTCCTCCTTCCCCCCCGACATTGCTGATTCTTTAGCTCCTTGCCCTTTTCACAATCTTATTTTAGTACCTTTTTCACAAGCACTTTGCAGGCACGTACAGTAACCCCTAACAACACAAGAACAAACTATTCATGCCTAAGGCCTAAAACATGACAAACATCCCATCCGCACGTTCCATGGCATTTTCTACAGGTCAATTTTCAGTTTACGATAAAACTGCTTGCAGGAATAACTGCGCAGTCTTAAAGTTTACACGGCTTCCATGCCCTGTCGTGGCACTTAATCATTGCATGGTAGATTTAATGGAACACTGCATGATCTCTCCACCCAGCTATGCAGCATTCCTACATTGCTTAAGTGTGTCATTCAAATCTAAGTCACTTAGATGTAAAAACACGTTTAAAGGCATTCAGCTGAGCCTTGAGAACATTTGCTGAATGAAATAAAACATGGATATAAAATATGAAATAAAACTATTTAAGTGCAAAAATGAATGTTTTATCTTAACCTAAATATGGAGCTTTATAGGTTATGGACAACATTTATAACTCAGCCAGAAAAAAGGCAATAGCGAAATACCCAGATGCCCAACTCCCAATACTGGGCTATTCTTCTGGGGTCCATTCTGAGATTTCTCTGCATAGGTCCTTTCCATTAACCGTCTACATACAGCCTGTATGATGTTCATCACACCAGAAATGCATATCATTTAAATAGTTTCACACACCCTTGCGTAGAGTTATTAGCGACATTCAGGTAACTTTCGAGTAGGAATGCATTTATTTTTACAGTGTTACAGTCAGTGCCCTAAACAAGGTCTTCCGTCACTCTCGGTGCCCTTCCAAGTCACTGGGCATTAATTTCATAGAGCATTTGTGGGACCGTCTACAGAAGTGCTAGCCACAGCGAATTCTACCAAGTTGGAGGAATTCCTCGCGGAAGAGCAGTGCCAGATTCTTTCAAAACTGTCCTAAATCTCCGCGGAGAACATGCCAAACACGTCTGTGCCATCTTAGCAGGACAGAGCAGCCCCGGAGCTCACTGAGTGGCATTTCACGCCACCATCTGCCATGTTTTTTGTATTTTTCTGTCAGCAGAAGCTGGATATCTCTCACAAGAAAGAAAAAAAAAAACATGACATTGGTTTTCAAAAATATCACCATGCATACCTACAGCCCCTGTATTTTAGCTAGGCGAAATCAACTTGGACACACGACTGTTTACTGTTATGCTGCACGGCCATTTTCTCACAGAAATTCAGGAGCAATGTGAACACAATCACCAAATATGAAAACGGTCGGTCGGGTCACGGGGTCCTCAGCTGGAGCTGTGCAATTAAAGCAGAATGTGTGGCTGCAAGAATCTTCAAGAAATGATATCAATGAAGACAAAATGATCCAACAATGTACCTCAATCTGATCCATTACGCCTCAAATTGAGTGCTACTCGCAAATACTAGCAGCCAGCAATGCTAATGACTCTGAACACAAGCATCACACTGAAGATATCAAGCCCGCAGATTATTCCTTCCCCACTGGGCTGTGAAGTGCTCATTGAGCAATCATGTCTTCTGGTGTTTCTGTATTTTGTTCAGCAGATCATACACAGAGGCTGCACAACGACTCCTGATTCTTGCTTGTCAGGTTCTTGTTACATCACCCATATTTCCTGTATGATTGACGGACAAGTTTTAAATGGATTTTTTTTATATATATTTGGAGAAGCAATATAGCAATTGAAATACCAAAAAAAGACTGAAATACGTAGGTGTAAAGACATCATATGAATCCCTGAAATTTGGTGAATAATGAGAATAAAGAGGTGTGGCATGGTAGCACAGTGGTTGGCACTGTTGCCTCACACGTCTGAGACCTGGGTCTGAGTCTCTGACATGGCTCAATGTATGTGGGCTTTCCCTTGGGTGAGTGTGCACTGTGGTGGGTTGGCACCCCATCCTGGGTTCCCTGCCTTCTGTTTGCAGGTTCTACTCCTTCCCCATGACCCTGAACAGGCCAAACAGAAAATTGATGATAATAACAAATAATTTTTTCCAAAACTTAATGCCTGATGGTGTTAAGGACATAAGGACAAGAACATAAGGCTTGCAAATTTAGCTGCTTAGCTTATGAATTTACTCATAATCTCCCCTTGCTGTATTTTTTCACTGGACGAATTCAGGCTAAATACCTTGGCTCAAGGGTACAACAGCAAGACCCCGCTGAGACTTTGGATGAGGATAGCCCCTGCTGTTGTACTCTTGCGTAAGGCGCTTAACCTTAATTTCATCTAAGCATGATGAAAAATAATACAATTTCTGGAAAGCATATAATCTAGTATGTGATTCTATATACTGGAAAGTTAGACTAAGCAGTGAACAAACCTCCTGTTCAGGGCATCCTACGCTGCCTGGGACCTATACTAAAGTCAGTGAAGCAAGTATTGGGCATTCATAAAAATGGGAGGATCAGGCTCTGAATAACTCATGTAGCATAATGCACAGGTCGTTCTGTGACTACAAATGCCCCCTCGTACGATAACAATTACCATTAATGACAGTAGCTGGTATCCTGGAAGTTGCTAGGCAGAGCCACAATGTAGCATCCTTCAACACACTGTCCGAGACGTCTGAATTCCGCTTCCTGAATACCCAGGTGTACCAACTGGGGAAAAGAACTGCCACTGCGGCAAACTCAATCAAGGAGAGGAACAATAATAATCCAAGCGATTCGGGGGGCAATATAACATATCTGTCCATAAAAGATCATGCCAGACGTTAAGTTGGCAGGCTTAATGGTCCATCTGCCACCACCTCCCTTGTGCTGGTGATCACTGCATTTTCCCCACTGCATTCATGCCGTGAATCATGGGCCAGTTAAAACCTGACGTGCCCTTGTTTGTTAAACGAGGTAAATGCGTTACTGCAATTTTCACTCCATCTCTTCACTGCTTTCATTGCTGTGTGATTTCAGCTGGCTGTTTCATTGCGAATCCAACAGCAGACTAAAGCGTCTCCTTGCTCCTTTAAGCCAACTTAACTGTCAGTCTTCTTGCCCTCACTGTTTCTGATGACACTCCTTTTGTCGGCCTGTCAGCATAATGCTGACACTAGTGCGTAAATCTCCCCGGGAAGGGTGTGTGCATGCCCAGATCCGTGCATTTGCTGTTCACAGGACCAGCGTGTGAATCTCCCCAGGAAGAGTGTGTGCATGCACACATCCATGCATTTGCAGTTCGCAGGACCAGCGTGTAAATCTCCCCAAGAAGGCTATGTGCATGCACACATCCATGCATTTGCAGTTTGCAAGACAGTATGTAAATCTCCCCAGGAAGAGGGTGTGCATGCACACATCCATGCATTTGCAGTTCGCAGGACCAGCGTGTAAATCTCCCCAAGAAGGCTATGTGCATGCACATATCCATGCATTTGCAGTTTGCAGGACAGTATGTAAATCTCCCCAGGAAGGGTATGTGCATGCACACATCCCTGCACTTGCAGTTCACGGGACAGCACGTAAATCTCCCTAGGAAGAGTATGTGCATGCACACTTCCATGCATTTGCAGTTCGCAGGACAGCATGTAAATCTCCCCAGGAAGGGTGTGTGCATGCACATCCATGTGTTTGAGGTTCGGAGGACCAGTGCTTAAATCTCCCCAGAAAGGGTGTGTGCATGGCCAGATCCATGTGCCTGCGGTTCACAGGTGCCTTACCAGGTTCATGTAGGTTTCTTTCAGGTCCTCTTATTTCCGTCCCGTTATTAAAAGATATAAACTGGTGACTCCCATCACCTTAGTCTAATCAAGCATATTGTCCATTTTGAGTGTAAGTCTGCAAACTTTGCAGAAAAGGTCATCTTGATATTTTTATCTGTTTGGACACAATACCCAAATGAAGAGAATCCAGCTGCTAAACACACACAAAGACTCACATACATATATAAATGAGGACCTTCCATTCATTTATATGGGATAAACCCTAATCCCAGTCATGACACCTATAACCCCTACCCAGCCCTAACCTTAACCATAAGTAACCAACCCAAATACAAGACTTTTTTAGCTATTTGATTGCAGTCACATTTTGTATTTTTTACTTTTTGTGCACATATATTATAATGAGGGAAAATCTATGTCTCAGACATGTTGCTGTACATTATTACATCTCGACACAAATCGCGTTGTTATGCACGCAACTATCTGTCATTTCTCTCTCTCTCGCTCTCTCTCTCTCTCTGTCTATCTGTAGAGCCGTCCATCTATCTGTCTCTTTTCGATGCAGTAAGCCTTGTGCCTCTCCAGTCCATAACGGGGTCCCGCAGGAGCTGTCCAGCCGCCGAACGTTCTGAAAGGGGCGGCAGCCCGGAGAGCAGCCCGGTTCCCCGATAGCCCGCATCCCCCCCGAAAGAGGCGCACACACAGTCACATCCTGCACCTCCAGAGGTAAATGCGCTTGCTGCTAGACACCACGCATCGGGATCACTTCGGATTAAACGCTGGCTGTTACACGCCAATTACGGGCTATGCAGACGTGTCGATCTGCTTTGTTCTGCCCCAGCTTGGAACTGTGTTACACGGCTAGCAATAAGCCAGCACAACAGTTCTATTATTAAGCGTCAATTAAAAACTAATGCCGATGAGAAAAATTATACATCGGCTATTAAGAATCTGCAAATTAACAAATGCATTCAAAGCCCAAAGCGGCGAAGCCTCTTGGCTCTCAGTGAACTGAAGAAAACATCCAGCGTTCAACTAATCTGGTCGCTCCGAAACAGCCACTACTGTATATACACGTTAAAAAATTAATGTCAGGGAAAACGGGAACTGCTCTGCCGCAGCGGCTTATTTGCAAAACGCGTACTGAACAACAGGTTTGTGCACCTGACACAAAGCAACCATATTAGTTATTATGGACTAGCGTTACGTCTTATAATAAAAAACTACCCGTTAGAAACAAATAATAGAATAAATTGCGACAAAGGGAGAGGGGTGATTTTCAGTTCGCATTGAAGCCAATTAATGTATTTAGCTTGTTGAAAATGGTTGCAAGAGTACGGAAAAGGGGGTCCGCTTTGCACACATTGTGCCTTCTGATGACAGCGTGCATTCGGTCGCGTTTTCGGCGGCCGGGTACTCACACGTAAGCGTGGTATATGAACGCCCATCCTCTCGGTCTCTCCAGCACGTTGTAGAGGAAATTCTGCAGTCTTCTGTAGAAGGCATTTCTCTTCGGGGGCTTCCCTTTGCCCGAGATGCTGGTCCTCTGCTTGCTTAAGATGCTGCCTCGCTTTGTGGCGTCGGTGGCGGCGATCAGGAGCGCTCCATCCCTGTTGGAGTCGGTGGCTCCGGCTTCCAGCCCGACGAAGCCCACTTTGAGCTTCTTCTCCGCCGCCGGACCGGGGTAGACGCCGCCGTTGCGGGATTTCTGCACCATCCTTAGGGTGTGCGGTCATGGGTGGCTGGTCAGCAATGATCTCGAGGCATCATCGCCAGGTAGCAGCATCGCATAACGGGGCGGGCGGCGTTTGCCGAAGACCAAGTCAAACGTGTGTGCGGCGCTCCCTCGCAGGCTGCTTCTGGAGAGCCAGGTCGCAATGGATACAGAAGATCTGCAGATCTTGTCTCCAATCTCGGCTGCTTCCGGCCACCTGACGGCAGGGAAAAAAAAACAATGTATGGGAGAAATACAACTTAAGTTATTCAGAAAGAATGTAATCCGCAAGAGCAAATCAATAGCTCCCCAAATCAAGACTGCAGATCTTCTAAATGAAAACAAACTGCGACAAATAGGCAATTACAGTGAAAGGAGGGGTTCATTTATTTTAATTTGGAATTCACTGTACAGGCTACGTCAGATTCATCTGGAAATTTACAGTTTGTAACTATCCATAAAATATAAATCTTGCCTTTCATGTACTTTAAATAAGAAAAATAGGGCATTCGTGTAAAGAGAATGCATTTTACTTAATTAGACCCATACATATAATCTTTAATGTCAATTATTTAGAAACACATTTTGCTACGGTTTCTAAATGATTGTTAATATGTTCAGTTTCAAATCCAAGGGATGATTTGAACAACAATTGGTTGGTGCCAGTGGTAAACTACATTTTTACCTGATGCCATTTCATGTAGTTTGCTATTTATTATTTGTTCATCTACAAAATTATCATTCTGGTGAGATCTTTTTTTGGAAGCAATGCTACACAAAGTAATTCAGTAATGCCAGCCTAACTGCTGTGTCCTTGGACATGGGAAGAGACCTATACTAGACAAGGAGAAGATGCAAACTCCACAGGGAACAGATGCAGGACTCAAACCCAACTCAGGAGGTATGAGGCAAGAGTGCTATGCACCCCATGTCACCCTAAAACACTGTACATTCTTTCAAAACACATTAAAAGTGTAATAATAATGAAAATGGTATAAGAGATATCAAGATTGGAAGGGGACCAGGAATAACCAGTGCCGATTGTCGAGGGATGAACTATTTCAGCAGTTTGATTAAATTAAAGAAGTCTTCAATGTATTTGTTTAGTTTATCTGATAATTCTACACCATGATTTATGACACTGTCCAGCAGTGGTCCATCGTCCTGGAGAAATGGTGCATGGATGGACATGCTTCACACACACACACCAATTAAGCCCTGTAGTTAATGAGCGGTTACCCTGAAAACAGCACCAAATGAGCCTATGAAATTTTAAAAAGAACTAAAAGTAATTATCATAACAATAATAATTTTGCATACAAAAAACAGAGTATTCAACTGTTCAGTTTTTATTTTGTGGGTTTTTGTGTGTGTGTGTGTGTTTTGGGGGGGGGGGTCACCATATTAAAATGTAAAATTAGTTAAGCTTATTGAATCTTTATGTCAGTGAAAACATTCTGCTTAACTCTTTGTTGTCTGTTCATGTTGCAGTGCTCAGCTTCCAGCACCAGCTTGAGGCCCTGCGAAGGGTTAAGGCTCGTGAAGGCCCAGCCATACCAGCTACTCATTATTCTAGCCAGGTTCAGGCCCGTGAAGGCCCAGCCAGACCAGCTACTCGTTACTCCAGCTGGGTTCAGGCCCGTGAAGGCCCAGCCAGACCAGCTACTCGTTACTCCAGCCGGGTTCAGGCTCGTGAAGGCCCAGCCAGACCAGGTACTCGTTACTCCAGCCAGCTTCAGGCTCGTGAAGGCCCAGCCAGACCAGCTACTCATTACTCCAGCCGGGTTCAGGCCCGTGAAGGCCCAGCCAGACTAGCTACTCGTTACTCCAGCTGGGTTCAGGCCCGTGAAGGCCCAGCCAGACCAGCTACTCATTACTCCAGCCGGGTTCAGGCTCATGAAGGCCCAGCCAGACCAGCTATTCGTTACTCCAGCCGGATTCAGGCTCGTGAAGGCCCAGCCAGACCAGCTACTCGTTACTCCAGCCGGGTTCAGGTTTTTAAGTGCAAACGCGGTAAATAGCAGTGAAATTATGAATATATTGTTTCCTTAATGATATATAGGCAATATTTAACTAAATACACCAGGACTGCAGTATCTTAGACACTAGAAATGATTCAAAATGAATACTGTAGAAATCAAAATTCATTAAGGTTTTTTTCAGTGAACACTGGAATATTAAGCATTAATTTTTGTGACTTTAACCACTGAAAATGTAAGTATGAGTGTGCTACCACAAGATACGTTTTTGCATTACACAAGTATGCAAGACCAAACTGATAGCAGAGACCCCCCTTCAACAAATAAGCCCTGAAAAGGCCTGCGAGAGCATCCCTGGAGGAGATACCAAAAAGCCCTGAAAAGGCCTGTGAGAGGAGATACCAAATCCCTGGAGGAGATACCAATCATCTGCCAGTGTCTATGGACCATAGACTTCAGGCCATCATTTATTGCAAAGTATCTGCAACAAAATATTAAAGATGATGATCTTGTTTCATTTCATAATCTTTCATAATCCAATTACTTTCAGTCTCTTTAATTTGGGGAGCTTCATATAAAAAGGGTTACATTTCCTGGACAGAGCTGTCGATATTGATGCAAACGTATATTAGCATGTTAGCTAATTATAGATAACAAGCAAAGTATGGCATACCATGGGACTTTCAGTCAGGCCTTGCCATGCCATGTACACCACAGCTACATCTTTTTCTTAATCCCCTAGAAATGTCACCATGCAGCTGTTTTTGGAACTGCCACAGAAGGTGGTGTTGGACCCAGGAACATAACAAAGGAATGCGCATGTCTTCATTTTGTAATACTGTACTGAGACATTTGCTACACTTCTAATAAACATTAAAAATACATTTAAAGGAAATGAACAGCCATGTGGAATTATAACAAGGTGAAAGATTAACTACAGAGATCAAAGATGTGATTAATCTGCAATAATACTACAAATAACTTTTTTGCATGGCAGATTGGAACATTCAAATTTCACATCAAATAAATGCAAATTGATAATGTAATAATGAATACACTAAATATTTTTCAAGGCACCCAATTTACATTTGTGATGCTCCAGAAAGAATGGACCCAGAAAACAAAAAATTTATATCTTGATACAGTTTGTTGCCCTTTTAAATCACACCACAACAGTTCAATTAATCTTATGGAACGGTGATGTTAATTCATTCTGAGGGAAATTCCTCTGCATATACGCGTACATCGTTAAAGTTGAGCTATTGCACGGTGATTGCAGAACATGAATTTTCCCCAGTGTAATCTGAGGGAAGTGGAGTGTTGTTTTATGCTTAAATCAGTCAAACTGCGGTTTGTAAGACCTGGATTATTTACTGACCCTTACTCTGGGGATGCCTAATAAATAATTCAGCTGCTGCGTGCCAACTCGCAGTCCAAGGAAAAAGAGCAATACAGCGATAGCAGCTCAGCAAACACAAACAAAGGTGACTCTAGAGGCAAAGTAGATTTTGTAACCTCATATGCTCAAACCAATATAAAATGATTAGCCTCAGTGCACATACCAATATATTCATTATTTCACATGCCCATAACGTAATGTTTGTAAGCTTACGAGCCCTTTGTCAACCTCAGAACTGAAATCATAGCTGCCAAAAGCAACATCTACTGTACATTTTTCACTAGAATGTGATCGAAAAGGAATAGTTAGTACTGGCCAATCACAATCGTCTTCCAAGAGAGAATGGCTTTCCTTTATGATGGCTGAAAACATGTAATTTCCTTTCATTTAGTTTCAATGGCACAAAATAAAAGGCATCTGCTCTATCGTTGTATTAGGGGTGGTCATGGTGCTTCTCGCGGATGTGATCCACGGTCCCACCCCGCGATGATTGTTTGTTCTGGGGTCACGCCAGGGGGTGCATCTGTTTGATAAAGAGCAAAATTAGCTGAAGACAGACTTAGAACAGATGTGAAGCTGGAGAGCGTAAGAACGGCACTAAGAAATCGCAGGTGCTACGAGGAGACTGACAATGAGGCATTTGTACAAATTACAGTGGACCAGCCTTGATTTAGAGGACTGAACAGTGGAAGAGAAATATTTATGAGCATTATGCTGGGACAAGGACAAGATAAAAACGAATTGGTGCGAAATTTAAATATAATTACATTAGTCAGTTTAATGTGCCAAGCAACCCAGTGACCGCATATAGTAAATTAAGCCAGATAATAATAGCAAAGTGTGTTGGCAAAGGGCCACCATGCAGCGAGCAAGAGGACCACCTCTGCAAAGCCATAGCACAGACGGTGACGTGGCCAGCATCCAGGAACTTTCAGAGCTCGGAGGGACACTGCCAGAATACCGGACGAAATTACAAAGGCGGCCAGATCCAGCGGGGACTGGCACCAAAGGGGCTGCAACCAGGCCCCGTTGAAGCCAGCTGGGACCACGAGAACTCATCGGAACTGCGAGCAGACGTTTAATAGCCAGTCAAGGCCTTATAGATTGTACACAAAGTGCTGTAAGACACACACAGTAATAAATACACTGTGAGATGAGAGCAGTTGCACTTGACGCACAGCAACACCTACGATTATTTATCCAGATAAATGTTCTTAAATACAGCACATCTCGAAAAATTACCTAAAAAGTAATCAAGTAAAGTATTAATAAGAGCCCCGATGAAAAATGTACTTTAGTGCTTCTCAGGGCATTCATTATATTTTAGCTGATTGATTACACATAATGATTAATTGGTGTGTGTACACATTTAGGCATTGCTGCAGAAAGAGCTCCATCTGCTGGACACACGTAGAATTAACTGCAACCAGCTGATCACACAATCGATATTGGTCAGTCACTGAACACATCCAAGCACAGAACTTTGCGGCTTCGTTTTACAAAACAGGAGATAATTTGGTTTAGGGATTGGAAATAAAAGGAGAACAATGGCAGAGTTGCATGACAAGCAGCCATGTCTGCAGGTTGTACAAAAGGTCCCTGAATAATGAACAAAGACACGACACACTTCTGTGTGATAAATTACATTTTTTTTATGCAATACATGTGTTACATTCAATATCCAATGTGTTACTAGGATATAGATATCTTCTTGATGTTATTTGCATATATATATGTATGTATGTGTATATACACGTGTGTATATATATACACACACACACACTTCATTATAAAATAATGCAATATACTACACTATATATTTTATAAATATATAATTGACAAATACAAACAAGCACTTTCCTATAGAATGAAGAGAACAGACAAAGGAAACATACTTCACAACTTTATATGTACATGGTCTTCCAACTTTATACATTTCAAGTTAAAAACTGCAAATATTTACAACAAAAAAAACAATTCAGATTTAAAAAATCTAATTTAGACAATGTGCTGAATCAAGGTAGTACAACACACAATGGCTTTTGTTATTTAACCTTCCATAGACTCGGGAGCTTGGAAAACAACCTAAACTGAATGATATATTAAAGCAAAAAAAGAAAAGAACCCAGAAGGACTGAATCGGTCGTATTTCAGTCTAATACAAGGCTTTGTTGTATTCAGAAGTGTCTGGTAACCAGTGGAAGTAAACTAACATCTAGAATGAATAACCTTGACGAAAACAAAATAGCGGCGAAATGCAAATTTACTGAACAGCTAAAACCAAAACTGCAAGTCTAAAGAGCAAGGAAAGCCCTCCAGCTTAGTTTGGCAGAATAATTAATTTTAACTCCAAACAAAGTAAATGACAAGAAACACGAAACAATTAACATACAGGGAGCAAAATGGTTAAAATTAAAATTTAAAAAATCTTTTAAAAAAAAAAAATCTAAGCTCACATACGCCTGTGAATTCATGAAACCTGTTGATATTTCAGACATCATTTACATATTTCAGTAACAAAAATTGCAGCTGAAAGGTCCAGCAAATTTTGAACTGGGATTCCCTTAAGAGACTGGAGATTGAACCAAGACTGAAATGATCCTTCTACCCAGAAAGATGCTACAAGCGACATGTCAGCCCTTAAATGAAGGTGAAGATGCCCATTGGTCGGAAAAGTGGGAACGCATCACAAGGACAACCTGCTTATTTGAAGAAGAAAAAAAAAAAAAACTCTTTTCTCAGGCATGCCAGGAAAGCCAGCCTAGCAGGGTAGAAAAGCAGTCACTCAGAACATGATCCCCAGAACAAGCGATTCCAGCAAGAAGCACTGTCATTTTGGCTTTTCATCAAACACAAAATATAGTTTAAAAAATAGATGGGTAATCTACAGTAGCAAAACTTCAAAATTATTACTAAAAATTAACTACGGAGACAGAAACAGAGTTTTACAGCCATAATTTATGGAGTATTTTTTAAGTAGCACAGTATTAAGGAACACAAGAAACTGATGCAGAGGAGGGAGAGAAACTCTATGCAAAATGCCCAAATCAGAGGTCAGCTGGTTACAATCCATACAAGTTATTTCCAGGTGAAAATGCATAAGGAATACAACATAAACTGCCTGAGATTTTATCAAAAGACAGAAAAATTGTAAGAAGACATAAAACAATGAACAAAAAGATTATTCTCACTTCCTGATGAAAGGAGAAAAACTATCACTATGTTATTTATACCTACAGTGTTGTGCAGCATCAAAATAGCCTATTAGTATAGTAGTGCACTATACCCATGTGGCTAAATTGCATTATCTTATGTTTAATATTAATAAATAATTCTGTAGTGGACTTTTTTGTATTTTTTGTATTAATTAGAATTAATGACATTTCACATTCAATTATGTCTAAAAAAAGAAACTTAAGGAATGTCCAGAAAAAAAGTAAAAAGCAATAACGCATAAAACAACCATGCTGAATATGTCAGGGAAGAATTAGACAGCTAAAACTTTGTCCATATAATGTTGTTGTCTCATTGAGAGAAAAAAAAGCATCTCCAGCTTTGGCTAAGCTGTTTGGTTTTGCACCAGCGTCTGGACACAAGTGTCACAAACACTCGCACTGTTAATGACGGCACTTTGCCTCTCTGGTTCGCCCAGCATATTGGGGAGGATGCTCTGTTTGGAAATAGTTCTGTCCGTGGCTGCGTGCGTCCTCTGCGAGGAGCGGAATTTCTGAGGCTGTGTCCTTCCGGGAGATTTCATTCACACAGCAATAGGCTACCAAAATGCTGGTATAAAGAAATAAATTGGCATATAAATGCAAAGAATCCGACCAGTTCCTTTCCCTGTGTACCTGCAGCTCATTGGCTCCCGTTGGCCCCACCCACTTCCTGGAAGAGTGAGGTGTAGAACTCCGGCTCTAGTTGCTTGTTTCGGTATCGGTTGGCGATCTCTGCAATCTTCTGCTTCCTCCGCACGTGAGGTGGGCTGTAGGAGTCGCTCTCCAGCCTCTTTCGCCTACAAGCGTTTATTACTGTCTGTCTCACCAAGAACCCTATAATGATCCAAGAAGGAGTGGGGGGGGGACAAAAATAAAATGTCATAGTTGCTGTCATTGTGGTAATGCCAATTAATATACATCCTGAGACTTTTGTTCAGTTTTGTATACAGCATATTAGCCTGATTTTTGCCATTCGATAATATATATTGAACAGTAACCATTCACAGGTCCTGATGGCTGACCAGGAACCTGACTGCCTTTTGGGGGTTCTGCTACCCGTTTCCCCCCAAATCTTCAGCCAAGGAAACACTGCTTTGTTTTTATTGCTCCCCGCTATACAGTCCATCTATCAAAATAGATTCGCTGTTCCACCCTCTTATTTCCATATCACGTAGATTCATGAGTCGTCTTCCACCCAGATAAAGACACCTGCAATACTGCCAGGTGTGAGGCCTCCAGCCAATCAGAATCAGTAATTATTAAACAAACTACCTGTAAGAACTAAAACAAGGCCTGGATTTGGAATCGAGGTCCAGATTTGAAGAGCCCTGTTATACATGTATATAAGTGTCTGACCTAAAGACCGCCTGCTGACCACCATTCCGTCCACCAGGGGGAGCACCATGTTGAACTTTCCCACAGCGCCATGCAGCCGGATACGGAACAAGCCTGTCTTCAGAGGATGGATGAAAATGACCAGCACGTCTTTCTCTGATGTGATGGACCTGGGCAGAGAGTCAGAGCATCAGAAACCATCCCGCCATCCAAGCCAAAAAGGCGAGACAGATACAAGTCAATCCAACAGTACACCTTTATCTGCAAAAGATGGGAATATACACACACGCATCCGTTCAAAGATGAGATCAGATTCAAAGGGACTAGCAATTACTTTTAATTAGCAAAACAAAATCGTTAACAAATACAGATGAACTGCAAATTCGAAGAGAGCAGTCTGAGTATGAGGCATAACTTCGGAGTTGTGATAGTGACTGTGCGATTCCCCATTTTAAACATGATGGAAATATAAATAGTACCTGTAAGAAGTACTGCTGTTTGCACTTTGGGTCTCCAGCCCTGTGCTGGTCTCGATCAGGAGCTCTGAAAGGGGAAAGTTTTCTGGGGGGGGAGGTGGGTGTCAGGGTGGACAAATCAATCCTCCAGCAAGAGGTGGGTATGAATGTTTTGGTAGGTGCAGAAAATGCCACCATACCACTGCATCACAGAAACTGAATTGACCAGCTAAAACTGAGCACAACTTCTGCAACCCGGATATTATCATAACTGGTTTCTAGAGTGTTAGACGGGGGTCTGTTCTGGCGTCAGACTAGCATGCCGGGCAAGGCGGCCCTTACCGATGTCGTCGTAGCGCTCCACCCAGACGACCAGCACTTTCGTCTCCAGCCCCAGGGGAGGGAGGGACCTTCCCGGGGTCACTTTCCTCGCCTTCACGGTGGGACTCTGCCAACATCGACACAACGGCTGCAAACACCCCGCAACACAGACCCCGCATTTCTGTATCTTTGTAATAGTATCTTGGTGACATCAGGCCTGCCTGTTTGGGAGGGTTTTAGCCACATATCAGGGCTTTGCGGAGGCCTACCTTCTGGGTGGGGGTGACATTCTCCGACTGGTCTGGGAACAGCTCCAGCTTCAGGTTGGCCTGCTTCAGCAGGCTAGGTAGCAGATCCATCTGAGAGACAGCCTCTTTGCTAGGCAGACTGCTATCCGGCGATTCAGCTAAAGTTGGGGTAGGGGGGGGGTTGAAGTCTCTTAATAACAACATTAGTCTTCAGCAGGTCAAACCATAATAAAAATAATAAAAAAAAACAACAACAAAAATAACATGAGAATACTGATAATGAGGACAAATAAGGATGATACACACACCACTACCATTTAACAAATGTTACAAAGCCAAAATGAAGTTCATGGGAGCTTTACTTACACAAACATGTTCTGAGGGCAGAATGAAAAATGGCTGATTCGGAAAGATAACCAATCAAATCATGGCTCAAATGTCAGACCAACCAATCAGATGTTTTGGTCTTGCCTCCTCTAGTAGTTTAGACCTACCTCCTCTAAAGTCTGATTGGCTATCCCTCTGAACCAATCATTTTACCTTCTGTTCCCACAAGCCAAAATGTATAACCAGGATCAGGTTATAAATCACAAAAGAGACTTATTTCAATGACTTGCAAAACGTCACCTACCAGAAGAGTCCATTAATGAGGGTACGACGAAGGCGATTTCCGTCAGGGCGTCAGCATAATACAGGATTCTCTTCTCGCCGTTGAAGACGCTACCGCCTGTGTCCCCCAAAATGACTGCCCCATCTGTCAGAAGAGCAACACTCCATCCAGCAAGCGAAGGACTAACCTGCCGTTTCCCAGAATGACGACGAGGTCTGGAAGGTGACAGCACTCACCACGCTGTGGGAATTCAGCGCCACTACAGGTGTTAATGGACCAGCTGGTGTACACGCTGCCCGTCCAGCCAGGGTGCGTGCCCACCTCCACCGGCCAGCCCAGAGACAACAAAAACTCCACAAAGTGCTGCTGGACGTTGGCGGAGGACTCCACGTTCTTCAGGATCTGGCAACAAAAAAAAATAATCAAAGCTAGCATGCTTGCAGCAGATATGTGGCACAAGGGAATGTTATCGGGCTGTTCCTGCAGAGCCCTGAGATTCTGCGGATCGAGGCCAGTCACCTCCTGGCAGCTCTTCTGCCTCGCTTTCATGTAAAATATGAAAGCAGTGTCAAAGGGCCGGCAGGGGAGCAGGTCCAGGTAACTGATGTCTTCAAAGAAGCCGGGCAGGGAAGACTCCAGGGCGATCAGGTGTGGGGGTAGCCGGCTGTTTCCTGGCTCCTGAAACACCAAAACAAGACAGTTAGTCTTAACTATGCCAATTAATGACTTAAATCATTAATTCATTATACAGGGGTTAAAGTAAAAAAAATCCTGAGCCTGAACTTTTTTTGGGGGGGACTTTTTTTATTTGAAGGATTTACTTCAAATATTGACAATAATAACAAAAATAAAGTAACAAGAGCTTAAAGTGGTTAAAGAAACAAGCCCCGGGCTCTCAGTTTCTTGCACCAACTGCCAAAAGGCTCGCCATCTCTACTTTCTTCAATCCACGCCCAGCGCCATTTATTT
>JAODKN010000127.1:208277-237745 GCA_026774425.1 Petrocephalus zakoni | reverse complement strand
GGGTGGAGGCATCAGGAGGGACTTTTTACCTGCCGTGCAGTTCGTGAGCTAGACTAGCGTTAGCCATAATGAACACAATTAATGAACAATTAAGGTTAGTGTAAATATAGCAGTTCTCACCGGTCAGGAAGAATGGTTTCCAGCGCAGAGATAAAGTAAGGGACCACAGCATTGATCCCCTTCAGGTCAGAAGAGAAGAGAGCAGGCGAGTTAAGGATTATGCTGGCCAGCACCGGACGGCAGATGAATTCGGAGATCTGGAGACCCTGGATAAGAACCATGTAAAACCTGCAGAGAACGTCTCCATTTAGTTGATGATGAAACTACCAGGTTCGACTACTACGAAATCTAAAGCAGGCCTATGAAGGTTTAAGGTTAAGTCTTCATTTAGTTTGCTGCATTTATATTATGGCCTATTATGGTCGAGAGTTACCTGGAAAGGTAGACGGGAAGAATTTCCTCTCCAGTTTTCTTGCTACAAAATATCCTGCATAGCGTCCCACAGGCCTCGGCCCTTCCCGACTCGTAGTTGTCCGGGAACTCATTGGCGTCAAACATGGGGTTGGAGACCATCGTGTCTGTAGATATCTGGGAGCCCTTCCTTCGCAGCTCCACTCCAGCTTGGGTGGCCAGGGCTGATTGGGCGAGCAGAGGACACAGGCTGAATGGAACCAACCACACCTCCCACCGGGACGGCTGACAAAGGTTACACTAAGAGGAAAACTGCTCTTCACTGCTGGAAAGACATTAGCCAGACATCCCGTGTTTCTCAATAAAAGATTATTTAGCATAAATGAATTCAATACATTATTAATTAATAGCTCAAACCACAAACACACCCAAAAAAATTCTGAACAAACATTATCAGAAGTAGAACAGTAAATCTCAGAGAAGGAACTTTTTTCTGGAACCAGAAGCTGGAACTTTTGTTGCATACACACCACAGGAATTTGATGCAACTGTAGTTCTTCAAAGGCAGTTCCTGAACCCTAATTTAGTACCTACTCCAGACTTGGGCTGAGTCCGAATTCAGGGGCTGCATGTAGCCTAAGTAGACTGCGTCTTTCAAAGGTTCGCACAATGAATCCTGGGATCTCAGCAAAAAAAATCTCATCCCTAGGCTGCATTTGAAAGGGCCTCCAAAATGGGACCGCCTTGTCGTGCCACTGTGACACATTCGGTCTCCTTTGAAGGACGCAGCACCTGAATTCAGACAGACTAGGAGACACTTATAGCGACAGCTTGCCGATTGGTTGACCACAAGCACTGCTGCTAACTTTTAAGTTGCACAGAAGTGTGGGGAAAAGAGCCGTAAATAATAGTTCATCCTCCATTGTTTTGAGGTGTCAGTGTAGTCTTGATTAATGTCTGGAGTATAACCTACGAGGTTTTTGCACCGCCCTATGCTGATTTAGTATAAAGATCCCAGTTCCTGTTGGGCAGAGTGAAAGTGACATTCGAAAATGGCCAGGAGCTACAAACGTCCCTGGTCAAGACAGCACAGGAACCTGTAACCAGGGACGAGGTTCCATAACTTGTGTGTGAAAGTGCCTATTGTCTATATTAGTTAAAAAGGAAGTCAAGTTTAATTTTGCTATATTTTATCATCCCGCGGCTGATATGGACGAATCCACATTGCGGATCCAGTGAATCGCAAACCCCGTGCTTCGTCTTTCGCTGATGGCAGATGCGAAAAGAAACGAAGCATGGCGGAGTTTCCCATGTTCTGGTCAGACGCCACAGTCCCTACGTCAGCTCCCAGTACGCCGACAAACGGCCATTAGGAGATACACACTAACATACATTAAACACAAGATAAAAAGGGAGGGTAGAAAAAAGATCTTTATTACCATCTTAAAATGGTAATAAAACGAATGTCTGTATGTCGCTTATTGCGAATTCTTCTAATGTAGGTCACAGCAATCACAGCCTGGCTAATTACAGGGTGGGTCAAATTCATCAAGCCAGAAAAACGTTCCGAACTAGAAACACAGAAAGGAAGTGGACACATCTCATACTACCCCCCCCCCCCCGCCACATCCTTTCCCCCTTTTCCTGAGGATAACAGTGCAATGGCAGGGACTCAGCGTCCACAGGAGTTCAGAACGAAAGGAAATGTGGTGGCAACGGCCAGACAGGAAAAACACAAAGCAAGATACTGTTCCTACTACAAGTTTTATAAGAAAGGAGGATTTGCATGAAAGAAGTTAGAAATGGCAGTAGGACAGGGACTGCACGTGTACAGGAAAGGTAATTGCGTTTAAAAGCAGCCTACTGTAACACTGGTAGCCAAAGGAATTGTTCTAGATTATTCCATTAGGGTTCGTTACACAAAAGCGAGAGCCATGCAGGTCAGGAGACGGGGCGTGGCATGAAGGCAGGCGGACCCCGGCAGCCGTGAAAGCGGGTGGGGCGGGAGGAAACGCCCACCCCAGCTACCGTGCACAGGAAGCGGGCGACAAGAACCGGAGCTTCTGAAGGACTGAGGCAGTTTGGCTTATGCTTTGTGTCTGATGGAAAATAGCTTAAAAAAACGTGCAATATACTAATCAACCTAATAAACCACACAAGCATGTTGTGTATACATGTACATTACATTTACAGCATTTGGCAGACGCCCTTAGCCAGAGCAACTTGCATAAGTGCTTAGAGACCGGATGTAACCATTGTCTTGAGTTAAATGTTTATGCAACAATTGTATGTTTGAGAGCCATTAACAACTGGGGACAATTTCCCATTGTGTGTGTAAACATACATGGGCAATAAACCCAATTGTGATTCTGGAAAGGAAACACTTTAAATAATCCATTCTTACCAGTCATGCTGCCGTCCCTGTTCATTCCATTATGGAGCCTACAGTGCACCAGAGCAGCGTCAAACAGCCACTGGCCAAAGAGATTAAGGATGCTGTTGACCTTCGGCCGCGTGGGGGCGGGCAGGGGCCGGGGCTCGGAGCTCGTTTGGTTGGGGCTTGACAGCGGAGATGTGGAGGAAGGCTGATGGGGCAGTTTGGGTGCATAGGATGGGGCTCCCTGTTCATGGAAAACACAAACCACTTAACACACCACATCGCTGAGGGCGATTTATCGATGAAACGGGGGGGCTGCTGCCACCCACCGTGGAGGACTTGCTGCCGGTCCTGGCCCCCCCGCTCGGCTTGTGGCGGCGGCTGTGAGGTGGCGTGGTGTTGGTGGTAGATGGAGGTGGGGGCATGGTCAGTCGGTTGACAGGAGTGGGCGGGGCGCTGTCAGACCTGGGCCGAGAAATTCCTAGGTAGAGAGGCATAGCGGGCAGAGAGAGAGAGAGAGAGAGAGAGAGAGAGAGAACCCTGTTATTACCACAGACTGGTCCTGCCTCATTATTCTGGTTAGAAGCATTCATGTCATTGGTGGTGTTAGCCACGGCCCAGCCACACCCAAAAATCCCAGAAAAATAAACAGGAGGAAAAGTGCAATGCAAGAGCACCCCAGCCGAGTTAGAGGTAAAGGTCACCTGAGAGCTACTTGGAATAACCCAAAACCCCAGCAACTTCAAGGTGAAGGGTTTTGGAAAGGCACCACTGACCCAACAGCAGAGAATGAGGCCTGCAGATCTGGCTGCATTCCGTACAGCCCCACCTTTCCCACAAATGGAAGAGGAAGTGAGAGTACGTTACTACAGTAATGCAGGTGGTAAACGGCTAGGCTGAGGAGCAATTCCAGGTACCGGAACGCATAACTGCAGCAGGTTCACAGTGTAACTAGCCATGTTTGAGTCAGGAATGCCACGGTGTTCCGTAAGAAAAAAAGTCCGCTTGAATTTGTTCTTAGACACGGCCACGTGGAGACCATTGGACAAACAAGGAAAAAAAAAAAACAATCAAAATAAGTATTATGGCATTTCCTGATTGATTCTGGAAAACAAAATCATCCCCAGTAAATCACTCAATCACTCAGATCAATTTTAATGCGGGGGGATTACTGGAGTGGTAAAGCAGATGATTAGTATATGGTTTTTAGTTGTACACACTTTCATTTCCACATATGCCTGAAAACATACAATGCTTCCATCAGTCCAATTGTTAGTAACACAGTGTTACACTGGATCCAACGTAACTAGGCATGCAATACCTAAAGGAGGAAGTCTGTCACATACTGTACTCTTAGACACCGTAACCCCTGAGGAAGGGAAACAGACAAAATAATTCCACTTAGCAGAAGAGAAACACTAACGGCAGGCCACAAAACAGGAAGGAGAGACTGTATCACTTAAAGGGCAGAAACAAAAGGTCACCGTCATCTGGCAGAATTATAAAGGTAAAAAACAGTGATGTTAGGCTAGAAGACATACGGAAAAGTCTTCAAAGCAAGAGAAACATGAAGCAAAGAGTGGGGACCATTTCAAAAGCAGGATATCCATGGTACTACCAACTAATTCACCAGCGTTTTAGGCTGAAACAAACTGGACTGAGTTGTTCACTAAATGCTCTCTCTGAATAAGCATTATTTATGGATTGTTTATTTGAGTAGCCCAATGACCTTTCAGTGGAACACAGACATCGCCCTTCTTTAAGAGCAATGTTTCCATGGTGACTTACAATAGAGAAACCCCTCCCAATCTGTAACTAGGGAAATACCTTAGATTCTCGTTTCTCACTGGAAGTAAGTCCATGCATAAATGTTTCACTATCAATGCTGAGTGTTTTTCCCCTCTTGATAAAATTCACCCTGTAACCAAGTAACACCCAGAGACACCGAAAGGACATGGGCAAGGAATCACAGATATACATCCCACTCCAGCTACAACAGAAAATCACTCAAATTTCCTACACGGCTGTAGGCCACTGCAATCATCATAAAGATAAACCATAAACACAGTTCATACTCCCATTAGGCATTCTGCATTAATATTGTGATTCTAGTTGATTTTGTATTGTACTAGGGGGCCAGGCCCATGTCTTGATCTGCTCTTATTGAGACCACAAGATCTGGAGAAAGCAAAGAAATTCAAAACATTAAAAGTCAAGCTTTATAATGAGTGGGTGTGCCAGGGTCTGGCCTGTAATTCATAAGCTAAGGTGCTAGTGAACCTTTAACCAGCCATCCCTAGTTTTATGTTAGACCAGCAGTCTGCAGGTGAACAATCCCTTTCCCGATTATCTAGTTTTGTTTGACTCAAAACTCTGGGCACACCGCAAGCTAGGGTGAGCTGAATTGACAGTTTGCTAACAAACAAATTCATACGTGTGAGCATAGCTGATCCCTTTGGAATTATGTCTACTTCCAATAGACCAGCTCCTGAAATATGACCCGACCTCCATGTAATGCAAAACAACAAAGAGACGGGCTTTTCGCACAGCAGCATCTTCATTGCTTAGAACAATCATGGTCATCTGATAAAAAAAAACTATGCAAACTTGCAAACTTATAGGATAATGAGCTCTTGAAAAGAGAGTGATTTGAGTCACGCATTCCAGTCAAATCAGGTTTGTGTTTGTTCTGCCCTGCAGTATCAAAAAAAAAAAAGCACGATGCCTATCACTGGCTTTTCACAATAGAATCCTATTGAAGTGCAATATGGTGATTTCAGAGGACATTAGAAGGTTCTTGAAGCCTATTTTACATAAGTACTGTAACTCTAACTAGAAATCTAGAAAAATTTAGGTTCAATTGAAGGTCCAATGTGAATATCTTCCAAGATATTCGCAAGTAATAAATTCACTCTCAGTGGCAACAGTGTGACTTACACTTCATTGTAATAGCAGTCCCTCGTGCATCACAAGTTGTAGCAATAGCTAGTGACTCTCAAATCGCCCATTGCTTTTTTCATATTACTCGCGTTCTCACACAACTGTGTGCACTTTGTTCAGTGGGATTTTCCACTAAATGCTACTTCGCCCACTCAAAACTCAAATCGCTGTGCTACTGGTTCTCATTTCATGCGTAAAATACATCCAGATCGCAGACATGTTTGTTAGTTTGTTTTGCCAGCATGCAAGTCGCATTTGCTATCGTCACCCTCTTATCTGATGCTCTTACGCTCCTCCTACTGCAATGGGTGCATGCATGACGTCACAGCAGGCGGGAGTCACTGCGCTCACAAACAGTGAGTGGCAAAAAAACCGAGTGGCAGTGTTAGCATTCAGATTGGATGCCGCTAGAGCACATCTAAAATGGGAAAGAGCTGCCATGCAATTGATTGTATGAGTCGATTTAACAAGAAATCTTTTTATAGACTGCTAAAAACTAAATAAGTAAATACTGGACGTGAATGGGTCACGTATTGCAGATACCTGAACCATCTGTTTAGGTATATATCAGTGTCGATAACGAATATCGAATATCGGAACGGTGCTCCTCTACTAATTATTATTTGTCTGTTATCTCCAACAGTAGCAAATTGTGCCAACAAAATCTGTGTGGCAATGAAGATTCAGATTCGGATATATGAATGCTTAATGTTGAGGAATGTGATGGCTATGCAAAGCTCAGCTAAGCTAAGACTTCCGCCTTGCCATGACCTTTGTGGTCTCTCACCTAGAAATGCGTCAACCAGAAAGCTGACTCCGCGCATGGCTCGGAAGAAGATCTGGGGCAGCTGCTTGAGACAGGGGTGCTGGACGACCTCCTGGGGAACCCCAGTGACGCCCAACAGCTGCTCCTGGAACTTGGGCGTGGAGCTCACCACGATGGGGTTGCTCAGGTCCACCGGGTTGCTGCAAGGTGACAATGGGAGCATGAGGTTGGACACCCAACGCCGCCCCCCCCCCAAGAAAAACATGCAAGTCCAGAGCAGCAGGCACACAGGTAGATGGATAGCAAACAACTCCAAGCATTCGTATGCAAATGCAATAGCAAAATTCATGACTATCTGGCACTGACCTCAGCATATGCAAAAAACGGAACCAGGTCTGAGCCACACATTCGTTATCCATTTCCGCTGGGATCAGGCTGGCATCCTCATCTGGAACTTTGAATGGGGGAAACGAGGGACCGTAGGTGAACCGCAGCAATCTAAAGATGAAAACACGAGAGAGAGAGAGAGAGAGACCCACATTCATCATGCTGACACTGACCTCTGGCTGGTAGATGCTGGCATACTGGGAAACTACCCATTGAAACCGGACTGCACAATACAAACATACATCCCAGCTGAGGCACCACCAACTTGCCTAGAAGTAAGGGCACAGATGACCCTGCTCCACTGCTCCACCACCGGGGGGTGATGTCTCCAGTTAGCTAGCATCTCCCTGGCCGTCTTCCAGTATGGTGGAGTGGGAAAGCAACGCGTGCAGGCCAGGAACCAGACCTCAAACAGCACGCTGATCAACTTCTCTGCCAGCTTCTCTGCAATGCCCCCTACCAAGGGTTGGCAAGATTCCAAATGTGCAGAAAAAGAAAATTATGAAAATAGTAGTACCAAGTACTGACATTTTGGAAGTTACCTTCCAAAAATGTGAAAAGCATTTATTTTTTGGTAAGAAAACACCAATTCCGGCATATAATATCAGTCCCAGAGCACTTTATTTTATAACTTTATACATCCTATATATTTATAACATTTATAACGAATGGGCTGATCATCAAGTGTGATAAACTCTGTAATTTCCTGTGTAACATGTTTTGATATCACACGGTCTGCACTGTATCTCCCTTTGCTAACCATCGCTCGCGTTGCTGACAGAATAGCATTATTCAGCAATACCGCAGCCATCTTTATTAGAACGGTTTGGTTTTAAACTCTTCATACTCTTTGCCGTTTCATCTTAAGCCGAGCAGTCAAATTTGTGTTGAAGTGTTTATTAGCAGATACTCCTTGTAAAATTTTAGCAGAGCAATGTTTGCAAAATGAATTTCTATCATCGCCTTCGCTAACATTAAATTAATTCCACACAGCAGACATCTGAGACTGAGTGAGAGTGCATAGCAACAAGGGTCACCGTCTTAAAACGGAATTTAATTTAAATACGAGCTCACTTTTAAGCATCAGCCGATACCCATAGTTGGCCAAGATAACTGGTGCATCTCTAATAATAATGCACATACTGGTAAACCAAAAAGATGATTTTATGTATATGTCACAATATGAAATTTAGACCACAAAGAACTACTAAAAAGCTTCCCCATTATAGAATTTTCCTTTTATAAATACATTTTTATATGAACTACAAACACCCCATTTTACCTCAATAACAGAGGGTTAGTTATCATGAACATTATAAATAAGGCCACCAGAAAGAGAGTGAAACAGAAAGAGACGGACACGGGGGCCCAGGGGCCATGTGGACTGACCCCCGACTGTGGGCGGGGCCAGCATTGTGTCATTTATGCGCAGTAGGAAGAGCAGCAGCACCTCCCAGGTCTCCCTGACCATATTCTCAGACTCACGGGCCAGCTTCTGCACAGCTATCAGCACCCGTTGGCACAGGCGGAAGTGGCTGGGGCTGTAGTGCTCAGGTCTGTAACAAGGGGGCAAGACAGCAAGGGGCCACGTCTGTGTCAGGTGTACCAATCATCAGAATCCCTTACGCGCGGGGGTGGTGGACAACATCAGCAGCAGAAACCACTAGTACCTTCATGCAAAAATGACAACTTAAATTGCCGCACCACCAAACCTGCAGCATTTCAGGTGTAGATCTACAGGTGATCTCAAACTCGCTGGCTCAAGGCCACCGGAAATGTGCACCGACAGTACAACAGAATCTAACCGCATGACCGCCAGCATATTTGAAAAATGATATCTATATGAAAATGCTGTCTGTGCAACAATCAGTTCTGCCCTCCAGGCAATGGTTTTTAGTACTGCATTCTGCAGAATATTTAAGCATAGCTAATGATAGCCTTTATATGGTGAGAAACACTTCTATAGCATTAATATGCCTAGCCAAGGACTAACTCGGTGCTTCTTTTTTGTTAATTCATATGCGAGTGACTCCAAAACCCACTATATAATTAGTTTCAAATGTGAGGAAATTAAAAACAATACAAGTAGCCAAGAACTACAGGGGCAAACCTAAAATACCTGGGTAGAAAAAGATTGTGGAGGTGTTTCAGGATAGTCTGCACATAGAGGTTGGGCTCCTTAATGATGGGCTGTGGGATGGATTCCCGAGGAGCCACCAGTGCCATGATCCAGTCAGTGTAGACGTCAACGCACAGCCGAACTGTATCTTCTTCCAGAGGAAGTGTGAGACCGTAGCAGAGAACTTCCATCGTCCACTTTACCTGCAATGATAGTGTCACCTCAGGAGAGGACCTTCCAGATTCGGACACGACGCTAGAACGTCTTCACCAGCTTGGGCACAATTTGATTTTTTGACATCCTACACTTTGCACCAAAATATTTAGGCTATAGTCTGTGGTTTCACTGTATAGTGTTTATATGGCTGAGATGACAAATAAACCTGACTTATTTTATAGTCTTCACAACTTTTTTTATATGCTTTTTATATAAACCGTATAATTCATGTAATACATAAAATTAACAGCTCAGGAGGTGAACAGAAGGGGAAAGGAAAACAAACAGGCAGAACATATTGTTTTTGTCCTCTTGAAACATGAAGAAAGTTAAAAGCCAAGCCAAGACAAAGGTGTTTCAGGCACCTCCTTCCTCTTACGAGGACATCTAAAGCCTGGGCTACCATAAAGAAGGAGCTATTAGCTCCTGATAAAGCCGAGAGCAGGAATACCCACGAGGGCATGAGGGAAATCCTCCTGCTCTTATCTTTAAGTGCAGGAGCCGAAAGGTACAGAGCCTTGCAGAATTACCCATGCGCAAGGCGTGCTCGAAAGACAATGGGACTGGCATCAATCGCAAGTAACAGTACTCAGAAAATGCCAGGTCTTCCCAAGAGGAATCCTTGGAGTAAAATTTTGAAATCTTTATAAATACATTCAGTTCTGACTGCATTACCAGCCGGCAATCAACTGCAGGAGACCTTGTGTTGATTCCTTTCTTCACTAACGGGATACTTTGATCCAAATCCTTTAATTAAAGGAAGAACCTGCACATTCCATGCCAACTGGTCTGCTTTTGTCATTTCAGCCATGGTGATTGTCGTTAGTTAAGTCATACATCTGGTTAAAAGCTCAGGAACCCCACACCGAGGAGAGTAGACAGACAGATCCTCGGACAACGAAGGTACCTCTTTGTCCGTCTTGAGGAGACTTTCGGTCACTGGCGAGCTGAGGGCCAGCGGACGCACCACGGCATTGGCCACGTCACGGCCCACGGTGGCCGGGTAGGTGTGTAGCACACTCAGGTGGCCCTGGTCACTCTGGACCACCAGGTGGAGGGAGCGCCACCCGGAGTACATGGCGCGTGCCGTCTACTCAAGCCGGACACCACCTGCCATGCGACAAGAGCGTGACACTTTTGGCCAAAGGAAAAAAAGAGAGAAAAGTGGGAGATTTATGAAAAAACTCACCACAAGCTGGATGGCATGAAAGTAAATATTACCATTTGCTTGGACATTTAGCCATACATCTCTCCATATTTTAACCCATTATCCGCTGCGGGAATTACAATGAGCTTTAAGGCTGTCCCAAAAAAAAGAGAGTACAAGGCAGGGGACAGTGGGTGGCAGGCAATTTACGGAGTGCATCTGCTTAATTGTGAAACCCGCCGGGGAAGTCCATGCAAACTTGGTTAGCACATGCAAACTCCATACAGAGAGCAGAGATGGGATTCAAACCTCCAACCTTCGTGGGGTGAGACTACAGGTGCACTCACTGAGCCACCGGCAAACATTTGTCAGTGACGGAAAAAAAAATAATAAAAAAAAACAGCAAAGAACATTTTGCTCTCACACGCTGTAGTTTGTCAGTTTTATTCAGTAACTTACTTTCTAGCATGCCCAATTTTGCTCTCTCATGAAATCTCTTTTCAAACCATCTAGACATCCACACAGCACAGGGGTGTAAACACCACCCACACGGGGTATGGGTAGAATCTGAGCCCCTGGGGTTGTGAAGCAACCATAAAAACCACTGAACAACTGTACTGTCCAGTTATGACGAACCAGTTACATCAGGGACTCCTCAAAATGAATCACAGCAGAAGTCAAGTCAAAGCCAAAGCCTACAAAACTTAAGTATACGCACGTTACACTGCAAGCGCAGAAATGAATAAAGGTGCGTTCCAAATATAAAAGTTATTAATAAACCTTGAACAGCAAAACAGATTCTATAACTGGGGGGGTGGGGGTGGGTGTCGCACACAACGCGTTTCTGGTATTAATGTCGGGCTCGCTGCTCGTAATACAGCTAGCAGTGCGATATCCGGAACAGACTATAATAACATCATAACTGTATGTAATGTAGTGTCCCCCCCATGTCAGATTAACATCACTGCCAGCCTTATTAGCGCAGCTAGCGAATGCATCCCAGCGCTACGTGGGTCCCAGTTTACGCCAAACCGCATCGTAGGAGCAGTCCGGCCAGCTGATCGGCCGGCAGAAACTTTCCCCCCCAGTTCATTCATTCAGTTAAAAACTAATTTCCTTTATTTGCACGCGCGCGTGTCCTTCCTACGCCAGCGCGAGCTTCTCCGGCTCCGTGCAGCTGGCGAGTCTGCCATGCACATTAAAGGATGTGCAATAACAGCAACAATGAAACGCGAGCATGCGGATGTTTGTCACGGTGATAAGAAGCGCCGGCTTCACAGCACGGAGCCCCGGCCGGCGGCTCGGAGCAGGCGTCCCCCGAGCCGGCGAGGCAGCGACCGCGGCGGGGGGAGCGCACCGGCAGTCGGCCGCAAGGTGTACTGCAATTCCCCGCGTCGGTTTCGTCCGAAAGGCCGCACTGCGGGGTTCGCACGGCGTTAAAAGGAACCCCCCGCCCCCTGTACGCGCACCCGACGGGCGGCGTTAGCGAACTGCACGGCGCCTGCTTACCAGCGTGAGCGGCGCAGGCCGACATATCACCCGGCTGCGTCTTCCGCACGGACGCCGGGCTGCGGGCTGCGGGCTGGGGCGCGTCAGCAAGGGGCGCCGCCGGAGGATCAGCCTTCCGCACAGCAGCCGTCCGGCGGAGTCCGGCGCAGACACTGCGGGCAGCGAGAGGCGGCGCCCGCGGCCGACCGTCTCCAGGCACAGCGCCCTCTGTCATTCCCCGGCAAGCTGGCGACATGCTGGCCGCTGCGCATAAGTATGTGCCCCCACCCTCCACCGAGCCTGGTACAAATCAAACTTAAGTTTTCATTAATCCAGTAAAATGCTACATGCTTATTCTTCCGAAAGTCACCGTCATTTTAGGGAACTTGCTCCCCTGCATAATCACCAGTAATGTTACCATGCCTTGTCCCACCAACATGGGCTAAGGTCGCACAGTGCAGTTCTCAGAACTCTGGGTTTGGCTAATTGTCCAAGACTGTGTCGTTCAAGCAATCTGGAGACCCCACATCTCCATTATGGAGATGCAAAGAGTGCTCTTCCTGTCATATAGGAAATGTAATACCGTCACATACCCCTACATATCGCTGAATAGGCTGTTGCTCTGTTACTGTAAACCGGTTGGTATCTGTAAGATAATTTTATGATGCAACTATTAACAGTGGCGTGTGTATATTACACACTCACAGGTCAACTCATTTTTGTTAAAGTGTTTGAACAACACCCAACCTCCTTTCATAACATGGGGTTCAACATCCTCAGCCTAGATGCAGTATGAGGGTACGCAGAATATTTTGCAGGCTTGCCAAATAACCAGTCTTTATACACTGTGTGTGTGGGGGGGGTCAGCTCTCTCGGCTGGGTCTCAGAAGCTTGCCAGTACTAATCCAGTGGTCGGCAGAGTGATGCCACCATTGGGCGCTTTGAGCAAGATCCTTAACCACAATTGCTCTGGGGTTTACTGTCTCCTATACACGAGTCTCATGAGGTGGCCTCCTGGGAAACTGAGCACTCATTGGCTGTTTTTCCTACAATCTCTGGTTAAACTCCTCCAAAACCATTTCTCCTTCATTTAGATTTGGTGGCCAGGTCACATGATGTGACACCATCGCTCTCCTTTATGAGTGGCTTGGCATGTCCAAACTTTTGACTAGTAGTGTATATGGGTGGCACATCTCCTTGCGTGCTAGGTCAAAACTTTGCTCTGCTTGTATGGAGCTCACATGTTCTAAGTTCCTCCAGCAATCAAACTAACTGGAAACATTTTAATGTGCCTGTTTTTTCATCATCAATTTTAACAATTGATTCACATGAACAGAAGTAAATTGTTATAATTCCTCATAAAAATGAACTTACTTTAAATGAACTAACTCGGTGCCAGCCTCGGAGGAGGGGTGTCAGTCCATCACAAGGCATGAGGAAGGGGACACCTCAGTTTTTGGATTAGAGGAGGAAGCTGGAAACCCCAGTGGAAACTTACGCATGCACAGGAAGACCAGGGAAACACCCCCGACAACAAAAGGCATGAGGCCAGGGCACTGACCACTAAGTCACTATGCTGCCCACTTGATTTTTACTGCACCAGTAAAAATGTCTGCCTCTGTGAGTGTGGATGAAATAATGAGTTGCTGTACATGAAAACATCAATGAATGTAAGCTTTTCTGAGCCCCTGTTAGCTGTCATGGCATGTAGCTTGTATCATGGTTATGTGTGATAGGATCCTGGGTCAGAAAGACCAGCACCTTGTGAGATGGACAGGATTTAAACAGAGAAGACTGTAATGCACAAGAACCGTGCAAAATGCAGAATTGGCACCTTTAAGAGATGAAACTCATAGACTAACTAAAAGCTCTTACGTGCTATGAACCACAGCCAAACAAACCCCAGATACTACATTAAACCCTTGGAGAGGCCTTCCTTCTCTCCTGTCCTCCTGCCCTCCCATAATCCGAGCTTCTAAAAATCCCCAAGATATTTAAGATAAAAGGGTCAGCTAGATCTCATTCACTGGGTTACCTGCAAAAGTACCACTGCCATGGAAACGAAAGGGATCATCCAAACCTTGCTTTGGGCTGTTACTCTGTCTCCTGCTGGTCCACATGGGGTAATTCAGGCCACGAATCTCATAGGCCATTCCAGCCTTTATTGCTTCATACTTTGTTACGGTGACATGTTATTTTATTGGGCACACAACATACAAAGTAACAATTCAATGGGGAAGCACCAAAATGCAGCTTCCCATATCTGTTAAAGCCTTTGAAACAGAATTTTCAAGTCACTGCATTATTATCATTACAGTTGATTATTTGGTATTGAAATTAGCAGAGTTCTGGTGTTCGAGTCTACATATGAATGAAGTCTGGCTTGTCATGCACTCAGGTGAATTTTTACTCAGTCCTCACTCGGACTCGAACACTTGTGTATGCCGCTACATATACACGCACTTATGCCCCTCATCATGTCTTCCAAATCGGTCAGCTTGAGTGTAAGACATCAGATAAAAAGAAGCACAAGGAGGAATACAAATGTCACAGAGTATCGGACTTTCTAGCAGCATTTGGAAAGCAAATGGGAATGTAGGCTAATGCTAGCAAAATCAGTTTGTCACTACAGTGTATATGTCTAGCCAAAATTGGTTTTATTTTTTATAGATACTTAATTTTTTATAAAATAAAAACTATTCAAAAATTGACATATTTTAAATTTCTTTATTTATTTTATATTATTTATATAATTAAACCATTTTTAAAAAGATATGTTTTTATTTTTATTAAAACATTTATAACAAATACAATTACATAGTAATTTAGCGATAGCTATCCAGCTAGCTATCCAACTTGTTACATGATAATTATTACTGTACTTTATTAATTCCTGTGTCCGAAATCTTCTTTTTCACATCGCACACCTAGGTCTCCAGAGAGACAGTTAGTCTGTGTTCAGAATCCCTGGAGTAATTATGTTTAAAGGTTTTAGGTGAGAATTTGTGAAAATTGATGAGCAGGGTCAGTTTAGGCTAATTTTTTATACCATTTTAGTTGACATACATTATACCACAGTATACTACTCAGTAGGGCCAAAATCAAAGTCACCATTTGAATTCAAATCAGCAGGTACTTAAGAGCCAATGACTGGATCATTATTACAGCTCAGCAACGTTATGCAGCAATAAAGTAAAGGCAGCTGAGTACCTGAATCTCCTGAATGGCCAGGTTATCCCATCAATGGATTATTTCTTCCCTAATGGCATGGGCACATTCCAGGACGGTAATACCAAGATTCATCGGGCTGGAATTGTGAAAGAGTGGCTCAGGGAGCATGAATTGGCCACCACTGAGTCTTGACCATTGAAAGTCTTTGGGACTTTCGCCCAAGCCTAGAATAATTTTAAAACTGTTGATAAAAGATTACTTTCTCCACTACACTGCTTGTGTTTTTGTTTCTTGCAATACACGTGCCCTCTCCTGGTCTAGTGGAATACCACTGCTGTATGCATGCACCATGGGGACCATCCGCAGTCAAATGTAGGACGAACAAAAGCGCTCCGCCCACGATCATCCACAGCCCAAACGCGCCCAAAGGTATACGTGGAAACCTGAAGTATGAATTGGCCTTTAGGAAGTCAGTAATCTAACAACATGTGGCATTAGATACTGTCTTGACTCTGACTCAAACACAACACTGGAAATGTTCAAATTAAGTAACAATCTTGTGCAAAATTTTCTTTTTCAAACATTTTCCACAACATTTTTAACACATAAATGCTCAACCGGAGCGGACTGCAGGTAAAAGGTAAAAGCAGGACTGCAGATTTTGTTGATGCTTAATCCGTTTAGAGGATTTCTAATATCTAGTGAAAAACACCGGGATGTAATCGGACTTATTAGTGCACGCATGAATTTTCATGGCAGAAGGTGTTACTGCCGCATCTAAATTAACACGTGAGAAAGTAGCTGGCACAGACTTCAGCTCAAATTAGTATTGTTTGGCTGCACATGTAGTAATAATGTGCACAGCACGGGATACAGACGCCCTAGGCAGCGTGTCCAAAGCAATTCAAAGGTTATTCATGTTCTGAAGTAAAAAACTGGCTGAAACAATCAATGATGAGGGAAGAACCTTTATTACGGACAGATAAATCCTTTACTGCCTCACAGACCAGACGGCTACTACTATCACTTATACAACAAAATGGCTCAAGTAAGCAATTCGGCAAAGTAAGGAGAGGTCAGGGGTGAGGTTATAAATGATCAAATTCTTTTCATGAAACCTTTTGTATTTCTGCCAAGTAGGCAAACTTTCTGTGAACAAAACATGACAGGGTACAAAGGAAGCGAACCACTTAGTTTTTCTACAAGCCTGCCCCACATTCCTCCTCTTAAGCTGCCACCCACAACTGGTTCCTGTCCCTTCTTACATGCAGAGATCTGTTGTAGTAGGCCTTCAAGGGCATTTAGCCACAGGGATATGTAGTTGAAAGAGTTAGCATGAGTGTTTCACCCTTCCATGTTTTTTCCGGAGGTCTCATCAAAATACGTTCTTTTTGTGGTCCATGACCTCAACCAGCAAATGGGGGTATCGAGTAGGCTTGAGCGTGTCAAGGACTGCCTGTCTTGTATGTGTCTGGAATACTCCACTGCTCAGAAGATGTCCAGCCAACTCAACACCGAGCCAGCATCATTGTGGAAAATTTTTATCAGTGTGTTGAGTCAATACCCCGAGGTAGTGAGGCTTTTAAGTCATGCTGCAGAGAGTTCTCTGTACACAGCCTCTGGAAATACTCTTCTTGCACATGATAAACACCTTATCATCATCCCCACCTGGCCTAGATCCTTTAGTAAAACCTGTACGATCATTATGATGATGTTGTGCATGCCTAGTGTTACGGCCTGTCCTGTTCATCCCCTGGTATGACCAGCAGGGATCTCATTTCTCATGTTGCTTAGAATAACGTTTACTGTGTAACCATCCATGCCTACATCATGTCAGCCTCTCACTAGTCATGTGTATAAGTGCTTCCCAGTCCTGTGTTCCCCAGTTTAGTCATTAGTGGCAGTCCTCCTGTTGCCTGTGCCCTTCCCAGTGCTAGTCTTCATGTTTTGACCCCTCATTGTCCTGTTTGTTTTGGTTTAATAAAGCCTTCTTTAGTCCTCCTCACACCTGCCCTCGAGTCCTTCTTTTTTCGTGTCACGACACCTAGCTGTCACCACAGACAGATAGTCAAATGAATTAGCTTAGATCGTTATGCCTGAATGCTGTGGACTTTCATTTGACCTCTACAAAGTTTGTTACCCTACCAGCTCTGCTTCTGCATCCACAATGTCTTGCTTTGTATATTCAAATGCAAGTTCTCTGCATTTCTGCGAACCTCAGCCATGAGACCCATCAGCAAGTTTCTTTATGCGGCCCACAAAAACCAGACTCCATTTCCTTAGCAAATATCCTATTAACCTCTGCTGTCCTGGCATATGTCAGCCTGTTCCTCAGTAAATATCTAGAGTATTGAGTCATCAGCTTTCCTTACTTTGTGGCACATGAGATTGACTTTCCTGCCTTTGTGTCGACATTTGCTTTCTCTAAGTCCCCTAGGTCTGGTTGCCTTAAAAAGTTTTCGATTTATGGACTTAATTTCTTTACATTGCAATGGAATGGAATTTTTGATGTTAATAAAGGACACAGGATGATGGCCTTCACAGAGCGCACTTATATGTGCAATCATTGAGGGACACCAGTCTGTCTAAACCAGGGCTGAGCATATACACTGGCCCTTTGCAGATACGATTGCCCACGCCTGGTCTAAACAATGACACCCTCAGTGCTAAGGTGAACATTGGAGTACCCAGAGGTACTCCATCGCGATTAAGCTGAAATCAAACTCCAACACTGCAATATAATCCTACACAAATACAAAGTGTGCATAGTGTGTCCTACTGGCTCGCCTTGTTTCCGATTGTATGTGTTCAATATAGTAATTCTTGAGTAAATCTCCCAGCTTACTGTGCCTGTGTTAGGATCCCTCCCCATCTTGCCCCGTTATGTGTGTCATTTCCCTGATTGGCCAGCAAGTGTCAGTAGCCATCCTGTCTTCCGGACAGTTTCAGTTTTGGCACTGTCTTACTCCAAGTGTGTTCCACTGCTCCCCAGGCGGCACATGGCTGAGAACTAAGCATCTCCCCTCTCAGGGGTTTGAGCTGTTAAACATTTTATTTTCCAAGCTTAGATTCTGTTGTATATCCTTGTTCATTACAATTCCTTGTGTGGCTCCTTGTTTTGTACTTTGGTCAGTTGTCTCTGTTTGTATCTAGTTTTGTAACTATGTCCTGTTTCACCTGTTTTCCTGTGTCTCTTGTGTAGCCCGACTACCTAGCGTTTGATTGTGATTACGCTGATCTGCTCCTCGAAGCCCCTAGTCTCTTGTTTTGCAGTTGATTAGTTACAGGCCACACCTGTCCATTGTGGAAGCCCTCTTTTTCATGTGTTTTAAACACCTGCCCTTACTCAGGTCCCCTTTTGCTCATAGTGCGTGTTCCTATATTGCTGAGCTTGTTTATTTGTTTGTCCCTGATTTGTTTTTGACCCCCTCATGGCCATTTGTTTCCGATTTCTTCTGGAGTACTGTTTTTTGTTCAATAAAAAACCCCTTTGCTCCTCGTGGATCATCTTTCCACCATGCCCCACTGTAACAGCCTGCCACCATCTGTCGTTAGATCACCTGCTTCCTGACTGACAGGAAACAACGCATGAGGTTGGGAAGGCATCTGTCAGACACTCTGTCCCATAACACTGGTGTCCCATTGGGGTGTGTGCTAATCAGACTTAAATATGAAGGCATCAAGAATGCATTTGGACACGAGGTACGTCAGCTGGTGTAGTCATAACCATCTGGAGATTAATGTTCAGAAGACCATAGAGATGATTGTAGATGGTTACTAGTCCATCATTGAGTCCAGCCTCATATTATCAAAGATTGTCCAGTTTGAGTCCACCACAACAATGGGTCAGGACCAAAAGCAAGTCTGCAAAATGCTTCACTCCCTCCAGAAAATAGAAAATAAGTCTCATTCTGATTCATATGCAGCTACTTTCATTTTTGGCACTCGATGTTTTTTATTTATCTTGGAAAGCCTCAGTTTTTTCACCTTTGTCCTGGGTCACTAACGTCTCTTTCCCAGTGTTTTCTGTGAACACAGGATTAGGAAAATTATCAACATAATTTTCGGGTCACATGACATTTTGTTTATGGTCTCCTAGATACAGGCCAAAGATAAGCTTACACACTGACTCGAATTGCGCCCTAGTTCCTGCATTTTTTTGTTGCTTGTCATTGATTAACTTGACTGAAAGCAGCAGGTGTAAGAACATTACTAAAATATTTTCCCCATGTATACTTTCAACTTTCCAATCTAAAGCTAAAACCAACAATATCCAATAAGCAACAAAATGGCGAAAATTTCTCTCTAGTTCAAACAAAAACATAGATTATTTTAGTACTAAGTATTTTTAAATTCAATTGTGTTTTTGTTCGAACCTGATATCCTTGTACGAGCTTATTACACTGGAATACCATCGTTGACCACTAGATGGAACCCTTGCCTTTAAAAAAAATAGACAAATTTAACAATTCTTGACTCCAGAGGGAGATCGAATCCGCAAACTTTCTGTACTTTTTCAATCCAAATTAAAATCCTCGTGGAAATAACAATAAAATAAATAATAAACGGACAAATAGAAACCATGACTACTTTAAAACAGTTGTTATCGCTTGCTGGCTAAACAATGTTGTTACATCTCAATCAAATGAAACAGATGTTACTTAACAGTATTTGCATGCATCCACGAACAGTTTCATTGTAGGTGAATTTTCAGTTGCAAAGGTGTAACCCAGAATGTGTTTCTGTGCTTTGGAGTGGGTGTTCTCTCACGTTTAGATTTGCATTTTTGGAATATGGGCTTGTTCCCAGGGAATATGCAAATGCAACCCCACCCCATCGAATTGGGTGTTGGTAGGGGCCTGAGCCTTCCTCCCCATAGGTAAAAGGGATATTTCACCCTACTTTTTTTGTCTTTGTTTTATAATAATATATATACTGTATATATATATATATATATATATATATATATATATATATATAAGCCTTTCACCCCTTGTTTACATTAAAAAGGTCATAATTCTATAGCAGAAACAGAGGCGAAATTATACAGGGAGTTCCACACCTCTAAGATCTGCCTTGATCTCAGTAAGCTGGTTAATAGTCACTTTTTAAAGCAGACTTTTGAAAGCAATGCATTTGAATTTTTTTTTTCCAAGTACATGTGCACAACAGAACTTTCTATAAAATGATCTGATGATATATCCATTAGCAAAAAAACAATGAAAAAAGGTCATAAAATGTCACACAAAAGAGCAAGCTTATCCTTCACAGGAACAGTACAGTCGTCAAGCAATAAACATCCGTTAGTCCTAATGTGATTTCATTTTGTTTTTATGTACAGATGACATTCAGACCCACTGACATTACCATTTCAAACAGGGTGGCTGCCTATATGTCACTGCACATTTTTCAGGTTATGCATTTGTATTGAAAGAGATCCTATGAAAAAAAAATGAAATTGTTGTCCTCAACGATCTATTTTCCTGTGTGCTGACTGCCCCGTCCTCAGGAACACTATTTCATCTGCTCCACAATGTTGGAATTAATCTCATAGAGGAAGAAAAATCATATTTTCTGCTGGGTGCCCTGAGGTATCATGAAAGGACTGTCGACTGGCATACCGCGGGTTAACGGCACGTCTCAGAGTATAAATCTGCTGAAATTGCTTCGGAGGTGAAAGGCATGCATAATGCCAAAGACAAGGGGGCTTCGATGAATGTGACGCTATGCTCATTGGTGAGCACGAATAACACAACTTCAGATTCAAGACTGCCAGCTTTTCTTCTTAAAGACAACAATGCAGCTTATTTCTCACCTCTAAAGTCACCCAGTTAGCGTAACAAATCCATAATTGCTTCATAAGGCATTTATACAATAATTTCTACATCAATTCAGCGACATTTTTATATAAATAAATACATATAAATGTGTTGTAATTTACATGATTGTCATATTCAACACAATTTTGGAGATTCTTTTTCATTTTTCCGCACTTGCAGCAAATAAATTATATACCACAAGAAAATGAGCTACCATTTTTCATTAATCTGTTTTGTTTGTGCGGATGTAGCTGATTTTATTTACATTTATTTAACCATGCGGTCGTCACTGCATATTGAAGCGATGTTTACACCGCAAACGTTATTACAGGTATAAGCAACATGAGAAATAAGGCCTAGCCAGCCACAGTAGATGGAATTACCAGGTGCTGTCAATCACTACTGTATGCTTCCCGCTTCCAGTAACTCATCTCATTGGTACTCTCTGGGTTAACCTCAGGGAGTGACTGACAATATATGGTACGCTCAATCACCGTGAGCTGTTTTCCCCATGACTAGTAAATCCTCATTAAGTGTAGCTATGGACTATGACCTGTTGGGTATTTTGTGTTGACGTCCAGCCTTCAACCTCCCCTTCTGGGTCTGGTGTCTTAGCCATGTACCTGCTAATTCTCCCAGAATTCTGAAGGCTGTCTTCTTCCTTCATTTCCGTAAGGCTGACAGTAGCGCGGGGCACAGCACGCATCTGCCGAGAGGAAAACAAGGAGACAGTCATCCGTGACGTTCCACAGCCCATTGTTTGGGTGAACAACAGCGCAGATCATCCTCTGAAGGTTCACACTGACTTGCTTAGCTGATTCTTCCACCCAAAGCAACTTACAATTTCCATCCCTCCATCTTCCAAGCATGAATCTACTACAGATTCAATAAGACCAGAACCTTTCCCAGGAAAGAAAAAGCATATGGTAGGGTACCTTCTGAACAGGATGCCAGTCCATCACACACTGTTTATCAGGGGCGTACCTAGAAATTATTGGCTCCTGATAAAATGCTACCTTGGGTCACCCTGGGCCCGGTTTCCCGATAACGCTCACTGTTAGCGCGCTAAGAAGACTCTTAAGAGTGGTCCGGACCAACCTTACGAACGTGTGACTTACCTAAGATATACTTCGTGTACGAACGCTACCGGAATCGAGAGAGGTTAAGGTACAACTTAAGAACTACTTAGCGATAAGAAGGTTTTGGGAAACCGGGCCCTGGTTAATTTCATGCATTCAAGAGCCTCCCACAAGTGCTGTGCCCCCCAAATCGGTCAGGGTATCCGTGCCCCTCCAACACTGCTGCTGCTGACAGTTTAAAGATTCTAATTCACCTAAACCAACATTTCAGGATTATAAAGAGAAACCAGAGTAGCAGTAGAATCCGTAAACTCAACACCCGTAGAATGAGGGTGGGGATGAAACCCGCGACTTAGGTGGCACGAGGTTACAGCAGCACTCACTGAGCCACTGTGCAGGCTTAGGTGGACCACATCAGGGGTCCTTTTGGCAGCTGATCCAGCAAAATGTGGAAATGCAGAATTTAGAAAAATAATGCCTATGGTTTGAGATTAAACAGCAAATTATAAATAGCACATCACATATCATTATTGTCTGGCATTACTGTCTAGTAGAAGTATGACTAATATCTCCATACATTTATACATATATTTGGCTTGTATTTGCACCGTGTGGCTTCCAGTAAATGGCAACTCATTCACCCTACGCTCCTGTCTCTCCCTCCTCACCGGTGTCATAGTGTTTTTAGCAATAAAGCTCCACCATAAGTCTAGCTTTGTCTAAACACCTTTCCTTGAGCTGAAGTCTCTGTGAGTACAGCAGATGAGGGACCTCAAGGAGATGAATTTAGAGAATGGTAGCAGAAATGATACAAAGAGAAAAAGCCTTCACACGTAACATAAGTGGCTGGCAAGATATTTAAATAATTTAAATAGTTTGCTCCAGTCCTCACCTCCCTTTCTACTTTTGTGCACTTACTGTGTGTGGTGTTATGGGAACGCATGGCTGAAAAAGCTGATTTCTGAGTGGGGTATGACTGAGGATGTAAGATGTAATGGCCAAACGCAGCCAGCGCCACACAAAAGCAGAAGAAGGAACTAGGATGCCACTGAGTTATGACAGCAGACAGAAGATCAAGCAGAGAGGTCATGGTGCGTGGGCAGAAATGGGGTGGACAGTTGAGAAAGTTTCAGCTGCAGATGGAAAATTTGTACGTAGAATGCAGACTGAGGTTCCACTATGACGGGCTGGATGCACTCGTTCCATTAAAAGGCGCAATCACAATGCAGCTCCATCTGAGTACTGCATGTGACGTCCTTATGTGTCACACCCTGCTTTTTTCTGTTTTTATGCTGTCCCGGACCAAATAAACCTCCGTGCACCCACTAATGTGCAGTGTGCAACTCAGCAGGCTAAGGATCTGTGTCTGTGTCCGGAAGCTTGTGGGTTTAAGTCCCCAGGCTCAGGATGCTTTGGATTAAAGTATCGATTAAAAAAATGTAATAGAACTTGCCAGATGAAACTCGATCCGATTCCCTGCATGTTATACGGCAGGATTCTGCTCATGTCTGGATAAGCATCATCCAATAATACTTCAACCAGCCAACACTTTTTTGTTTCTTTTTAAGTTTCTTCTATACTAGCTCCTGAAGCCACACTGACTTCTCTCTTGGATCCATTCCTATGCAGGGAACCGCTGAGAAAAGGCTTGAGCCAGGCTTATGAGGCTTTGCATACTAAGTATTGCTGAATGGATTCAACGAAATTTCAGCATATAGATATGACTGAGTTGTTCTCCAGGAAATCTCTGAGTCTGCTGAATGGGTCAATATCTTTTCATAAATACATACAACGCAAAGGGCAGCATGCTGGCTCAGTAGGCAGCACTGAAGCCTCTCTGCCAGGGGTTTTAAATCCTGCCCCTGCCCTGTGTTTGTGTGGAGTTTGCATGTTCTCCCTATCTTACAATTGGGCCTATAATATACCTTTTATTTTGTTTTAAGATTTGACCCTTTTCTCCAAGAAAGTCCACAACACCACTGAGTTTTTTAAGATAGAAATAAACGTCATATGTAATGCAAAACAATAGCGAAAGTACAGAAATGAATTATTCAAGAACAATTACCTTCACCTGGATATTTTAGTTCTTCAGCTGCAGACCCATTCTGAATAGCTTAAAGCCTGCCTGGCAAATAGCAATGTTTATGACTACTTGGCCCTAGCTGAATGCATCTGTCATGTGACCGTCCCTGAAGCCTAGGCCTCTATTTGAGTCTGATGTGTGTCATTTGTCAACCATAACAGTAAACAGAATGGTTATGAAATAAAATCATTAAGTACCTGTCCTTGGAGCACTTTGGAGGGGTGGGGCAGGGGGGCTGGGGGGCTGGGCAGGGTTATTGCTCCCCACCATCGCATACCTGAGTTTACAGCAGCAGTTCCAGTTTTGTTGGTAGCTTTTATAAGCATCTTACACATAGTACAATGTAGGCTACAGTCTACCAAGCAGCTCTGCTTGACAGGAAGAGAGCCCGGCCCAAGCCCACAAAGCTTCCTGGGTGACGGAAAAACATGAAAGATGATTGGATACTCCAGCGCAAAAATGAAAAAACTAAACAAAATGTGATGCAACACAAAACAATGATTGTGGTGCATAGACAAAACAAGCATATGCATCTATGATAAATAAAAAAAATAAAAAATAATAATCCAGCCATCGATCATCCAAAACCACTTATCCAGTTCTGAAGGCTGGAGCCTATCCCAGAAGACATTCTGGACAGGAAGCCAGTCCATCATAGGTCACACATACTCACACAATGTAACCCCAACTGACCTCACCACATGTTTTTGGCCAGGAAGAAAGTCACACAACCCAGGAAGAAAAACACACACGCCAGCAGAAATCAAACCCACAACCTCAGACATGTGAGAATACAGCACTGTCCTGTGAGCCACCATACCACCCACAAAGATGATAAGGAGAAATTACTGGAATTTCCAGACGGAGCATCCATATCACACCACATGTTCTAAACTTGAACTGATGTTCTGGTTGATATGATCTGAAAATAAGAGTAAAAATAATAAAACCTGCAAACTCCAGCATGTCCCACACCCAAAGACTTCAGTAGAAATTCTGATTTTTCGCACGGGTGCATAAACTCAATGTATAGAGTAACGGAAGTTATTGGTTTTTTTGGTTTAAGTTGTTTTTCTTTTTTCTAATCCAGCTGAACAGATGTTTTCCTTGTCTAAACTGGCCTTCACAACTTGTTTTGCTTTCCTTCTTCATTTTCCCATTTTTTTCTGAAAGCTACATTCTTCTAATCTCATAAAAAACATTAGAGAGGTACAGTCCAAGCATTTTCTGCTGTGTACTCTTGTATTGCACATTATACATCTACCCTGTCTAGTATATCCCACACCAGAGACAGTCTCCAGGCTCATGAGGACCCTGTACTGGATAGGTGTTTATGGAAGATGGGCAGATAACTCATAAATCATTTAACGGCTAAATGTGCCCCAAGCTAGTATAGATGATACTCTAGGATGGTTGCACTGAAGGAGATTTGGGAAATTTGCTATGTATATGTTATTAACCTGTAAAAAAAGTTTAACAGAAGTAGTTGCATGTTTATTGTGTTTATTTGTTACTTTGAACATTGAATTAGGCTTATCCATAAAGTTTCCATCTACTAGTTATTCCATCATCCAGAAGATTAATTATCTCAGGATATTTAAACAGTAGGCCTACTGTGCAAGAGTCTTAGGTTGTCAAATACAATATGTAAAGCTATTTATCTAAGTAGCAAACGTAGATTTACTCAGAAAAAAACGCAATGTTTAATGTAAGAATATTGTCAAGTAAACAATAATACAATAAAAAATAAGGATTTCTTCTGTCCTCCAAAGTTGGTGATACCTAGCTTAGTAGCTTAGTATCCCAAACCCCTGCTCAGGGGCATCCTAGCCATTCCATGTTTTTGTTAAATTTCACAACCAGCTCACTAGATAATTAGTAAAATAATTTGATGAGGTATTGATTATCCAAACATGGTATACCAATGCCCGAGTCTAAAAAAACAAATGATTGTATCGTGATGGTTACTGCAAATAGTGGCTAAAATAATTAAGCTAACACACGTATAAACTCATAAAATTATAGTTTTAGCCCAAAGTAAAGATGATTTAAGTGTAACTTTCTTTGACACCAAAGATTTTTGCACAGTAATGTATGCATGTGTATTATTAAGGGCTTCAAACAACAAACTGCACAGAAGACAATCATTTTATAAGTGTATTCATACTTTAAGTATTTTTAAATGTATATGTAATATATGTGTGTCACAGGTTCTTAACAGTCTGATCTTATTGCTGCTTCAAGTTAAATGTCAGGAACATTACTTTACGGTTCGCTGTATTGATATGAGTAATACATGTGCTCGCTTTCACCTTCTCATTTTCACGTGGCTTGGCTTGCATTACCTTTTATTTATTTTTTAAATGCATGCTTTTTTTTAAACATGCCTGAAAGTATTCCACGGGAAATGGTCCGTAATAAATGCAATGTGCACCTTTTGCACAAATGCACCGTGAGGCATCAGAGTATGGCAACTGATTGACTTTGCTGAACAAGGACGTTTCTGAATCAAAGTGAAATGCCAAGGAGGCTGATGGGCAAGGCCCCAAATACAGCACCGCAATGCACGAGCGATGATCAGAGAGGCGGCCTTTTCTGCCTCCCTTCTCTGGTATTAATGCTCGTAGGTCAGCTTTAGCTCACGTCTCACGTCGGCCGAAACTGTAAACGAAATGTGGGACGGGTTCCCATGGAGGCTAAAGCCTTTAATGTTAAGCAGAAGCGCAAGCATAAACACGGGGCTCCGGTGCCTGCACGAGAAGTGCGTCGTAAACCCTTTAATAAACCATTCTGAAATTACCGAATGTGCCGTGAAATATTAGAAAAAAAAATAAGAATTGCAGAATACTTTACGTCGTGTATGTTTATGTAGCATCTGTGAGAGACTAATGTTGACACACATTATTTATATGACTCAGGTTGCGCAAATAAAGCAGAGTAAAATAAGTGGTGTGTTATGTTGTGTTCATCTGTGACAGGAAGCAGAGCCGCAGATATGAGGGGAAATAAGTTCATAGTGCAACAGGTAAACTTTAAATAATGAAATAAGCTCTCCGTGGCTGCAGTGATGTGTTTAGGGAACGGCATCCTGTGGCTCAGTGCATGAAGACGCTCATTTCCAAGGTGTGCTCTGAGCAATCACAAAAGGAAATGATTTTTACATTGATGCAGGTCAGTATATCAAGCTTGGTTCTTTCCCAAACCATACAGCTCGCTAAAAGTACGTTGGGTAATTTTTGTGCCCACTCAGCAAAAATACCAGTCACCTACAGATGTGGACTATTTTCAGGCGGGAACCCTGTTCCGCCAAGCACTATGGCACTTTAACACGAGGTGTCAGTGCCCTTAGCGGCTTCTGCACTAGACTAAGCCTTCTTGTGTATATATTTGATTCACATTCCTTTGCACCAGTCAACGTGACACTTGAGGAGATCCTGCACTGGTTTTCTGGAAGGGTGGGATTTCTGATGAGGTGCACCAGAATTCTGCCACCAGAATTTAACAACATCAGTCTCACGATTGTTGTGCAATATCATCAGATGTGTTTGAATACCTTTTCTTGCATTAAGCATTTCCCATAGATGTGATTTATAAAATTATGATTATGTTATCAACTCAGTGAAGGAGGCATATTTTTGTATCTTAAGCAATTCTCCTTGATTGTTTTTAGTGAAATTAAGATTTCACAATTTTTAATTATTTTAATAGAGTAGTATTTTGAAGATCTGCTGGGAAGAAAATATCTGAAGGATTCTTCAGCAAAAATGGCATATTTTTATAAACATCATGTATAAAATTTTACATAATTAAATGCAGCATATTGCCTTGCCCTGCCTTGTGCCCTGTGCTTGTGATAGGCTTGAAGCCCACACTGACTGAGCTTTTTAAGTAGCTGGAAGTTGGACAGATACATTTGTATAAATGGGTCTCATATTCTCATAATTTTCTTTGGATTTACATTTGAATTGTAAAAAGGGCATTTTAGCCTGGGAGGACTTATCTTATGCTATCAATATTTTATACGGTCCAACTTGTTTGCAGGGAGATTTTCAGTTAGTGGCAATTAACGTCACAAGATAGCTCGGTTTTCTCCTCCATCAATATTCTATGATTTTGTTTTTTTTTTCTTCAGTACTGGGCATGTAACTGGGCAGTCCATTCATTAGCTCTCCCTCCCTCCTAAAGCACGACACACCACACCTGGGAGTAAGATGGGATGGGGTGTCGCCCTTATTTTGAGCCACTCTCTTCTTTTTCTGTCTACTGCCTGCAGGCAATTCAACTCGACATTAGGGGTTTGCAAGACAGTGGCTATTGCACCCCTGATGGCTGGCATCACTATTCCTGCAGTCAGGCTGTGGGGTGGGGGGTGGGGGTCTGAGTTTGAGATGCTTTGCTGAGTCAGTCTGTGTGCTTTGGCCCTTCCTGCTGCACATGGTTACTTTACTATGGCGAAGACGGATCGCATACTCCATGAAGCCTGTCTGACGGCCGCAAGAAAGTCTGAAAAGTGCACTGCATGGGTTTTTAAAATTAAAATCGTCTACTGATTATCGTAATTAATTCACAGCTATTCAGTGTCTAGAGCAAAGTCTGCAGTTATTCCAAACAGAGGAGTACAGTAAAGGTAACATATGGGATGACATAAAACCAACTTTGAGTTTTGTACTGACATGGTATTTTGTTAGTTTATATGATTTTTGTCATAATACAACATTTGAAGGTCACAATATTTTTAAATAAGTTTATATGTTCTGTTTTTCTTTTTATTATATCATGTGAATTGTCTTCTCTTGAATAAATACTTGCAGTAAGACTTGTTCTTCTGTGGTTTCAGGGTGAATCATAGTTGATAGAAGAGGCATCTACTTGCTTTTACTACTGTTCTGATTCAGGTAACCTTTTTAACATGACTCTTTGAATGACTCACTGCAGTCTAATAATAGAAGACTTTCTGTAGTGGACTGGGCGTGAGTGCAAACATTAGCCCCGAAAGGCCGAAGGGAGGGCTGAGGATCCGAGAGCGGTTATCAAACCGGAATGGAGCCACGGGAACGTCCTAAACACTTGGAAATTCATCACAGCGGGGTTTAAAGGTAAGCTCTTCAAAATGCTTCATGCTTTAAAATACTTCCTTAATGAGCAAGACATCAAAGGTGAGTCCCAGCTCTCAGAGAGTCTCAAATGCAGTAACAAGAGAGCAAAAAAGCAGCTTCAGAGGAGCATCTCATATCTCAGCTCCCACTGACACGTGTGAGGAAATGTCGGCTGCAGACCTTGCTGCAGTCCTCTGAGAGCCCAGCAGCACCGGGAACTGATTAGATACTATGTTAGAATTCACTGGACACAGTCAGAATGTAGCCCTTTGTTTTCAACAGAGCGGGGTGAGCGGCCAGGCGTGGGGGGGGGGGGGGGGGGGGGGGGGGGGGGGGGGGGGGGGGGGGGGGGGGGGGGGGGGGGGGGGC
>JAODKN010000127.1:192259-208177 GCA_026774425.1 Petrocephalus zakoni | reverse complement strand
TGAGAGAAGTTGTAATCATCTTGGAGTGTCACTGGCAGCAGCTGCAGTCGCCCCCCCCACCCCCCCCCGGGCCCGCCCCCCCCACCGCCCCGCCGGCCCCCCCCCCCCCCCCCCCCGTGCAGAATTACTGCAGTTATGTCTGGACAAGTTGAAACCCAACAAAAAAGAGAATAAAAATGAAGTAGCACTCAGTGACCTTTGATGGATGAACAGAAGAGAAAATCAACATTTGCCTTTATAGTACCTTATATGCATACTGTGCAGGTTATAATGTAGTAATGTGTATGAGGAAATGTGCGTAAACTTTACATAAGTCCTGAAGAAGCTGCCTTCATGTACTGTATGTAATTCATTTTAACTTTGTGTCTTGGTTTGTTTTCTTGGATGTTTACCACCCCAAAATATACATCTAAGTTGCTCATTAGATAGTACAGTAACCTTCCATTGCCAGGGTTGAGGTTCTGTTCCTACCTGAGGTTCCACTTCCTACCTGAGATTTGCGTGTTCTCCACATCTTTAAATAGCTTTCCTTCAAGTACTCGGGTTCCTTCTGGTAGTCGGGAAGCATGCATTTTAGGAAATTGGTGAATCTAAATTTCCATGACTGTGTCTTAATCAAGGGCATCATCACAGGGACCCAGCTAGAATTTGAACCCAGAAATTTTGGGTTATGTTCTCTTAACAGCGCCACCTACTTTTATTCCTCCAGCAGATTAATACCAGCCTGCGCTCACGAGTCCCGCTCAAGCTTTTTCTATAACTGTCTTCAGACTCTACTGCGGTTGCTGCTTCTCTGCCTGCTCACTCATTTTACTACCCATTAAGATGCTAAATCGCTTAATGAGTTTCTGGCAATGAAGTAGGCCACAGCCTCGCCAAGTGGTGGCAATTTCTCCATGACCCACATCTTATCTGCCTTAAGAAGGGGGAGTAGCTCATTAAGTTAGGCATGCCCCCCAAAAAACTAATCTGTGCTCAGGATTTTTTCAATTGTATTTTTTCTTGATTCCCTATAATTTAGGATTTTTATGTGCTTGACTTTATGTTGCCAATTAGACAATATAGAGTATAGTACAATTAGTTAAATGTCAAACACAATGTTGCATTCTAACAGGTTTGTTAATGTTGAGCCCTAAAAGCATTTTTTTTGGGGGGGGGTTGTGTGAATAAAGAGTTGAAGAGTTCAGATGTCTTGCTTTCTGCAGTATAAAGAGATTTCTGGAGTGTTTTTGGATACAGAGGATCACTTTTCTTTCACTAATATAATTTTGGCTTGTTTTGTAACTGTCGAAGTAGACGTGTTCATTTAATTTTTAAGGGTCTGTAGTCATCTTTCCTTTGTTTGGAAATATATAAGATGTGTTTAAAATTAAAGTTGCTGCTTTAAAACTTCCTCGGAACACTTTCAGCTCTCTTTGCACAGCTGATAGTCTGGCATTTCTCTGGCTAATTTTTACATGACCACAGTTCCCAAGTTGTAATGACTATTGTATCGCCATGCCGATCGCCTGGCCCTGAACTAACAAAATGTGTATAAAAACAGCACTGACGTGAAATATGAATAGAGCTAAAATGAGAGGTAGAGAGGTATTTATGTCTGGTCTGTCCTCTTTTATTAAGAGAGTAATTTAATCAGAAATCAAGAAAAAAAAGCCCCAAATGATAATTGGTGGAACCGGGAAAATATACCTGGTTATTTCCAGAGAATTTCCCCTCCCGTGCGCCAGGCATATCTTCTGATAAAAACATCCCACACTTTCTGAGGTAAAGAAAACGCTATGTCATACTTTGTTTCCCTGTCATAAAATAACTGCATAAATTATTGTGCACATAAAAGCTAGAAATATGCAGGTAATCATGAACATTAGTTTACTTTGTCTCCTAAGTTTTATTTGTAACACAATTACATTTTTCGAGAATTTTTCACTGTTATTTTGTGTTAAGCTTGCTGGAGAACATACATTAATAGTTGCATTTAATAATTTACCAAACATATCTCTCACACACACATATTACTGTTCACGGGCTGAGATCCATTTTCATGCATGCACAGTAAGATAAATGTCAGATGAGATTAATTCATTGGTTAAATAACTTAAATAACTGTTGTTCACAGATTATTGTTTACATGAATTTCTCCATTAAATGTTTCATGTTATACATATATCGGTATTGACATTAAACAAGCAATTAAATATGCCACACGTGAATGTTCACATTATGTCAAATTTCTATGGTAGCGGAAGCCACTTGCTCCTCTCATTACCGAATGGTGCAAACCAAAGGAGTGTGAGGTACGAGAAGGTAAACAATATCAATGACGTGCATTACCAACGTTAACTGTACGAACTGAGGACTAATGGTACCACCGCAACAGGATGTAAACAATACCAATGTGTGACAGGGGTGGAGATTTTTGGAAGTGATGTAAATTTTGGTAGAAGACTCTACAGATGCCAGTTACCAGAAACAATGCAAATGCTTGGTTAAAATGTGCCCTTAAGTTCAGTCACTCGCCTGTATTAAGTCACCTTTGGTAATACTTTATTTGTATAGTCCACCTACAGGGGGTTTACAGATTATTTATAACATTTCAACAACGTACACTATAACTTATACACTATATGCTGTTTATTCCGTTAAACACCTACAGACACAGTTAAACTGCTCAATTTTGTTAGAATTTAAGTTGTTTGATAAAATGAATTATACTCAGTTGAAGAATGAACTGCATTTTATGATAAATACATCTAGTTGTGTTTAATTTTGCAGAGGAAATAAATCTTGATCTGATAATCTTTTTACAGGAAATTTGTGAGTAAAATTTAGGTCACCTTTGTGAATAAGCTAGACTGCATGAAATACCCTTTTTTACTTAGCATTTGAAATGTATATTCCTGTATTAAAATTAAAATTCCACCAAGTAAAATAACACATAATAGGACAAACAGAGTTTCATTAAGTAGATTTGGTGTTGTTGAATGTTACCCACAATTTCAGTAATTTAATCTTTTTCATATGTACATCCACTAAAACTACATTTTAAAAACAGTACCAGAATTCAGTGTATCGACACCTTTTAGCAGGCTAAAGATGCAGGTCATTGATAGCTATGCTAATTCAAATAGCTCCTTGGTTTTCTTCTTTTGTAATTGCAGCATGACTTTAAGTATTTAATGCTAACTAATATAGAATATTGTTATGTTACGGTAATGGAGGCATATGACATTCAGGTCATATATCTAAATATGCAGCATAATGAAATGTATATTCTAAATAATGTATGAGTGACATTAGCAAGGATTTTCACAGGCCAGACCTTGCCTCTGTGGGGATACATTTTGTATTGTGGGGACTCCTCCGGACACAGCCCATGGCAAGAGCTGTGCCCCAGTCTGTGGGGACACATTGTATATTGTGGGGACTCCTCCGGACACAGCCCGTGGCAAGAGCTGTGCCCCAGTCTGTGGGGACACATTGTGTATTGTGGGGACTCCCCCTGACACAGCCCGTGGCAAGAGCTGTGCTCCAGTCTGTGGGGACACATTGTGTATTGTGGGGACTCCCCCAGACACAGCCCGTGGCAAGAGCTGTGCCCCAGTCTCCCAGTCATCTTCACCACATCTGTAACATTCTCAATAATCCCTTCACATTCTGTTTAGCAAATGTGAAATCTGCTTCTAAAGCTACTGAGTATTTCCCAGAAACCTTTAAACCATAATTCTTACATTAAAAAAGTAAAATACATAAAATTGTCAAGAGACCCATTTCTATACTGATGAAGAGCTAAACATTTCCTGCCTTTTTGTTGCTGTTTGCATCCCAGTAAACTGCTTCGCCAGTGATGTCTTTGTAACGCCTTCAGTTTTGCGTCACTCAGTAGTATTGCGCAAACAGACAGTTTGCTCAACAAATACGGCCGGCAGCCTCGCTACCTGTGCAACATGGGGAGGTTTTCTCCCTCACTAGCATGACACTAAAATAACAAATCTGAGAAAATGCTTTTTTTATGCATTATTCCTTCATTCATTCAGGCTCGCAAATGTCAACAGAATTTATTTTTTTTCCATTCTCCTCCTTGGAGGTGCTCCATTTGATATGCTTAAAATCTGCAATTCAGCATGTCTTCATTTTGTTGCCTTCAGTCAGTATTAATTTTTCCTATAAGACAACTGATATATTAATTGTTCTTCAAAAAATGTTAACAGCTACAAAAGTATCTGTCCATAGTTCCCATTTCACCGTAAATGGGAAGGGACATGTGTGCATATTTGCCTGCGGCCCTATCCTGTATATCAGTGTTTCCCCGTCTGGTCATCAGGGACCCGTTGACAGTCCACACTTTTGCAACAATGTTGCAAACTGGGAGTTGGGAGGGAGCAAAAGCGTGGACCATCTGTGGGTGCCCGAGGACCGAATTAGGAAACACTGCTACTGTATATTTTAAGAAATATTTTTCTGTTAAGGGTGTGAAATTAGTGACGGGGCACAGTCCCAGCAACCACACCGCAATCATGGACCGATTAATTTCCACTTGAGGGGGCATGTTATTGATTTGAAGGTCCTATTCACCCTTAGGCACCCCTATAAACCCGGGTCAGGCCTGGTGGCCCAGTATTTACTACTACAACCTCGAGGGATGTGGGTCCAATTTCCGCATGTATGTAGAGTTTGCATGTTTTCCTGGTGATTGTGCATGCTTCCTCTGGGTTCTCTGTTTTTCCACAACCCAAAGAGATGTTCTTAGGTGAACTGGTGAATTTCTCCATCGCATCCCATTGTGAGTGTGCTTACAGTGACTGTACGGGAGAAGTGGTTCTGGACCATTCTGGGTGGATGCATTTTTTGGCATCTTAAAGACCACATTGTATCATGCAAAGACGGTGCTCTTTTTATGATAGTATACCCATCAAAGTGCAGTCCATAATACACATAACCATGGTTTCATCTGTTTACCATTTTTCCTATATTTCATTGCAGTTCAGTATGCATTGTAAGCAAGTTATGCAAAACACACATTATTACCACACGATATACAAATAGTCTAAAAAGATAACCAAATGAAATGTGATATGAATGATTGACAATTATTGCTTCGAGACTGTGGTTAACTTTGGCGTCCTTCGAGACACAGCTCAGAGCTAAGAATGCATCTCGGGCCTTCCTGCCGACCTCTGGCTCCTGCTTTGATAATCGTACCCTTTTATTCACCCATGACAGCAGGCCTCTCTTGTTTCTCATATGCTTTATCTCTCACCTTTTCTTTGTTAATTTGCTTTGGCACCTTGTCGCTCATGTCTCCCCCTTGGCCAAATCCATCATTTTGAGTGCTCTTTTGCAAATCTATACATTTTTAAGCATCCTGGCCTATTTTTGAACATGCATTACCTCCATTTCTTGATTAGTAAGTCGCTTTGTTTTTGCCACCAGTGGTTAAATTGCTCCTCTTATGTTTGCCCAGACGCATGCCTCTTTATCCATAAAAATCTATCGATATGTGCATGCGGATAAGACATGCCTGAGACATGCTAGCCTAGCAATTGTCATATAATAAGTGAAACACACTTTGTTTTTGTGCATATTCTTATTTCATTACCTGTGCCCCAGTGTAAAATGTATATTAATATTTGGTGACTCTTTACTTGAAGCTGTCATCTATAATGCATTATAATGGTTGGTATTAAATTTAAAAAAGCATTCCAGCATCATCTAATGACAGTCATATGGCATTATAGTGTTGATTATAATACTTCATAAGCTCCAGTGAAGCTCTCATCTGTAATGCACTCTAGATACCTTCATAATACAGCACAAAGCAGCCATAATGCTTATATCACAACCATTATAATGCAAGTATATTATGCATTATAGATGAAAGCTTCATAAAACATTCATAGTGAGTAATTAACATGGCTTTAATGTGTTATGCCTTTTTATAAATATTTGGTAACACTTTGCATTAATTGCACCTTCATAATGCCTTCATAGAACATTCAGTGCACCTTCACAATGCATTTATAATGCACTCATACAACATTCATAAGCAGCATGTAAGTGTACCCTAACATCCTTTAATATACATTAATAACAAACATTATATGACAGCAACAACCATTACAATTCTATAATCATATAATGCTTGTTATTAATGTATATTAAAGATGCTATGTTAGGAAAGTATGTTAAGATGTTATTGTATACTTACATGCTGCTTATGAATGTTCTACAAATGCATTATAAATGCATTATGAAGGTGCACAGAATGTTCTGTGAATGCATAAGGAATGCATTATGAAAGTGCATTTAAAGCACTACCCGATATGTATAGCCATGTTTATCATGTTTTATGAATGCAATATAATCTGTTATGAATGTGTTTATTGATTCTTATGTACATGACATTCATAGAAAGTGTCACCTAATTTTTTTCACCAGTAGTTACTTTTTAAAATCGGCGCTAGTTTGCAACATTTTCAGTCAGTTGAAAGAGGCTAGGGGATTTTGGATTTTTCCCTCTTTGCTTTCCGTTTAATATATTATGTTCCACAAACATCTTGTCTGTCTAATATGAATAAATTGATCAAATTAGATGGTGCCTCTGGGTTGATTTCTGAAATCCTCGTAGAGGAAGGAAATCAAATAAAAAGATATTGTTAAATTCCTACAGTTAAAGAATCAGATGATAAACAGGTATTAAAAATATAAGTAAAACTGTGACATATTTTGTTTCGCAGGCAGGGAAGGGACTCATTTGAAATACCAGATCGCATTAAAATATAATTACTTTGAAATTAAATGGAATCCTTCAGCCCCTGCAGTGTGAGATTATGTGCAAACAAAGGAGGCTGTTTGAAGGAGAAACAGTCTCCAGAAAAAATGCAAACGTGTTTTCTTTTTTTTCCCACCCCTCTCCTTTTAAATGCTGTGACTGAAACTCATTTTGAACAAAAAGCCTCATAATCTAGGCCTTTTCAGAGAAGGTCCACCTGGTCCTGGGTATGGGGGTGACGAGAGAATGGGAAAAAGAAAGATGCTGCACTCGAATGAGGAGATGGAGCCGGCTTTAGGGTTCCATGGGCCAAGCCTTATTAGCAGCTGTAACCATGTCGTAGGTCAAACTTATGTTAATTCCATCTGAAGCTCGTTTGTCTAAATGATGGGCACTTAGACTATAGGAAGTGTTGCAGAAAATTATGTGGACGAGGTTTTCCTATGCCCAATGTTAAGGTTTTAAGCATCACTCAAGGGTTTTGCAATTATTTATATATATTTTACTCATATAAATTTAAAATGCAACTGTAATGTGGTACATAGTTTCATTGTAATACTCGCTCCAGTAAAGGTCAATCAAAGCTGTTTTTGTATCTCTTATTTTAGCTTCTTCCGTCAACATAAATGAAAATGGTGACAGTGTTGAAATGGTTCTGTTTGTGTTTATTCAAGCCTTTGTCCTCGCATGTGTTTTAATACTTGAAAAATGCCTTCATTGCTGGACTTTAAAAGAGTAAAAGAAGCAAAAAGAAGCAAATTAAGATTTGATATAATTAATTAATAAAACACTTTTTTTAAATGTATTGAAATCTGTCTGCATGTGTACCAGTCTGTCACCATTGAACTTTCATTTCCTCAGACACGCACTGAAAAAGATTACACAGAAAATAATAATTGCCATTATCTTAATTCTTTTGTATTCACATAGATTAAGACTTAACATTTACGCTGTCATGTGTTTACTGATTAATTAATGCTTACGCTTTGCCAAGAGTAATTTTCTTCCAGTGCTAATTCTGCATGGGGCAATTAATCATGCTAAAAGTAATCAGCATAGTCAGAGAAAACATAAAGCAAGCCCCCCCCCCCCCCAAGCCTACTGGATCTGTCTCCAAATGCAAATAAAAATGGGTTAAGGTTAGTAGCTGCTTGATGCAGCAAAATATTGCATGCATGGCTAATTATTCTGCTCATTCCTGACAATCGGACTGCGTGGGGCCACAGTTGGATGCACTTCCAAAAGTCCACAGGCACCATGTCTCCAGAGATGTTGACACAGGAGCGGTTGTAATGGTGCACGTGTGAGGTCAGCCTCCAGAGGCACGATTACATTGACCATGCACTCAAAAATGGGAAAACTTTACCATCATGGTAACAAATAAGATGAGCTGAAGCGAATGACAAGGGTGCAAAAATGTCAAAGGTTTGACAGCTACCTTTTTTGGTAATTGAGCAGATAAGCCACACGCTACAGAACTGGGCCATTTCCTCTTGCAGGTTCTTCTGCTGTTTTCATTGTGGCAAGTGAACAGTAAATATCAGCGATGTAAGAGGATGTTATTTGTAAGATGTTTTATAGATCCACACCAGTATTATTTTCACATCTTCTGGTGGTGGAGGCCTTTCAAGACCTTAGACAGTTACTGGGCCAGAAAGGTAGGAAGCGCTACACGGTAAGTCAGAGGAAGTCCCAGAAAGCAATATACTAAAAAATAAAGACTTTGATGCTATTTTGGGCACAGGTGGGTGTCAGATGAGAAATGTCAGAGGATTCAGAATCCACCTTCGAGAAACTTGACAATTTTGTATTAAATGCAAACGTTTGCCAGGAGTGAATTATAATTTCTTTGAAGAAGGTGCATCAAAATTACACATTCCCATGAAATTATGTTTCTCTGATAATTTTTTTCTTGGTACTTTTTTATCAATCCAATATATTCTGCAGCAGCAGTATATTAAAATGTAAATAAAATGCATATGAGAAAATTATCATTTTTGTGCAGAAAACCGTCAATTTTAAATTTAAGTAATTATCAGAAAATTCTTAGGAAAAAGAAAACCAAAAAAACCAAAAACCTCTATTAACTGCCTTTAATTTAAAAAATATTCTCATATATATAATAAATTATGTTAATAATTTCCGTTCCAGTTCACAGTATGGTGGAATAAGATGGTCTTCCCAGATTATGATGTTTTCACTCCGCCTGAGAGATGTGAATCATTCATCCATCCATCCATTGATTTTCCAACTGCTTATACTGCAGGAGGTAGCATAGGGCAGAAGACAGGGGCACACTCTAAATGTGAGTGCCAATAATAACGTCGTAAAAAAATCACTTCAGTACAGTGTACACTTCAGTACAGTGGCATCCATTCTTATGCATACCCGTAAATAGGTCAACAAAATACAGTAAAATGTAATGACCCAGTAATGGACACATCAGAGCTAAAGCATTTCGTAAGCAATTTTTTGTTTTACAAACATGTTGTACTATAAGCACATTTTCCATGAGTACCTAGGTCACAATAGCTCACCATATGCTACATTTTGGAACTTAGAGACGAGTTTACTGGTTTCCAGCAAGTCCAGTAGGTCAGACACATTCAAAACCTGCGACCAGCTACCATGGTGATCCTTGAAGACAGCAGAAAAAAAGGTCATTGACCTCTACAGATAATGAGATGAATTGAAAGAAAATGATATTTAAAAAGCAAATGTGTTTCTTTCAACTGTTGAGTAACTTACTAGAAATCTGAAGATTGTTGTGAAATCGGCTGCTCTGCCAGGATACAACTTGCTGTTGTTACCATGTGACAGATGGCCTGAGAAGCTAATGGAAATCCAAGATACTAGGGCAACAACCAGAGAATATCCAAAACAATCTGCTATCCGCAGCTTGCAAAGTTTCCAAAGCCAATACTTAACATCAACTCCATGACAGGAGACATGAATTAACTAAATTATGATTATAACCATTTGTTACAGCTTGATGAAGCATATTTGAGCATTTTATACAGGTATTCTACCATTTTGTTTGGCATTGAAAAGATAAAGCATATGTTCAAATAAACCCCATACCGCCTGTGGAATATGGCCATGTTTCCCTGGGTTTTGGGTTGTTATTCAAGGGTCCTGAGACCCCTTGGTAATAATGATGGAATAAAACATTCCATGAAGTACCAGGGTATTTTGGCTAAACATCGCACTCCGCCTGCCAAAAGGCTGGCGGTTTCCTGCACAATGACCTTGTAATATACTGATCCCAAGCATGTAAGAAAGATCTGACCACCTAAATCAGCACTCTGAATGTGCCCTCTTGATTGTAGGACTGGAGCATTTATAATTTGAACAGAAAATAATATAATCTAAACTGAAAGATCTAGCAAATGATTTACAAACACTGTAAAATAATTGAAAATCTCAGTAAGGGTTAGTACTGAAAAATACAAAATATCAGTAACAGGAATGTGAACAGCTTTTCTGCCATTAGGCCTATTACAAACAAGAATGTGCATATAAGTGGAACTATATAAAATATATATCATATATATAGATAATTTGCAGTTATGTGAATATGCAATTAGGATGCTGGTCAACAAATCCAAATGTCTTATAAGATAAACCACTTATTTCCCATGTCTTTCAATGTAAAATTATAAGTGTAAAACACAGTGTTTGTTCTATGCTGCTTGGATCCTAGGCTGGGTGAGAGGTTGGAATATGGATGGATGGATGGATTTTGACAACATTCAGTGGCAGTTTTGATGGAAACCATTCTTAAAATTCCAGTTATAGCATGTTTACAAAAAGGTGGGTTTGGATAAAAAGAGTGAGTTGATCACAATGAATTTTATTACAGGCAACCATCTGATGCAGCCAATATATAGAAGAAGACAACAAATAGCAAAAAGGTTGGGGGTCTGATTCCCCTTCCTGGTTTTGCATGTATTTGCATGCTCTCCCCACCATGGACAAGTCAGCATATCTAGGGTCCTGAGCGGCCATGACCTGAGGCAGCTGTGACTTGGGCACTATGCTCTGGGCATAAGGGGGTTTTACTGTGTTCATAGCCGAGGCTGAAAAAAACAGTATGACTGCTGAAGGCTGAGTTACACCTGGTTTTGGCTTTTCAAAGGCATACACCTTCATTTTTATTTCATGGTTAGGAATAATCTCTATGATACCTCATAGAGAAATCTGATTGGCAAGTGAGAGCTTCATAATGAAATGGGGAAAAAACTATATTTCCAAACTATATATTTCTTTACTTGCATTCTATAACCTACAGCTTTTGGGGTGGGGTGTTTTTTGGCCAAAATAACATTAATTTTTCATGCTGTTAGCTCACATAATAGAACATTTCCTCAATGGACAACTGCAGGAATGAAGGCGCACAGCAATTGATTTTGCCACTAAACATAGCTTGATGTATTTTATTTTTGCAAACCATTTTATGTTGTGCAGTCTATGACTCAGAAAGCAGAAACTATCAGAAAATATCACATTCTGAAATTTGCATTTTAGATTGAGTGGAGATAATGAAAGCAGCAGCTAAACTTCAGTCATTTTGCAGAAAGCCGTTGCAAGAGCAGCACATTTATAATTTCCAGTTTCCTCTCAGAGTGGAAAAACTCGTGGTTAGGTAAATTGCTGACTATTTTATGTGACTATATATGACAGTGTTCTTTGTGATGGACTGGAATCCTATCCATCCTGGAATCCTAACCCTACATGCACCAGCCTCACTTCAACAATGCATTTGATGAACGGTTAATTTACGTTCTCTACCTAAATTTCCAGTATTTTGCTAAAATTATCCAAAAGCAGCCCCACAACTTTAAAAAATGAGTTTCACACCTATTTGTGAGACATTACCCATAATGCATTGAAACACATGGTTACAACCCCCAGGTTTATGCTGCCTCTTGGGTGGATGTTTCTTTGGGTGTGTTGTTCTGTTCCTGTATATTTTGTAAATAATACACATACACATGCACAAATACATCAAAAAGTATTTTGCTACAAATGCAAATACTTCCTCATCAAATGTAACAAAATAAAAAATAAGACACTGGTGTAACAAAATATTATTTTAATTAATTATTTTATTAAATGTTATTGAATTTAATTAAAATACAAGTCATTTGTAATTTGAAAATACAAAAATACATGTAAAATAATAACAGTACATGAGGAATGCATATACCAATACCAATAATCAACGTCAAATTCACCAGATGGTTCTTCCTTTTTACTCAGGCTCAGTGGCTATAAAAATACCTTTGTTTAGCTGATAGAAATTAATTTTGTCCTTAGGAACAAAAGTAGCTAGCTTAATTTATCTCTAATGTAGTCAATGAAGCCTTATCTGTCAAAGTATTTTTGTCAGATTTTTTTCAGTCCAGCAAAATACAAATTACAAAATATTTGAAAGTAATTAAATACATTTAATTGAAATACTGCACACCTCTAGTTGTAATGATACACGTATTCATCATGCACTGTTACTATTTTACATGAATTTTTGTATTCTTGTATTTTCATTAAATACATTTTCTCACATCAGAGTATTCTGTATTTTATTTAATGTTTGATGAGCAAGTATTTGTAATTTGTAACAAAATACTTTTTGATTCGTACCTATCTCTGCACATAATTATATTTCTTATTATGAATTGTTTAGAATAGTACAGTCATACTAAATCATAACCAGCTGATTCTTGTAATTGTTTAGAACTATCACTGTAATAGCAGAGAACTCAATATCTGTTATCTGATATTTAGTGTATTAGATCAGTAGCTAAAAACACTTTAATGGTTCTATCTGTAAGTCAGTGCCATTAACAGTCAGAGCCAGAGGGCCTCTGGGCTTGGGATCCATCCTAGTTACACAGAAATAAACATTTTTAATGTTTTTCCAAGGCTGGAATGAACTGTCAAAATAGTGGGAGAGAGTGTGGTTTCTTCATGTTGTGTGTATACCAGATCTTCAAAAACACCATTTGGAAAATGTGATTTGTTCTAACAGAAACAAAACAATGTGGATTTTTTTTCTTTTAGAAAGCTAAATTTAAAACATTTAGCAGAATCTTACTGACAGGGGTTATTGCAAACATGCCTAAACCACTAAATCAATATGGAAGCTACATTAAACACCAGTAAAACCAGTGTCAGTGTCCATGGGGGCGGGAGGGGGCATTTCTGGGCCATGCCCCCCTAAATGAGTCAATGCCTCCCCCACCACACTCCAAAATCCACCCCCCAAGGGCACTGCCTTTTTAATGTTCATTTTGTTATTTGATTAAGGTCTTCTCTTCCAGGGGTATGGCCATGGATTACCCAATTCTTTGCCACCCTCCTATGAACAACTTTTATGCCCCCCCCCCCAAGTGCCCCCTGTGAGCCGACCCTGACTTGAGCAAAGCAAATCCAGCATTAATATTGCAAAAGTTTGAGCACTACTGATTTATAAACCATATGTATTATATATGTCACTAACTATTTTCCACTGATTATAACTGATAATAAAATCTCTATTTAAAATAACAATTCACTCCATAACTTATCCCTACTACAGCGCTGTGGTGAACCTATCCCTGGAAGCACAGAGCAGGGGACACGTTAGAAGTGATGTCATTCAAAAACTGGGCACACACTCCAGCCCAAGGCCAGAATCAAATCCTCAACCCTGGAGGTGTGAGATTCTAGCCACTGTGCCACCCTATGATGCAACCATTCTACAAATAACTGCTTGAATAAACTGGATGCATAACAGACTGTTTAAAGAAACAAATGTCTCTAAAGTTAGGCACATACAGTCACACTGCAAGAGGAGGAGCTCTACACACATTAAGCACAAATTGCACGAAGGATTAAGATGTGGCATAAATGAAATGAAATGCTTATCATGCAGCCAAAGGACAAACAAAACCATGAAGAGCTCCACTATATAATTAGCGCTGGATGGCCGTAAAAAAATTGCAGAACACAAATTAAGGATTTGTTTTCTCCCAGAGCATATATATATATGGGAGAGTGTAACATTATTATTTTGGCTGTCCTTTTTTCACATTCTGCCATCAGTTTTTCAAAGAAACAGACTATAAATGTGTTCTAATTGGCCACACATGCCAGTTTTCAACACTTACGGCTGTTAGTGTTGATATATGTGTTTTGCATTAATGATAAGATGATTTAAAACTGTAATGTTACCTTAGAGAAGCATTAACAGGTAACCATTAACTGCATTGTATTGCCTCTTTCAGAGATAACTTTGTACAGAAACATGCTGCACTCTGGCATTTTAATGCAGTGAGTTAACTAACCTTTTTTAATAAAATTTTAAACCATCAAGAACCTTACCCAGGGACCCTGGCTGCAATATTACTCATTAGATATTACATTTTAACCTACCTAAGGCATGGTGACAAGGGGCTCACTGGATGCTACTGTGGCCTCACGCTTACAGGGTTTGCAGCTTGTTTCCCACTAGGTTCCCACCAGGGGTGGGTAATTCATGTCCAGAGAGTTAAAGTCCAGACCAAGATTTTGTTTCAACCAACCAGTTGAGTATAAACGGTTGCAGTCACAGAGTACTCAACTGTTTTTGGTCTAGACTTTTGCTCCCTGGACCTGACCTACCCACCTCTGATTCCCACCCCAGCCTGTTGTGTGTGGATTTTGCATGCTCTGGGTGCTCTCCAAGTGCTCCACTTTCCTCCCACCATCCAAAAACATGTAGCTGAGTGAATGGGTGCTCCAAATCGCCAATATTACAAGAGGGACTAACATCCTGTTCAGGGCTGCCCATACCCTGTGCCGCCTGGGACAGGTTCCAGGCTCACCCTGACCCCATCCTAAGTGGTTTTAGAAGATGGATGGATACTTAAGTCTAGGGGTGCAGGAGCTACAGACTGTTCAAACCTCCACTCCTACCTAATTAAATCCGTTCTGCAGCCATCATCTGTATGAAATAATGCCTGCACAATGAACAGATAAGTGCATGTGTATTGTTCAGTACATATTTAGCAGGTAAACAAATTTAATTTAATCTTTTAATCCCTCTTTAAACTAGATTATATCCACTCATCAAAAACATCTAAAACAGTAAAGCCACAATAACAGCATGTCCAGAACGAAAGGCTTTAAATGTCTAATGTCATGGGCCTGGTTTTAATGGTCCTAATCTAGAATTAGAATCAATGTCCCCTTTATCCGTCAGGCACAAGGGGGGAGGGGGCATCAAAATCTTACTGTAAGGCTGCCACAATGGTGCTTATTTAGACAACTAAATACAGTCATCTAAATAAACATTGTAATTGTTGCATTATGTTAACGCTTAAGTGAACTCGAAATAACCATATGCTCTGAGTATTTCTTGTAGGTTGATATTTGTAAACAAAGCTTTCCTTTACTGTCTTCTTAAATGGATTCAGATTTGAGTTATTTATTTCAGTTACGCTACCCTACAATAATCACAGCTCTGTGAATTCTCAGGTCATTGAAGCACAACGGATATTATTGCAAATAAAATGTGTTTTGCTTTAAATAAATCTATCAGAACATTTTAAAGTAACTGGATAAATGACGTTATATATAGGACAATAGTTTTACCTTGGAATTGTTTTGATTTCCTTTCCCTAAGTGCATAGTGCAATAATTCAGTTTAGAACATCCATCCATCTTCTAACCGCTTACCGTAGCCAGGGTTATGGAGGAGCCTGCAGTCTACCTCAAGAAGTACAGGGCACAAGGCAGAGAAACACTGATTTTCAAATGGCAGCAACCCAGAGTCCCAGTTCAAACATTACCAGTGTTGTGTTCGAATCCACCATAGTCGAATCCAAGTCAAGATATTATCTTTAACAAATTGAGTCCAAGTCAAGACCGAATCCAACAGGGAGGGCGAGTCTGAGACAAGACCGAGTCTGTTACCCGAGATGGGTAGCCGAGTCCAACAGGGGGGCGAGTCCAAGACAGGACTGAGTCAGTTACCAGAGCTGGGCAGCCGAGTCCAACAGGGGGGCGAGTCCAAGACTGGACTGAGTCAGTTACCAGAGCTGGGCAGCCGAGTCCAACAGGGGGGCGAGTCCAAGACTGGACTGAGTCAGTTACCAGAGCTGGGCAGCCGAGTCCAACAGGGGGGC
>JAODKN010000127.1:168878-182665 GCA_026774425.1 Petrocephalus zakoni | reverse complement strand
GGCATATGCTTGGAGCCGTTCGTACTCCGAAAGAGCTAGTGCAAGAGCCACTTTCTTGGAGGCTTCCATCTTGGATCTGAGTTCGGCAAGTGGAATGCATCCGACTCTGTTTGCCCAGAGTTTTTAGCAGATGTGACGTTATTCTGAGTTCGGCGCTCAGACCTCCGAGGATAATGGAACGCACGATTATATACCTGGGTCATGTGCCCCCTTAGTCTCCTTTGCTCCAGGCCTAACAGATTGAGCTCAACTAACCTTTCCTCGTAAGACATTCCTTTTAGCCAGGAATAATTTTTGTAGCCTTGCATTGAACCCTTTCTAAGGCAGCAATGTCCTTTTTAAGGTAAGGTGACCAGAACTGCACACAGTGTTCTAGATGGGGTCTTACCAAGGAATGGTATAGTCTTAACATTACCTCGCTTGCCATAAACTCCGTATACCTGGAGATGTAACCCAATATCCTATTGGCCTTTTTAATTGCTTCCTCACACTGGAGAGAGTCGGACATGGAAGCATCAACATATACACCAAGGTTTCCTGTATTTCTGTGGCAACCATAAAATACTTTTGTCTTATATTCTTGTTCCCTACTTGGGTTTCCTTGCACTTGTCCCCTTTAAACTTCATCTGCCGGGTATCAGCCCAATCATTAATTTCATCAAGATCCCTTGAACCCTGTGGTATGCCACTATGAACGCAGGCCCAACGAGACATTGTGCCCCTAATAACTACTCGCTGCTTCCTATCTGTTAACCAGTTATTGTAGTTACTGTAGTTTCTGCTACCTTTTACCCCTTAACTTGTCCTTTTGCTTGAAAGCCAGTGACAGGACTCTAAGATAGATGGACAGTCAGATGTCAGGTATCTGCCGTATGTCACCTCTGATTGTTTTAATTAGGATCCTTTCATAACCCATGGTGGCTAACCAATCAAAAATAGCCAATGTGTGTTATGTTGCTCAGCATGTGTGTAACATTGGCTTATATCAGCAGTCCAAAAGCATATGGGAAGGATCGTTTGTCATAAATTGCCCATAATGTGTATGCATGTGCCTGATGATAGACTATCATTATAGCCTTATAACCTTTAATACCTAGAATCGTATGCAACAACCACCCCCACCCCCCAGCCAGGAGAAGTGGTTGGAAGATGGATGGTTTGTTGATTACATTTTCTTATTGCCATTTTTATTGCCTTTTCTATACAAATGTCCTCAATTTCATAACGAGACGTGCATTTAAATGTTTACAAACGCATAATTTGATCAGACCACTGCCATTTATCATGAGGTGCATTTCTGTGCATTTCAACAAGCAGATTATTCATAATCACTAATAAGACCAGATGTCACGGAAGGAAAGCTGCAGCAAATATAACGCTGATGCCATCACTGTAATTGCCAAGTCTGTATATGTGTGTGTATATATGGCAAATAAATATAATTACTGTGAGGCCACTGAATTCACATTGTTGTGCTGGGCCTAAGGATGTGTTTACTGCTGTTGATATTTGACCCTACCAGCCATTGAATCATAAAATACAACTGGCTCTGCAGCTGCAGGCGTATAGGAAGGATTATCGGAAGGGAAAATGCCTTTTTGTGTTATTGAGTTTTTTTACAGTATGCAACATTGCAGAGTACAAAAAGAAAGGAAATCTGAAATGACAGAACAGGAAGCCTTCTTTATCCCGTCCATAAAGTCGCAGTGCATTTAGAACCCGAATGGACGCACAAAGTACAAGTGTCCATTTAAGGACCCTTTTGATACGTGTCAAAGGAACAAAAGTCGCGCGTGTTGTCTGCTAGCCGTCGATTTGAAATGGGCCGCATTGTTCCCATCGCTTATTTGGTTCATGTTAAGAGTGAATTGATTTCAAGAGAAGTAAAAGCAGTCATGAGGCCTTCAATGGCGAGTATTTCGGCTCTGAACCTTCTGCATTGTTACACCAAGGTTGACGGAACACATTTTACAGTTCTGCTCAAAATCTTCACGGACGTGCACCTAATCATCAGAAGCACACTTCAGTCAAAGCTGGCTTGAAATGATAGTCCAGATGAATCAGGTGGAATCGCGGTGTGGCGCTGCATCAATGGAGGACTGGATACATCAGGCAATTAATAAAATACAATTCAGGTTTAAGAATGTAATTATCTGAAGTGAGACATGAATAAAGCAGGGAAACTTAATTACAGGCCTTCAGATTTTCAAGCACTGATTTTTGAAATGACAGCCTTGGGTGAGAACTGATAAAATAGTATATTAGAAAAATATTTTTTAAATAGTTTGTCTGCAATTTATATAACCAGTGGGATAAGTGGTTATAGAATATGGATACATTTCTGGTTGAGTGTGAATCCTCCTTCTGTGAGCATGCCTTGTTTAAAGTTCCATTCAATGATTTCAGGCTATTGAGCCTTATGAACTAAGGGAATGTTGAATAGAGGTTCAGGTGTTGTTGGGTGACCTTGTGTGTCCTTGGCATTCGGCATAGCAGAGTGATGTTTCTTTTCTCTATTGTAGTCTATATTGTCAATTAAAACAAGTATGGATGTCACTGGCAAGCTGCACAGACAAGCGAATGTTCAATTCTCAATGTTCTCGGCATGTTATAATTATAGGAAAACATAAAAAGTATGCGTTCCCTGTGATGGACTGGGATCCTGTCCAGAATGTCCTCTGTCCTGTTCCCTGTGCTTACTGTGATAAGATTCAGATTCAGTGCAACTCTGCACTGGATAATTAGTTATGGAAAATGGAAATGTGGGTAACAAAACCAAATTAAGGAAATATTCTGTGCTACTTTCCATTAGCACAGTTTCTAAACAGTTTCAATTCCCCCCCCCCATTATATACCTTCTGTGGCCACTTTGTTAGACACATCTAGCTAGTATTGCCATCTCCAAAACTACTCTATACTGTATACAGATATTACTACTTTGAGAGAAGCCATTCCTCACATGACTGTCTTTCTGAGCTGTTACGTTTGCATGTGAGGCCTTTCAGTTATATTTAATTAATCTGGCCATTCTCCTCTGACTTCTCCTCATTAACAATCCTTTTTTTTGCCCATAGAAATGCCATTTACTGGATATTTTTTGTGTGTTGCACCATTCTATGTAAATTATAGACTGTGTAGTATGTGAAAATCCTAGGAGCGTGGCTGTTTCTGAGATGTTGGAACCATCATGTATGGCTCAAACAACCACACCAGAATCAAACCCGCTTAGATCAGATGTCGTAGATGTTCTGATTCTCAGCCCAACACTAAGTGATCCTCTTGACCCTCCCTGCGTGCTGTATATATTGAGTTTCAGCCACATGATTTGCTCTGTGAAGGCGCAGGGACTTTGTCTAAATAAACAGGTGTACCTAATATACTGCCCACTGAACGTCTAGCACATATGTGTGTTAATTGTACTGTTTAGTTGGCATTTTCCTCCAGGTCATGTCATATGTAACAGCTGCACCAGTTATTTTTTGCAGGAAAAAAAAGACTGTAGAGGATGAAAATGCAAATGTTTGTGCAGTGATTGTATTCACCACTAAAATCCTGTGCACGTATTCAATTTTCTGCGTCATAGACAGGTTGCAGTTATATAGGTTATGTAATTTTTGCTTATTAGCATGCCTCGGAGTCCTGAATGCCCTGCATTACAGTACTGTAAATATCTGCTCTGATATCTGATATAAAGCACACCTTTCTTTATTCCAGTAGCAGTACTCTGAAAGCTCACATCTGCTGACATTCACAGTTATTTCGTTTAAATCTATACAGACGGTCTCATTTTAGATTATCCAGCAGCCGACTGAATAATGGTCTTTCAAGCGGGAATGTTGTATTGGACCCGGCTCGTATGTAGATGTACAAGTTGGTGTGTTGATGAACTAGCCGCTCCGTGACCTCACCCATCTGGCCTTCTTGTTCCAGGCTGGCTGGGTGCCAAATTGTCTCAAAAGGGCCAAAGAATTGGTGGAAGCAGGATGGACAGGAGCTAGACAAAAACATATGAACTAAAGTAGGCGCTTAGGTAACTTTTAACTGGGTTTATTGCTATTTATTAACTGGTCATTGTGAATAGCTACCAAAGGACCAGTGAAGTCATCTTTCCTGAATTCATGTCTAATTCACATTTATAATGTACGCCTTTTTTGAAGTGATTAAGTTTAGGTATGAATTTGAGCAGTTGGTGCTTTCCATGCTGTCCTGTGAGCATTCACTGGACCCGAGTATAAGTCCAGCAGGCACTTATACTGAATGTTAGAGCTAAATGGAAATTAAAAGGTGAATGGTGATTCAATGAAAATTTTTAATTCATACTGTAGCCTTTTTCTGCGATAAAAGATCATTTCTGTTAAATGCTTGTCTGTACTGTATATAGAAAAGTACATATTTAAATAATAAAAACCCTGTATTTCATATGCAGATTGATGTATATTATTCATTTTGATGTAATTTTATTATAATTGTATATCGACTGGTGAGTGGTACTGTTGTCATGATTTGGGTATGTAACAAGTTAGTCATTCAACAGCAAACTGCTGTCATTTATGTATGTATAAGACAGCAGCCGTTTCCCTCATCACAAAGAGCAGAGAACTTACCAAGACCAAACTGGCTGCCAGTCTCCGCTTAGTCCCTGAATCACGAGGCACTCATCATGGGTAGTCATTGACAGCAATAGCTGATGCTATTTGCTGCAAAGTATGACCTTTATGATAAATGTACCCACTGAATGACTTCCAAATCCTTTAAGAAAAGGTCGGACATTCCTGGCTGGTACACATGGTCCATTTTGCAAACTCAATGTCAGAAGCAGCATCATGATGAAGTCATGTGAATTCATTAGATTAATTAAGAAGCAGCAGGCTATAGTACTTCTGAAAAAAAAAAAACACAATCTGCCCTCCCAAAGGAAATTTACAGAATTAAATGCAGCAAGACAACGCAGGGAAATCTCAGCGTAATACAGTGAATAGGAAAAGTGACACTTCAAAGGTGACCCTAGATGGGTCACGAATGCCAGTATTGTACGAAAGTGTAACAAAGTTCTTAGTGATATATTGAAAAACGACATATGGACCAGCCTCAGTGTTGCATCCTGACACCGCCTCTTTCATGCCTGTTGATAAAAAAGACAATCTGTCCCATGATTCAGCCCATCCATCTTCTATCACCATTTATCCGGTAAAATCCTGATGAGCTTGGAGCCCATCCTTGGAAGCACAGGGTGGTAAACATCCTGGGCAAAATGCCAGTCCATCAAAGGGCACACATTCTTATTGTAGACAATTCAGAGAGCCCAGTTCTCTTAACCTGAATTTGGACTGTTGGAGGAAACTAGGGTAAACAGGAAAAAGCCTACATGACATGGCAGAGCATGCAGATTGTACACACACAAGCAGCATGACCTGGAACTAAACCACCAATCCTGAAGGTATGAAGATTCAAGGCTTCATGCCCATACTTTGAAACTGTTAACCAAATCACCACAGTCAGCCTTAAAAGTCCCAGGCTTAACTTCTCCCTTTGAGATATTAACTTTATTAAGGTGCCTGGTGGAAATAGTCCAGATGTCTGAAGGCATTTTATACTTTCCCCCACAATAATAGCAGCAGGATAGGAGAAAGAAATGTCTGTCTATAGGCTGAAGTCAGAAAGGTCTATTTTCAGCACTCATTTGATAATGAAAACGGAATTTCTGAACCACTAAGCTCTAAGAGTTTACAAGATTAGTTAAAGTGTTGGACTGATCACTTATAATAATATTACATGGGCATGGAACACAGCTGTTCTCTACTTCTAAAGGTTCTTCAGCATCCACTTTCCATCTTATTTTCTTTCTTTGCAGAACTGGACATTTTAATACGCTGATGGATGTGGATTAGATGTTCGCTGTACATTATAGTATCAAGAATATTTTTTCAAGCATTTTCAAGGTGGAATGAGATTGAATGCTGTATTATTGACCTCCACAATCTAATTTGTTTTCTGTCCAATCTAAAATATTTATATGAAATTAAATTTTATCCAACGGGTCCTTTAATTTGCGTATAATGCAATCCTGGATATTTCTATTCATTTTAAGGAACGCCAGTCGTTGAATCCAACCATGTTCAAAGTGGTAGCCTTGTACAGCAAGTTTTCTACACCGCAATCCATCTTATATTATAATCCTTAAATCTAATGTTGCGCAACAAAGACTGAATTGGGACATTGCTAGATAAGACAAATAGCCTCACCATTTATGATTAAGGCAGAAATTAGATACAAATTGTCTAACAATTAGCAGTGAAATATATTTTAAAAAGTCAATAAAATTAATATCTAATCATTAATATTTAATCGGTAAAACAATGCTGCTAGGTAGCTGGTGAAACAAAACTCAGGTGGGGCTGTTTGCAAACTACACTAGTTGTACACTACAAGCTGATTTTCCGATTATTTACATTATCTTTATTTTTGCTAGGTTTGCCTTCCTACTTCCCTTAATGGTCACTTTTTCCTGTCAGAGTATCAGTTATATTTTAAAACTCATAGGTTAGGATTTGCCATAGTAGAAAAAAAAGTGTAAGAATGATTAGGAAAGGAGCATTAAAGGGACGTCCTGTGATTGTTTCTTAAAGGGACGCTATATCTGAGCATCTGGACCAATGCCACTGCCAGCAGTGATTTCCTCCCTAATACTGTCAGATGCAATTAAAGCTAGGAAGCCAGCCAGGAAGCCAGCTACAAACAGCTTCCTCCGTCCCAGCATGGATATTAACTTTCATGAACAGTCTACAGAGCGTTTTTTTGACTGTCGGAAGGATCATCACGAAAAGCTTGAAAGTTAGATATAATAATATTTTAACACTAAAAAACACTTTAATTACTCCTATATCAATTATAAATCGATCTAGATCAATTAATAAGTTATTTGCTGACCTTAATGCAATGTAATACAACATAAAGTTAACTACATTTCTGTGCTATTCAACCTCTTTTTTGTACATTATCCTATATGCAAACATCTGTCATGATGTCATAATAGGGTCATGGTACTCTCGTGAAATGCAGGAAATTCATGTCTTCTTTTGTCATTTCGATAATTGAGGAGGTGGGTGTGCTGACCGGCTCGCCTTGATCAGACTCTCCGAAAGAAGTTTCAGCTGGTGCGTCCACATTTCTGCCGACAGCGGGCCGTACTGGTACCACCCCCATCTATTCAAAGCTTTGAAATTACTGATTTAATTAATGCATTGCAAGATCTTTGGAGCCACATATTATTCAAGCACTGTAATATTAGAACTTTTGATCTGGTTGTCTCCATATTCCTTTATTTGCAGATGAATATTCCCCCTTCACTTTGTTCACTGGGTAAAAGGCTTTCTGCAATAGGCTTAGAGTGTTTTGTGTTGTGTGGGCTTTCATGCATGCAATGTACTGGCAACCTGTCCAATGTGTACCCCAGTTTTGTACCCTGTGTTACCCAGGACAGGTTCCAGGTCCCCCTTGACCCCAACCAAGGTGACCAGAATATGGATGAATGAATTCCATGTATGCATCATGCAGCATTGAATGATGCATTGCTGGTCTTCCTCCTGAGAAGATCAGCATTTTTCTTTTACCATCAAATATTATTCCATTGTTCCATATCTACATCAACTCAGGCTCACTCGGGGGAGAAAAGCATACTCGGTTCACAGCAAAAGTGGCCAGTTGGTAAATGATATTGGGGAAGGGGGGTCCCGTTTCCTCGCAGGCCTCTGTTTGCTGTGTGACAGAGGAAAAAGAAAACACCGCCCTTACTATTACGTATGAGTGACAGCTAGGAAAACAATTTCCCACCAGGAATAGAAATATATGCGACTGAGCAACCAGCCACTTTCTCACAGGGCTGTCCAGAAGAGAAAACTTCGTCTTTAGTTATTTCACCACAAAAGAGAGAACAATTATATAAACAGCAGAAATGACCACTGATCCCGGTAACTTTCCATTTCTTATATCACGTGAAGCCAGCCATGCAAGACTTCTTTTATTTTCTTTAGTCTTCACGTGAAAGCGTGTAAAATGTTCAGCTTTTTATGTTTAAACTGTGAACGACTGAGAGAATGAGAAACAGAAAGTTCCAGAGCAAGGGATCCATGTCAGCCTGATCCAATTCACTGATCTCATCCACTGCCACTAACCCCTCACTGGCTCCCCTCCAAGAACCAGATCACTGCGGATCAACAAGCCATTTTCAGCTATGATCTGGAAAACTGTATGTTTGTATTTTTATATACATTACATTCCAGGAGTATTATGCTTTTTTTTTATTTTTTCTTTATCCCCTTGAGCAACTGTGCTGTACTGCTGTGCGACAGCTGACTTCCAAGAAGGAACTATATCAATTCATTTCTGACTGACTGATTAAATGCACCATTTTCTGGCAATTTATCATGCAGATTACCTCTAGTATAACTAGTACATATTCATTTTTAGGATATAACTCATGATGCATGAATCCTTGATAAATGCAGATTAAGCCGAACGCAACATTTCAGCTCTCTCACAGATAGGACTGGAAGGTATGTAGATAGGACCATAAAGGAGATGATATAATTTCATGTTTTCTGAGATTTTCCTTCCAGCACAGATATGAATAACTATGCATAATTGCAGCACATTTAGCTAGATGTCTCTTTTATGCAGTGCAACATGCAACTTCAATGGGAATAAGTAATGATACATACTTTTAAAATCTATAATGGCGTGGTTGTGCACATGTCATTGTGTGTCCTGTAATGGAAACAAATCCAATACATAATGTCCACTGCTTTCAACTTAATCACATAAACGCGAATTCAATTCACTAACGCATGACAGTACAAGGTTATCGGATCTTTAACAATGTTTTAAACTGATATTGATTCTCGCCCCTACTAAAAATATTATATACTGTATATAGTGGTCACATAGAGAACACTTTATTTCATAATAACCTTTTTCTCAGAGCAAACCTAAAAGGTTGTATTTTGAAAAGACCTGTGAGCCTTTGTTTCCCTGTGCACCTATGCAGTATGAAAGTTTTGTGAGCCATAAAGGTTTGGGTGTTGGAAAGAGGCAACCTCACTGACTTCCTCTGTAATTGCTTCTGTGACCCCATGAAACCCCTGTGATATCCAGTCAAATTTCTACCATGCAGGACATTTACCAATTCTGTGTTAACACAGTTGTGATCATGAAGGGTCTGTGGGCTGAGACTCACAGTAATGCCACAGTTCAATGATATTTAACACAGAGAGAAGAAAATGGAATAATATGTTGTGTCAATGGACAGGGTAATACATGTGGGGAACTGGCAGAAAATTAAAAACATCTGAAACTATATTTCGACATCATCTTAATGTTAAGGGCCAAATAAAAGAATTGGTATGGAGTGTCTGAGTGTCTTTTTCCTTATGGAACGTGCTTCTGACTATTGGTCCGACCCTGCAAGACCTGAGTTCAAGCTTGACTTCCTTCCACAGAAGATTTGAGTCTTCATGAATTAGTATATGATTATCTTAATCAAATCAATTGGATGTCTTAAAACTAGCTCCAAAATGTAAGCAGGAACAGACACCGCTGGAACAGCTGCCCATTGAGATTTGTGTGACGGGCTGCATCTCGGTCGGTCTGTAGCATCTACTGCTGATAAACAACAAGGTGAAATCATGCTGCATGTTGGCAGGGGTGCAGGAGAGATTTTTGAAGGGGGGGGACCAAACAGGTCTTAACTTTTAAGCTTATTCAGCCATGATCAGGGCCTCTATGTAAGTGGCCTCTATGTAAGGCACATCCCCCCCCCCCCACCATCTGCGCCCCTGCATGTTGGTAAGATGATGTCAAGGGTGAAATTGAGGCAGACATGGAAAGCAGAGCTCGATGCACCTACGCTCATGGAACATTTATTGCCGTCGACTAAGACCATTTGTGGAAAACATATAAGTTTGTGAAACCACATGGAAATGACTCCATGCTTTCCCAGGGATCGGGTTTGCTGTTACGCAAACATTTGTACAGTACACCAATTAGACTTGTTCCTGTGACGGCAATCGTATTACAGAATCTTGTTCTATGGTTTATCTTACCCTTAAACAAATGTAATAAGTCACCTGCGTTTGAAGTCATTGGGCATATTTGAATAACTCTTATATTTAACATACATGTGATTACATAAAAACACCTGTTGTTGCATATGTATGACAGTGAAGGATAGATTGAAAACATCATCAAAGAGTCAATGTATCGAGTAGCTTGGGAAAACATATTATGTGCTACAATGGAAATGCCAAGTGTATGGCAAAAGAAATGAGAATTGCACATGGCGATAAAACTGAGCGCTTTCCTCAGTTTAGTGAGGTAAAAATGAAGGACAGTTTACTCCCTACTTAGCATGCTGTGGAATTGTGGGATCTACAGTAATGACTCCACAGCCGGAATAGTGGCTCAGCTAAAAGAAACTCACCCTGACTGGTTCTTTATCGTTCGTGACTTGAACTTTAGCCACTTTTTGCTCACTTTCTAATAAACAGCCACCGGTGTATCACTTAACCTTTTTTACGTCGACGAAAATGATTATCCTTAGCAAATTGTATGCCGCGGTATTCCGTAACGTGGATGGAACGTCACTGCACGGCACTGCATTTGTGAATAATGAATTTGCAATCGCAGTACTTGGTCTCCAGCTTGAACACAAGCTTTAGTAGCAGCTGATTTGTTTAAATCACACCGAAGAAAAAAGAGAGAGCTGAGGACACAGGCAGCAGGTGCTGCCAAAATTGGCCGAGGACACCAGACGGGTGACTGGATCCAGGAGCAATGTGCTTTGCTGCTCGAAGGACTGTTTTGACACCGTGTTGCCCTTTGTAGCTATGCAAGAGACTCCAGTTATCACTTAAAATAAAAGGTCACTGCATGGGTAATATTGAAGGGGGTGCCAGTTTTACTCTGATTTCTTTTTCTTTTGTAAACGATCGCCTTATTATTTATAAATGTTCGTGCTAATGAGTCTTGCAGTAATGGAGAAGTATTTTTACAGCTTAAATGCCGCTGTTAGGCAGTAAGGCAACAAAATGATACTGTCTCACAGAGGCCAAATGGCTCCCTTCACATTGTACATAAGTCTGCACGTACGTAAGTGCTTGCCTATGACAAAGGAGGTCATCCACGCAAGCATTCAACCTGCAGGTGCAAGAAAATGTTCTGTAAGGTGCAGAGGCTTCCGTATAGGTTTACTGAGAATGCATGATGTTATCAGCGAAGAACTCCTGTTTATGTAACAGAACAAAAGTGTGAGTCGAATACATTCGGTATTTCGGTACTTGTCATGCAATTATAGGAGGCGAGCTTGCGGTCTCTACTTAAAGAGCAGGGGATTGCACAACTCAACACAAAACGTCACTGATATTTACAGCCCTCCAGAGTTTAGGGAGCACTCAGCAAGGCTGTAAATTTGGGTATGGACAGTAGGAACATGTCCCTATTAATATTGTGGGAATATCTTCTGTGTTTGTGCGTGGGGAGTTTGGGGCTCATTGGGTCCTCACCGATGTTGAAATCAAACCTACACCCTTGACCGCGAGGCATCTCCAGGGCTTTTTCAGGGGCCCTAGGCAATTTACCCATGATCATTTTACTTCTACCATGACGCAGGTAATTTGGGGGGCCTAGGTAAACCCCCATTCCGCATTTAGCTAGAGCCAGCCTTGGGCATCACTACGTTACGTACCAGAGCAGCCTTGTGCTTTTGTTAATAGAGGTGAGATGGGGTGGTTCTGAGGGTCTGGAACTTGGAACAGGCCCAAACCAATCAAAGGCGGCCAGGCAGGGTGGAATGTTCAGCTGACAAACATGCTCTTGCGCCAAGATGAATATGTAGCCCACAAGATGTTTTTGTAATACCAGGGATGGGCTTGGAACTGCTCTGTTTCTGGTCATGAAGCACTTGTCCCTAAGTCGGCTCCTTGACAGCTGTTTGCTTGTGATGCATTATCTGCTGCATATAGGCAACATGGAATATCGACGAATGGAAAACAAATGTTAGCCAAACATGCTATCTATTTTCGAACCTATAATAATAATAATTAGTCACATTAATGATGCATTTAAATTTTTCTTTTAAATATTTTTCTATGTCTCCTGCTCAGCTTTTCTTACAAATGCTCGTAGGAAAACAGCCATAAGAACATTTAGTCTGAATCAGTCAGATAAAATCAAATGTTTCCAGAGAGCAAAACATTTTCATTTAGGTTCAGCTTTTAATACCTATTTTTATTTAAAAGTATTCCTATTCAGGGCAAGATTAAATTCACCACAGTTTGGTTCAGCACTACAGTATACATGGATTGCTTGAAACCAATAGTGGATTATCAGGGATGAGCGACCAAATCTGTTCTTTTAATCACTGAAGGCAAATTTAACACTCCAATCAACAATTTTTAATGTATACATGTACATATAAGGAATTCTTCTATTTCAGTTGACAGAGATATTCAAGACACCCAGCCTTCAAGCTTTTTGACGTTTTTACTGCCATGTGTGCGTACAGTGAAATTCTTGTTTGCTTCCTGCAGAACACAATGATAAACACAATAAATGCGAGATCGTAAGTTCAACACCCAGCGAGAAATAAGAATATATAACAGATTATAGAAACCACACCACTGTCACGGATATAATATGAAAACCATTTCATGACTAAACGATTAATTTTATTATATCAAGCACAATTTTATGTGAAGAAAAAAATGCCCGCATTTAAATATGACTATTGTAAATATGTAATAAGCAGGATTTTGCTGACATGTCACATAAATAAAAAATAGAAAATTCGCTCATTTGTTTTGCTAACTTAAAGCATTTTACTCTGTCCTCTGGCCATATTGTGTACTTGACAATCAGCAGATGTCGATGTTCACATATCATTAGAAGATTTCGGTTCCACATAACCATCCATTTCGAGCATGCACAGCCATTGGCTTACAAAGAATCCAATGAATTTTGAAGTATTTGAATCCGCTAGTATTCATATCAGAACCAGTAATTATATTTATGACATCATACAATCTTGGAAAGTTGTTTATATGTAGATGAGAGCCCCTAGCTTTCTGACTTTTTCACTTTGACAATTTAGCTTGACATGAAAAAATTGTTCAGTTAAGCTCCTTATGCCAAGTCCTAGGCCTGGTGGTTAATCTGTTAAGGTTACTTTTTTTAGATATGAAAGAGAACTCCTAAAGAAATTAAACCTACTTTGAAATCCAGTTAGTTTTTATTGCTTTTCTTTACTCAATTTCTGTTACTTTTACAGACTAGCTCTCTCATTACTTTGGGTAACACGAGGAAAGACATTTTTCCGGGTGATTGTATTATACAGGAGGCAAATTGCCTCTTTCCAGGGGTAAGAGCACTATCATTTGAGAGATGGAAACAATTTCCATTAGCTAATTGACACTATATGCCGCACTTGTATATCGCTAAGACCTGCTAAGATGTGAACTATGTGCACTGCTTCTACTAATGTAGATCATAAATATTCAGAGTTTTACCAAAGCAATATCTGATATTCCTCTGCCCCATTTTGTTTAGCTAAAAGTGCAAATAATGTAGCTTTATATTATTTCCAATTTATCAATCCATATACATATAGATATACACTCACCTAAAGGATTATTAGGAACATCATACTAATATGGTGTTTGCCCCCCTTTCGCCTTCAGAACTGCCTTAATTCTACGTGGCATTGATTCAACAAGGTGCTGAAAGCATTCTTTAGAAAT
>JAODKN010000127.1:143975-168035 GCA_026774425.1 Petrocephalus zakoni | reverse complement strand
GATTGGTTGATTAGATAATTGCATTAATGAGAAATTGAACAGGTGTTCCTAATAATCCTTTAGGTGAGTGTATGTGTATATATATATAGACCGCACAAAGATAAATACACATATCAGCCAAGACATTCAAACCACTGGTGACCTGAATAATATTGATTATCTCCATATATACCTGTTAAGGGTGCCATTATATATTAGGCAAGTAAACAGTCAGTTCTTTAAGTCCATGTGTTGGAAACGGGAAAAATGGACAAGTGTAAGGATCTCAGTGACTTTGACAACGACTACATTGTGATGGCTAGATGACAGGGTCAAAGCATCTCCAAAATGACAGGTCTTGTAGGATGTTCCTGGTATGCAATGGTCAGTACCTACCAAAAGTGGTCCAAGGAAGGTCAACAGGTGAACCAATTATGAGGTCATAGGCGCCTAAGGCTCATTGATGTGTGTGGGGTGAAGGCCAGCCCGTCTGGGCCAATGCCACATGAGACCTACTGTAGCACAAATTGCTAAAAAAAAGTTCATGCAGGCTATAACAGAAAGGTCGTCAGACCACACCGTGCATCAGAGCTTGCTATGTATGGGGTTGCGTAGCTGCAGACTGGTCAGAGTGGCCATGCTAACCCCTGTCCACTGCTGAAAGCACCTACAATGGACACCTGCATGTCAGACCTGGAGCATGGAGCAACAGAAGAAGGTCGCCTGGTCTGATGAGTTACGTTTTCTGTTATATCTTGAGGACAGAGGTGTGCATGTATGTCGTTCACCTGGGGATGAGACGGCACCAGGATGCACTATGGAAGGAAGGCAAGCTGTTGGAGGCTATGTGATGCTCTGGGCAATGTTCTGCTGGGACACCTTAGGTCCTGGCATTCATAGGAATGTTACTTTGACATGTACTACCTACTTAAACATTGTTGCAGACCAAGTACACCCCTTCATGGCAAAAGTATTTCACAGTGGCAGTGGCCTTTTTCAGCAGGTTGAATCTGGTTATTCTCTTCATACAACTGTAATTAACAAGGTGTTTTTGGCCACAGATCTGTTCCTGACTATTTTTTGTTCGTGACACTATTCATTGTAAACTCTAGTCGATGTAATGTGTGAAGGTCCCAGTAGGGTGGCTGTTTCTGAGATGCAGGAATCACCAACATCTGGCACCAACAATCACACTACATTAAAAATATCGCCTTGATCACATGTCTTAGCCATTCTAATGTTAAGTCAAACAGTAACTGAACCTCTTGACCCTGTCTGCTTGCTGTATATATTGAGTTGCAGTCACATGATTCACTGTTTAGAGAAGCAGACTGTTTGCATTACAAGCAGGTGTACCTAATAAAGTGGCCACTGTATGATCGTCTGTATTACAAGCTGACTCAATTAACCATTTACTGGCAATTTCATTTAGGCTCTGTCTTGATTGTGCAATGTTAGTCCAAACAAATAAATATCAGATTTCAGATTGCTTTACAATAATTCAGATGTTGATGAACTATTTCATTTACCAAGGGTCATTTCACTCAGTGAAAATGTTTGTTTTCGAATCTGCCTTTTTCTAAATGTGAAACAGCAACGTTGAATTTATGACTATCAGTAACAATGGATAGATTGTTCTGGAATTCCCCCAAGAAAATCTATGCCATGTGTTCCGTCTGCCTTTTTCAAAAAAATTATGACAGAAAAAATGTATTTCAGTTCAAGCTCCAGAAAGGAAAATACAGTCAATGCAAAACTGGGCAGCTAATTACAATTTTGAGTCGGTTCAGCCAAAGGGTCTCGGGGACTTTTTGATTGGCAGTTGTTTCAATACACGATTGTCTCAGAAGCAGCAAGGAAACATATTTGCAGCTTCTGAAGGTGGGCGGCACAGCGAAGTTAGCCCAGGTTCAAGCACAATAGTGCTCTGCTTTAAGGCTTCTTTGCTAAAGCATTTTATTCAGTCTTGCAATCAGTGAAGTGTCGGAACTTCCGATAATTAACCAGTACAGATATTTCTCCAAACAAGCAGTTGTCTTATGAATAATTAATACTCTATGAATTCTGTACAATCTGTTCCTGTTGTCAAACAATGTATATGCTTGAAATGTTACAAATGCTCTGTGCATTACTAATTAATTTTTCAACTGGATATTGAAATTTCAATTTAATTTTGTAACATGATTAGCTAAAGCTGGAGAAGTGAACTCTCCTGTCAAATCAGTAATTTAAAAGTTCCAGTTCCTCTAGGTCATGTATTAGCATATCTTATAAACATCACTGGATTTTTGTCTGTCCCTGTGGAATATGACCTCTGACCCCAGAGTGAACTCCAGGGTCAAATCTGAACCAAACTGATTATTGGCTAGTCGAACAAGGCATACCCCCCACCGCATAGTAACATCAGACTGCAAAAGGTTCACTCGTGCTTCTGTGATACTGAACAAGACAGTGTTGCCAGGGTTACAAGATCTCTCTTGAGTTCTATTCTGGCTTACTCTTCAGATGACATAATTATGCTGAAATAATTACTTAAAATAAAAGATGAACTAAATACATTCAGATGAAAAAGCCGCACTCTGACTAGGAGTGGGTCAATCAATCTGGCACCATCAAACTCATACAGCTGCACAGACAAAATGGGCTGATTTCTGTTTCGTCAGATGGAAAAAATATTATGGCAGATAGAAGCGTGCACAAAAAGATGGCAGGTAGTGGTTCTCTCGCTCTTTCTCTCTATTACTTTGAAGTCAGCTTGACTTCTCCTTAATTTTCTCGGGTGCTTCAAAGGTGCAATTTGTTGTGTTGGAGTAGAGGATCTGAGCTTTATATACCGGCTCGGCATGAAAAGTGAACCAGTATAGGTTACCCTCTCTGCCCTCCTTGTAATACATGTACATGATAACTGTTACCCATGAAATATTTGACCGGAAAATGCTACTGATTTTAAAAACAGTTTGAAAAAACATTCCTTCTAGAAGATCAGTTTCCCCTGAATTATGCTTTATAATGGAGAGCACAATGGCTCAATGTCTGGCACAGTTGCCCCATACTTCACTAATTGTCGATTTACATCCTGCCAAGTCTGTAGATTTGGGTATAGATGGGTGGGACTGTGAGAGTTCCATGTGTGTTTGGGGGATTTGGGGCTGATTTTGATCCCTAAAATGTTGAAAGAAAACTTACGCTCCTGACGCCCCTGCCCGGCCTCTAAGCCTGTATGGAGCCATGTAAACTCTCATACAGACTGGGGGACCTCTGCTTTTTTGTTTCCCTCCAGAGATCCAAAGACATGCAGTTAGTTGAACAGGCACAATGGCGTAGGAGAGGGTTTATTAAGGGGGTGGTGGTGTAATAATTAAATTACAAAGGTCTATTTATTGGAGGTATGAATGCAGCCAAATATTGCTGGGTGCACCATCCCCTGTGGTTCCTACGTTCCTGAATAGGCATATTGAAATTGCCCATGTGTGTACCTTGTAATGGACTGGCACACCCTCAAGAGAGTTCCCCAGTTCTTTGTCCAGTACTGCCTATAGGCTTGTGTGTGCCCCCCCCCCTCTGTGACCATGTACTAGATATGTGGCTGACAGATGATTCATAGCAGGACTCCTGATTGTGTTCACTTCCCTCTTCCACTCTTCCCTCTTCTGCAAGACTGGATGGAGAAATATTTGGAGATCGTCCAAAATATCTGATTATGGTCTACAGAACAACATCAAATTAAGCACAACAAATGAAGAAGACAGAAAAACGAGATGGATTGTCTAGGCCACATGGCCAGCAAAGCGTTATGTATTTAGTTTTAGTCTTTTTCAGTTATTTTGCATGAAAGTAAAATATAACACACAGCTTGGAAGTGTGGCTACTCATTATGGGCAGTTGGCTGTCTCAGATCACATGAAAGGTCATGCTTGTTTTATGTGCCTTTAACATGTGTTAGCAAACTGGTGTCTGTAAATTGCCCGTCATGTGTGAGAGGGCACATTCTGGCACTCTGCCCACTCTGCCCCACGCCCCATACATCCTGGGAGCAGCTCCAGGCTCATTGGAGTCCCTGTAATGACTATGCAGTGTGGCAAATGCATTCATGGATGGATGAACTTACATGTGTGTTGACAAATATTTTTGCTATATGTTTTTTAGGTAATTTAAAAACTATCCATGCTTCATAAAGTTGAAGTTGATGTCATTTAAAATGTATATACAGACTATATTTACTGTGACACAAGTGTGTCTCAGTGGGCAGACTATGACCTTGGCTCTGGCTTTTCAAGATCAGGGCCGGAAGAACAGATCCCTGCCCCAGCCAGCCAAAGTGACAAAGCCTTAGGCACATCGGTGCCAGAATTTGGTCTGAGCGCAATATTTTCATTCACACAAAAGAGAATGCATCTGTCCAATCAGAGTGCTCCACTGCAAATCAATAACGATGCTTCATTTAATACTTACATTCAGGGAATTCTGAATCTCTCCTAGTCTCATTATGGAGGGATTTTATGTTAGGTGGGACTGTGAACTGAAAATATTATGTCACTGCTTTCATGTCTCATACATTTTCTGTACTTTCTGTCCTGAGTCAATGACGTGGCCAGAAGAAAAATGTGAGGCTCCCCAGACTTACACTGAAATCCTTTAAATAAACAGGCAGTTAAGGTTCAGGATTAGGCGCTCATCTGGATTTGGCTGAGCAGACGGTTGGGGAGGGGTCAGAGTAATATAATTAGATTAAAACTGGTTACAAAGGGTAATGGCAAACATTCCCAAGGCGGCCACCCTATACGAGGACGTGAAATGGGTACATAGTGAATAGGACCAAATTACTTCCAATATTTTTAGATTAAAGGCACACAATGGTGGAGTGAGTCATTCAGTACGATCGACGTCAGCAAATTGCAGAATTTTTGTTCAGTTGACGCACAAAGAGCAGGAGTCGGTCTCTCTGTTTATGTTTAGACCATGCACATATATTTGTTTTATTGTTTTTTTTAATAAGGATGCTAAATGCTGTTTTTAAATTGATGTTTAATGAACGCTTGTTGACATAGAGCCTTTTAGCTCCAAAAAATTAGCTTAAACATTTATTTAGTTAAAAAACAAAGAAAGAAAGAATCTGATAAGGACAGCAAAAACAGCTACGACAGGGTGCAGGCTACCAAGAAGGTTGCTGCGGAAAGTATTCTTGTTAACATTTCTTCCCCTGTGAAACTTACAGTATGTTAGGTGCCATTTTCAAATGATTTTGCTTCTTTTTTAAATCCCATGGCTTTTAGTGTCAACAAAAACTAGAGAATGTCAGCATCAGCTAGTGTGTGTACCGTATAAGACACTTAGCGTCTCTTAGCGTAATTAGCATCTCTTCTTTAGCTGTAGTGATCATTAGCATTCGGAATGTGTGTGTGTTTTTTGAGTGCTGCGGGGCTCTGGAACAGGAGAACTGCACAAGCACTACACATTCCATTCCTATGAAGCCACCCCACACCACCAAGCCAACAGTTAACCCTACGCTCCCCCCTCTGCACCACGACTGCCATGGTGGACAACCCCCAGTAGAGCAGCACAGGTCCACAGGGAAGCCAGCCCTTGACTTTTGCTTAAAGAAGCTCACAGGCGAGAATTGCAATAATAACCACCTGGACGCAACAACAGACCACAACCTTGGGTGGCAATGACAATTATCTACTGTACACCAAGAGATTATTTGATGATATTTATGTAACAGTTTCAAACTCTTGAAAGATACATGCATTACTCATTTGATTTCCTTGAAATATCAATGAAAATACTGAAATATATAATATATAATATATATTATATTAAATATATATATATATTTAAAAATATATATAAAAGGTTATTATACTGATGCTGTGTTTGGGTGGAGTTAAAAGCAGTAGTTTTGTATTTGCTTCTATGACCTTTCACTTGAATGTTCAGTTGTAAGTATTGCTTTTATAAATATTGAATAAAAACTGGTATTTTTGAAAATATGTTATCTATGTTATCCAAAAGGACAAAACATATAATACAGTATGTTAATGAAAAGATGTTAGATGGTGATTTTGGATTCTGTGGCATCTACACAACCAAATGCTTTATTTCTTTTGAGAGTCTGCTAGAAAAAAAGGCTGATGCAATGAAATATGATAATTTGTTTCCATGCTATCTGGCAATGGTTTTATTTTATGAATTTCAAAACCCAGCACAGTGATGGGCACTGAAATTTCTTTCTCTGTGTAATATTCTTTGATTTTAAATGTAATCTCTCTTACCTCAAAATACATAATTTCCTGTTCCCCCATCCCTCTGCTATTCTTCTGCAGCTAAAAATGACTTTACAATAGTTCCTTGTAGTATACAGTGAAACTCAGAAAAAGTCATTGTTCCCATACTCTGCCTAATAAATCATCTACAGACATCACACTTATCCAACTCAAATGTACTGATGCAGTATCTATTCTTTTATTACCAATTGTTACTGTTTTGTAATAAACTTGTTTTTTATGTTCATGTGAACACTTAAAAACAAGCTTGGCATTGTTCTATGAGACCCCTTTGTTCACAGGACAATTCTAGCTAGTTTACTGGAGCAGAAACCTGCAGTTGACAGTCTCCCAATTAATGGAAATGTGGAACGGAAATGGAAGGTATTTCAACATCTTTTTACTGGGATATCTGGCGACTCACACTCAGAGCCCCTATATCTTACATGGACTGCATGCCTCAATTTTAATTTTCATTGTTCATCTGTTACGACAATCAGTTTACTATTTTGAAACATGTCAGTGTTGGGTCAGACTAATGGGGTGGGATTAGTGCTTATCAACAAGTCGCCAGTAGATTTGACCACTGTCACTCTGTGAGATCTAAGTGTTGCACTGCTGCCCAAGAACCAAAAGCAACCACACTTTTATTGATGAATATCATATTTTAATTGCAGTTCAAGACAGCCCTCTGAAACAATATTGTTGATTTTAATAATGATAATGATTTTATTATATATTATTATTACTATATATTTATAATACATAATATAATCATAATCATTTATCATTCATAACAATTTATATATTATATATAATATACATGATATATAATTATTAATTATTGTATAATTATTATATATTAATATGTTATAAAATATATTATTATAATTGGACGATGATTCTGTCATAAAACCCATGTTCTGTTTCTAACCACCTATCTTGCATATCACCTATGCAGTCACATTGCGCTTGGAAGTAATCCCAGGAAGATAGACACACCAGCTGACCTAAACTGCATAATTTCAAACTTCACATGGAAACCAGATTAACAGGAGGAAACAGGGAGATGATGTAAACTGCACACACACACACATACACATACACACACATACACACACACACACATAGTTCCGCTTACCAATCTAAATGGGGATGGTCCATTCATTTCTATGGAAAAACCCTAATCTCAATCACGATACCCTTAACACCTACCCAGCCCTAACCTTAACCATAAGAAACCAACTCAAAGACAAGACTTTTGATATTTTGACTTTTTTGTTTGCATTTGTACATATTTATAAATTGAGGTTATCCAAATGGGGACCTGAAAAAACGTCTTCAAAAGTAAAGAAGTTTCAGGTTTTACCACACGTCGGGGACATTTTGGTCTCGATATGTAATCTATGCAAACCTACACACACACACAAACTTGTGTACCTATCTAAATGGGGCCCTTCCATTCATTTCTATGAGAAAAATCCCCATTCACAACACCCTTAACCCCAAGCCAGCCCTAACCTTAACCATAAGTAAGCAACCCAAATACCAGACTTTTGGCATTTTAACTTTTTTGATTGCATTCAAAGATTTTTATGAAATTGAGGTTATGCAAATAGGGACCTGAAAAGATGTCCCCAAAAGTAGGGAAATTTCAGGTTTTACCGCACTTTGGGGACATTTTGGTCCTCAAATGTGATTTATGCAAACTCTCTCTCTCTCTCTCTCACACATACACACCATCAGTGGTCGAACCTGTGACCCTGCAGGTGTGAAGCTACAGCATTATTCCCTGAGAGAATAATGCTTGTAGCTGTCCTGTTTAATTTAAAGCATTTTCTTGTATTAATTTTTCCGTTCGTGTTGAGTATTTATGTATGAAAATAATGTATTTTAATGGTTTTTCTGAATCTATTCCTCCCTTCCCAGTGAAGCAGACATTTCACAGGTATTTTGATATGTTTTGCTGCAAATAAGTGCCATCATGGATATAAGTGTAGATTTCAGACCACAAAGTAGATTGCAAGGTAAATGCCAGTTATTATAAGCAAGGGTAAAAGTAACCCTTAATGGTCTAAGCAGAAAACCTCTGGAATGGTTATTGGTTGGATGTGCATTAGTGTACACTTCAGTATTATTGGCACCAGGTATAGCATTATGTTTTACACCACTTAGTGCATAATTTGCTATTATTATTTATCCTTACACACAATGCCTGTTGAACTTTACGTAATGTGAAATCAGTGAAAATCAGAGTGTGAGGAGTTGATAGTTTATCCTGCACTGATTGTGAAACCATCAAAATACAGAATAGTCACTTTACTGTTTATTATTTTTCTAACCTATACAGTGTACTTAAGAGCCAGTAAAGATATATTTTTAACTGAGTTGTTTGTGTTGTCTGCAATTTAACAGCACAAGAAAGGAACAATAGACTAATCACAAGGTCCTGTTTTGCAATGGTCAGCATTCTGACACTAAGCACTTCTTTATTCTGATTTAGAAACACATGTTTCTTTTGGGTTGCTTTTCACCATGTACAGTGTAATAAATGAAGAGGAAACTCAAGATGATCAGCAACACAAGCTATTGTATCCAGTCTAAGATTGCCAAAGAAGTGTATTTGAAGCAATTAAAGCAACTGAAGTCCAACCACGACTTCTGACTTGGTCAAAGATTTTGTAAGCATGCATCTCTTCACTGTACTCTAAAGTGTAAACCAAAAACAGATCTGACTGTGAAGCCAGTAGGTCATATGAGGACCAAAGGAACAGTAACCTATCACACCAGTACACTGCTCAGACTATTAATCAAACAGTGACACGACTGGCTAACATATGGATTGTAAGAACCAATCATCAGTCAGAAGGCAACCAGACTGACCAGTGAGGAAGCCTTGGAGACTGACTGTTGTTTATATTTTGTGACTATCATAGCCTCTGCAAAAACACAACACATGGTCAAACATAATATAAGATTTTCACAGCCCTAGATCTTGGATTTTTTTACATATCTTCTTAAGCCAGCATTACAAAACAAAATTGCTTTTTAATGTGGATGATGTAACTGGCCCAGCTTGCCCTCAAAGTTCTTTCCCTCATTGTGGAACCAGCTCTTAAAACATAACAAATTAGATTATCTGTCTGTTTGCAGTATTTGGATGGCCTTCTGCTCACGAATATAACAGCATGGTGAGTCCCTACGTATCATTTTACATGCTCTCTGAAAGAGGGCACCCAAAGTCCCAAAATGGCCAATTTGGGGAGAAAAAAATCTGTGTAGCTAGGCTAATAAAATTGGCATGCATGGAAGGCAGCTCACTAGAGAAAGAGTGTAAGCACTCAAGGAGATGCCATAACAGCACTAACAAGATTGCTGAAAGAAGGGAAGCCCAAAAATTAAGAACTGGTCTGGTGCCAGGAAAGAATTGAAGCATTTATTCAGTTGGAAGGAGCATTAGCATCTGCCCCTGCACTGAAATTGCCACACATGGGAAACCCTTTCCATTTGTGGTGCTTGATAGGTAACCTCCTCCATCACTAGGACAAAGAGTCAGAGAATGTTCCTCCTATGGAGTGGTGGCCTAGAATGCCAGACGAATGCCTAATTCTATAAAAGGAAAACACTACCGTTTGATGGTGGACTGAAAAGATGTGTATATGTGTGTATATATATATATATATATATATATGTATAGGGGTTGGTCAATGAAACTACAACTGAAACATCCCTTTCAGACAGCTTCCTCTTGCGTCCACAATTACTCCTTTGGTTCTTCCTTCATGTTGGTATGCTGACATTACCCTGGATTCCATGGCTCTCAATACAAGGATTTGCTGTCCTGGTCACACACCCAACGAGACACGCACCAACAATTTGTCCACTTTTGAACTCTGATATGTCTCCCATTATGTTGCATGAATTGCAATATTTTATGTGCAGCTGTGCTACCGCTCTGCTAATTCAACCTTCACACTCTGCACTTACTGATGGAATGTGCAATCAGTGAAGATTGGCCATCAGGCTGCACATATATAGGCGTGAAACCTAAAACACTATTTTCGGCAGTGTTTCAGTTACATTGCCCAACCCTTGTATGTCCATGCAGGAGGGAGAGATTCCTTTAAGGATATTTCATAGTTTTCAAATCATTTTGCCAGTTGAGCAAAAACAGGCAAATTTCAATGTGCTACATATGCACAGTGTTTCTGTTCTTAAAATATAGTTATATAAGACAAGCATTTGGTCATTAATACTGAATTCCGATGTTGCCATTATGATGAAGCACTCACCAGGCCAGCTATCTAATGGGTCAGGACGTTGGCAGATAAAGACAAACCTCGTGACCCTGAGAGTTGGTGAACATTTGTAACGTAGGTAACTTCCTTCACAGACGCTTGTGAAGTTCTTCCTGACCTATCATTATTGATTCTCATTGGTTCACTGGCTCACACTTCCTGAAAAGGGGTCATCAATAGGGGTAAAAACAAATAAATACAGTATAACCACTTTATTGTTCCTAAGAGCATTTGATGATACTACCCTGCATTGGCATCCCATTCAGGGTGCACCCAGCCATTTGTTCTATACCACTCCAGGTCCTCCCATGAACGTTACCAGGACAAGCGATTAAAAGATAGATGGATGGGGTACTGCCCTGTTCTAATGTAAGATGCTTCTAATCTGTTTTGTATTTCTGTGCACAGGGAATGTAATCTATAATTATAGCTTGGACATTGCTTAAATAGGATCACATTATTGTTTGTATATTTTTTCAGTTATATAGTTATATGGACATAAACATAGATCTGTTGTCACTTCATATTAAACTTGGCAGTTCTTTTCTCCTGATAGTTCTAAGACTAGACAGGATTGTTCTTGGAACTGATGAGCTGGCTAATTGTTATTGGCTAGCACAAGTATTGATATGCCTTAGCAACAGATATGTATGAATGTGTATGCCAATAAGAGCTCAGAGCACATATTTGATGTCAAATAACCTGAATACCCATTAGTCAAGAAGTTTGATCCTGAGCCTCCGAGATTTCACAGTAATTGAATTGTATTATGCATTATTAAAACAGAAACATTTGGTGCTAAAATTGATTTCAAAATTCCCAAATGACAACCAATGAAAGTGCAGCTCGACTGTTTTAGCTTAGTTTCATACATTGGATTATTAGTATTTCCTCAACACTGATAACTGCATACATGGTTAACTCCACATCAAACTCACACTGAATCCACTTAGATGGTTACATGCCATCATTGTCTTATGATGCACGATTGATTCCTATTGATTTACTGTCAGTTATAGCCAAAAGTTTTTTTTTAATCAATAAACGGTGGAGGGCTGGGGAAAACAACGTAATCTAAAAACCACACTCCACGTGCATATAGTTCCAGCGTAACCGTAATGAGACGAAGTAGCTCTGTTCAGCATTTTGAAAAATGTGCACGTCAAGATGTCCAAAATTATTCATCGCAGTATTAGAGCGACATAAGTTCTTGAGGAAAAACAAAAGACTAAAATAAAACTGGGGAATCTGTACAATAAATAAATAAATAAATCGTTTTTTTTATCATATGTCAAACATCAAGTTCCAAGAAGTTTGGAACCCGAGTACCCCCATTTAGATGTTGGCGTATGCAGGTAAACGGTACAAAATGCTGTGTCTTTGTATTGTTAATGAAGTAAAAATAAGTTGATCACTTTTTGTGTCTGACGGCTTTCTTGTTCATCAGTTCTACATTAATATTTATTTTATAACGCTGCGGAATTACAAACTGCAGATGAAGACATAAGATAAATAGTACCGTGCAAATGATTTATATTTTAAACGAAACTCATTTTATACGGTGCACGATTGCATATGATTGCAATCTGAAAGTGATTGCTATGTCATTGTAGTATAGCGTACTATGTTATTATTATAGTATGATTTCTGAAAAGTTCGTCCGACGAACGTCGTTATACTTGCTGCACGTACATTTGACAAGAACCATTAGCATTTAGGTGAAATAAATAAATGAATCAGCATGGGTGTGCATGCTCGATTGGTGCCGGTTTCGGATGGCGCTTCCCCGGCTAGGTACTGACCAGTCCCGGAATAATGTTACTCTCCCATTAAGGTGGACCCGCTCCCAGTGCGGCTCGGCGGCGCCCCTCCCCCTTTGTCTTTCTGTTCCTCCTTATTATCAGTAGAGGTCGCATGGCATTGAGCGTGGAAAGGAACAAGCCGAAGTGTAACTCCAACTGAACGCATGGATATAAACACTCCTACATGACAAAGCAGACAGGGACAGCGGGAAAATAAAAAGGGAAAAAAACACATGACCTGTCCGCAATGACTAGGGTGTGCGCTCCACGATATGGGACGGCAAACTTAACACTTAGATGCAGCTAACTTACTTTATTCGAGACTTACATTGCTTCTGGCTGCATTTTTCAAACATTTTCGTTTTCTGAAAAAGGGAAAGCAATTTAAAAGGAATACGAATGCAAATATACCAGTCAATCGAGCATCACTCGGTACGAGCCTGCTGGTGCTGAAATTAGACCGCGAACGGATGTGAGTAAAGGGTGCACTGAAAGACTCAACCCCCTTTTTCTTTCTATCCTTCTGTTTCTTTTTTTCGGTTAAACAATAGAGAGAGCGAGCTACATGCACTGAATCTGCTTTCATGCCGTCAGTCTTACGGACTCTGAGATGGACGTGAGATTTTATCCGGCACCACCTTCTACCGTGGGTTCATGTTCATTACCAACTGATTCAAGTTGCCTGAGCTCTTTGGAGTATTACCACTGCAACAAGGTAATTAGGAAATAGCCGAGCTGCTTTTTTTTTTTTAATTGCGCCGTGAGTTTTCTCTATTTGCAAGCTGCCTGGCGCCTTTGCCGTCCGTATATGTTACCATTATTACTATAATTAGTATCATTACTATTTTAATAAACTATGTGTGTGACAGCGTGTCAGTGCTCGTGCATGCAGCGTTCGCTCAGCCCTGCGCTGCCGATCGCATCGGAACCGGGCGAAACTGCAAAGTGGCCGCTGAATGAGCAGGGGGGCAGCCCGAGTTGTTTTTGCGCGGATGAGGGGCTGCGACGCGTTTCTCGGACTGATTGCAATTTCAACGAATATAAAAATGCCCGGAAACTCTAGTCCGGGGTGTCGCTGCCTTCGGAAAATAATTAGGTTGTAGGTGGAACCTCTCTCGGGAGAGAAATGCTGAGTGGAGCAACCGCCTTCTTCAAACAGTGTTGTTTGGGGTTTTTTTCCGAAACGTTGTGAAAATGTAAGGATCAGATACGAGTAACGCGGGCAAACAGTTGTAGGCGAGAGAAAAGCACGCACTGTTACAGTTTGTGCGCCCTGTGGCATTGCCCTGCATGTAACCGATCGCCGACTCACTTGTAGCGTACTTTACCTACACGTGTAGCCAAAACGCACGTTTGAGTCAAGTGCAGAAACAAAGTTATCTGCCTAATGTGACGTTTCCCCGCTCCGATTATACAGTTACGCAGTCCGAACAGTTCCCATGAATGTTTTGCCGCTTCCCAGTCTCAGCCCTCGTCGGACCTTAGATGCACATACATGTCATGCACGGGTTTGCATGATTTCTTCAGATGCAATGCTGGTTTCGCGATACCAAGTACAGTTTATGCATTTCGCCTTACAGTAGTGTGACTATTTTTAGAACCGTTTAATCTTAGTCTTTGCGGTATAAATTAGCGCCGGCTTCAGTTTGTCGTGAGCGGCTCAAAACAACTGGCTACTTAAATTGTACTTTTTAGAAATCAGACCGAGGCGGCAGCGCCTCCCAGCTCCTCAAGGACAATGACACCAGCGCCGGCACCGTATCGTGTTGCCCATCTCGGCGTTGTATACCATCTTTCCCGTCGCAGTACGTAATGAAATCAGCTATGAGTTCACACTGTACTTAAAACGGGTCAGGTTACGTGCTTGTGCTGCTAAACATATAGATTGGAATTCGCGCGTATATTTGTGAATGTTATACTTTCGTCGGATTCTTTTTTTTTAATTTAAGATCGAACTGCTTAGTTGGTATTTCAGACGCACACGAATCGCTTTGGACCGACACACTAATAAATCCCTCGTTCGCGACGGCACTTTTTTCACGTGGTTGATGTTATGTTCCTGCTTTGCAGCTGATCCTCTCCAGGTCAGTTTGCAGAGCTTATTATTTATGTAAAATGGTCGCCCAACATATCGATCTTGTTTGTGGCTTGGGATCCTCTGGCCAGGATCCGCCCAACGGGCGAAAAACTCGGTGCGACTGAAGTTGCACCTGTCGTCCGTCCTATTTTATCTTATTTTATGAGTTTAATTTTGGACTGTACTCACTTTAAGAAAAAAAAACGTCTGATAAATAAATGTAAAGGTAAGATGGTGATCTCGTTTAACAATACCCCAAGAAAATTACAAATTACAAACTAAGCGTTTGTACGTCTGTAACAAATTAGGCTACTTTTAAGCTATCCTTACAGTTATAATACAGGGTTTTAACTTGGGCCCACTCTCGGTAAATAAGATTACCTCTAGAATTCAAAATATAAAATCTAATTTGAAACGATTTTAGGTTATGCTTATCTTTATAATAAACTAACAGTTGTTTATCAGTGTATGATTTGCTGTTGTACTAAGGATACTTAGCAGTTATATATACCAATCCTTATGAATTCTAACATGATTAAAATAGATTTCAATGTACAGTACGACATGATGCGTTACTTGGGTTAGTTACTTTAGCACTAGTAAAACAGAGGGACGAAGGTTAGCTGCGTAGGGCATCCTGCCGCTCACTTCGCAGCGAAACCCTGTTGTTTGTGCGCATGCGTGCAGACCGTAATTTTCCGTGGCGGTAGGTTGGGGAAGCAATTATGTTCATCTTTTTCACTGCGCAACGGGGAAAAAATGCTCAGTTTGCACCTAAAGTAAAAATAAACACTCGAGTGATCCTTGCCCAGTAGAGAAAAACATGGCTTTGTTTTCATTTATTTAATTAAGTACAAAGTATGTTGTATTTCTTAACTTCTACATATCCTAGTCAATACTTTTTGCCCACATTTTTGGCATGTTTTCGTGTTTTTTTTCTTCTCCTCATTTATTGAAAGAAACGCGCCCAGTTGGCGTCAGTAACATAAAGAACTAATTATTTTTGTTTCCACACTGTACGGTAACAGGATCATTTCAGATGGCATTATGGAGAAATACTGCTTGGCATGTTTACTACGCATGGAAGGAGATGCTGTGATGTTCCGTACGTGTTTAGGTTTTGAAGCAAAATGTATATGTTGGTGTGAGAAATACATGAAGAATTTTGCCCTACTTTGCAAGCCCTTAATGATGCCTTTGTTGAAACAACGTCAAAGCTTTATAATTGAAATATGTTTTCAATATAAAGCCTTTAATATACTGTTTGATGCTGTTTGTGCCATTTACGTAACATGTCTTACTAAATCTTATGTTGGATTTTTAAGTGCTCATCTTCAGGACCAACACTTCCTGAAATATGGAGGAATTGTATTCTTTCTAAACTGCTGCATGTTATAGGGAATGAGCAGCCAAAGACACATTTAATTACAAAGGTAATAAAGGTGATTTCTGAGCACTGAGGCTCCCAGTGGAAGATGCAGTATTCGTATTATTTGATCAAGCACTTTCTGGGAGTAACAGAAAAGTATGTAGATGAATCACAGGCCACTGTCAGTCTAATTTATTCCAATTTGACTCTGCTAGAAGTAAATAATGGTAAATGCATTTTTAATGCTGGTAGGACATGCCACAAGGATTGGGCCTTGTATGAGTTTAATGTGTTAGCATGTTGACATTGGAGTATCATCAGGTTGTAAAATAACTCTCAAGAATAGGCGCATAGTACACATACTTAAACTGTGATTCATGGCTGTAGTTATTCCTTTAGTTTTTTTGTGCAATAGACTGCAAGCATGATCTGGGTATTCAGCTTTCAGCACTTTACGGGCAACTAAAAAAGAAAATACAGTATTTATTGTGCTTATGAAACATCTGGCTAGCTATGCATTGTGTGTGGTTTGGTTAATAAAGGCTTTCTCTTTTGCTGCTTTCAATGGCCAAGCATCTGTGTCCCAGCTTTTGTGGTTGCCCATCTTATGAGCTGGCCACGATACAAATAATACCCTGCGATGATTTTTCAGTTTTGTGTTACGACCTGCGTAATAAATCAAAGTATATGTTCATTTTCCGTTGTGGTATAGCTGGGGGTACTGAACCTAAACCTGGAAGAATTTTTTAGCCTTGCAAATAGTACCTCACTAGCTGTTCTTTTGTGCACACTAACCTTTAGGTTATGTCGGACTTGCCACATTTGCAGAAACATGTCGTAGCTTCAAATTAAAAGTTTCGCTGAGTTGCTAAGCTGGAGATTTGGAAGATTACACATATGAAAACAATAAATATGATGTTTGTATTTGATCAGAAATGTTTCCAGAATTCATACTTATAAACAAGTTATACAGAAGGCAGTGCACATGGTAGTATTTGTTGTGTAAGGCTCCCTCAGATAAAAAAAAAAGTTTTATTTTGTTGATGCATCCTCTCTTCAAGTTTCTGAGTGCAGGAGTTTGATGTGTGCATAATGAATAATCTTGAGGTTCATGTAAGTTAACTTATTTGTAAGTTGTGGGAGATAAGGGGGCATTGGACTCTGTATGAAGATTTGCGTCATGTTGCAGAGGTTTGGCAGGACCAAACGTGTGCATCACTTGAGCTTCATGAAGATGGTGCCTGTGAAAGGAGGGCTATGGTTGGGGCCACAGCCTTTGCGACAGGAGGGATTTCCAGCCTTATTTACAGTGGGAGCTACTTTTACGCAGAAAATCTGAGGAGCTGTGCAAATGAGGCAGTGACGGACAAAGTCAAATATACATGTATACGCAAAATGCAAAAAATTCCCTTCTAGAAAGTGCTATGCAGGCTGCAAATTGTCCCCCTGTGGGCTACTAGTAGCTTGTGGTCAACCTGTTGGTGATCACTGCTTTACAGACATGTTATAGAGTTTTCAGTTGTCTGCTTATTCCGATATGTGTTTGAGTGTACGTTTGTACCGGATTTTCCAAGAATTTCCAGGTACTTTGTGCTCATGATATAGCTGGTCTAATCATGCTCGGTCCTTTTTGAATATAGAGCTGCATATAGAATTTCTTTTGTTTTTGCGTGTGTTAAACAGAGACACTACTCACCTATATATTTGTGGGTGGGTGTGTATTTTATTTTATTTTATTGCTTAAATGAAAGGAATAGTGTTAATATTTAATGACATGAAAGGTTTTTCATCGGGCCATTGGTTTGTTGTATTTTTGCTAAATTATTATTTTGTATTATTGAGTAATAAATGGGCAACGGCACAAAATTAATGGAAATGTAAACCATTTGAATTCACGTACTACCGTTCGGGGTTGAATTTTCACTATGCATGTGTAGTTTGTACATAACTGGTAAAATAACGGCGGCATGTCGTCTGCAGGTTGACGTGACAGGAAGTTCCGCATGACATGTTAATGTGTTGATAGAATCATTTCACTGGATAATTACACCTTCTCTGGGAGTTTCTCTTGTTTATTACCATCTTAATAGAATAATTATCCAGCAGATTTAGTATCAAAATAATTATGCACCGTACAGATTTAAATTTTTTTTATCTTTTGGTAATTCCCGAACGTTTGCCGTATTTGCCGTATTGGGAATGGACCACATGGTTGGTTAGGCTTTGTTATGGCTGTCATAGAGATTAGCAAGTAAGTGCCGTAACACAATATGCCCCCGAACTTAAGATGCTTTTTATTGTTATGTTCCTATCTGACATATTTAGGATTCTGGGGAAAATACTTCCTAGTTTTAATAGTGCTCTGAGCTCCAGGGCATATTGAGAAGTGATACTGGTCCATGTTCGAGGAAATTTTGAACAGTTGGCATTTTTGGGGTTTACAGTGAACAGATTGGTCTGGGGCTTACCTCCAGTGGCTAATTGGATTAAATCAAGGCAACTTTCTTGCATCTACAAGTCTCCTGTGTTTCCACTACAAAAAATTTAAATGTGTGAGGATTTGCTCTCCTTTGGACTGCAAGCAGGCCTGCCTCTTCTCCTTCCTCATGACGCCAACCAAGAGCATTTTTAACACTATTTCGTGAAAGAATAATAACATAATTGACATCAAGAATTACAAATTATACATAATTGTTGTCGTTTCTGACAGTTTAATAGTGTGGAATTAAAATATACATCGTAGGGCACACTCTGCTTATACACACTGTAAATATAAAAGCAACTTTCGAGAACAGAAGACATGAGTCATGAATCATTCTCGTCTGTACGCAGGGCCGCATATAACCACTGTCAGAAATTCCATTCCTCAATATAAGAGTTCACTTTTGTGCATGTGCTGACTAGATAATGAGCAGAGAATGATTGAGTGTGTGGGAAGTGAGCAAGTTAAGCAGTTGATGGCTTAGAGGTCCCGGATCATTTTTTAACCATTTTGAAGTCTCATCCGCCGGCTTTCAAGACTCGCTCATTTCAGCACATAGAGTGATGATTTAACAGGCTAAAAATAACATGAAGCTATGTAATTACTGTAAACCTTGTGCTGCTAAACTCATCTAAAATGAGGTTGGGTGAGGCCTTCGTTAATTTCGGTGGTAGGCCACTAAATTTTATATATAAGTCAAAATACGATGTCAGGTTCTATAAAGATGCATACTGCATACATTTGAACGCTACTAGCTTATAATATTACTCAATAACTGAACTTAAAATTAATCATTATAGGTGCAATTAACGTAGCTGTTTTCCATGTTTTAAAACCAAAAATAGCATACATTAAACACAGGAAGGGTTTTCTTTGGATTTCAATATATACCTCATTAACTGTACATTAGATTTATATATGTATTTTATATAAGTAGAATGTATTTTAACCTGCCAAAATGTTCTTCTCCCCCCCCCCCTTTTTAACCATGACTTGGGCCTCAGAAAATAGGTTTGCTATTTCCACACAACTGCAGTATGCCACAGAGGAAATGCTAATTAGGTAGGAATAATCAGGCCCGGCCTGACTAGCTGTGCTGGCGTTTACTGCAGTCATTCGTCTGTTTCTGCTGACTGAGGAATCTGTGCACCATTGCTATTCATAGTCGGACAGAGTGAGTCCATTCAGATAATGCAGAAAGGAATGCCGTTAGGATAGGCTGCCGAACGGAGTCACTCTGGGTTGTTCTTTTATTTTTTGTGGTTTTAACATTATAAACGTCCTCCATACAGTCAACAGACATATTTAAGAATAAAAAAATAGAACACAGTTGTAGGTTGTTGTGTTTTTTTTTTTTACATCGCAGAGTATTGCAAACATTTTAAACATCAAAAGTGTGCAGGTTTAGCAGTTCCTGTTATTAATCGAGACTATAAACACAAAAGGCCCATGCCTCATGGCAATGACAGGATGAATTTGTTTTTATTTTATAAAAAAATGACTTGCTCTTTTGCTGTCTTATACACAATGCATGTAGGCTACTTTGTGTACGTGCTTGTCGAGTGGTATGAAAGCACTTGGTATGACTAAATAATTAATTCTCAGAATTAAAGATAAATTGCTCAAATGAAGACTGTAGATGTTACAGTAGTGTTGGGGTAAATTCATGGGCTTGATCCTCATAAATGTATGTATGACTCACTGAACTAAGCATCCTCAGACGACACTTCATACAGTACAGAAATAAGAAGCACGTCTTAGGATGCAGAAATATAATTGTATTTTGTATTTTGAAAAGGTGTCTGGCCTATGGTTACAGCGAGGCGTTCACTACACTTTGGGTTGTTCGTTAAATTTGTTATTCAAAGTTTGGGACGAGTGCAGGGACAATTTGATTTTCTGAATCCCATTGTCCTGTCATGTGTCACAGTGGAAACAACAAAAGCTGGCAAAATATAACTATCACATGCAGCAATCTTATCTATGTGTCTGGGAGTCTGTGCTTACTGAGCGAGCGACATGCTCATAGAGCGTCATGGCAGAAACAAGGGCTGTCCTTATGTATTTCATGTGTAGATAAGACCACTACTGCTCTAAGGAAGGGTTTCTACTTTTGATAATGTTTTATGGCCTTTAAATGTCAAAGGCAACATATTCACCTTTTCCTTATTCCTCTCTTTCGCTATAAAACACACACAAAAAATATATTAGCTTTTATTGCTAGAAGTTATTACTACTTGTACTTAAATTTCTACTGTGTTTTTCCCCCGAAAGATCTGCCTGGAAATTAAGCTTTTTGTATCAGCATTTTTCTTATAATTAGCGGGATAGACTTCTACCATGTCTTCCCTCGGGTCTCTTCGCGAATTATGTTTGTCGTTATTGTCTGAGGCCTGCTGCGTTTTTAGGAAAAGTGAATAATATTTAATTAACAAATTCAGCACGTGTTGCGATAAACTGCTTTCCATCGAGTTTTCATATTCTCGCGTGGGAAACCAGGACTGATGCTGCCGTGTTAAGTTTTCCATTCGACTATGCAGTAACTTGGCTCTGTCCTCTATGTTTAACTTAGGTTCAGTGATGGTGCTTCAGCATTTGGCAGAGGGCTGGAATGGCCATTAATCATCATTCAGCTTGAAAAAAATATTTACTAGCTCTTCTTAGATTATTGCCTCTGTTAATGCATTTTCTGAAAATAAAAAGAAGAAACAGTGGATTGTTTTAATTTGGGCAAGATGTATGGATGTTACTGTAGGTGTTAGGAATGAAAAAAAAAGCTTCGCAAGTGTTTTCTGGAGGGAGACACGGGACAGATCAGTGTACCTGATAAGGGAAAAAGAATTGCAGGGAAGTGTTTTTTATCTGTCCCACTGAAGAACAGGAACTGCTAACATGGGAAATTAATTAGCTATATTTTTTTGTTGCACCATGCATTAATCAGCTCTGGAAAAGAAATCCTAAAAATGGACAATCAAGCGAGTACAAGGCCCGAGTCTACTTCTTAATGCCGCATCAGTGGCGGTGAGAGAGATAGCGGCGTGCTAATTAGGTAACTTGGCAGAGGGATGAGTGTCTGCTGCCTGCAAGTGGGCCGTTACTTTGACGGAACCTGCTTCAGTGAGACTCCTGTTAAATAAGAACTGTGCTCCTCTGGGGCATATGGGCTGTGCTCTTAGCACAACCTGCAGCCAAATACTTCACAGGCTCTGCCAGCACCTACTGAGAAGCTGACTCGTGGGTATTCCATTAAGTGCTCATTATATTTGGTAATAGTTTTTTTTTTTACTGCTAGGCAGAGGAGGAGAAAGGAGAGAAAAAAAAACAACTAATTGCTCACATTTGCATATTACCAACCATCTGCATCTGTTGAGATGCAGATGCCTCGCATCCACACTTTAGCCCCCAGTTGGGGGGGGGGGGGGGGGATGTAAACATTTCGTCAATGTTGTTATTGCTTTTTTTCCTGGGATCGTTGAAGGCAGCGGTAGTCATTTAAAGCAGGATAGAAATAACAGTTGTGGGTTACGTTCATTTCTGGGACGATAGAAGAGGCAGGTAAGGAAAGGCAGCACTGGTACTGAAGTACTGAAGTCCAAAGTCAGGTTAAGTTCAGGGCAAAGACGCTTTGTCTGTGTAACATGGGCCTTTAAATATTGCTTTTTTTTAATTGCACAATGCTGTAATATTACGACTGAATCCCTTCACTGCGTTGGTAAAGTTTGTTGTAGGTGGGATATGCACAGGTGAGCTGCAATGCAAATGAGCTGATTTAGCATGCAGAGCATGAATAAAGGGTTAGGATTTTTTTTTTCCTTGTAGGGGGTGCTTGCAGAAGAGAGGCGTACTTGATTAAATGTATTGAGAAACCTATAGGACCGGTTCATTTTTTAAATAACCACCCTGACACACTGACACAGCGCAGCATGAACACTAACAAGGTGATTAACGATGGGTCTCTTGTCTCGGTAATTGGTTAACTTTAATCCACATCTTTAATCCAAACCTAATCCTGGTCAGTTCTTTTTCCTTAGGCATTTGATGTTAGTTGCAAACTTCACGTTCTGTTTAACAAAACTGAAGCACCTTGTTTCTTCTTTTTTTCACCAGCTAGACAATAAATGTTATGTAAAATAATGTAGAAATATTTTCCCCCTCAAAGTGTCTCACGGAGATGTGAGAGGTTTTAGTGGTTTTGCTGTTTTTGAACATGCCCTGGCGCTTTTCATGCCTAACATTTTTCAGAAATCAAGAGTGCATCACGCAGGTACCCTGTTATGAGTGATATGAGATGTTAGTTTCATTATTACGCATGGACCGCTTGTCTTTTTTGGTTGTTAGAGGCTCTGCAAAGTTTAGAACGTTTCCTTCCTTTCGAGCCACTTTCTTTCAAATGGTGTCAAATGTGAGTTTTGGTCACACACTAACACGCTCGGCAATTTCTTTTAAAAAGTAAACTAGCTTGCACTTTAGTGCGCCACTTAAAATTCATTCACGTTATTGCATTTTATTTTTGTCCTAGCCTATTCTTTGTGTTTTTGCTGGATCCTAGCCTGACGATACGTATGTTTTATTATGCATAATATGGGTAATGCGAGGATGCAGCTATGGCGCTCAGCACAGAGCTACCGGGCCCTTCACCCTCCCTGCTCAGTTTACGTCAGTCGTCTGTGCCTCTGTACCGTAATCAGTCGTCTGTGCCTCTGTACCGTAATCAGTCGTCTGTGCCCCTGTACCGTAATCAGTCCATCCAGCAGATGTAGTAACTTGAAAGAAATTTTTCGTCAGATGTCCGTTTCATTTCCATATGGGCAGCTACTGCGTGACCCCAGCAGAGAGATGCTGAGGTGCATAAAGCTGAATCCCCCACACCATGGATGCCAAGTGATGGTACACAGAAATGAGTCTCCAAAGTCCTCTTTAAAACTCTTTTCTTTTTGCACCAGTAAAGTGACTCTTCAATCCGGGATCGCAAATAAAGGCTGAACCAGATCCTCAGAGTATAATTTCCATTTATTCGGGTTATATGGATTTTTCTTTACAGAGGACTTAAGTTTAAATTACTTTTGACAGATCAGTACTGAGTTTTTAATATTGTCTCCTTAAAATAGAGGTCATTATTTTTTATATTATCAAGCCTTATTTTTCAGAATAATCACGTGCTGTCTGTGCATGACAAGAACAATGACCAGATTAAATGTTATCTGATGAACTATTTTCAAAACAATATGTAAAACCTGCAGAGTGCAAGAATCTGTTTCCAATACTCGCAGCATGTTATCTGGACATGATGTTTGGGGCTCTTTCGCTGCCTAGAAGAAAAGTAGATAACTAAAAGTTACTCTTATTTATTATGGGTATTGTTGCTGTTATTGTTATGACTGCAAAGTTCCTGCCCCATACGTACGACTCGGGATCCGTTTGAATGGAAATGAAGAAATAGCCTAGTGGGGGGGAGGAGAGAAAATCACGGGAGAGTCTGGGCAAACATCAGCGTTCTTCTGGGCAAACATCAGCGTTTTTCTGGGCAAACATCAGCGTTCTCCTGGGCAAACATCAGCGTTCTTCTGGGCTTCTGAAGGCCTGTGGCCAGCAAAGAGACCCTGAAACGGCAAGCTTCAGGAACAGCCATCCCAAGCCAGGTCATAGCTCCCTGATCACCCCTCCCCTCTGTTCCCCAGGCAGTGCCTGGGGGGGGGGGGGGGGGGGGGGGGCAAACGCTGGACCGGAGCCACGGAGCGTCTGATTAATTAAGGAGATGGGATGATCAGCCATTTAAAAGCTAATTTGACA
>JAODKN010000127.1:123939-137789 GCA_026774425.1 Petrocephalus zakoni | reverse complement strand
TGGCTGATTGAGAGGTCATCCCAAAAACCCGCACCCACACCGGCTCTCCATGGATCAGGTTCCCTACCCCTGCTATAGAACCATCAGGAACTGGCGCAATGAAAGCGAGCCTTCATCCAGCTGTAGCTTACAGGTAACGTTAAGGATGGGTATGAAAACCATCATTGATTCTGACGGAGCAGTTTCGTTTATTTCAGTTTATAAAGTTTGTTTATATTTAGGGTGACCAGATAATCCATGTCATCGTGGACACTTTGAGCTAGGACTGGATTTGTAAACTATCATATCAATTAAAAGGACCTGGATTTTGCTTAAGCGCTACATTCTTGCTGTGTGCTGATTGGTCGGTCTCCTATAATCATGCACGTGTCACTAATGTTAATATGAAACAGCCGGATGAGTCTTTCAATCAGGGAAAGAACCTAGTCAAAGCACAAGAAGAAATTAACTATTTGACCAAGCAAAGGAGCTATTCAGGTTTAAAGTAGTTTGTAAAACCTGGTGTAACTCAAAGTGTCTGGGATGACATGGATGGTCACCCTATTTATATTGACAGGTTTATATCTTCAGATTACAGGTCTGAGTTCTTGGCTTGTAATTACAGTGTGTGTATACGTCACGCATGCATGCAGAGCTGTTAACAAAATAATGGCACCAGCACGTGAAAAGGACTTCGACTTTAATGTAACAATCACAATGACAAATGTAGCTACAAAGGTGAGAAGCATTATGCTGAATTAGCAAAATGTGCTGAAGAAGATGTCTGACAGTCACCATATCTATATGTGAGTTTTCAAAGTAACACAAGGCAACTATATGAGTTCTAAAGAGGTCGAACCTCTTTATTTTCTGTCACAAGAATGGCTAAATTCATTAATGTCAAGGGGAAAGGTCTAAAAAATGACAGCATACAGTATCAAACACAAACGACATTGTCAGGGAGTACGAATGGACACAATTCCAGGCCTCCCAACAGACATTTAATGGGAAAATTGCTGATACATTTGGAAAAAGTAAGAGATGCCTTCATCCCACAATGTGTGGAATCTGTAATGGTATGGGTGGCCTTCGCGTAGACCATATGCCCCATGGGGTACAAACACTACTCCTTCATTCTGTTGCTATATTCCAATCTTATAATGGCTAAGCAAATTCAAGAGTGGCTTTTGAACAGCAGGATGAAGCTGAATCAATCATCAGATCTGAACAATGCTGAACAGCAGCAACGTGTGAAGTAGATGACCAGAATTTGTTTGGAATGATATTTATCTATTGCTAGGTATGTCCATTGTTACATCCAACCCCTATGTATATGTATATATGTACGCATATATATTACACTAGTAAAAAGTAAAAACAGAGTAACAACGTGGCTTTCAAAAGTCATGCATGCAACGTGTTTAGCATGGCAGTAGCGGCATTTTGGCATGTGTGTTCTTCATGATGGACGTTAAACACAGTCCCAAAGCTGGCGTCTACCATCCTCAAGGTTAACAGTTTTGCTTGGGAATTTATGACATTGTATAAAGAGATAACCAGAGATGTTTATCACATTTGCTTGACATGGAAATTGCTGTCAGAGAAGATCCTCTGCCAAGTGGGTTTCCAACATAATCACATTACTGCTAGTTGTTGGTTATTAAAATATTCTCGCGGTCCAATAATGTTGTTATACCTAAATAGAGGTTTCCTCCAAATGAAAACAGCAGTTGATGACAATTATTCCCCCAGCAGACATCCCAGCAGATGTACAGACACACTAAGGAGCCGTGTGGCATGGAGATTTTAATTTACTGGCAACAATTGCCTGTGACAATTTAATGATTCTTTTAAAAAAAAGACACAGTGCTCTCTGGCAACGAGCTGTCAAATAAGTGAAATTTAATAAAGACACTGCCTTCCTGTTGGTTCTTGACGTGTCTGTATCATGTTCATAAATAGTCCAGAAAAAGCAAAAACAGATACATGTAATGATTAATTTTTTAATGTTGAATTATTTATTTAAGCCCGCAAAGTGTATAAAGCGTACAAAGTGTATAAAGTACAGAGTGCAAAGGTTTCTATGGTAAACCTGCAAAGGAACATTCACCCATTCTTCTGTGAGGTAATAATTCACAGACCTACATTTGCATAATGACCCCTTTATTTTATTTTTTTATGGCTTCTGAACATGACATTATATATTTTTTCAAGCATTTTCATATTTTCTTGAAACCTGGAAATTTGTCAAGTGAACATGAACTGTCTAATTTCATAAATGTCACCTGTTTGTTTCATAAAGGAATCCACATATGTGGACCAGAATAGTATATACATTTTTTTAGCAGGGTCATTTTTCTGTCACGCTGTCATGTTTTATGGAGAATGTTTGCACATGGTAACAGTTCGGTGGAACATAAGCACTGAAAATTTTGGAAGACATAAGATTATTTGCCTAGTACTACCTTAATCATGAAGGCAGCATTTGATGGAGAAAGACACTGGATTCTGGATTGAGTGCAAGACTCCCCAGCTATTGACAGTTCCGGTTCTGTACCTCCCCTGGGTCTAGTTCTGACCCCTGCAAGTAGAATGTGAGGGGGTTAGGAATGCTGCCAGCATTTTAAGCAGTGGTTTTCCATATTCATTTGGCATTTATTACAATAAAATAGTTTAATCTACGTAAATGTGTGGTGCTAATAGAAATATTTATGATGTCTATATATAAACACAAGTTATTTGTATTTTGAGAAAGAGGAAGAATGCATTTGATTAAGAACCGGACATGTATTTTACTCGGCTAATGTTCTTGCGTGCGCTTTACGTTAGCTACTTCCGTATACCTGATTGATGTGCATTTGACTGGCTTTTACCTGCTCCTTCAAGGAGCTGGGTGTCAGAAAGGTGGCACGCCTAGATCCCTGACAAACAATTCAAACTTGGCCTGAAGAAGATGGTCCATAAATGTTTTTCAAGGCTGAATGGCACACGCCTGAGGTCACGCTGGTGCCCCCGTGCCAGGCTGTAGCCAGCGAAGGCACGTAACGGCCAATGCTGCATTTCAGTGCGATTAGCGCCCCGCTGTGCGCACTGCCGTTCGGCCTCGGTCACATAACGAGTTCCACTTGTTAAGCCGACGTGATGCTAATCCCTTAAAAAATAGAATTACCTTCATGTCTTCAGGCTTACCTTTCTCCAGTTCCCAGGAATCCATGGAGAGAGAAAATGTTGCCTATGAGATGGAAAAATGCCCCCGGGGAGTTGTATGAATCTGCCTTCTACTAACTTGAAAAGGCAATAAGTTGCATTTGATCTAGATTCTTACCGCAGTAAACATGTTAACTGATTGCTGTTGCTAAGCGAGTCTGGCTGCAGTAATTCCCGTTTAGTCTGTCACTGGCGATACTGTTTGTCTTAGTACAATATTAATATGTAAATTTAGGATTTGGAGTCTTCAGAATGTAATACTCTTTAGTGTCAAAAGAGTACAAACTGTGCATTAATAAGGCCCTTTTAGGAAAAGTGAATTCGGGTAATAATGACCCAAATAATGCAAGAAAGCATGGCAGGGTTAAATTTTTACTGTGAATCCCTGTTCGTGCAATCATATGTTATTTCTGTATTTAGGTTCGAGTCAGTTAATAAATAGTCATGTGAAAAGTTAAAAGTGTGAAACTGTGAGCCGAGTCACCCTGCATGTAAGTCAGATACAACCCAACTGTAAATCAGTAGATAAATGGCTTTGGTAATGTGTGAACATTTACCATTGGTTTCTGTGCACGGGGCTGCTTAACACAAGGATTAGGGTGCCATCCTTGACTTTTTTGGTTGGTGAAGGGATATATATGGTTGTGTGGCTGTTGTGAGGTCATTATCTCTGCTACAGTTGCCTAGTCGCTGATAATGACATCACAGGCACCTATGATGTCACAGACAGGAAACAAACAGAGATGACATGGACGTGGGATGCTTAGCTGATGTATGAGAATTTTGGGGGCTTGCTTGGTCTTAATTTATAATATATTTTTTTGTTCACGGGTAGTGGTTTGCTTATGGACTTCCTTTAAACTTCCTTAAACTTCATCCCTAATGAAAAGTAATGCGTGCATGAAAAAAAATACACTTAAGAACACAAGAAAAGATGTAATTGTTACAGTTGAAAATCGAGGTTGAAATTAAGCCGCTGCTCTGCATCTTCTGGTGATTGTTTTGCTGTGACTCATGACTGATTCACACCTTTTTTTGTTTTTTTTTTAGAGGAAATGTTTTGCATATCACACTGTGTGATTCCCTTTCCTTTAACTGGGCATGGCAGGACTCAGGCATGAAAAAAGGCCATCTAGCCTTCATAGGCGGTGCTTATTTCCTTAGCATGGTCAAGCGATCATGTCTCAGCCCACTCTCACTTTCCTCTCCGTCTCCCAGTAGCTTCTCAACTGACATGACATCCTCGCGTTTGGCCAGTTGTGCTGTTGTGATGTTCTTCGGTAATGTCTTATCAGTAGACCCTATTTTAACTGGAGCCCCCACAATTCGGTGGCCTAAAGCCTCTACTGGTTACCTGCACACCTTAATTTCAATTTAAAAAAATCAGCATCAGACAAAACAGTTTCTATTTTACACATTTGATACATCTTTTTTATACAGCTGTTATCTCATCACTACTGGTGAAATATGTATGTTGCCATGTTTTCTTTAGACATATGCCAGGTACATGCACAGACAGATTCTCACAGTCAGGACAACGACACCATTGCTTACATTGTATTAACGTCTACGATTCAGGCGAGGTCCTTAATGAATCAGTATCAAGCACACAAACACTCTTTTAAACCAGAGACTTTGTCTCTGATGGAACATGTGAGGTTATTCTCTGACATGGGCAAACCAGACTTAATGCTGTAGCCACGGCTGTGGGTATGACCCTGTGCAATACGTCTTGTGCCTATTAGCCATGGGTATGAACCTGTGCAATACGTCCCGCCTTGTGCCTATTAGTCAAATCTAGTTTTGGTCATGGATGCTTCCATAGGTAACCCTGGCTTCGCACTTGCCAGCTTGGAGGCTCAAATCCCAGCTGACTGTTTTTCTTTTTGGAGTTTGTTCTCCCTGTGTTTCTGTGTGGGTTTCCTACCACCGTCCAAAAACATGCAGTTAGGTAAATCAGTTTGTGTACCCTGTGATGGACAGGTGTCCCATCCAGGGAGGTCTGTGCCCTCTGCCCTGTGTTTCCTGGGACAGACCCTAGGCCCATAGTGACCTTGCACTGGGTAAACAGTATGATAGATGCATATTTTTAGCATGATGACAGAGATGCATGCCTTTGGCACATTTAATAGACTCAGCTTTTTGCTGGTTTGGGCATTTTGCTGCACATGCATTATATACTCATGTAGATATTGCACATAGGTGAATTTACAACCCATGTATTTATAATTGTGTAGCATCAAATTGTAAAATGCACGACTTTGTCTGAGTATGTGTATCTGTGGTTGAATCTACTGCTTTCCAACCTGCTGCTACTGTTAAGTCTGGCTGCTGCTGTAATGAGAAGATGCTGTAGTTGGGCTTCACAAACGTGTTAAGTTAGCAGCTTTTATACATCAATTGCATGAAGCACAAATTATGTTCTGTACAAACTTTTGAGATTTCACATTTGTTTTGTTTGCTAGGAGATATTATCATTATTCATAATTTCACTCATACAAGGTGACACACGGACTCTGTTCAAGTCTGAGAGCTCTGCTGCTGTCCGCAAAAAACATATGACATATCCCCACCTCACCTCCCTACTAGGAGAACAGGATGATGGAGAATGTTTGATTTCCGTGGAACACCAAGTGGATGCATGATCTTATGGTCGACACTTCATCTTCAGCTCTGGGGTCAGAGCATAGTTTCCCAATTCTCCTTGAAATTTGTGAGAGATGATCAGTTGGAATGTCAGTCAAAATTCAACACAACCGCAGTCTTAAGTGTTTTTTTGCAGCCCAGAGAGAGAGTGAAGGTTTATGTAACAAGCTGGATGAGAGGGCAAAGACCACAGCTGGCAATGAAAAGGAGGATGATGGTGCATTTATGTTTGATTTTAGGTAATTGAGCTCTCTGCCGCCTGGTCTCTGACAGCCATCCGTCTAGCTTTTGTTGAAGAGCGAATCCATAGTGCTGTTGATGAATAGGGCCCCCGGCTTCTCATTCTCATCACCGATACGGCTGGCTTGTCCGGGAAGCACCTTCATTGGCTGCAGATGCACCTGCGCCAAGTCATGCAAATCGGGCAAACAGAAACCTTGCGTAACGGCCGCTGGAAGTGGGCCGCGGGAACGCCGAGGGGCGGAGTAACGCTTAGAGTAAGAGGAGTGCAGCCCGAAGAGGCGAGCTGTTTGAAATGTCGTTGGAGAGGAGAGAAATGTCAAAGTGAAAATGGCAGGAAATGTGACAAGGAAAAAGCTGTCATGGTACTCTGGGGCGGGGAGTAAAAATAGGCCATTGGGCAAGAGAGCCGGAAATCAGTGGACTGTGGCTTGTAGTAGGAATTTCTTCTGGAGGCCAGAGATAAGAGACTTAACTCTCTCCTGTCTGAAATTTCAGCTCTCTGGCTTTTCTGTGTGTGACCCCCCCCCCCAAGCCTCAAATGGAGGCGACTAATGCAGTTGAGGGAAAACGGTAAACTCCCCAGAAAAGACGAGAGGGGTTATCTCCCAAAGTACAGGTATTTCATTCCCAGCCAAGCCGTGACCAGCTTCTCAGTGGCCTCCTGGATTTTATTTTGATGGAGAACCTGAATGAAGCCTCCAGCGTGGACAATGGGGTTCTCAACATCGAGGCCCGCCTTTGGTCGTGAAGCCGGTAAACATGCAGAAATTGCGACGGCATCTGCAGTGCGCATTTATGTGGTACAAGTGGGATAATAAGCGCCATCTTATCCAATAATCCTGTACGGAAGTGGCAGAGGTGGCTTTGGGGTACCAGAAATTGTGTATCCCAGAGCTCCATGAGGCATGGGGCATATGGAGCGCTGTAAAGGATTGAAATAGCAGTAGCTGCAGCAAATTACAAACATTTGTGGCTTTCTTAAAATTCTTTGCAAATACACCTAATTTCAGGCTATTTACAGGTTTTTGCTTTTACCCTTTTTTTGGATTAATTTGTTGGTGCGATGAATGAAAAATTCTAAGCTGAATTTGACAGATATTTTCACATGTCATTATCTGGGACAAGCGCTATTGTGCTAAAGCAAGTTAGAAATTTGGAACATGTTTGAGGTCCATCTGTTTTTAATCGATTTAATGTGGCAAAACTTACAGCTTATTGGAACTGCACTGATTCATGTAGAACAAAATTCAGACAGAACAAGAAATGGTTTCAGATATGGGGACACAGTGGCTTTGAAGTGCTTTATTGCTGGATAATGTACCGGGTGGAGACAGGGATACACAATATTTTTAGTCGCTATCAGCATAAGCACATGTCTGTCCTAATCTGCACATGCAGTTTGCGTTTGATTTAAAATCTGACGGAGCCTTTCATCAATCTTCATGACCGAATATATCTAGTGAATTTTCCAGATGGCAGGAAACATCAGAAATGTTTAAGCGATGTAATGCATTTTATAATTTGTTTTTGGGGAAGAAAAGAAAAACTCATTCTACAGAAATGATGAATCTTAATGACGGAAATACTCTCTTCTGAGGCCTTGAAGATGGAATGCCATCATTTTCTCTGTAATAACACAAAAGGATGGAATGGAACTAAAACTCAAGAATTACTAGTGCTGCAGTAAAATCCACTTTTGTACTATTATTGTATAATTATTCTATTAATATTATCATTGTCGTCATCATGGCCATTATGATTATCATTATGTTTTTCTAGCCCTGCAATAAAACCATCGCAGCCCCTGAGTGACAGATGGGGCCTGGTGTAAATTTCATTTACCCTGGACGCCATTCTCTTGCCATTTCCGATAGCAGGGGGGGTGGGCTTTATCACATCGAAGCTTGTAAATGAAAAGATGATGAGGCGGTTTCTGCTCTGCCCGTTTAATCTGCCCCCGTGGTATGCCATTAGCTGGCTAATAAGAGCTGTCCGTAGAGCCTGGGGGGGTGGGGGGGCACCTCTAACAAACTCTGACACACTCGTTAGTTAGCTCGAGGCTCTCCCCCTCGTCCTCCACCATCGCTGCTGCACGCTGCCCATACCTACACCCCCATAGTGTAAAACATGACAGCGTCAGACCACAGTTCTGTGTTCGGTTGATATAGTAACAGGTTATAAATAAATGACTGAATGAATAAATGAATAAACAAATAAGTGGCACATGGCCATGGGAAGTAGCTGTGGGTTCCCATTGGAATCTCTGTGCTGGCACGGGTTCCTCCTGGGTACCCTCCACTCTTCTGCCCATGCTTTCCATGGCCATGGGAAGTAGCTGTGGGTTCCCTTTGGAATCTCTGTGCTGGCACGGGTTCCTCCTGGGTACCCTCTGCTCTTCTGCCCAAGCTTTCCATGGCCATGGGAAGCAGCTGTGGGTTCCCTTTGGAATCTCTGTGCTGGCACGGGTTCCTCCTGGGTACCCTCCGCTCTTCTGCCCAAGCTTTCCATGGCTATGGGAAGTAGCTGTGGGTTCCCTTTGGAATCTCTGTGCTGGCACGGGTTCCCCTTGGGTACCCTCTGCTCTTCTGCCCAAGCTTTTCATGGCCATAGGAAGTAGCTGTGGGTTCCCTTTGGAATCTCTGTGCTGGCACGGGTTCCCCTTGGGTACCCTCTGCTCTTCTGCCCAAGCTTTCCATGGCCCAGGATGGTGTCATGAAAATGGCTAATAATAATAGTAATGATCTGAGCTTGTTCTTTGATATACAGCCTAAAAATGCAAGTATATCAATAAAATTTTTGCCATCAGCCATACCTGTACATATACATGTCAGGACCAGTCAAAAATCTGGACACACCTTCCCATAGAAAGGTTCTTTTATACTATTCATTACAATTTAGAATAACTATAAAGGCATCAAAACTATACAGATATGGAGTTATGCACTGACCAAAAGAATATGAAACAAAAAAATTATAATAATTTGTTGGGGGGTGGGGTGTTCAGACTTTGGATTGGTGCTGTACGTGGAATATGACCTGTTGTGTGCCACGACTTTTAGTGGCTCAAATAACATGACTACCTTGTATATATTTTGATGATTGTTCCTTTTTAAATATACTAATGAAGAAAACCAGTTTTATTTAATATTTATATTTAACTGACCAGAGGCCTACATTTGTTCTCAGGTAACACAAATATACATAATTTTATTCATAATATTTGTCAGGAATAACTATCCACATTAATAAGTATGCCTTATAAAATAATATAGATTTAGCAGAAAGCCAGCTTGCTAAGACCCATATAAATGCCACATTTGGTTGCTAATGGTTCGTTTAAATAGCTTGTGAATAACTCACTATAATAAAAACCCAGTATTTTTATTTTTTGACTGATTATTGGAACAGTAATACTTAGAAAATAAAAAGGCTGTTTTAGTCGGAAGCTGTGTGTTCTTCCCTTCTTTGATTTCCCTGCTGCTGTTAGTCAGACCCAGTTTTGAGTTTTATGTCAGCTCTTTCAGTGTTGTATTTTAAGCACCAAAACAAAAAAGGAAATTGATTTGTATCAGGAATTTCCCATTTTAAAAATAATCGCCATTTCATTCCTCTTGCTTAATCTCAACACTGTTTAAGCAGAAAAGGACAAAACGGTTTTTTTTTGTGTTAACAAGAGAAAGTAGATCATTATAATCATCCATGAACAAGGTCTGGCGGAGCGTAACACTCAGTGTACCTTTAAAATGGCAAATATAGTGCTCTGTGGCAGAGGAAGCTCAGTCGACATGTTTGTAAAGATAATGCTGGCAGACCTACTGACTTTTTCTGCAGGGACTCCCCCCGGCAAACACCAAAGCAAACAGAGAGAGCACTGAAATCACACAGCCGATCTCTCTGCAGCACCTCGCCGAACAAAAGGCCAAAAAAAATTAATAGTCAAGGGTCTTTAATAGCAGAGCACAAAAAGACCTGGCATTGTTAGCTCCCACCCCTGTTATTTTACTGGGTGCCTGAACATACTGTAGGTCTTATGGAGCCCATTTCATTTCATTTTTTAAAATTCCCATCACCCACAACTTCATTTGAATTATATCAGTGCAGTGTGAGCGTTCCATTATGCAAATATAATTAACTCCTCTGCTTAGCCATTTTGTATCAAGTTACAGGTGATGTAAAGCTGTTACATCAATAAGTGTTTATCCATCTGCCTTTCATAGCTATTATCCAGTACAAGGGGAGCCTAGAGAATATCACCAGAGGTTCCAACCACCCTATCTATTATGCCAGTATAATCTGGGCTCCTGTCCAGAACAGATTCTTCAGACTGATGCACAGACCCAAGGGCAGGACTCGAACCCCCAACCATAGCAAGGCTACATTATAGTGTTCCTCCCTGAGCCACCATTTAGTGAACCAGACTTGGACTAACACAGCTGTCTTCACCTGGAAATCTAAACGCCAAGGAGCAATGCGATTAAAATGTGAAAATATTACATAGTCTTTTGGTGATGTGTGAGGAAACTTTGGCGTGGATTAAATAATGAAATTGGCCACATGTTGATTTGGTGGTCAACATCTTCTGACCAAAACCCACTGGCTGTCTAACAGCCTTGCAAAAAACGTAAGGTTGTTATGTTGAATATTTTCAGCTGGGCATCCCCCCCACCACCCCTTTTTCTGCTGGGGGTTTAAATTTCAGTTTCAGTTTTACTGGCAGATGGAATTGTTTGCGATCGTGTACGAGTGAAAATGTGAATCACTTAACAGCGGTTTAGAGAGAAGCCAGCGTGCACTCTCACTGGTTCCCCTCGATATCGTCAAAGAGAACAAGGACGTTCAGCTGGGATGGCGTTATCTCTCTGCTCTCAGTTACATAATCCTTCAGCTCACTGGGAAGGCGGTCAGCTGGCAGATTGTGCAGGCAGTTAACCGAGAGCGTAAGGACTATATTTAGAGGCGATGAATAACTTGACCTAGGAGATGCCTCCAAGGCAAAACTGATGCACTTCGTGCTCAGATTCTCCATCGGGAGTAAATTGGCGGGAAGAGGAATCCTAGGATAGGACCAGCTTTCCAAGATGAAGCGAGGCTCCCCTGCATGATAATAGCTTGGGACCCAAGAACACGGAGGGCCTGTTACCAGAACATTTCAGAGTGCAGAAGCCAAACGTGATGGAATCTCTGCAAAAGTGTGCCGAGCTCCTAGTAATGAGCGAAGTGAAACATGGCGCTTCCAAGTAAAACGGTTTTTATAGCACTTACAACTACCATGAAACGGGGTGTAATTCAACATAACGCCAAGGGTGAGAACATATCTCTTCCCATGAAGCACATTTCGTTTAGCTGTAACGCGTAATTGTTATGTGCACTAGTGTGAAAGCACTTACATGTCACTTTCGTAGTTTTACAGTGGTGGAAGCTGATTTGAAGGTTTGTGCAGTTGCGTCGTCAAATGGCTTCGCTTTCAAAAACAGACACTGAAGCCTCCCCAGGTTTGACAGCATTGCAGTGGGGTGCAGGACCCCTAAGCTGAGCTGCGAGTGTAAGCCGTGGCGCTGTTCGCACCCCGACAGCACGGGACCATTGAGGAAGACCCCAGGGAGCCGAAGATGGGCGGCTTTTGTTTACACGCTTCTCGTAATCTCAGCTCACGTTGACGTCTGAGTCACTGGCGATCGCTCTCCACAGTGCTGCGCAATATGAGGCCTCCACCTCCGTAACTCAATCGTAGACGGAGGCAGTCGCAGCACAGCGGTACCCTTTAAACTTACAACCGCAACAGCCACAGTGCCACAGCTAACACTTAATCTGCGGCCCCCGTCGCTTTTATTAACGTAAGACTGTTTTGCGGTTTATCTTGTGTGCTTTGCGCGTCACGACGCTAATAATCACCGATTCCCGCGTGGTGGATGGGAAACATAAAACGTGACTTGCAAACTGCTAGCTTAGCATGTGTTGAAAGTTGCGACTGTGACAGTGTGTACAGATCCGCGTCATTTTGCGCCTTGCTGCTTGCTGTGACACACTGTGAGAAATTTCTGCAAGTGTGATATCAAATTGTTTATCACGGCCCACAAGCACATTGTGCAGAGTGGAGTAAACCATACTCCGCATAGCTTACATGCTGATTAACAAAACACAAAAAACACTATTTAACAGACATTTAAGCACATGTGGCTCTCATTAAGATGTTAATAATAATGGCAGTGGGACGGAGTAAGCAGCGAAAAAACTGGGATGGTTGTCTGGCTGTTGCACGCAGTGCATTCGCAGTAAAAATAAACATATTTTGCCCAGCAAAGCGTTTACTACTGGAGCAAAATTCTGTGAATCATTCAAAAAGTGACTGTCTGCAATGTTCTTTAGAGCAGAAGCAGTGTTTGCCGGTTTACATTGTTTATATTTTTTCCTAAAAAAAAAAGAAAAACATATATGCTAACTTATGTGAACTGAAATGGAATTATGTATCCTGTGCCTGATGGGTTCAGTCAGTGCTGTTGTTACAGGTGAAGGATTTCACGATTGGCTTTATATTAACTGCTGTTAAAATTTGCCCTTTCTGCTCAATATCTACCCAGCTGGGGGTGCTGATCATTTTTCATAATATTGATGACACATGTGGAAAGATTTGCCTGTGTAGAATGAGCTTTCAGAATTCATTTCTGTTTTTACTTCATTTCACATGCTATCAACTTATCAAGCAGGAGATTAAGAAAGAAAATAATATGATGTGATTCTTCAACATGACAACATTCTTCGCAAATAATTAGAAACAGATTCTACAAAGCTTTCAAAATTTTTGAATTCCAAACATCGGGTCTGTTTTCAGAGTTCTACCTGATCAACATACTTTATTATAGATTTGTCATATATAGTTACTTTGTTGTATTTTTTGGAACAGAACCATAACCAGCTGTTAGAAGATGAATGGATAATCAGTGGAAAAGGCAGCACCGACAGCCATCATTACAGAATTCATATCTAACCACTGTACACTGTGAACGACAGGAGTAAAAAAGTAAACAATTTATAAAACAAAATGCACATTAGTGCAATCACCTGCTTATACATCTTCTTAAAGAGTTCTTTTTACCTCAGTATTTATAAGTATTGCAAAGTAATGTTTCAAATTACCCGGAAACTGTTTTATGGCTTTTTTAAAGGGTAATCATCTATTTCTGAGAAATAATGTTAATCTGAATACCACTCACAAGGTATGCATCTGTGCCACCAACAGAGGCAGTCCAGTTACATGAGATCACCCATTCTGATTTGGTCCACCCCTCTCTCCTTCTCAGTGATAATATATACATATATATCAGTGAGTTCTGTTCTGTTACAGAGACCTGTAACAGTGCCTGCTGAGTTCTCTCTCTCTCTCGCTCTCTCTCTCCCTCGCTCGCTCTCTCTCCTGGTTCCTGTTTTATACAGGCTCGTGTTTGGTTTTCTTTCCAGTCGGTGCCAAAATGGTGGCTGTATTTTTTTTTCTCCGCAAGTTCTTGCTGGATCGTGCTGGTCTCGCTCCTACCCGATCCTCATTATTCCTGAAAAGAACATCATCTCCCACCAGAAAATGCTCTATCTGCTTCCCGCAGCCCCCATTTGCTGCCTCACATAAATGAATGTCAAGAGATCAAGAATTATTTATACAAATGTACAGCTGTTAGAGATCAGTGACTTCAGGGGCTCTTCACATAAATAGTGAAATAGCGTCATGTTTGCTTTATGTCTAGCTGATGTAGCTAAGCTAACATATGTGTTATATACCTGTAACA
>JAODKN010000127.1:103233-113354 GCA_026774425.1 Petrocephalus zakoni | reverse complement strand
AAGCGCCAAAAGTGAGCTGTACTGAACCGTGTCGTGCCGTACTATGCAGTGGAAAAGCGCCAATAGTGGCACAGATTGGGGGGGGGGGGGTGAAGTTTCTCTTAGTGATAAGAAACTCCTTGCAATGACTGATGTGGCTTTACTGTCTTAATTAATTATCTATAAATATGGCCACTGTAATCAAGTCACACTCAGTTAAACAAGTAATTCACATTTCGCTCCAGATATCAATGACATCATGTAATTGATATAATTATTTAACTATTGAATAATTTGGTGTACTGTCACTATGTACAGCAAGTAAACAGCCTACCAAGCTAGTGATACCAAGCTGAGGTCTAAAGCCAGACTATTAGTGTGCTCCCTCAAGCTACAGATGGAAAGTCTCTGCTTTGTACTGATGTTACTAAATGAAAACGAAAATGCATAGTTAGCTTGTATGTTGGTATTTAATTCTTTTTCATTACCTGCCTAGCTTTCAGCTGGCAATGCAATGTGCATATCAACCATGAATGTTGTTAGAATAAAACCTATGGACCCTTTTCCAAAGCACAAAATTTAAGACAGATACTGCAGTGAAATGATTTGCCAACATTACCGTAGTCTTTTGAAAAGCAGGTTTTAATTTAACCATTCTGGCAAAATAAAGAAAGCCAAACATCTTTCAGTTGGCTTTTCCTGAAAAATTATTTAAGAAAAGAAACACTTTGTAAGTGTTTTTGAAAGCACTGCAATCTATTTATTCGAGTCATATAAATATTGCATGAGTCCTAGATTTACTTAGCTGTTACTGTTATTTCCACTGTGTTAGTGTATTATTTTAGAACTATGCCATGTTTATCACGAGCCATGACCTACTTCCAGTTAGCGCCTTTCGTTCTCGGTAATCTGTGAAATCTCAAACTACTGTCCCAGCTGAACAATTACAGCGCACAGCAGTCCAAAACGAGATGTTTGCAGTAAACAACGTGTGTAATTAACACTTAATGAACCCCTTTTCTGCGGGGAAGGGGCAATTAGATTCATAATAAGGAATATTGCTTCAACATCAGAGTCAGACACGAAGTGACAGTATTGTGCTGCCAAAAACAGAAGATTTTGCTTCTTACATGCAGACAGGGATGGATTCAGAATTAAATACGGGCCTCTGGAATTCCAGGGTGGTCTCGGATGGATGCGCAGGTTTCAGATGTTCCTTTTTGGAGCATATGAGATCATAAGACACTTTTGAGAGAACTTGTAGAGGTCTTTAATTAAGCTCTGCTGAAAGGAACAGAGTAACTCCAGATAGCACCGAGAAACCAGTGCAAACCAAGTAGGAGGAAAAGACAAATAAATTGCAGAATTGTCTGTTGAGGTGACCTAGATCCCAGTTTTTTTGTTTTTGATGGAGCACCAATCATTCCCTAGAGCTCTGATGGGGTTATAACTCGTGTTTTCCACAAAGACTTTTCAGATGTTTGCTCTGGGTATTAATTTGACTCTCCGGCAAACAGCAGGTGGATCGTGTTGACGAATGAGAATTGAGCTGGGGTGTCTTGGCTCGATCCTGTGTGGAACAATGTTCTTTGCAAACCTCAAGTAGCAAAAAAAATTTTACGTTATGGAAGTTGTAGCGGTGAACCTTTCTCTAAGAATGCTACGGTTAAGCAGATCAAGAGAAGGAGAGAGTGTGACAGGGAGACAGGCCAATTCATTTTGCTCTAAGAGTGCTACGGGTAGCCAGGCTGAGCAAATGAGGGAGTGCAATAGAGAGAGAGCTTCATTTTGCACTAAGAGTGCAATGGCTCACCATATTGACAGAAGGGTGCAGTGCTACAGAGCGAGAGATTCATTTTGCTGTTTTGCTATTTGTAAATTATAAGGGCGCTCTCTGAAAAAAGCCTTTGTGTGCTTCTCCCTGAGACTGCCCTTGGTAGCCAAGCATTGTGCAGCACATGATATAATGTAGGCAGTTTTAATAGATTTAATGGAAACCGCAGGCAAGGTTCAGTGGCTTTTTATCAAGAGACCACTTTATGACAGGCTGACTATGAGGGGGTATCGCTTAAATAAATGAAATACTTGATATATTCTGAAAGCAGAGGTCACATTGAGCAACACAAAAGGCAAGTGTTGTCGAGAGAAAGGAGCGTCCTGTCAGTCAGCGAGCAGCAAGTCTCCATCTCTGCCCCGAATGTCTTCATGGCTGTGCTGGAATGGCATTGGCCTGCTTTAGAGAAGTAGCCAGGTACTCCGGCGAGCCTCGCCTCCTGCCGGTCTAAGCACCATGAAGCATATTTTGTCAGTATACATTGAATTAGACTGGGGCACTGCATGTGTTTTGTCGAGTAATTTCTGCTCTGAAAAGCGATCTTGTTCTCTTAGTTTCGCATATTGAAAAACCTGAAAATTGTAGAAATGTGTTTGTAAAAAGTGACGTGTTTAACATATTGGTTATGAGGTTTTTAAAGATTTAAAGTATTCCTGGTATATAATCATACACAGTATAAGTGCATTTGAAGTACGCTGTGTTTTGCTTATTTTTGTAACAACAGTTGCCTGTAAGTGTAGTATTTGTGTTCCCTACCATCCTAAATGTCATTCCTCCCCTCAAATTTACGTAAAAAGTTAGAAATGGATGATCCACCTGTCTTTCGTACGCTTTATCTGATATGCAGTATTAGCTTGGAGCCTAAACATAAACACTGGTGGGTTTTCCAGGTCCAAAGAGTTAAAAACTAGTTGAGCACTCTGTGACTGAGGCTCTTAATATTCGTCTGGTTGGTTGAAACAAAATCCTAGTCTGGATTTTTGCTCTTCACCTGTAAAATAAAAATATGAAAACTCCACACAAAGCGGCCAGAAGCAAACCTCCAACCCTGGAGATGTGAGATTTCAGAGATACCTACTGAACCAATGCCAGCCACAAGGGAGCGTGTGCCATGCCACTCTCTATGACTGGTACATCATCATGGGACACGAAGTTGGCCAATGAGATGTGGCCATGAAAGCCAAGCTCCTGCCCACTGTGACATCAGGATTCATAATAACTGCTTAATTGATCTGAGCACTGTCACTAATGGACATGCATAAAGCTTGTTTTTAAATTTACAAACTGCAATGCCACTTAGAGCCAAGGTTCTCTGCGCACAAGGAAGCTAAAATTCTCAAGATTAATAGAATTATGTAAGTTTATCATCCACAACACCAAGATGAGCTGTTGATCTTCTGCTCATCTTAATGATCATATCAAATTTCAGTAACTATATGTTAACCAAATGCACACTCTGTAACCATATTATTAGGTACATCTAGCTATTGCCAGGTGACGCCCACTATTACCTCCTTAAAAGTGTCAAAGGTAGTGTCAATGGAGCCATTCTGTACACTACTGTAGTGAGCCATTCTGTACACCACTGTAGTGAGCTGTTACTGTTGCACCTGTGTTCCTTCTGTTTTCTTTAAGCAGTCTGGTTATTCTCCTCTAACCTACTTCATGAAGAGGGCATATTTGCCCACAGAATTTCAGGCTTCTGGATGTTTTGTGTTCATGGCGCGACCCCAAACACCGTAGTGTGTCAAAATCCCAAGCAGATTTAGCAGTGCCGAAGCAGATTCTAAAGTGCCGAAAGTACCACTTGAGGCACTAATAATCACACCATGCTGGAAATCTGCTGCTCCGGTGGTTAGTCGAACAGCAGCTGAACCTCTTGACACTTCCCCCTTGCTGTATGTGTGTGGCTGCATCCACGTGCCCTGCTGATTGGCGGAGAAGCAGCAGCAAGCTGGCGTACTTAATAAACTGGACGCTATGTGTGATATCCTTATGTATAGGCAATTAAAAAAAAAAATTCAAAAAAAGAAAACGAAGGTAACCCTGTCAAGCAGCAGTTTAACTTTGAGCAATTTATCTTGAGAAGTGTGGCCTTGGTCTGTGACCACCTTGCGAGGGAATCAGGGGGAGATGGAGGACAGCCGGCCAAGATTGGCGTGCTGATGAGTTCAGTCTGTCTTCATTCTTCGTTACTGTTACTCATTCCAACTATCTATCAAATGGGGTATTTGGTTTTAACGTCCAGCAACCCAGAACATAGTCCAGTCTAGATAGAGGTATAGAAGCCCACAGCGATTCTCTTTTATTCTGTTCTGTTCCCCGTCCTTGAAAGCGGTTGGATAGTGTTCTTATTCTGTGCTTTATTGATCTTGTCCCTCTTCAGACCCCATTGCTGCTGAAATGGAAAAGCCCCCATTAAGTGTGCTTCCATTTGCCACTGTGTTTCTCATCTCATCACAGCAGTACGGGGCCTGCAAAGTTTATGATTAATCTTGAAATTCTAGTAGACAAACTGTAGAAGCTGAGCAGCCCCCATGTGGCGGGAGTTGACTTTTGTTTTGATGGGTTTCATATCTACTCTTTTTTTGAATTGGGCTCAAGCATGTGGCCTTTTCTGTTTCCTTGCCAGTTGTTCATGTTTATCGTTATGTGCCGTCAAGTCATGTTTGTAATGGCTGTAAAGTGAAGCAGGGCCTCCTTCGCGGTCCATATGGGCATGTCAGCATGTTAGACTCCATTATTGGCAGCCTAACATGCAGAACGACACAGTAGGACACGTAAAATTAACGTAAATCTCAGACGAACATCTACAGAGATCATATGCCTCAGCAACTGGCCCCAGCCTCTATTTTTGCTCTTCCTATGTGCTGATGTAAAGCTTCACTGATTGTAAAATTTACGGCCAATTATGACTGGTGTTCATTTGACACCACTTTTATAGGAAGAAACTGTTGTGTTGTTTATCATCTTATCTGGTCATTTCTTTTATGTTTTGAAAATTTGTAGGAGTTTATGGGCTGCAAAACAGCAATATCGTTTTTCTAGCATTCTCTTAGACATATGTACATGTGCATAAATATGAATACATTTATATTCATGAGTTTACATAGATCATAAATTAATCCTCAGATGATTTCATAAGTATCACTCATGTTATATATTATATTTGCACTGCAATAATCAGTGTTCTTTGGAAAGTTATTTAGAACTGTTACTTTCTGTGGAATTCTAGTGGAATTTTGGAAGAAGAACATTGGTTTCATCAGGACTTTGGGGGTTTTACATAAAAGTATCTTTATGAGCTATAAGGATAGAATTAAACCTTGTGATCAGACAGAAGTCCAGAACACTTAACTTTCCTTTGTATTACTTTGTTTTTTTACTCCTATTCTCACTGGAAATTAATCAAAATAACGGGATTTGTTTGCCGACACTTCAGAGTGACTGAGTTGGTGCATTTTATTTTCACTGCCGCGTGGAACAAAGGGTCGGGCGGGCTTGCTGATGGTTCCCTCGAGGAGGTGCCTCGCAAAGATGAGACAAAGTCGAAAAATGTGTGAAAGTGGATTATCGGAAAGTGATGAGAATGGCGAAAAGCCGGCGTTGCCGCTAATGGCCCTATTTCTTCTCTTGAGTGCATTGACAGCTGACATGCTCAGGAGAAGAGGAGAGGCGCGTGCATGTGGGGAATCGATGAGGCCTCTTCATTAGTCAGCGTGCCGACAACGCCAACGGGATTCCAGAGCCAGGCTACATTTTCTGCTCCTGCATTCTATGCTGATACAAACGAAATCTCACTGATTTGAGATTCCTCTTTTAATTAGTGATATCTTCTCCAGAACTAGTACAGCATGCCGACGTAACCTAATATTAATACTCAATGCAGAGGTACAAGTTCCTCTTTAGCTGGTGACATCCCTCAACAACACTTGCTTGTTTTTTCCTTTATAACAAGTGCACAGCCAGCTATCTGGTTTTCCTCTGTTTGGGTGGCCCTGGTGTTGGGGTTACTCTAAGTGTGAATTCCCCGAAGAGACCCTGTGAACATCCTCGATACCTGTGTGTTTCATGTGGCAGTTTAGCTCTCCTCGCCACCTCCCTGTGCATGACCATGGCACCCAGCCCAAGTCGCACTTTTGATGTCTTCTGTCCATAATCTTCCTGACCGGCCTAATTATATACTTTTTAATGAACTGTAATTACTATTATCTAGAAAGTCAGCTGAGGTTTAAAGCTGGAAAAAAAACAATTAGATTTATGTTTTGAGCCTCATTGTGTTTTTTACGTCTTTGGTTTTAGACTCTGATTAGAAGGTTCAAGTCTTATCAAGATCATAGTGCTTGTGCCATTGGTCTTAATTCCCAGCCTTAATGCAATCTGTGAATATTCCTGGGTATTTGTTTCTTAAGCAACAAACAATATCAAAACCATCTTTACATTTTATTTTATTATTATTTTTTTGCAGTTTGATGGTGATAACATGTACATGAATGAAAATAACCAGGATTTTCTCTCTCCTAATCAGGTGAGTGGGTCCATTTTCTGCTGTCTTAACCTGCTGTTGCCCATATCACCTCCTGATTCAAGAGTGTGATTCACTCCCGCTGCCCTCCTTCAGAAAATAGCTTTGCCACAGTGCATTTCAGTAGCTTGTACTCTTTGTGCTCCCATCGCTGCATGGCATCCTTCATCTTCTGCTTTAAATGCAGTACAGTAATTAAAACCAGAATTGAAAAAACCCTCTCCTGATGAGCTAACCTTAAATGATTTTTCCCCCTTCTGCTGAATTTGAAAAGAAATCCATCATGTCTCAGACAACAAGTCCAAGCCTGTTGCCCGTGCATCTCCATCAACATGACTGCTATCGACCATACAAAAAAAAAAGTCTAGAACTTTGCAATTACACAGAACAAAACAAATACACATAGCCAAGGGCATCACTTTGGGTTGAGCACTGGGGGGTTGAGGTCTACACCCATTTAAGGGGGTCCAGGGGGTTGTATTGGCTGGTTTTGATTTTTGGGGGGTTACAACCCCCCCATCCACCAATAATTTATGCCCATGCACATTTGTTTGTTTGTGAGTGGAATAATGTAATACTGTGTATGTTTCTGAGAATAATTATTTAATTATTTCCCTAATAATCATCATAATTATCATTATGACCAAAGTCTTGTATTGTTGTTGTTGTTGTTGTTGATATTTTGAGGAGGATATTTAGTAAAACTGGTGCACAAAGTAAGCAGAACCGAAGGCAAAGGCAGAGACATCTTTAAACATGCACTTGCCCTAAGCAGTTTCCAGCCACTCCTGGCCATGTGTAGGAGTGCAGATTCGGTAACAAGCAAACCGCTCAAAGAGCTGAATTTCAGAGTGACCTTGCTTGAAGGCTTGATTGCTGTTCATTTTAACCCACATTGCTGGAGAATTGAATTCCATTTAAGAATACCTCTTACAAACTCATGAACCCCCCCCCCACACACACACACACCAAAGCCTTCTGAGTTTCAGAAGAATATCAGAATAACATGTTGGTATGTAGAATTCAAAGGGCCCAGTGATCATGATTACTGGCTGCAAGACCATGGCGGCATGTGCTCAGAGCCAGCGAGGTTTCACAGTTGAGACGCAGCACATGCAGCGAACCACATAGCTCTGTATATGACTGGCTTTAATCACATCAACAAGATTCCGCGTTGCATGAAAGGGGAAATGGTAACTTTCCCTTGTCAATTGTCAAGTCTTTCAGCATCTTGTTCTTGCACCCTAATTCATATCATATAAATATTACGGTAAAATTCAGTGTCAAGCAAAATATAAAATTTATGCCTGCATTGTTCGGTATCACCACTGAGACATAACACGCCTGAATTTAAGCCTCCATTTTGGCAGGTTTGCCGTTACATAGAGAAAGGGAGAAAATGACTCACTCTGTCAACCGAAAACAAAATACATAAAAAAAATTCTTCAGAACGTGCTTGTTTTTTCATAATCTTGATTGTCAAGCCAGTTTATTGCAGAATATGTACAGTGTGGTTGGTTATATCTGCATGCATATCTTGCTATCCAGGACCGTTCACAAATGACAGCATGCGAATAAAGCAGCAGAATTACATTCATGATTGTTAACTGCATGGTTTAAATACACTGGTTTACGAACCTATTAAGTCTGGACATGCCCAGCCTGAGCTTCTCTCGGCCTGTTGTGCTTTGAGAAACTGTTTTTCATTGGTTGTCCTCTGAGACATTTAATCACTACCTCCCCTCAACAGGGGCCCGTTTTTCCTCGCCGATTATCACTAACGATATGCACTGTGCATTAGCCACGCACAGGTTTGGATTATTTTGCAGCAATTTTCCAAAATATCAATCTCGTTCAAAAGTTGATGAATTTAATTAAGCCATCGGTGTGTTCAAACGAGCTCATTCAACATGATTAATTGGGAGGAGGTGGCTCACCTAGCACATCCTAGGGACATTACAGGAGGCCAAAGTGATATTACAGGAGGTCACAGTTCATAGTCATGACCTAAACATGTTTTCCAGTGCACTAATTATGCTTTAGACTTCAGTAAGTTTCTTTGCCACAGCTTTTGAACTGTACTCTATGATACATTTGGGGGAAAAATCAGGCCTTTTTGCCTCAAAGCAGTTTTAATTCATGGTTTTCAAAATGTTTTGAAATTGAGTTTGACATGAGTCAATAATATTCCTATAAGAGTATATAGCTTTTACTTAAGATTAATGCAGCCTGTCATGGATTTAGATCAAAATGTGAATTTAATACACAGATAAACACGTATTTTTCTTTTTTGACATAGTTTTTTTGTGCATTTTTTTCTTTCCGGGCTAAATAAGACTAAAGGCTAAATATAAAATCAAACAGCTGTAATATTTCATAAATTACCAATGTCTGACTTCATTACTGCTAAGGCTAATTAAACATATCCAGGCGGTTTGGGATTGTGTCCAATATCTCCAGAGCTACAAAATTACAATTAAACAGAAGCATCTCTAGTTTTAAATAGTTTAGTAATTCTATTGAATATCTGAGCTCCTTTGACCTGAATGATTTAACATGCCTTTTAAAATACTTTTCATATACTGGAATTATGTAGTCTTAATTATTTTATTACTTTTGGCATGCATTTTGGCAGACATTTTGCTGAACTTTTAATTCGAATGTAGCTTATTAAATAATAAATACTTTCTCTTGGATGACAAATGGAGGTTTTGATTGTTATACACATTAACCTTGATATAATCCCTTCTTAAATGAGTGTTAAGGTCGCATATTACTCAGACCCAAAACCACAGAATTTAATTGCAGGGTGATTAATACATGCATGTGAATGTCTCTGCTATGACACATGCAAGAGATAACAAATGCAGTGTATGTATTTGTGTAAGTGCCAAGTCTAATGTAATGGTTCTGAGAGTTTCTGTCTGCACGCAGTAAATGCATCAGAATGAAATCGCTGCAATTGTGCTGTTATCGTGAACCAGGAAAATGCAGGAAGTTAGGAGGTCAGACCTCCGTTGTCCTTGACCTGACGTGTATGACTGGCTACATGTCAGCTTGCTTTAGAGAGGACGTACGTTGTTTGTTGGCTAACATTTTGACAGTTTACTTGAAATACCGGGCTAAGGGGTGCAAAAGCGAATAAATCAGAAACTGTTGTGAAAGAATGAAATTAATATCAAACAGTAGGATTGGGTTTGCTAAAAAAAAAAAAAAAAAAAAGTAAGAAAATTAATGGAAGGCAGTGGTGGATAACGGCTCTTTGGGGGGGTTTGTTTCGCTCCTTGGCTCCATGATGAAGGGGGAGCAGGTAGAGGTGTTAGATATGGGCGCACGGCAGCAGGGGAGACGAAGCTCGCACTCGGGGATGCCATCGCTGGCAGCTGTCTGCCTGTTTGCACTGAACTGCAGCCCAGTTTCGCCACTGCTCATAGGAAAAGCACTCTCAGCTGGGTCACATCCAGGGAGCTAAAAGACGGCGCTCACACAGTCAGGACAATTAAAAGGCAGAGTGTGTATGACAACCCAGTACAAATGCAAAGCCGAACATCAACCCCCCCACCCCCCATAACTTGCCATGCTGTTGCCCAGCTGGCCCCTTTGTCACCCTTTAACATGGGCTGTTGTGTGTCTGTGTTTCCACTATTTATATTTACTTACTTAAGTAAATAGCCTTACAGGGCAGCCTATACAGTAGGCTTTACATTAGTAATTACATTAAGCAGACAATTAATTAGCACAATTAATTATCACATGATCAATGAGTAATTTATATTCATTTGC
>JAODKN010000127.1:66598-96463 GCA_026774425.1 Petrocephalus zakoni | reverse complement strand
CCCACACGATAACTGAACCTCTTAGTCCTGTCTACATGCTGTATGTATTCAGCTGCAGCCACATGGTTTTTACTGCTGGTAGGAGCTGGCTGTCAGTATTGGCTAGCAGGTATGCTTAATAAACTTCCGTTTGCATGTTGCCTGCATAACTCATAATAGAAGGAACAAATGCGTGCGCATGTGGCAGCTACTGTAGCTCATCATGCAAGTATGTGTGCATGTAAGTAGCCTTTCCAGTTCTGGCATCACAGTCCCGGCAATGACAGCTGGGCTCTCCTGTTCATGACCCCATGCTGACCCTGTACATGATGATAAGCAAAGCAGGAAACCCCGTACCCAGCGCTTCCTTGGGAAAATACAGACTATTTGTTCTGGGGGAGCAGGCATTCTAGACCAATGTTCCCCTATCTGGTTCTTGGGGGCCCGCAAATAGTCCACGTTTGTGGAAAATGTGGAATATCTGGCAGGGAGCAAAAATATGGACTGACTGTCCTGGAGAACTATATTGGGAAACAGTGCTCTAGACCATCTCTATGGAAGACAGAGGTCTGACCTGATGTGTGTGTGCAGCTGCATGTAGCACAGAGCTGTATGAATTACTTATTTGTGAGAACATTCCTTGTCCTTGGAATTGACCTTCTCCCTGTAACGGCATGAGCAGCAGCACTTTTTGCTTCCATCCGCGTCCATCTTAATCTTCTGATCATCCGAATGCCGGCTTGTCTGCTTTTCTCCCATTTCTGTTGAAACTGTAAACTACACCACGCACATTCAGGAAGTGCATTAGGTTCTATGAAACATGATATCTAACATAATCAAATTTTGGGTGATCAGGCGAGTTGTAGTGGAACTTCATTCATCTTCATTAATCCTTAGTGCAAGTTAATAAATCCTAACATGCATGCATACAAGGTACACAGGCTGTACCTACTGTGACTATACGGTGCATATATGGTCTAAATATACTGTATATTCAGATTGGAATGATATCCTCCTACACCTGAGGAAACTTCCCCCTACATTCAGTCCTCCAAACAAAAGTTCCCTTAAGACTAGTGAGAAGTAGCAGACCTAAGCAGTAGCCTTCACAGACCCTGGCAGACACACAAGTCAGCGTCTGGAACACACTGAATGCAATAACACAATGGCATTGTGAGTGATTGCGGAGACGTGGGGCTCCCATAGGACACTGACAGGGAGCTACAGCCCACAAAGCACCCACTGTTTACAGCAGATAGTTTTGTTTCCTTCCAACAATTATGAAGGAAATTGAATATCAGGAAATGTTAGTTTTCTCGTCCATTAGACCAAACAATAACAATACCCTTGAAAGCCTGAACAAACATGTCTTCAAAGTACAATCAAGTAAATTAATCTTTAATTTTTATCAGACAGAACATAGGAAAAGCAAATCAAATTGCTGCAATTTTTGGTGACTACCTCAACATGAAGGCACGATTAACTGATTTTATACATTGTGGATGCATAGTCTTATTTTTAACATTCAAAATATAGTGAACCATTACACGTTGAATTCAGTATAGAAAGTACAAAATAGTTACACTACCAATTCATGATAAAAACCCTAACCCAAGCTTAAAAATAACCGTGATCACCACTGGCAATGCCGCTACGAAATACAACAAAAAGAGCAAATAAAAAAATCCCCCCTTTCTTAGCATTTTCTTTCTCTGAAGTATGTAAGGAGTATTTTACAGTTAACAAACAAGGAAAACTGGCGGGCCCCTAAGAAAAATTTGCTTTCATTTCGTCTTGTCCATTTATTTGCTAAAAGTATTTATTTTCAAGACAAATGGCTGGTCTGCTGTGGAGGATGTCAGGCGACACAGAGATGATATTGAATTTATTTCTGAAATGTTTAAGGGCTGACTGTTTGATTTATACTGCAAGACATGAATCATAAAAATTCTATTAAAAACCTCTTGAATTCTTGACACTGGAATATTTTTTGTGATGATTAATATGACTCAGTCATTATAAACAGAGTCAAGTCAGATTGCCTCAGACAGAATTGCCTTTAGTTCCCCAGTGAATACGCCAACATGCATTTTCAGGAGAAGACTTCCATATCCCCTTGTACATATCTTTGTCTCGATGGTTTTAGTTGATAAAAAAAAATAAAAAATTTCAAAGGCCCATACCAGTTTAAAAATGTTACAAACATTGATAAGCTTGAAAGAATTACAGGTTTTCAAGAGATTGTAGCATAAAACTGTCAATCTTGACCATGCACTCGGGTTGCACCTTATGTTAATAGGAAACATAGCAAAAAATGTATTCCCATTGACTAAGCAGCATGATTAAATACAGGGAGTGGTAAGTAGCTGTTATAGTTGTGGAGGGGTGGCTCTGTCTCATCACAGAGGCAATTCAGACAGGCTGCAGTAATTGTCCTCTACCTTTAAAGCAGACTGGGATGATTGACATAACACTGGATGAGGGACCAGAGGAACAGCCAGGGGGCAGTTAGAGCAGACTGCCTATTACTGGACTCAGAGACAAAGGCACCTGGTTGAGAGGCATAACAGTAGTTTGTTGTTTTGGCATGAAAGCTTAATTTGGTTAGGGTTACTACTGACCTTTGGATTTTTTATAGCTTCTGTTATTTTCTTACTGGGTACTTAAAAGCACCTTTAAAGACAACATGGAACTTATCATTTTTATTGCCTTCATGATGATTTCACATAGAAAGTTTCCTGAGATGTGGGTTGACAGCCTTCATTTCCCCTTCTTCCAGAACTACTCTGGTCAGGGCGGGGGAAGTGCCGGAGGTGACGAAGACTACGAGATTCCTCCCATCACCCCTCCCAACCATCCGGACCCCTCCCTGCTGCACCTTATGGATCCTGAGTCGGCCTACTTCTGCCACCCTCTGCCCCACAACGGGCTGATAAACCCTTACAATTACCCAGAGCTGCCGGCCATCATGATGTCCAACATGCTGGCACAGGATGGACATCTGCTGTCCAGCCAAATGCCCTCTGTAAGTCATCTCGGAATCTCCGGAATCGTAAAAGTGACTGCATCTGGAGTCAATTGAGGCTTTAAATGCTAATTAGTATCCCATAAGAAGATACAACTCAGAAGTAATTGCGTTTTTTATTGTGTCTATGAACGAGCCGTTAAATGAAAGCCTGACCTCTTAGTGTGAAGGTTGCATGGTTATATGTTCATATCCAGGTAAACAGCCCTGAGACTACAAAGGGTAAGAACCCTGACTTGTCTAGTAAGTATTTACTATTGTTGTTTTTTTTTTACTTTAATGGGAACATAAAAGAAACAAAAAGTGTCACAAATTGGATCAAAAAGAAAAATCTGGACATTCATTCATGTAGCACTACAAATCATTCTATGATGTTTTAAACTCTGAAAATTAATAGTTAATATAATTTGAGACTAGGGTCACTTTACATTAGTCCTAAATGAACTGTCCTAAAGTCCAATAGGTTTCGTGGCTTAACCAGTCACCCGGCATTAAGTGAGGAGTTCCAGAGGCTAAAGGAGCTGGTCAGTCACCCAGCATAAAGAGGTTCAGAGCTTCCTGGAGTTGGTCAGTCATCCAACATTTAGAGGTTCAGAGCTTCTTGGAGCAGATCAATCATCCAGTGAGGAGGTCGAAAGGATTCAGGAGCTGGTCAGTCACCCAGCATTAAGTGAGGAGGTTGAAATATTCCAGGAGCTGGTCAGTTACCCAGTATTAAGTGAGGAGGTCCAGAGTTTACTGGAGCAATCATCCAGTGAGGTGGTCCAAAGGTCCCAGAAGCTGGTCAGTCACCTAGCATTAAGAGGTGCAGAGCTTCCTGAAACCGGTCAATCATCCAGTGATGAGGTTCAGAGGTTCCAGAAACTGGTCAGTCACCCAGCATTAAGTGAGGAGGTCCAAGAGGTTACGTACATTAGCTGGAAACGTGATTAATTGGATTAGTTGGTAAACGTAATAATAATAATTAGGCTTGCTTATTAACAAAATCTCTGGGGCTGTAAATTTGATCAAATATAAATAAAGTGCCGTAACAGGGCAGAGAAGGAGTGAAAGAAAGAGAGATAATGAAATGGAACAAAATGAAGCAGAATGAGAGAAGGCTCTGCTTTGAGATATGCATCTGGTGTAAACATTCAGCTCCACATTAAAAGCTCAATCAGGGTTTTGCCAATCAAACAGTACTGTGGAAGTCCTTCCTTTTTGTGCCGTGTACCTCTTTAGGATCTGAGAGTGTCGTTGCAGGTCAGTTTGCCTGTACAAGGCTGCCATTGATTTTCTGTAGAAGCTCTGTGTTGCTTCTGTGGAAACCCTTCATGTCACAATGGCTCTAAGAGGTTCCGAAAAAGAAAGGAACGTATATAAAAGCAGGCAAGCGTGTACTCCTTCTGTCAAGAGTCATGATATCAAAGTAACAGAGTCATGATATGTGCTGAAAAAATAAAACAGAATTGGTGTCTTTGATCCACATGTAAAACATTAGTGGCATGCTAATTGACGTGCGGACTAATTCGCTCTAATCCAGCTAATGGATCCCATCACTTGCAAGTCAATCACAAAGGTGGATGCTCTCGTTCCCCCGTGACTGACATCCACGACATCCATGAAGTGTTCTCCCTGCAGAGTTTATTACGTTTTCACAATCTTGCAGGTGCCTCCTCTCATATTTCCCATCTCGGTGACGTGCCAGCGATTGCTTAACAAGTAGCAACATTCGAATCAAACAGTAACGCTTCATGAGATGATCCTAAACAGGAAAGGAAGGTTTTACCAGTGCATGCAGTGCAAACAATTCAGGGTTTAACGATACACGTATTGCGAGGGTTTCTGTGTCAGTGTTGTCTGGTACATTTAAGTCCCTTGAAGTCTGTATGTGCTTCCCTCATCAAAATATTCTCACAGCTGCAGCTGCATGTAGAGGGAGAGTAAAAGTCTCTTCCATCCAGACCTGGCTTTTGACTTGGTAATGCATAACACAGGCTCATGTGACCACAATGTCCATTCTTCTATATATGTAATTACCTTGGTTTGAAGGGAGGACAAAATATTCACAAAACTGGAATTTGGTAAGACTCAGGGCTGGAATTTCGAACTCCGCTTCCATAAATAGCCATGGGACAATGAGCTCGTCGTGCATTGTGACTATTTATGGGCGTGCTATTCTAAGGTCCAAATCCAACTCGTATCGAATTACTGGCCATTTATCCTTTGATGAATGAATACGTTCTTCGTGAATATGGCCTTCTTTGTCTAATTTTAACATTGCCGATAATTACCCCGTTCAGAATATTAAAGCACAACACTGTGAAAGTTGAGGTTATTTTAAAATCGAGCAGCGCTGAAGTGCCCTCATCGATCACACACGGAATCTGATGCCACATTTAGCTGCGGATTATGTCGAGTGATCTTTGTCAGGTGTCCTTGAGGAATTTAATCGCAGTATGTTAACTAACTGTTTGCCACCACTGAACTGACCGCTCATTTTATATGTTAACAGACTTTTTCTATACTCTGAGTGATGTTCAAAAACAGCCTGTATATATCAATTTCAGTTCACATGTCAGTGTACTTAAGTTTCCTTGCCTCACTCTCATCTCATTTGGCCAATGTTCAATCCCTAAGGAAAGCAAAACACTCAATAGATAATTATGACAGAGATATTTTAACCATTTCCATTAAAGCAAAAGAATTATTAATTGTGATGTTATAAGTAAAGATTTACTGATTGGGTTGGAGAATCAATAATTATCATTTCAAATCAAATCAAATAGTCCTTTTATTGTCAATTCACTGTATGTGCAGAACATACAAAAGAATCGAAATGCTGTTTTTCTCTTCGCTTAGTATTAGTGCCTATATGGTCTTAAAAAATAGAAATAGAAACAGAAACACACACACACACTTATATGACATACAATAAATAAATAAATAAATATATAAACATTTCGAGCAGCTGGAATTAGTAAACCTATGTGCAATCGAGCCAATAGTGCAAAACAAGGAGTGAGAAGGTGCATTACACAATAAGTATAGAAACAGTTGTGCAAAACGACCAACAGCAGCAAGTATCGTTGTGCAGAGAGACTATATATAGTATATATGCAGGCAGCTGATGTAGGGCAGTTGTGTAGGTTGTGCCTCTTGTTACAGACCAGGGGGCAGGGGGCACGGGTGGGGGGTAGTGAACAGAGTTCAGCTTCCTGACAGCTCATTTGTGTTACTGATAAATATAATGACCTGCATCATGCGTATGTTACACGTGGCTCCGCAGATAGCTGTGCACGTTCCCAGTTTTTATGCCAGCAGCCTTAATTCAGGTGAGTGATCGAGCGAGTATCTGTTGTTGTGGTAGAAAGTCAACGCCCAGTCTGTGGCTGCGGAGACTTATTGGCTTGTTTACGTGGATTTGGGTCAGCCATGCTCGTATGGAAATGCACATCACTCACCGGGCCGGGGGCAGCCCAGGCAGTCTTTTGATGAGTTAGATCCACCGTGACATGAAGCTGCATGCATTGTGTGATGAGTATAAGATAAGCCTGCAGTTTTTAGCTTCATCTATTAAACATCCATCCGTCCATAACTGCTTATCCAATACAGGGGCATTGTGAGTCTAGATACTACAACTAGAAGCACAAGGCAGGGGATTCACGATGCACAATGCCAGTTCATCTCATGGAACACACACCAATTACACATGCTGGGCCATTTAGGCTCTATTTACATTTGGTTTTAAAATGTGTCTTGGGCGATCGGAGCACGAGTGGGCCACAACATATGGAGGTGTGCAGCTACAGTACTGCCCACTGAACAACCATCATTTAAGCCTCATTTGTATAATTGATTGTGTTGCATACATGTGACTGAAATTGAAGGCGATTAATGATTCTTGTTGAATGATCAAAATCCAAAAATAGAATACCCATTTTCAAAAGGGGTTGGCCTTCAGTGATGGCTAAGTTGCTTTCCTCTCTCTGCTCCAACACTAAACCTTCTATTTAAACAAAAGGGATAGTATAGAATATCAGAGCAGAATATGACATCAGCCTGTCTGGTGCTAAACCAATTCACAATGATAATCATAAGAACAAATCTGCTGCTGTATCCTTCAGCAAGCTGCATAGCCTGAAATGTTCACGTGAAACATTGTAGAGTATCCATCCCTTCACCAGTAGTCTGTCCTGTACTGGTTCATGATTAGGTGGATGCCATTCTATTGCAGGACGCACACACATAAGTTTGAATTGCTGATTAGCCTGACCGCTTGCCGTTGGACTGCAGGGGGAAACTCGCACAACTTGGGAGGGACATACGATGTCCATAAACACAGCTGCGGCAGGAGCTGTACACCTAGCCTTGGAGGTATGAGGCAACGGTCTTATACAGTGCACTAGGGATATCAATTATTAAAATTGCAACTTGCTATTGGGAAAAAAAAATATGATCGGCTCAGCAAAAAGAAAAAAAAAATTAAAAAAATATTGTGGGAATATATCAATAAATGAGAAATGAGAGTTATGACACGTACACTTTAATGTAAAAAAAAAAAAGGAATTAAAGTCTAGCAAAGGAGAACCAAGGCGCGTGACTGTCCAGAGTAAACAGCCTTAAAATTCAGAATGTTTACTTTTAGCCGTCCTGTTCAGAATGGGGCGGTAATACGTTTCTTAAAGGGAGAGGAGAATGTCATGTAGCTGTAACAGAGGTAAACCTAAAGAAAGAATGATGGAACTGGGTCCTATCACTCCTTAACCTTAATTTACATCTAGATTACTTTAAAGGGGAACTATTATTCTTTGAGCTTAATTGAAACATTTTAGCATCCTCTAGGTTAAAGGCTATTTTACTGTTTTTACCTGCTGAACAGGGCCATGATGAAAAGTGAGAACATAGTGCTGGTTTGCTACAGTAAGCAGTAATTGCATTTTCTTTAAATAAATGTTTTTTTTTTCTTTTTTGAGGATACGTTGGAAATACTGCTGTTGTAAGATGTTTTGAGATCAGTTGTGGAAATAAATACTGCTGTTAATGGTGATGGTTGTTGTGCAAAAACACGTTGCTTCAAGTTATTCTAAAGGATATGCATATAATTATACATTTCAACTTTCAACAGGAGGAAAAAAAGCGTATTGTCTTTTTTTCCTTTATGTATAATAAGACAATATAATACCGGAGTAAGAAACCTGGACTTTAAACAGCTCTCTACCCACCTTTGCAATTATTTATTTTCAAATAGCCCTTCGGGGTAATGTTCCATTTTCTTATTTCACACTGCCTATTCTCATAAATGAACCATCATCACAATAAATCATTGCACAAACAGAGACTTGTGCAAACCCCTGAAAGGTCTAAAGATTTATCTAACACATTCATGTTTTCCACTTCCTCGTTTTAGTACTCCTCTGGTAAAGCTAGCCCAATAAAAGCTGCTATTAATATTTCCTGTTGCTTAGCAACCACGGGCAGCAAGTAATAGCTTTCTCTGGAAAAATAGATGACCGATAAGAAAAAAATTCAATTTTTTTTATTATCTCTGGGGAATAGGGGCCTTATTTCTGTTGCAATATGATATAAAACCGTGGAGCTGTGTATTGAAAAATGTTTTAAAGAAATGAAAGTTATTTCCAATTTCATTATGTCAAAAAGCTTTTCATTTCTGACTCACAACTCATCTTCTTTTTAATGAAGTCAATTAGCCTTAAGAATATGCAAGTCAGGGGATGAGATTTGGTTTAATTTCCCCTTTAACTAGCTATGCTTATAGGTGATGTGGGCTGAGAAAGAGAGGGTCTACGCTGTAGTGTTACATGATTATTTTAAACCTGAATGCAAATAATTTTATTTTGGCAGAAAAAAAACAACAGAAAGATGAAGAAGGGATTGAATTTGGCAGTAAGATGTTTGGACGTGGCTCTGAGGCAAATTAAAGTTAAATAAATTCCAGTTTGACTCAAGGATTTGCAAACCTCAGAAGGCCCTAAAGCCTTTGAATTATCCGTTATGGCGGAAGCTCGCCATGCAAGCTCTCTGCCGCGCTCGCCAGGCTAGCTGTCCTCTGGGTTTGCTGTGCTAGCTGTCCACCGTGCTAGCTGTCTACGCGTTTGCCGCACTAGCTGTCCTCTGCGTTTGCCGTGCTAGCTGTCCACCGTGCTAGCTGTCTGCTCAATTGCTGCACTAGCTGTCCTCTGCGTTTGCCGTGCTAGCTGTCTGCTCGTTTGCCATGCTAGCTGTCCTCTGCATTTGCTGTGCTAGCTGTCTGCTTGTTTGCCGTGCTAGCTGTCCTCTGCATTTGCCGTGCTAGCTGTCTGCTCGTTTGCCGTGCTAGCTGTCCTCTGCGTTTGCCGTGCTAGCTGTCTGCTCATTTGCCATGCTAGCTGTCCTCTGCATTTGCTGTGCTAGCTGTCTGCTTGTTTGCCATGCTAGCTGTCCACCATATCTTGCCTTGTTAGCTGTCTACTCTTTTGCCTGCTTGTATTCCATCCTGATGCGATCAAATCAAAACACAGTTCTGTTTCCAGTGTAGCTCTGGGAAGCATCCACCTGCAAGAGCCCTATTTTAAAAATATGAATTTATTGTGTTACAGTATGTACAGTGTACCGGTACCAAACTATTAAGTCCAAAAAATATTTAACATTTTAACAACTGTAGCTCAGAACTGGCCTTGGGAGACATTGGGCTCCCTGGGACACAGTTACGAGGATAGATGGTTTTATACCACATTTAGCCATGAGCTTCCTTGGCTCATCACTCAGTAAAACCATCTCCATTTTGAAAGGGCTGGTCTTAAAATGTTCAGTAGCTCATTCTGAAGGACTCTGAGCAAGGAACAGTACACGCAGAGAAGCAGGAAGACCCAAAACAAGCTTTCTCAATGTCCAAATCGCTGGATACACACCGGGTACACGTTTTTGATTTGGTATAAGTCCTGGACTGCCGTCCCATTTTACCTTTTAAATCCTTTTACTTCCTGGAATGGGCTCCAGGCCCTGACCTTGTACTGGCTAGGCATGGGTGGATGGATGGATGGATGGATGGATATTATTACTATTAGCAGTGTGTGGCTCATTCAGTTAAGCCTCTATGCTTCTGATTGGTCAGTTGCTGGTTCAAGCCCTGGCCTTTGTAGGGTAGTCAAATTTCCATTGGACCCTTTTACTAGCCCCCTCCCCCGGGGGTGCTGACTAAATGGCCTCCCCCCTGTGCTTGAGCCCAAAGCTTTGTCTCAGCTGTATATATAAATGTGTATGTCTCAAAGGAGCGCAAGATGGAGTTTGTGAGAAGAAGCACTGCAATATACCTGTCATAGAGGTAAAATAAAGCATCATTTTGCTTCCAGGGTTATTCCAGGGAGTTTGCATTCTGCATGTTCTCCCCACATGGGTATCTTCCCTCAGTCAAAAGATGTGGTTACCCTTGACCTATAAAAAACGCATGATTAATTAGGGGCCAATCAGATGTTTCAATTTCTATTGTCATGTTATGCTTTGAATCCCAGTGAAGGTGTAATCAGCCATAATAAGGGAGTTCCTAACATGACAAAAACACATCGCAGGAGAAGCAGGCTTAGAAATCATGTGCAAATGATTTAATTGTTGCTGAGCATCCCGCCCTCCTCCGCTGAGAAAAGGAGGCACAAGGGGGCGAAACTTACATGACTGGAGGAGTCGTCCTCATTAGGCAGAAATATCCGCATGCGATGTCTTTCAGGCCTGCACCACGTGCGTCTGCAGCTGCAACTGCCTGTTTTTTTTTAAAGCTGTTTGCAACTCGTGGCACCGGGCAGGGCTCAGATCTGATCTCTCGCGAAACAGGAGGCAGTTGTTTGATGTCCCTTGACAGGGTGGGGGCCCTGACAAAACCGGTAATGAGGAACGTGAAGTGCTGCCAAGGGGCATGGACGAACTTTAAATATGGAGCGAGGTCTGGGGTACGGAAGTGATTTGGCAAAGTCGCATTTCTCGGTGTAATCTTTGGTGCTCATTATATAGAGAGAATTTGGAATTGGGGTAAAGAAATGATTCCCACACATAAAAATGGCTTAATGTATTTTTCATGTTGTAAATTTCTTATGTTGCATGCAAGCCCTGTTTTCATTGGCTGGCTGCAGTGACTGGTATGAAAATAATTGGACGGTTTACAATGAGATGCCAAAGATGAGCAGGTTATATATGCATTGCTGTGAAAGGGAATCACATGATAGCAAACACTGAATTACATTTAAAAGCTACAGAGTGCTGGCATTTAATTATCAAAAGAAAAAAAGGGTATTGTGGGGAATATAATGATATTTTAAATAAAAGGCTTTATTTTTATCAGGATTTCTATAGTATTGTTACAAAAGGGTAGGGATATTAAGTACTAATTAAATTAAGTGGAATTGCAGAGTATTCATAAATATTAATTTTAATTGCTCATTTGAATGGTACAGAACAGAGTATAACAACTGTTGTTAATGTTGAAGAATAATTAAAATCGGCCAGCATGTTCAGAGAAACCAGAACGGTTAAACAGCTGCCTACCTAGAATGAGCAGTGCAAATAAATTATTTATTACTCCAGCAGAGTTTAATTTGGAGGAAATTAGCAATATTTGTAAAAGGAAGTAAGATTTAATTTCTTTGAGCCCTACAACTGATGGAAAACCTCCATACTGTGCATCATGTACGCCTGTTAATGAAGGACAGTGTATTTTCAGGAATTCGTTTGCACCGCTCAAAACGCATTATGTCATTCTTTCCCCTTATGATGTGAGTGCAATATGAGTATAACTAATGAACGCTCAGAGATATGCCGCTATATTGCGTCGCACGTGTGGTCCTATATGGAGGTTTAATTCAATGTAAATGACTTTTGACAATGTAGGTGGCCCTAGCTTGTTTAGAAACACTTAAAGCAGTGGACTTATAAATCCCACCTGTTTATGCTCAGCGGCCCCAATTTATACACATCTTGTGGGGGGGCAGTCTGAGTGCAAACAGAAACAGCGGCAGAAAAAAAAAGTGTCGGCAGTGATCTCCTTGGGGGTGGAGGGGCCGCCCGCCGCGGTGCCCGAGACGTCTCTGTGGCTCCCTTCCGCGGTATCACCGTCGCGGCACAGCGATAATTAAAGCCGTCGCGGCCCCCAAGCCTGCAGGGATAATGTCCTATTATTATAGTCATTTGTTTCAATTAAATGCTCAGTGATTTTTACAATAGCGATCGTGAACCTGGCAAGTAAGCTATTAGCCTCAACAAGATGTTTCCAGTCCCGGGGAGTTAGGCCGCACTGCTGATGGTGTTTAGAAACACAAGCCTGTGTTTACTTAACGCTGGCGGCTGGGTTGAAAGCAGGGGGGGGCTGTGCCGTCACCATCAAGCGCAATAAGGCGGCAGCCATCTCCACAGTGCTCATGCCTGGGCTCGGCATTACATTTTGCCGTGTCTTTCCCCCCATGTCCCTCTTGTATATACATACACAAAACATTGTTTGACTAAATATTGGTACCATTTGGCCGAAATCGCAGCATTAAAATCAGCCTGTGGGAAATTCCTGTAATAATATAGCGACCCCTGTTACATGCGATCTCGGATGACACTGTTATTGAAGGCAGTCCGTGGGCTGTCATAAACAGGAACAGGAGGCCAAGCGAGATGTATACATTCCTGTGGCTGTTATTGTCTGTTGCTTTTTGAGCCTTGAAGACTTGCCCAGGGACTTTTAAAATCATTTTGGCAAATATGCTGCAGGCTATCTAAGCCAAGATTGAAACAACTTAGAGTCAGGGTGAACGGATCTGAAAAAAGAGGACTTCTCCAGTCCTTATCCTGCATCTTTGCAACTTATTATTCTTTTAGGATGGAGATGTGCCATGAAATATCAGAGCATCCAAATGTCTGCTTAATAGCCTGCTAATTAAGCCTGCGTCATACCATTGCTGTTTGGGCAAAGATGTTTATCCCCAACAATTGCAATGTGAATAGGTAACAGAATTCATTCACATTAAATTAACACATGTACATAACAAAAACAAGGTAAAAACAAGTACTACCTTTTGATTTACAATTTAAAGAAGAAAGGGCATGTTTTCAAAAGAACCTGCATTCGGGGACTATGCAATGTTTCTCGCCAATTCTTCTCAGGGATACCATTTGTTTTGCTGTCATCCTTGTTGTGAATATGGCGCTGCTTTTTTTTATTATTTTCAATAAATCAAAGGCTTTATCTCACATGTCCTGATTTTCCTCCTTGAGAGCCTGGGTGTGCATGGAGGGAGGTGTAAGAGGTAGGGTGGGTCATGTTTCATGTCTGAAATACAAAAAAAAATGTTTCTTATGCTTTAAATTAAATCAAATCTCCCCTGAGGCAAGATGGAGAGAACAAAAGACGAGTGAAAATGTGAGGTTTTCAATGGGACTTAAAATAGATTTGCTTTTCCCCCGTTGTCTTTGCCGATGAAGTAAATTTGATATACACCTGTTTCCCATTGGCTCGTGCAAGCGAAGCATTATTAGCCAAACAAAGCAATTGGCCTGGACATCAGCTCCTTTTGTGGTCAACACCATAAAACAATTAGCGTGCACTGCTATGGCAACCATTGTGTTTGTGTGGCAGTCACCCTGCTCGCTTAATCTCCCTCCCAAAGATGGATGTTCGGAATGGCTCTTATGTCTCCCAGCTGATGAAAGGCTACAAGAAAACACAACTTCACTAAAACAAAGCAAACACCAGGAATTCTGAACACATATATCATACAAGGCCAAAGAATTACATCTTTAAATTCCCAAAGGTGTCATGTTTGTCAGTTGACTACTATTTTTTGGAATTTTCTTTCATTTATAATGTTTCTATAATACTTCTGTCTTTTCTTTAGGAACAGATTATTCAATAAATGTATAAATAGGTCCTGGATAAGTGGCTGGATGAGGGATGGGTGTATAAATAATATATTCTTAATAGCTTAACAACTTACTCTTAACATCTTAATTAGTAGATTGTGTTTCACCTTGCAACCCAGTACTGGGTAAGTGGTTGGAAGGTGGGTGGGTGTATCTGTGGAGAGATTGGTTCTGCCTTATTTATAGGGCAGTCCCATGCAGAATGGGTGATAAAAATGGCAGGGGGGGGTGGACACTGTGTAAATAGACTTGGTTTAATAATAGTTTTGGTTTCCTAGCCCCGTTACTTAACATTTTATTCCAATAGCTAACCATGTCCAATTATAACGGTTGAGGATTTGGATAAATATTACAGTCTCGTTTCCAGTATTGATCCAGCAGGACCTGCCAACTTTATTTTATTTGGCCAATGTAATGCAATTACCCTTTTTAACAAATGAACAAATACTTGTGCAGATATAATAAAAATAATAATAATAAAAATACTTTATCACCATTGGTTGACCTTATCATGGGTATTTCACAAAAACAATAACAGCTGTGGAAATACCCTTTGTTTTATTTCTGACAATATTTTACTTTTTAGTGTAGCTAGAACATACTCTTGATGATATATAATTAATTCTCTATCTCTTGGACAAAAATACATAAGAATGAATATTATTTTCATAGAATGTCTTGGGTGAATGATGTTAGGGAAGTTTTAAGAAGCCGGAAATTGCGCCGTTTTACGTCTGTGAGCCAATGGGTAACACAGCCTTGGTGAATTTGGTTAAAAAGCCTTGCCTTGTGCCTGAATTTATTTTATGTTTTGTCCAAGTACCATAACAATTGCTTGGAAATACAACTTTCAGTCGTTAAGCGTTTGGCAAATGTGATGCACTGTTCAACAAACAACAAACACGTTTATCAAATTGGCAACATGAAATAAAATATGCATTTCATTACATTGCTAACATATTTAGCCATAGACAAATCAATTGCTTAATTTAATAGCATTGTAAGCAGAACAGGACGTATCACAGGAAAATATATAATACTCTATTTGTGCTAGCATATAAAATCTCATTAATGATATCAGGGACCCAATACACTTGAATTGTTCATAGGTATGAAACACTTACTGAAACGGTCATGAATCTCTTTAACTGAGCACATATTCCTAGGAATGGGAGAAGCTCGACTTTTTAATCTAGATTGAAACACTGATTTAGTGTCTGATCCTCCAATAAAGTTGGATAAGATTTTCTGTAGCTGCAGGGCTCTCCGGGAGAGAACTCTGCCACCAGTTTGACGTTTTTTTTTGTCATCATCTGAGTGAAAGATAATCTGCTCTTTGTGAATGGAGCAGTTGCGGAGGACTTTGAAAAGCTTTCAGTTAAACATGAGGGAGCCGCACCATTTGACGTGTCAATAGTAGAAACCTAAAAAATCATGTCTGTTTTGTTTAAATTCTGTGCTTTTACGCCAGACCACTGTAGCATGTGCAGATAGCTGGGAGGTTTATTTAGAACTTGCAGTAGCCAGAATGTAACGCCTTGACTCGCCTTGTGTAAAAGCCTACCATTGGTAGCATTGCGTTGTAGCTGATGGAGTGCCAGCCGGGGTAATGTATATCCGAGGAGGATGAACTGGTTGGGAGTCTGCATGGACTGAGTTTCATCCTGAGGAGAGAGGGAAAAATTGGGTGACTTGTCCAACCATGCGTAAGATTGCAATTGGGAGCAAGAGGCCTCAGGGACCCCCCCATTTTGTCCTCCCGTGGCCCCCTAGTAAGAAGGGCGAGAAAAGGAGAAATCTCGCTTTTAAATGCCGCAGCCTTGACAGTAGGCAATTGGGAATGAACAATTAGTAAAGTTCCGTCTTCTTCTTTCACCCAGATCCAGGAGATGACCCATCTAGATGGCTCACATTATGATGCCGTCCACCACAACCCCCTGATAAACAGATCACCTAGGATACTGCCCCACCACATGAGCGCCCTGTCCCAGCTGAGCTCTCAGGTTGGCCTACGAAGTGCTATTAGCCATGGTTCCCCCTCACCTCCAGGAAGTAAATCAGCCACGCCCTCTCCCTCCAGCTCCACCCAGGAAGAGGAAACCGATTCCCATTTGAAGGTACTGGCGTGGAAACTATTTTTTTTTTTCGCTATCAAAGCGGCAATGAGTTCTAGCATGCAGGGGGGGGCACGTGTGGGACGTCGTATTTGCGAGCTGCACCGTATAGCTATTGAGGTTTCCCATGGTGCCATCCAGGCCTGGAGAGGATCAGAGTGCCCCAAGAACCTGGGTAAATGTGGGGGGGGAGGGGGAATATTACTTGAATGTTGTTCATACTTGGCAGCTTCTCCTCAGCACGAGCTGACAGTACAGGATCACGAAGAATCATATATGATATATGATTCTGTGTGGTACAAACCATTGTCGTCAAAACCTCTATTGTCGGGTAGTAATGTAAAAGGTAAAATGGGAGAATTTTATTTAAGACATTTTAGAATGATAGAGTCGATATGCCTACCTACTCGTCTAATGTCCAAAAAACGAAAAAAAAAACTATTTTCTTATTTCACTGTTCTGTCACGTACTCTGATCCACAGCTCTGAGCTTGAGGGTAGCTAGTAGTCTGTTGCTTTTTGTATGTTGCCTTTTAATCCAGCCCGAGCTCTTAAATATTTAAGCATCAGAACCATTCTGATCCCGATTTAACCTGCCCTGACTCTCCTGAATGCATCTTAGAGAGATGTTTTAAGGGGTGTTTATGTTGAGAAGTAGGCTGGGAGAAAGATATTTCTTCATTTGACCCTTGAAGTAATAAGCTATTGATCTTCACAGATTTGTCATGATCTGGAGAGAAAAACAGTGCCACATCAAGCATGGCCCATTTTTGGGAAAAGCAGTCTCTTTTTTTTCCAGAAAGTATCGCATTGTGCGCAATTTTAGAAAGGGACAGGTTCTCATCACTGCAGCATTCAGATATAACAGGCTTTGTTGCTGCTGTATTTTATCAGATGCAGATATGTTGCTAAAACAGTGCAAACAAGATTGATTCACCTTAAAATAAAATAATGTAGATGTTAGCTTTGCTTTAGTGGATCATAACAATCCTCATTTTATATTACAGCTACAACAGTGCTTCAGCCTATAAATACACAAGACCGCAAGTTGGGAGCAAGACATTTTTAATTCTCTATACTGTTCGAAAGGTCTTTAGTGTTTAGTGTTTGTGCTTGTGGGGGCCAAAAGACTGCATCTTGCTTGCCTATTGTGTTGACATGTATCTGATGCACACATAACCTATTACTTTGTCTACCTAAAGGGTAACAACAGAGCTCTTATGCAGAAGTGCAAAATGCGAGTGCAAAACATGCGCAATACTAAGTGCAATTTAGAGTATTGTGTGTGATGTCTTATCCTTATGTTCAAAGTATGAGGTGCACCATGTCAGTCTCTTAATTTTCATTCAGTTAGCTCTTCAATTTAATCAGCATATGAATGAATAGAACAATAACCAAGAGATACTATTTTCACTGGAATTTGTATGTACAAAAATGCAGTTTAATTAATACAGTGAAATATTGTGCATACTTTTAGGTAGATATGGGTTTTTTAATAGGAAAAAAACGCATGTGGAATTGTGACCTTTTGTGGCATATTTATTGCATAGCATCGTGAAGCTTTTAACATGGTTTTCGGAGTGGCACAGCTATGGATGCAATATTAGCAAGATATTTTGGTGATTTGATATTTTCCACTTTTTTATTTTCCAGAAATACATATTTAAAGAACTGAAAATAAATGCTTGAGAGTGCCAAGGAGAATGTATCAGAGTTACTGAAGCTATTTAATATTGAACTAGCCAGCCATCACTTAAAGAATGCTATTCTTCTTAATTTAAGTTGGGCCATATTCTGTGTTTCTTTTTGGATTCAGGATTAACCGCTGGCCAACAGAAAAATGTGATGAATCCAAGCTATTTACTGCCAAGAGGAATCGGGTTTCTGCAGCTTTCTGAAAGTGAATTCCCATGCAATTTTTGTATTTTTTTTTAACATAGTTTGGTTTGAATTATACCTTTATGCAATCCTATCTGATTAAATTACCTCTGATGTAGTTTGCATAGTGATACATGTATGGATAAATTGACGACACAGTCACTGCAATTAGGTCACAGTAAATCAGTGTGATGAGAGCGGTATTTAATGTGACACACACAATCCGGTGTGGAAGAACTGCTAAAGCACAAAAATAGATTAGCTGGATTTGCAGACAGGCAAATTGTTGGATCTTAGAAACACAGTTTTAGTTCATTAAGCCTCTTGAAACCAAGTTTTCAGTGGTGCCTGAGGGATATTTCAGGGATGAAAGAAAGGAGTAAAATCATGCTCCCTTGTTGTGCATTCACTTTTATTCCCACCTTTGTTGTTTAAGATGCATGCATCTTGGCAGATTTCTCATTTTGATTAAAAGTCGGGATGGGGGCTGGACAGCCCTGTTGTCAGGTTTGGCGGAATCTGTGGAAGCCATATAATATCAAAGTACATGTAGAGCAGGCAAGCAGAATGCATTATCAGATGCGCTGGGATTATGAGCATCTGAGGCTAGGGATTTGCACCAGCAATTGGAAGGTTGCTGGTTCGCATCCCGTGAATGCCAGGAGTAGGGATGGGTCTCGTGAAAATTTTAACAGTACTACTACTCTTACCAGTACTGCTTATCGGTCCAGTACTTTAATGGTATTCTTATCGGTAAGAAAAACTCAAATTAACAACATAATTAATATTGCTTAATTTAACAAATCACTATTACTCAAGAAATGTGCGTTATTATTTAACAAATTTACATTAAATATGAAATGCTAAATAAAGTTTCACAAAAAATATGGTAATGTTTTAAACAAATACAAATTTTCTGATAATGGAAATTTAAAACAAACATGAGAAATTATTTTAATGCTAAGCCTTTAATGCCTTTACACGCAAAACACCTGTTGCACTTTTGGCAAAAAGCACTGTCCGCATTGATTCGCAACCACACTTTTGTTTTATTATTTTATTTCATTATTGTGGCTCCCAGATCAGCCGTCCCCGCCCAATCTTCGCGTGCATGTTTTACAGTACAGTAGATCTGCATAGCAATGTGTTAGGATCTCTGCCCTATTTGTGAATGCAGAAACACACTTTTCATGCAATCCCATCGACACAGTAAGCTGACAAATACTCTTCTCGCATGGGACTTACAATATTAATAAAATCATTATAATAAAATAAAAACGTACACAATAATTTTTTTCTGATGACTTCTCAGTCCACAATGAGGTGGTGTGCATTTATTAAAGTATTTTACAGTATCACATAAAATAAAAAGCTGCATGTCTTACAGTGTATCAAAATATAAATTTGAAATCTGTGCGCATACTCTCGCCAATCAGACCGCGTCCAGTGGATGTCAGTATACAAATCATACACAGCCATAAGCAGGTTTCTGCGCATGCAGATCCGGCAGAGACATCAGCGTCTGTATGCATTTGTGGCCGTGCGTGTAACAGTTTCCTTGTGTGTCATGCATGCGAGACAATGCTCTAGATTAACATCGTAATCAGTAATGAAGCTGGTCAGATAAACTGGGATGAATTACTTTAATGTACAAACAAAAAAATCATTAATTCATTAATTTCTCCTGTAGCAAAAGCAATACCGTTAACGCCAGAGCTTATCGATACTCCGGTTTTTAAAAATTTAGCCTCGGGCCCGTTTAGTACCGCGTTTCAGTACCCATCTCTAGCCAGGAGTGATTCGGCGCCATTGGGCCCTTGAGCAAGGCCCTTAACCTGCAATTGCTTTGCCTTCGGTAGGATGTTAACCTACATCTGACCCTGCAAGCAGGTTCTCCATCTAACGGGGAAAACTTTGGGTTTGTGTGTAATGCTGAGGAATGACCCATCGCACGGCTGCACTCGGGTTCTCATCCCTAAAGTGGTCCGTTGTGTGTTGGGTGAGGTAACGTGTTGTATCAGTGCATGGTCTTAACCTAACTGTCTACCAAAACTAGCATTGAACAAAGGCATTTACATTATATTTTGGCTGAATCAGTGAAAGGTGCTTAATTGTCATTGTTGACACACCCGAGCACACAACAATGAAATGTGTTCTCTACATTCTCTGCAACCCATGTGACACTGTGACACAGCAGTGGGCAGTTAATTCAGCTTGGGGGCAGTACCTTGCTCAGGGTACCTCAGTGGTACTTATGGGTCAGGGAGTCAAACCAAAAACCTTTCAATTACACAGTCACATCCCTAACCATTATGCCACCACTGCCCCGTGGTAATTAGTGGTTTGAATAATTAACTGGAAGTTACTTGTTTGGCACTTGGACCAGGAACCTAAAGGTTTGAAGGCCCAAACCATAATCACTGAGCCACTGGTATCATTAACCACATGTTATAGTCATGCAGTTTGCAGTCATTTGTAAAGTGGCATCAACTGCTGTAATCTGCCACAGGCAACAGTTATTATTATGACATAATAATTATTACATAATTATTCAGATTCCCCTGAATAGTTCATGTGCCTATTAATATCAAGCTGGCAGAACACGAGATTTCAGTAACTTATCGTTGTTAATTTTAATGTAATTTTCCATACAGTATAGCACACAATGGATTCCAGAAATCTGTTTTACAGTTTTTTTGTAAATTGTAAATCAGTATTGTAATTAAGCTTAGATACAGACAGTTGCATTGTTTTTCCACAAATGAACTGAGAACTTACATTGATTGTATAATGCATTAAAATACTTCAAATGAAACACTGTTGCTGTGTGTTTTTTGTTTACTGATGGTTAGAAGGTCCTTTACCTGGGTTTTATGGGAACCATCCAGACATGTGAGTGTGTCCCGCAAGCTTGTCAGATAGGCCTACTATTAGTGGGCCGCTAAACGCACCCTCCCTCCATTCCCCCCTCAGATCGCCGGGGAGAAGCGCCCCCCCTCGGAGATGATCAAGAAGCCCAAGCCCCAGAAGAAGAAGAAGAAGAAGGACCCCAACGAGCCCCAGAAGCCCGTCTCAGCCTACGCGCTCTTCTTCAGAGACACGCAGGCCGCCATCAAGGGGCAGAACCCCAACGCCACCTTTGGGGATGTCTCTAAGATCGTGGCCTCCATGTGGGATGGACTGGGGGAGGAGCAGAAACAGGTGAGGCGTGCAGCCCCTCGGTCGCACTGACACGTTTCCTTGGATATATCATGTCATGAAGTGCACCCGCTCGTATAAATTTCTTTAAGTAAATGACTTGGTAATTTTATTTGAATACTATTAATCACAGAAACTGTGAGTGCATTGAATAGCTCACAATAAATGCTGGGCTAGTTGCAAAGAGCGGAATTACATTAAATTGTGTTACATTTTTCTGCTTTACAGACATGAGACACTGCGAGCAATGCCTTGATGTAACCGCTGGAATTGCAGACAGGCATATTCCATCAGTCTATGTTTATGAGCTATCTACGCTTAACTGGTTGAATCGCGCATCAAATAAAGGAATCAGACTCCTGCAGCAAATGCTGCCAGGGTCGCATTAATCCGTCGCATTACTTCACCGAGTAAGCCCCCCCCCCTTCAGGCCACTTTATGGCAGGGGCTGCATTTCCCGCTGAATGCAGTGCATTTTTATCCTCCCCCAGTCGGCCCCCTCACAATGAATCTTCATTTCGCTCCTGACACCCTCAAATGTGAATTCCTCATTTCCTGCCTTTTTATTTATCTCTGTTGCCTGGTGATTTGATCATGCTGAGAATATAAGATTCACAATTGCCTCATCCTTGAATTTGCCTCAAGGACATCTGTTCAGGAAATGCAGGCATTGTTTGTGAATCTTAACCCTTTCCAGTCTGGCCATCCCTTTTGCTTGCATTTTCATCGCTACACATGCTGGTTTTTTCCCCCTCACAACTTTTAAATATACAATGTTTCATTTCTCTATGCTTGACTGCATCAACCTAAATTTCTGCATATCGATAAATTTGTAGATGCTACATAGTTTTAGCAAAAAATGAGATTACGATTATGTAGTTTGTCATCCGTTCTCTTACATATGCAAAAAAAGTTTATCCTATGCTCTTTTTAACATGCATGCCCATTTTTATTGAAAACTTTCATCCAATTTTGTCATCAAAAGACATTTTTGGGGCGTTTTTGTGCTTTGCAAATCAGTATTTTGTGATATCGGTATCAACGGCCACACATTTTCTGTTCATTGACTTCTAAAACCTTTTTTAACTTGTGTGAATAAATCAGCTCTAAGCCTCTTTGTATCATTATCCATAGTTTCCAGTGAATCCTTGATTAATGACAAAGTTCTTGTTATCAAGTATGGCCTATTATTATTTTTGTTATTATAATTATTATTTTTCTTGTTGCTTAAATATCTGATTGATATAAAATCCTAAATACGAGAAAGAACTGTTACAGAATAATAGTTTTACATTCTTCCTTAAGAGTTCCATCCATCCATCCATCCATCCATCCATTTTCTGTGACTGTCTTCTCCTATTTATGATCAGGGAAGTCTAGAACCTATATCTAGTAGGCTATGGGCCCTTTAGAATTCCAGGTCCATTGAATTAAACAAATAATTAAATATTACATTTCATAGGAAGAGGTAAAAGTTGGCTTTTTGCTCTTTGAGCTCAGACTGTGCTCTGGGTATAAAGTTACCATTAGAAAAAAAAATCAGAACAAAGTTATAATAAAATTTTAACACTTTTTTTCCCCCCTGAATGCATTCAAAAAGTGAAGTAAAAGTTAATTACCCAATAAATGAAATTGCTGGCAGTTACCTGTAGGTAAGGATTGATTTAATAAGCTGACTCTTATGCGGTGGTCTGCTAGACTCCCTCTTCTGTCTTCAATTTCTTCTATCATCTTAATCATTCCATGCAGCACTATTGTGATTTACTGTTGCAGCTGGAGCCAAATGTGTTTTCAATGAATTTCCAATTCGGAATACTCATCTGGCCCTGTGGGATAAAAGGCTTACTTTGAAATATAATACGCCCGTATTCCTTTGAAGTTGGTTACAATCTAACAAATGTCACCTGCAAATATTTCCTATTTCAAATTTGCGCTCGAGCGTTGAAGGGGTTTTCATGATGGGTTTCAAAAAAATGCCAGCAAGCTTGTGAAGGCTAGTAAGCTGTACTCTCATGAAATTACTTTTTTTGCATAAAATGATTCTTTACGTGGCCTATATGTTTAATTTCACCTGATTCATTACCAGAGGAGGAGATCTCACACCTTCTCATGGTTCACTTCTTTTGATCAAATCATAATTGATCGCACGATTGCGATGCTAATTTTTTCTCTCTCCCTCAAGCCCCAGGGCAAATGATTAACAACAGGTTTCAGTAGGTAATGACGCAAATAGCTGTTATTGTAAAGGATGAGGAGACATTTATGCGCAAAGAGGGTTTGAGGTCTATTTTTTTCTTTTTCCAAATGACTAGGAATGGAAGTGATTTGGGAGTGCAATGGAGGGTGATACCATTGAGAGGGGGTTGTGAGGGGGGGGGGGGTGAAGGTTAGGAGACCTAGCGTAGCTTTAACTCCTTACAGCTCAGTGACTCCAAAAGCTGCTCGCTCTCTCCCCCAGTGGTCACAAACAGGAAAAGCAGGTGCAGAGGGAATGGGCTGTTTGTCCTCCAGCTCAGGTACTAGTTAGGAACCATGTAAAACCATGTAAAAATCTGGAGGCCCAATATGGGTACAGTAATGCAGTGTTTTCCAACCCGGTCCTTGGGAACCCACAGCCAGTCCACATTTCTGCTCCCACCCTGCCAGATAGTCCATGTTTCTGCTCCAGGGAACTGGGAAGGAGCAAGGTTCGAGTTTGGAAACGCTGCAGTAATGTATGTAGGCCTATATCCTCTCACAAGCACTCAGCAACCATTCTTCTGTCTGATAGCATGAAAACATTACCACTTATCCAGGACAATACAGTGACAGCAAGGCCAGAGCTCAGTCATGTTACTTGCAAGGTTTTGCAGAGGTGCATACTTGTATATAAATAACTAGAATTACTCTTGGGTGTCCAAACAGTACAAACTAACGATAAAGTCATAGCCAATTCCCTTCTGCGAATTCCACAAAACTGTAACGTTATATTATGTGGTCCCAATAATATGAAGTTATTCCTTGCTGATATAGATATTATATAAACAACAAACGTGTTATTAATATTGGACTTAAATGTAATGTCAGCAGATGAGAGATCACACAGTGCATGAAGTCAACTTTGATGGTTTAAGTGGAAGAGCAAGTTATGGAGTACAACAGCAAAACAATGCACATAAGCCTTTTAGCTATGTTCTATAAAGCATATACTTTGACTAAGTCATAAAAAACCAGCAGTGTCATAGTACTCATATAGAACCATACGCCTAACTATATAGGCAAAGGCTGTATAGTACTGATGTGAATTTAGGTCTATCGTTTGATTCTTTTTTTCCTGACTTTTCCAATTCCCTGGGGAGCGCAACTTTTCCTTCCCCGACCACCTGTGCGCATTATTCCGTTTGTTTACTGATGATGCTGATGTTGCAACGCCGGTTCATCGAGTCAGATGCGATTCCCGCCTGCCCAGTGATCAGTATCCGCAAAAAAAACCGACATTAAAGCCCAGTTTTTGGCGGAGCTGGGGCGGCACCTCGCCTGCCACGATGGCGTTCCTTTGGAAATAAGCGACGGAGCTGGGGCGTGCTTCTGCGGAGCGCACCTGCCCCTAAACAGGCATCCCTCGGTCACTTTTCACAGCCTCTGCTAATTGTTCTTGCCTGTGTCAGCGGGGTCTGCAGTTATTGTCTTCTATAATTAACTGGTTATCAAACAAGACCCCTTCATTAAGGTACAATTACTGGCTAATTCTAGCGGGACTTCTCGATGTCAGGATTATGACCACAACATATGCGCTTTGCAGCTTAGTTATTTTTAATACGTTCCCCCTGTAGCCTCACACGGCTGCAATTTATAATGAATCCTCTCACTTTGGGATAATTAGAGATCCTTAGGCATGGTAATTTGCTTAGAAATACCAAGCTTTCTATGAATCATTAGCTGTGCTAAATTAATTAGAAATGAAAACTGCTGGGAGTTTTTTTTTTGTCTTAAAAAAAAAAGAAGGACCAGTGACTTCTGTCACTGTTAAAGGCACAGGAGGAAAGGTTCTGGATTTTTGTTTGGAAATATGAGTGCTATCGAAACTGGATCTGGTATAAACAGCAACAGTAAGAACAGTATGTTCTCAAAACAGTGACCCACACAGAAATGTCTTACTGCCTGTCTTTCTTTCATTTTCTCACTATCTCCCCACAATTGTTATGTTTTTATGTGTTGGAAACAGAAAAAGAAATTCCCCAGTTAACAACCCATGAAATACTGCTGGAACTGGGATCTCGAAGCCCACGGGTTGTGCCCAGGTTAGGGGTTAAAGGTCAGCAAGCCCCAGCTTCTACACCCGCGCCAATGCTCTATTTGTTTTCTCCCAGGCATACAAGAGGAAGACTGAGGCAGCCAAGAAGGAGTACCTGAAGGCTTTGGCCGCGTACAGAGCCAGTCTGGTTTCCAAGGTAACACAGGTTACGCGTTTGATATACAAGGGTCAGTGCAGATATGGGGATGATGAATTAGACAGGGACTTCTGACTCACTGTGGGGGAAGGGTATCACCTGAAGTGGGAACCACGGTGCTGTGCAATCATAGCGAAGTGGTGCCGTTCACCACGCCGCCCTGTGTTTGTGCCTGTCACACGGCGTAAGCAAATTCAAGCCTCTATCTGGGCACTCTTACATACCTCTCTGCAAAGAAGGAGAAGCTAATGGGTTAGTAACTATCTGTATATTCAAGAGGTTTCTCATTCTGCTTTCAATTGCTACACTTGTCATACCGTGGCTTCTAAGTGACTTGGAAAAGACGATCTCCTCCGTGAGAGTGAAACTTAGGGTTAGGGTTACAGTTTTTAAAAACAACCATGAAAATGGCAATAATTTAGCTGTGTGTCTGCCCATCTTCCTTTGAGCTAATCGGGAGATGATGCTGGATAGATTGCCTGTCATTGTCCAATAAATTTCACACACCAAGTCTTTGAAACATTTTGGGTTTTTTTTTTATCACAAGAAAAAGCTAATCATGAATTCAGACTTTAATATTCTCAAAACAATACTATTTAATCATATACATAATATATTAAATCACATCATATTTATAGCCTATGCTGAATTGTGCTAATGTGCTAATTTCATACTGATACCCTGATTTTATTCTTAATTGAAGTATAGTAGATGTTCAAGAAGAGTGAGGATCAAACTAAATTTTGTCAATTTAAAATACTTTAATTATGACGTAAAACATATTGTGCAAACATGTAGGATTCAGGATTCCCCCTAATTACATCCAGCTAATTAAGTAGCTACAGTGCAGTCATACAGGCAATTAAGAAAGTAGACGTTATTAATTCTTTGCCTCTTACAGTCTCAAATTGCTTTACCTTGCAAAACCTGATCCTGTCCCTCAGTCCCTTCAGCTGTCTTGCATTTCCTGTTAAATCTATAGCAGCCCAAAATGCAAAAACTATCATTATATGTTGGATGGTTTAGTCATCTGCTGATGCAGTCCATGGTTCACATGGCAGTGTCTGTTAAGGGCCCATCCCCTCTGTGGTTTGCTGTAATTAAAAGTTCTGCCCAATTTGTAATGCAGAAACCCGATGGATATTTCTGACACATTTGCTGTCTTATGTACACAGAAGAAAGTGTATAATTGCATTGTCAATTAAATACGAAAATACACACATTTACATTTTATAGATTTCTAAATGTATAATTGTTTCGAAAAACTTTTTGTGCACGGTCTTTCCTAATGAAATATCCTTCTATCCATACATCTTTCGACCACTAATTCTGGTCAGGGTAATGGGGTGACCTGGAATAGAGACCCAGCAACATAGGGCGCGAAGCTGGGGTACAACCTAGATGTGATGCAAGTACATTGCATGGCACATACACATACACATACACATACACACGCTTTCACACACTATGGGCAATGTAGGAAGTGTGAAAGAAAACCATATGCTTATGTAGTTTAACAACTCCTATTTAAGAATGGATATGCTTTGATGACTTAGCAGAACTTAATTGATTGTGTTACAAACTGCAGGAGAGTATTCATCTCAATCTCAGGCCCTGTGCTGCATTTTTTTGTATGCGGTTTTTCACCAAGGTGACCACAGTTTAGTAACAGAACCCATTTGTGGCTGAATCCTTATATGCCACATCTGTTCAGCAGACCTAAGCCAGCAGTGAAGCAATTAACCCGATTATAATGCACATGTGGAGGATTTTAATTGGATTCATTGATACTGTAGTAGATGCAAAAGGTTGTGTAGATGGTAAAACAATACGATGCAGTCTTTAGAAGACAATGAAAAATAATGGATTAAGTCCTAAGGGTTGGAAAAGTTCAAATATATGTTGCAACTTTTTAGACACTCATTAGTTGTTTCTATAAGTGCAGCAAAATGGACAGACTGCTACCACTGTCTCCTGTATGCTGCCCACTTTAGTTACTGTCACTCTGCATTCTCCTTCTGCTCCAGCTCTGCCTATTTAAAACACCCCTTTTCCTCTGACACTTCGCAATGATGCCGTACTGTTTGCTTGTGGGAGTTTTACATATACAAACGTGTCCTGAGGGCAGAACGTAAAATGATTGTTTCAGAGAGATAACCAGTCGTTTTTCGTTCTGCCCTCAGAATATGTTTGTGTCAATAAAACTCCCATGAGTGTGCGGTTTCCACAAGTCAGCTAGCCTTCCCTGCACCATACACAATACCATGCAGGACACCCAAATAATCAAATAATAATTTACATTAATGTTTCTTGTCTTTGATTTTGCTGGAAAATTCTATGTCAGATGGGCAGTTATTTGGGGTTCAAAGTTATTATGTGTAATTTGATTAATATGTAAATATATTTATCTATATATTAATGTATAATATCGACACTACTGAACAAAAAGTCAAATTTAGTGTAAAATAAGCCCACTACTCTAACAGAGCAAAAAAAGATATATATCTGAACAATAGTGTGTTCATTGTGTTTCTTGGTTTATTTTTTTGTTTAATGAATGTCTTATAGGGCAGTGGTTAGCTCCGTGCCTCTGTGCTCATGATGAGAAGGTAAATAAATAATAGTCTGTGCTGTACTTTTTCAGACCTATAGCGACCCACCGGAATCAAAGGGAACCCAGAGCACCCAGCCATCACACATGATGCCTCCCAAGCAGCCGCTGTACAGCGTGCCTCCCCAGCCCTCCTCCCCGTACCTGGGCCCAGGCTCCTTCCCCCTGGCAGACCTGCAGAGCTATGCCCCCCCCCGCCACAACCTGTCCCGGACCCTCAGCCAATCGCAGATCCTGTCCGGCATGAACGCCTCCCCTCCCGCCTCCTTCCAGATCAGCCCGCCCTTGCATCAGCAGCTCTCACTCCACCAGAGCGCCATTCTCAACCAGCCAATCCGCATGCAGCAGGTCCAGTCCCAGCCAATCATCTCCCATCAAATGGGGCTGCAGGCTTCCCTCCACTCGCCACCACCGGGCCAGCAGGTTAGTTAGCATATCTTAATTGTACGAGTGATGGGAACCCCATCATAGAGTCAGATGTACACAGTACTCAGATATTCTCAAATCTGAACTGAAATACCACAAGAAACAGTAATAACCTTTTGCGAGCCTGTTCCAGCTGCCTATCTTGTTATTTATTCTATAGAGATGTGGTCTGAATGTTCCTCAATCCTTCTTCCATAACTGCTTATCCAGTACATGGCTGTGGTGAGCCTTGCTCCCATCCCAGGAAGCACAGGGTTGCCCTGGATAGGTTGCTAGTCCATCAGTGGGCACTGAGTCACGCACAATCACAGGCTATAGGCAATCTAGAGATCCCAGTTCATCTAACCCTATACTTTTAGACCTTGGGAGGAAACGGGAGAACCTGGAGGAAACCCATGTAAACACAGGGGGAATATGTTCACACACACACAAATGGGGGCAGGAACCTGACCCACAGCTCTAGAGGTGTGTGGTTACAGTGCTGCCCACAGAGCCACTGTCTTACCCACAGATAATTCATAGTTCATAATTTTTTTATTTTACACAACCTGCAAGCAGGATGCTTAAGAGGGTGGGGCCAGAAATTGTATGTCCTCCTTGGACTCATTTGGAGTAGAACAGGACCAGAGAAGCTGGAGATATGTAATAGGAGCCTTCCCATCCAGCCTAGACTCCAATGCAACCCATCCTCTGTTCCAGGGATTCCCACCGATCCAGTCCGATTACCAGAACAGCGTTGGCTCCCAGTCTCCCGGGACCCCCAACCCAGTAGCAGGACAGAATCAGGAGTGGGACAGCGAGTACTGCAATCGTGAGTGCGGGGGGAACCTCTGCAGGTAAGCAGCCAGCAATGGAGGCGAATGCTCCTGTCCGCGGTTATAACTGGAAGATTAGAGTAGCCAGCACTGTGGCAGTAATCTCCCGTTCATTATGCAGTCTGGGATCTTTACATAACAAACGGATGGACCTGCTTTTCTCAAGCTGCTCCTCATTTTTATTAGACTGAAAGCTTCTTGATGACATGCAAATTCATCTGCCCAGAGCTGGAAGGGGGGAAAAAACGAAGAAGACGAAGTTGTTTGGATCTTGCTAAAATGAGAATATGCTGAATGTATTTCTTTATATTGGCAACACAAGGCAAAGCTGACTTCAGTGAGCTGTCAAAATTTCCTTAGACTGTAACTTCTGAAGTGCCTCTAAGGAACGGCTTTTTGGAGAAATCTCAGCAGCCCAGCCTTTGTTTATAGCTCATAGATTGGTTCCTCCTGGCCCCTTGTAGCACTGGAAGGCACCCCGGATTGATAGCGCTCCCCGCCGAGGGCTCCCGTTTCGCTTC
>JAODKN010000127.1:46450-61379 GCA_026774425.1 Petrocephalus zakoni | reverse complement strand
CTCCCCCCCCCCGCCCCCCCCCCCCCCCCCCCCCCCCCCCCCCCCCCCCCCCCCCCCCCCCCATTTCTGAGTCAATGCAACAATACACAGATAGAGAAGCAGCCCCAATTTCCAATACAATCATCTCCACATAGCAGCACTGGATATCTGCCAGGAGAATTTGATTCACCGGTCCGACTGATGACGCTCCTTATGTATGGCGCCATGCAAACCGACATGCTGCATCTATTCCATGTGAAATGAATGCGCACACGAGGCTTACAGGCCTGCTCTTTGTGAACAGGTAGCATGATAGTGGGCATCGGCATTCGATTACTCCACCTGGCGTTTGTGACACAGAATTCGGGATCTCTTTCAGCTACCATCTTTCTCTGGTGCTCACTGATGAGATTTCACTAATGATTTTAATATATGAATGATGCTGTTCCAGTCCTATAGGACAGAGCAGGTATAGAAAATGGATGGATGATGGATGAATGGATGGATGTTCCAGTCATAATCGTTTTGCCCCTTTGCCAGGCAAGCAAAAGCATAGATGAAAATGATAAACTGGACCTATTTGGCTTTCTCTCACCCATTATAAATGTTTTGTATGAATTTGTTATGAGTGATGCATTCAGGTTTGGCAGTACTAATGTGTGATGTACTGTTGTAGGGACGCAGGACAGTCTGGGTTCACCAGGATAGGTGCCCACTGCCCTCATTCACATAGCAGGTCGGCCAGCTGTTCCTGATAAGACACCTGTGACTGCTGTCTTAAGAGCAGTACCTGTGGTTCTCCATCCAGCTACCAGGCCCGGCTGGGGGGGGCATGGTGGGGAGTTGTCAGGTATGAACAACATACGTGTGAAATAGCAATCTGCAATTACAATTATTCTGAAAAAATGTAATCACACTTGAAAAGAATTCCGTTTTACATTGTAAATTTAATCTGAAAGAATCATCAGCTTTATTTAATTTTGGGTCATAATTTGTAATCTTTTTCTTTCTTTTGGCAAGAACTGTCTGAAGTAGGGGGCTGTTACAAGATATTATACCTCTTGGGTACAGTGGCAGTGATTCTGGTACTAGCTAATGGTACTAGCTACTGTTTGACTGGCTTGCTATAAAACATCTAATTTAATTATGAATTTAAGAGATCCTTATGATACACTGTATCATACTGAAGTACATACAATGTTATTTGCAGATCAGTTTAAAATGAGACATATTTAGGTCATTCTTCATAAATGTACTACATCTTTACCATCATCGTGCAAACCTGAACACATAGGCCTACGGGCTTACTCGGGTACATGGACGTTTAAATTTGCTTTCTGGGGGAAAAAGTGAATGGGTCACATTGAGGGAGTTTTTCCTGCACTGCAGCCTCTGTAATATCCTTGTACGGGAGACTCATAGAGCCTCTTCGCTCAGCATTCAAATCACAGCATTCTCCCCCAGCAAGGCGCGTCCACTTTAAAATTCATAACTACATTTTGATGAATAAAAGGGGTCTGATGGAATACTTCCACAGCGCTTACTTGAGCAAAAATACTATTCGCTCTGGCATATTTAATAACCTTGAGCCGACTCTTTAATATATACTTTAAATGGCAGCTGAAAAAGCCAGCCTTAGCACACAGCGATGGACCATAATTCCGACGCACAGGAGCAAGGAGCTGAGAAGAGTCCTGTTAAAGTTGGCAGATTCGGCTTGCGGTGTGATTTCTATTCCCCCTCCCCCAACTGATCTGAGAGACAGTTTCAATTGGGACAAACTAGCTTGATGGATTAAACTGCAATGAATAGCAACACGATTACGGCGGGGCCTCCTTTATTTTCTGTTTTGTCAGCGGTTTGCTGGCGAACGCCGAAGCGTGTGCTGGAAGGGGTTGTTTGATGGTTTGGTTGTTGTTTTTTTCTCTTTTCTTCCATGTGCCACATTATATGGAAGTACGCCGTTTCCACTGCATCCAGACTTTCACCGGGTTTGATTTGGCCGGAAATACGCGAGGCGTCTAACCGAATGGTGATTCAGCCCCCAAAACAGCGCGCGAGGTCCCGGACGCAGAAGGACGCAGTTTCTAAAATTCATTTTTACCAGTTCAGTCCATTGTGATTCCGGAACAGAAACGCCCCCACCATCCACTCCATGCCCCAGGATTATACTCTGCAGTCCCTGCTTAGCTTTATCGTTTGTGCGTGCGTGACCGGTTACTGCAGCATGTAAAAAGCATGCTTGCTGATAAATAAAATCAAAGAAGCAACAATTAAACACATTAATAATTATTTAATTTTATCTCCCAGGTATTAAACAAATATCTATGTCAGTTTCATATGGAGATATTTTAGTTTAGGAAAACCTTTTAAAATTTCCCTTATTTCTGTTTTATTTTTCCACTGTGCACGGAATTAGAATACACTCTGCGGTTTGTTAGAACGAAAATATATATGATGTCTGTATTGCTTGTAAAGAAGTTAGTAAGTATTGTAATTAGCTTGTACTTTTACCAAGGATTTTGTTTTCCTTTCTTCTGCCATAATCCGGATAATAATAAGGATTAAAAAATCGCAATTATAATATAACCAACCTGTGTTCATATTTAAAGCGTAAAATAGAATTATTTCTGCTAACCTATGGAAACTGGTCTTCTACACACCCATGGAAAAACTATTTTCTTTCGTCTCTTTCTCGCTGGTCTTACTCTGCATTTCTCTTGTTTCAGGAATTGTACTGCGTGTGCGTGCATGTGCGCGAAAAAGAATGAGGGTGATAGAGCGCGTGTGCGTGTGCACGTGCGGCGGGGTGTCCTGGCCCGATTCAGGTCATGTTCGGCCCGCGCTCGCGCTCGCGCTCCTCTCTCACAGCGCGCATTGTTCGGAAAAATGCGAAGTGGAAGAGAGACCCCTGCTGGCCATCTGTTATATGTGCCGTCGGACACTTTCATACACTTAAGCGACTTATTAAAAATATTTTTTTCACATTTGACGTCATACTTCATTTCACTTCGCTAACTAATTCTAAAAGTGGAGAACGCCTCAGGTTAGATAAGCAATAAAGGCATCCATTGCAGAAATTTCAGTCACAGTACAGTACAGTATGACACTTGGATATGGCAGTCAGCTACAGCACACATAACATTCACGGACCCAGAAGGTTGTATTTTGAAAAGCGCTAATATAGTACTTTAATGGACCGTGAAGAGCAACGCGTCATGCAGCAACAGAGCTACTGACCTGCAATAATTATACTAATTTAAAAAGCGTGTTCAATTATTGTGTGATTTAAGGGATTTGGGAACGTGTTAATTTGTGTAAATTGTGTGTACATTGATGTTCATAACTTCTACAGTAAACTTCCTTTTACTGTGATATGGGGTCACTTGGTGGGCATTATTTAAAAATATCCCATCCAGGGTGTTGTGCTGCTTTGTGGCCCAGGCTCCACCCCCAAGACCCTGGACTGGATAAGCAGATGCTGGGGTGGATGAATGGATAATGATGGATAGATTTACGAAAAGGGCTAATAAGACACAATTAACCATAGCCAGCTGATGTGTGCTATGGTTGTAAATTTCTACACTTTATAGTTCCAGTATATGTGAATTATTATTGAATATTTTAATATATTTTCATGTTTGCTAAATAATGCATAAACACAACATAAATAATGTTATTTTACATCCCTGAACTGAACTGATAAATTATTGACCTATGAGACGTTAACCAGACATGGAGAACTCAACCTGACAGACTGCCTTGCGGTTTCCGTCCTTGAAGTACCTGGTAGTTTTTTTCACTAAAAAATAAACAAACAAAAAAACAAACACCTGAACTTTTCAGATCCCCATCACATGTCCCCATCACAGGCAGTCCGCCTGAACCAGAACTAATGGGAAGTAGATGGGTGGCATAGTGGTGCAGGAGTGATAGTGTCCTCCATGCACCCCTGGATAGCTCACCAATCAGCTGGAAATTCACCACTGAGTGGCAGTGAACAGCCAACGGGTGAGCAGGTGAGGGGAGGGGTGTTGGGGTTTGGCCAACCATAAAAAGGCAGTCTGTGAGCCTCCATCCCTGTTTGTCTGAGATCATGCACCGAATGGCCTGTTGGACATGGTTTTCAGCCCTATATTTAAACTATTACCAACTGAGGGTTACAGGCTGCATATCTGGATAAGGGCTGTAATTTTAGCCTCATACCCCATTGGTTACAGTGTTCGGCACCATTAGGTACCACATGTGATCTTTTTATAGTATGTTGTAGCACAGGAAGTGTGACCTAGACCAAGTGTGCACCAAAGAAAGTGCACAATAGATTAAGTGTGCACTCAACTCATAGGTAGGGACCTCAGAGATGGCATGAAATAGATAACCCGGACACAAAGTCAATTAAGATGAAGTTGACTATTTCAAGGTGGCAGGCATGATTTATTTTCAGCAGCAGGAAGACATACAGGGTGACAGCGAGCCCAGGGGCTATCCCAGGAAGCTCAGGGCACAAGGCAGGGAAACACACTGGAAGGTAAACCAATCGCAGAGCACATATTACCACTATGAGCAATTCACACTAGTGTCGTCAATTCATGTAACTGTGTTTTTTTTTAATTATAGGAGGAAATATATACAAACACAAGCAGATGCCTCAACACGAAGAGCTAGGATAGCAACCCTCGACTCTGACTTGTGAGTCTACAGTGCTTATTGGTAGGCCATCGTGTTAGCTCCTGGATTATAAATCATCTCAGGCATGATTCCATATTTTGACCACTGGCAGTGTCTTTGGGTAGTCTCAATGCTCAGTGAATTGAAACAAGAGCAGCCAGACATAAGCTTAATCCATTTATAGGCCCTGACAGATTGGCTTACAGCTTTATGTTAACTATTTCCTATGCACAGCTGCTGTCTCCTCTATGCATGTTATGGATGCAGGCTGAGGATGGTAGAAAAAAACAGATAGTTGGGGGGGGAGGGGAAGCAGGACCAGTTTTTTATTATATTCCTCCCAGACCCATTGGTTTGTTTGTTTTCTTCAGAACCTTTTTCCCAAATCCAAATAAAAATACCATAGCATTCTTTTTTCTCCCCAGCCTACCCCCTCCCTCCAGCTATCACAAACTGATAAAAAACAAAAACACTGGAGATACTGATGATCTCATGGCCTGGTTTCCATAGCAACCCCCGCACACAATGGGGTAGGCTGATACAGCTCCTTTGTGCTCCGATTTGGTATTCTGATTAATACAACCGTTATTTCTTCTCTCAGTATTTTCCCGCAAAGCCAGGTGAACACGGGGGTGTTTTTTTTTTTTTTGCTAATAATTAGTGTAACAACAAACTTTATAAATGGCTACAAATGTAGATGTATTCAGTCAGATTTGTTTTTTTGAGTGCAACCCCTTATGTCAGTCTAGTTAACTGTACCAGAACATTGTGACTGACTGGTTTTACTTTCCCAGAAACAGGACGCTAGCCCAAGAGAATGTGTGACAGAAGCGTGTCCAGCTACATGCCGGAAGGAGCCATTCGACCCATAAATAAGAAGCGTCTGAGCACAGGAACCACTTAAGTCAGTAAAAGGCTGAATAATGAAGTGGCATGGGCTGGAAAAAGCTGGAGAGCAGATCTAGCATGGTGCTGAAGGGAGGATATTCATGTCACCATTGATTGTTTTGAACTGGTGTAATTAATCATTGAAAACAAGAGAGCAACATCAGAGAAACCTTTAAAATACAGAATTTCAAAGTATATATTACAAGACTGTAATAAAAGCCCAGATGCACACACACAGACGCACACTTTGGATTTTCACACACTAGAGTGTTTAGAGCAGTGTTTCCCAACCCAGTCCTCAGGGACACCCTGCCAGTCCATGTTTTGCTCCCTCCCAGCTCAAATAACAAAAAAAAAACACCCAGGGACATTTCTGTGGCCAAAAACACCTCGTTAATGAGAGAGGGCAGAGACGAATCGGCAAACTCATTAATAAAACAGTGATACTTCATTTATCGAGTAATTTCACATATCCCAGCTGACTCTCTATGAACGAGACAGACATATTTAGCAGTTCAGCAGTTTTGGAGGCAAGCTGGATCCCACCTGGTTCCAACTAAGGTTCCCACTTAATAAGCTAACGATATTTAATACACATCGCACAGCAGATGGCGCTGTTGGTTCACAACTTGAGTTGAGGGTGTTACCTTTCAGCCACGGTTTCTACCTCGTCAGTCTGCAATTGTCCCATCTTGGTGTGAATTCTCTGCGTTCTTTGACAAGCAGCGAACATGCAGTGATGCTGATCCCGAATTGCGCTGAGTGTATGTATGTGTATGTATCTTTGGAAAAGACTTCTTTTGAAATGTGACGCGAGAAGGCGCAAGAAAAATGAGTCATATGCGTTCTACTAGCACATCTCCTTTCTTCTCCTTGTAGAAATTATGTATCGCAGACATGGAAGTAAGACTAAGCGCAGAGTCTGCACGTGCAGATAAATCCCAAAATGTGAGTCCGTCTGTATACTGTTTAATGACATCCCATTCTTAATACATTGGCATTAATATGGAGTTGGTCCACCCTTTGCAGCCATAACAGCTTCAACTGTTCTGGGAAGGCTTTCCACAAGGTTTAGGTGTGTGTTTAAGGGAATTTTTGATCATTCTTCCAGGAGAGCATTTGTGAGGTCAGGCACTGATGTTGGACGAGAAGACCTGGCTCATAGTCTCTGATCTAATTCATCCTGAAGGTGTTCTATCAGGTTGAGGTCAGGGCTCTGTTCAGGCCAGTTAAGTTCTTCCACACCAAACTTGCTCATCTGTTTTTATAGATCTTGCTTTGTGCACTGGTGCGCAGTCATGTTGGAACAGGAAGGGGCCATCTCAAACTGTTCCCACAAAGTTGGGAGCATGAAATCGTCCAAAATGGCTTTGTATGCTGAAGCATTAAGAGTTAATTTTCAGGGGCCAAGTCCAACCCCTGAAAAAGAACCCCACACCATAATCCCCCCTCCACCAAACTTTACACTTGGCACAATGCAGTCAGGCAAGTACTGTTCTCATGGCAACCACCAAACCCAGACTTGTCTATCGGATTGCCAGACAGAGAAGCGTGATTTGTCACTCCAGAGAACACTTCGCCACTGCTCTGGAGACCAGTGGCGGTGTGCTTTACAATGCTGCATCCGGCGCTTTGCGCTGCACATGGTGATGTAAGGCTTGGATGCAGCTGCTCGGTCATCAAAACCCATTTCATGAAGCTCTCTATGCACCGTTCTTAGGCTAATCTGCAGGCCATATGAAGTTTGGAGGTCTGTAGCTATTGACTCTGCAGAAAGTTGGCGACTTCTGCACACTGTACACTCAGCATGCGCTGTCCCCGCTCTGTGATTTTACATGGCCTACCACTTTGTGGCCGAGTTGCTGTTGTTCCCAACTGCTTCCACTTTGTTATAATACCACTAAGCTGACCATGGAATATTTAGTAGCGAGGAAGATTCATGAATGGACTTATTGCACAGGTAGCATCTTATTATGGTACCATGCTTAAATTCACAGAGCTCCTGAGAGCGACCCATTCTTTGACAAATGTTTGAGAAAGCAGTCTGCATGCACAGGTGCTTGATTTTATACACCTGTGGCCATGGAAGCGATTGGAATGCCTGAATTCACTGATTCGGAGGGGTGTCCCGATACTTTTGGCAACATAGTATATGTTGATCTGTTGTATTTGGAAACTACAAATTAAACAATCGTTTCATTTCAATATTTACCAAAATATAAACAAAAAATATAAAACAGTAAAGGTTAATAAATCCAGGTTTATTATTCTTTTTCTTTACACAATCAACCTTACAAGGCACACAATTATTGTAATGCATTTTAGTTTAAAATATATTTATTTAAATAGATTTTTTAAGCACTGTCGAAATACCATACTGAAAATTTCGAAAACTCTGTCATATATATTTACTGTATTTTTACATACTGCAGGATGAGTAATATATCATAAATGTAATTTGCATTTCTCATTAACTTGCTCTTAAATTTTTTTTTTTAAATGTGTGATGTATAATGGCCAGTTTTAAAAGTGGGTTCAGTTTTCAGCATAATTTGTTGTCTTTTCAAATACCTTTACAAACCATCCCGAGATAGCGTTTAATGTGTTGTTTCGTTAGGATTAGTACATTTTAATTGCAGAAGGCAAAGCAACAACAAGATCGAAAGCTACCCGATTTCTGCATTAATTCAAAATGTGCTCTCAACAGAAATAATTAATTCACTTTTAGTAGGCGATATACTATATACAGTATATAAATAAATGATTCATATCAAATCCTCTTATCTAGTTTCATTGTTAATGTGGCATTATCTATTTGTAGATAAGTTACAAAAAGTTAAGAACTGCTTTGTAAATGTTTTGAATTCTAAAAACGGTGCTCTGTGTACCCTTAAAGGTGAATGATTAAAAAGACTTTTAAATTTTCCTATTACCTCAGTTTGAAATGAAGGGGAACAAGACCCGAATGCATAGTATTACTGCAATTAAAATACAATTACAACAATGCAAAAAAATTAGCATAGTAATATGTTGCATTATGTGCTCATAGGAAGATGTCGAAATTTTAGGCAAGATGACACACCACATGCACAGAGACAGTCCTCCACCCTGGAAAGCGCAGATCACCCTCACAGAAAGCTGACGAATTTATCAAGATTCAGCGCACTAAGCAGATGACGCTGTCTGGGGTACGCAGCTACTCTGCCACCTGTCATCCAACATCACCTTCAAAAGGCTGATGAGAAACACAAATCATATGGCACTAAAAACAATGCACACAAGAAAACCGTTTTCTTTTTTTTTTTGATTGTTAATAGGTATGAAGTTTCACTGGGCAGCTATGGGTTTGTGGCTGCCTGCCCCTTCATTGCTCTGTCTGTAAGTAGGACCAGGGAAAGTTTTGCACAGTTCCATTGTCGGTTTCCTTTTGTTGAAGAAGTGAGGGTTTCAGTTCTCCATGGTGGTTTGGTTAAAACAAAGTGGGCTTCCCAACCCCTGAGTTCACACTTGGTAGCTTCCAGAGACTGCTAAAGCACTTTGCTGGCTCATTTCCACCGGGCTGCTGCTGTCATGCGAACAGGCCTAGCCGCCGAACCTTTGCGGACAGAAAGGAGTGGAGGATGAACACAATGGTCTTTGGGCAAGAATGGAGGTCCAGTTGCTGTCAGGAGAGAGACGGGAGAACAAAATGGCCCATTAAGCAATAAAATTGAAGAAAAAAAATTAAAAATCAGACACTTTGTTTTAACAAATCATTTCTACTGGCCTTTAAAACTTGTGAGAAACACTACACATTTCCTATCCTGCAATGCCTTCTTAACTTAAAAATCCAAAGCTTTGTCAAGCATGTTAAACAACTGGTCTGAGTTACAATCAACCATTACAAGACATACAGAGCTTGTTGGTTCAAGTCCCAGCACTGAGCCTGTATCCTCACGGCCATCTAAAGGTCCTCAACAAAATACCCATACAAACTGGTTTAAATTGTTAAGTTCTTTTATGTAACAGCATCAGTTAAGGTACTAAAGACCAATTCAAACTTCACTTTTCCACGCGTCCTCTCGGTCCACACGAGGGTTAGTGGCGTAATTTCGTCATCAGGGGTTTTGCGGCAGACGATGGATGTGTAGCCCAGATTTTTTGCCGGACAAAAATGATACACATTGGTGTGCATCAACTGTGCATGCGCAAGGAATTTGATTAGGTGTTTCCAGTAGATGGCAGCACTGACTTTCACAGAGCAGAGGTCAACCAAGAAAGAGTAGAAGAAGAATAGTTGTGGCTATAGCAGTTATGGTATGCAGCTGTAAGAGGTGGGGAGGTACCCGCATATCTACTTTTTCATACTCTCCAGACTTTATATTGTGGTATACAGAATTTTCAAAAGCAAAAATTCAGAATTTTTGAAATCTTGGCAATATAATTGGCCCAGCAGAGGAGATCCTGGCTAATTCTGTCGTAAGGATTTCAAATGGCTGTATTACCTTAATATCACCCAGGCCAAACAACTTTAAAAAGTTTACCCATTTCACTACACTACTTGTATTTGTGTTTGCTGCAATTTATCTGCTCTCTCCGGCTCTGATGGAACATCACTGCTGTATGCATGCAGTGACAGTAACCATTTGCACCTATGGACATATGTAGTAAGAACACATGAGCCTGACTGTCCATGGGCCCAAAGTGCACGCGCAAGAGTGAAGTATGAACTAGGCTTAAGAGTAACATCAGACTTCTGAAAAACACTACCGCTGGGTAACATCCATCTTCAATGACTGCTTACCCAGGTTATGTTTATCACGAGCCTGGAGCCTATCCCAGAAAACACAGGGCATAAGGCAGTGGACATCCCTGATGGCATGTCAGTCCATCGCAATGCTCTTGCATGCACATACAGCTTAACACAGCTTTTTGAACCCCTTGTCCCTCGCTGACTTTTGAGAAGCTTTTGTCTCACTTCTACTGGAACCAACTGAACAGTAACACAGCACACTCACAATCTCTGCCTCTGCGCCCCCGAAGTCCAGGACCATCATCCGCACGTTGTCATCAGAAGACATGCGGAGCTTTTCGAAGGGTTGCTGCAGAAGGACTGTCTTGCGGGAGCCTGGCTCCTCCGTGAAGATGGTGAAGCCATCTTCAATGTGGATGCCCAAGACGCACTCCTTCCCATTCCAATTGCAAGCTAAAGGGGAAGGAGAAAGCAGACATAATCTCATCAATCTTAAAAATCCTTTTCAGAATTACCCATGGTGCACTATGGGTTTCACTTTGAATATTCCAGAGGGTTTTGAAAACTGAATATTCTTCCATTGCACAGATATGATTAAAATTGCGGCAACAGATGAATTAACACATCCAGAGACTCATCATTAGAGAAGCAGAATATATTGCTTATGTGTTTATATGACTGCAGACCTGACACAAAATGGTGGTGGGGGGTATAACACCTATTTTCAGCAACAGAGCTGTTTAAAATCAAGGAAATCAGCAAGCCAGGAGTAAGGACAGTTTTAGGTTAAAAAACGTCACAGCAGCAGAGGGCACTACAAGTGCAATTTTGCTGTTCCTTTGAAAGTCTGACATGGCCAGTAGGTTTGCATTTTCTCATTGTGTTTCTGCAGGTTTCCTTTGGGTACTATAATTCCCTTCCACAACTGGGCTCAAATGCATCTTTAAGTTGGCCATAATGTATCTGCCGAAAAAAAGTGTCTAACTTTCCCTTAGTGGGTTTGAGTGTTGGCCCTGCTACAGAATGGCATCCCAAGTTGAGTGTTCCCCTGCCTTGGACCCTGTGTTCCCTGAATAAGCGATTAAGGGTGGATGGACGGTTGGATGAGTTGTCCATACCAGTGGTAACCTCTTTTATGAGCTCTGCTGCGCTGTGACAGCCGTCCACAAGCATGTGAGTCCAGGCCGAGAGTTCTTTGGACGAATCAACCTGAAAAACATGGGTCTCCACCCCTTTTCTAGTCCCACTACGGAGGACGAAGGTGAGTTCAGGATCCATGATGGGGGAGGTCTTCCCTGGGCCTGAATGCACCAATCTGAGAGGAGAATGGAGGAAGAAGAGACAAGGAGAATGGGAAGGCTGACAGAGTTTCCTCTGTCAAAATCATGGGAACAGGCAACCTTCCTGTCACTGGAGAGGCATCTGTCAGGAATTCCTACAGAAGCATCATCCTAGGCTGTCGGGATCTTACATTTCCCTCTTACGTACATGTACGTACACATCTATGTATGCATTCATATATGCGTGTGTATATGTGCTTATCTAAGTCCAGCTTTCTTAACCCATCCATCCATCCATCCACCCATCCATCCATCCATCCATCTATAAATCAACAATAATAATTGATAGATTATCAAGACAAGTAGCAACAGATGTTGGTGCAGGTGTCAGGTATGGCCACCTTGTGGTGATGAGGGGGTAGCTCTGATCAGGACTGCAGAGGGACTCTCTGTTATCTGGCAGGGCATTATAAAGGACCAGGTCTCTCTCCGTCAGCATGGCCAAAACTGACTTCTCCGGGCCCTGCGGTGGCTGGGGCAGAACATGAGTTACCTCCGGCAATCAGCGGTATCATTTAGCTTTCAGAGATTCCTACTGGCCAATTAGTCACATCTGTTGGATTAAAGCCACGCTTCTCATTTGATTTATTATAAAACCATTTTAAACCACGAGTGAATCATCCTGTGTTGTGGTCCACGACATCTGGGCTCTATTCTCATCAAAGAGCTGTGCTCTGATTGCCCCAGGCTCTGTTTATTTGAGTTGATGGTCATTTGTAGACATTCTGCAGCAGCGGTAATCTGTTCAATGTGACCTAGAGGAACTATGAATTCAATTGGATTCGATACGCCAAGGAAACTTTTGAAGCAGACTCGGATGCCCCTATGAAAACATTAAACTTTTCATTCAAAGGCTGAATGAAACTTCGGAAGCCAGGAGAAATTTGCTGTTTTAACTTTAAACTCCATGCTTCAATTTATTCTCTAAAACAATCTATAATGTAAATTGTCAAATTCAAAATTTTTAACGCAAATTGCTTTGCTGACATTAACATCTAAAGTACTACAGAATACCACAGGTATTGATGTCAGAGCGGGAGTTCCTGCTAGCGGCGCTGACCCGTTACCTGCTCGGTGAGCCAGCCAATGTGCTTGACCTCTTGGCCACCATGCATGCCCCTCAACTCCTCTATCACCTTAGGAACTAGGGCACCAGCAGCAGACTGAATGGTGTTGTACCACGACTGCGCCATTGCCGCGTCCTTCGCCCGCAGGAATAGAGACGTCCTTCGGTCAGCAGAAATGACCTTGAAGTACCTGAAGGACGGAGGAACCTTGAGTTCTTCTCCTCGGTTGGCCTGTGAAACATCCTATGCCATATTTAGGCTTAACCTAAATGACCAGTTATAATTCGGTCTTTAAAAGCAATCAGCAAAATAATTCTAACCACATACTAAAAAAAGATACAATCTTTATGTATGGATGTCTCCTTATATTACATTACCTGTTCATTGGGTGTTTTCGGATGGGCGAAAAGGGTAAACCAGATCCTATATGGGCCTGACAGCTTCTCTGCATCCAACTCATATACCAAGGGGAAAGTGGCCTTTCTCTGACCCTAAAGGCTCACTTAACACCATACTGAAAGCTAACGTTGGTTTAGCCCCTTGGTAAGGAACCTCCAAGTAAACGCTGGCATCTGGATTTAATCACCAGCTAACTACTGCCGTGCTGTTGGTTAATTACACAAATATGTCTGAAGAAAAAAAGGCTAAACCTAAGGTTAATCCACACAAAGTACTAGAGTACGTGCCTCTAACCTGCGCAATGAAATGCCTTGAAGCAGCCCGGGCTAAGGAGATGTACCTGTTTTCAGTGTCAGGCGGACACTGTTTCCTAGTAACCTGACACATCTTCAAGGGAATCTCTCGGGTCAGTTTGGGCTCTGCCGTGGAGTTAGGCACCCCTTGCTTGTGGGGGGATCCTCCGGGTGGTTCCCAGGGTATGGGGCCCCCAGCATTGACGTTTCTGAAGTACGCCGACATCTCTTTCATGTACTTCACTGGAGGACACAGAAACAACAGAGGTTTTGTGTCAGGCCCGCAAGCCTTTTGTCTGCTGCCAAGACAGGCAAAGCATGTACAGAAGAGCATTGAGAAGCAACATGTAGGCTATCGCTAGTATGCAGACACATCAGGAGAAATGGCTCACCAAGTTTCACAGGACTTCCTCTGATGTGGCTATTTGGCCAACAGGTCAGAAGCTAACTGTAAATAGATTATTCTTCGAATACCGGGGCCAGTGAAAGGCTAAATGTGTCAAATTGCTTTAAATCCTACATTCCACAGCTTTAAAACTGACATATTGCTTAAATTCAGCATTGTGTGTATTTGGTTACAGACATATTTAAGTCGACATATTAACATATTAAAAGACATATTAAAAGTAACCTTTAAACCCTTTTCATGTCAAATAACGGTTTCATGAAGTTGCTTAATAACAAACCATTCAATTTTTTAGCCAAATAAACAAAAACCAAGCTTACTGATATTTTTATAAGATATTTTCGTCGAAAAGACCGGAGTTCTGTCAATTAAAATTAGCCATTTATCAGTATAAACTACAGTCACGCCTTCACAATCATAAGGGCTGGAAGAACGTAAAAATTCACGAGTGATACTTGGGCCTATAGTCACGTCCTGTCTGTCACACCCTCATCAGCGCCTCCTGTTTTCTCCTAAGTGTGGCCTCAACGAGACACAAATGTTCATCGTTTGTCCTTCCTCTCGTGGCGTCCGCTTGTGATTCACTCCAGCTGCCGCTCGTCTGCTCCCTGATGTAGCCATGTATAAAAGTGCTTCCCAGTCCTGTAATTAGCGTCATTTCCTCTGTGTGGCCAATATCTTCTCCATGCTAGCTTTCCCGTTCTGGCCCCTCAAAGTTCAGTTTGTTTACCCTGCCCCGTTTTGAGTCGAATAAGCGCCTGTCTGCGACTCCCTGATTTCCGTATCACAACGCCCGTCATTAAAAAGCAAAATTAATGGTACAGGAAAGGTTAAAAGTTACTGTGAGAGATGCAGGATTACATGGTCACAGAGACAGCTAACGAGTGAGGGAGGCTAGTTGTCAAGACAACGATGTGTGGCATACCCAACCCAACAAAGAATTTTTAAAATCAAAATAACTTTTAATATTAAAGATAAATTTACACTTAGACTAACAGATATTAAAAAAAACTAACATTTATATATAGGGCTGCCCCCAGATAGTCGACTAAACGTTAGTCGATATGAAGAGGGCTTGGTCGAATACATTTTCATTAGTCGGTTAGTCAGTGTATGACATCAAAGCAACGAGAGATCAACGCGATCTCGTGCCTCGC
>JAODKN010000127.1:22639-33732 GCA_026774425.1 Petrocephalus zakoni | reverse complement strand
GAGTGCTCAACTAGTTGGTTGAAACAAAATCCTGGTCTGGATTTTTACTTTCTGGACCTGAAATTGACACCTCTGTAGTTACGGTCCACACCAAATGTCCCGGGCGATGATTATTATCACGATTCCAAGTCGTCCCCTCTGTCGCATCGCACGTGGGCAACTTTGTCGCACTTAAGGTGGGCCTAGACGGGCTTATATAACTTGGTCAGACTGTCGGTGACATTACGAAAAGACGCATCTTTTTCAAATAACCTTTTTTTTTTACCGCACTCCATTGGTTACCGGTACACGTACGCGTATTTAATGACAGCGCCGCAACCCCCTCCGTAAATACCTTTCCCCTTCCTCACGGCATTCTCTGGCCCTAAAAGAACCGCTTTCCGTGATTTCTGTTCTTTCGCGTCCAGCGCAGATACTGAGAACAGCTGAACATGGCAGCGGCTGGAAAAGTTGCGATTAAACTTGTTGCGGGCGCTTAAAAAAAAAGAAGAAGAAGAAGAAGAAACTCTTCTGCTTCACGTGTAACGCGCTGCCCTAAAAGTTTTCTGGTTGCAAAGAATGGGGACTGACAGAAAAGCGTTCTAACGAGGCGACGGTCCTCTCTCACTGGCCCTTATTATCTGGGGGAAATAAAAGTGCTCGCCGTGGACTTGGGGAGGTCCGGGGGGAGCGCAGGCAGAAAGCACCCGCAGAGCGGCGCGTCAAACTCGCAACTTCTGCCGGAAAAAAATGTTTACAAATTAAAAAAGAAAGAAAAAAAAGTTAGATAGCGGGTACCTTTAATGCTGATGCCCAGTCCTCCCACATCCTGCTTGACGACTCGCACGGTGCGTTTGACGTTTGTGATCGTTTCGGGGACCGGGGGATTGGAGCAGATGTTGGAGGGATCTCCGTTCACTGCGCCGGCCGGGCTGGGGCTCGGGGCGGCCGGCTCCGCGACGCTGTCCCCGGGACCCACAGTCAGCGTCTCCTCACTCAGGCAGGCTAACACACGCACCCAGCGCTCGACAGAAACCCGGAGCTCAAGTAGCCCAGTCTTCTGCGCCTTCATGCCGGCGGCCATGTTCCGCACATTCCTGGAATAACTGTGGACGGGGTCGCAGCTCGGCGAGGGGACGGGACGGGACGCGGAGGGGAGGCCGGGAGACTCCCTCTTTCTCGCTGCGTCTGCTTCCCGTCAGCAGCCACCTTCTCCACCCTCTCTCTCACTACGTCGTATTAAAACCCCCCTTTTTTATGCCATTCTGATAATTAAGCCGCTTTCTGGAAAATCACTAAGTAGTGTAACTTTAGTATATTTCTTATTTGTCATCAGCCAATTACTGTCCGCCACCCCCCCCCCCGTGTCAGATTGACAATCACAAATGGGAAAGGGTCAAATTTATCTAACTATAAATTTTCTAAATATATATAATGGGAGATACCTTGCCGGCGAGCGGATTAGTTATTTGTGAGTGGGGTGTTTGGAGAGAGCAGCCTGCTCCATGAGAACCTGCCTGCTTCCCTGCTTCGCTATACTCGAGATGATGGGTGTGACTCGTTTGGAGGGAAATCAATACAGTTGCACTTGAAAGCCACCCGACGTGTGAAAGAGCGGAAATTCCTAGGAGGTGAAGAATAACTTGAGATCAGACCCTCAGGGGAAAAGACCTTGCTCTCAGTCAAGCGAGCTTTAAAAGTGACTTTGCTGCGTATGACGCTGGGCAGCAGGTGAAGTAGCTCGATGTGGGTAGCCCATATAAGTCTCTGGGATTCCTTTCCTCTGTTATGACCCTTAAATAGTCTGTATAAACCTGTGTCAAATGTTATCCTGTAGATTATTTTTAAGGGTAGACGAGTATAGGGCTTCAACTCAACTAGACCGTCTATGAATATTTGAGTCGGGTCAGTGCTTTCTAAAGCATGCATGACATCAAATTAATTCCAGCGGGATATCCTTCTTTTTTAGCTTTTTAGCTATGAAGACTGACCTAAACGAGGCACCTTGATCATTTGCCCCGGTGTCGTTGTTGGATTTCTGTAGCACTTAGGATCTCTGTCTCCTCCTTGTGGCGTCTCTAAAACACAGCTCATTTTATAAAGCAAAACCCCTGTATATATATTTATATATCATTTTTGATTGATTAATAAAAAGAAAACCACCAGGGTCTGAGGAGTGGTCATGCCACCCCCCCCCCCAGTAAATGTGTCCACCCCAAATACCATAATACACCACACCAAAAAATAAAAACAAAATGCCAAAAGATGGCACATCTAGTTCTGTAAAAACCAGAGCTGCCCAATGTTGATCAGCCACTGAGGGGACCCCCTCCCCCCAATAGACAAAATATCCAGAGGCGGACCAGTCACCAGTCTCCATTGCTACTGAGTCTGTCGAGTCTGGCCACCACACCATACAGGATCTGGCTATGCCCCTGAAGGCATCTCCACTGAACTTGCATTTTTGTATCGTTCTTACCACACACAAGTACACACAATTAATGTGACATTATTTTTTCTAATTTAAAAACACATAAAATCATCTTTCCAGCCATTCATCCACCTTGAACCAGTTATCAGGGTCAGTGCAGGGTCACTGGGGGACTGGGGGTATGCTATCTGAAGTCTGCTACAGATAGCATACATCAGCACACATACAATTATTACTACAGAACTACAACTGTAACAAATGTGTCAGACACAGTAGTATGTCAATGTATCAATAATTTTTAGTTAGTTGTTTAGTTAATCTTAATTTTGAAGATGATTCAGATGGACACATTAGCTCATGGAACAGTGTTACGCCCACTGCAGTGTCAATTATGACCACAGCTTTGTGTGCAGAGGGACCACATGTCATCTTTGCATTGCCTTTTCCCCGAATTCCTCACCCAGTCCAAAACCATGCCGTTGAGAAGATCCTCTGCCTCGTTGGTGTCTTTTACATATGAATGCATGTGAGTGCCCTGCGATGGACTTGAAGATCACAACAGATTGGCAAGCTGTGATCAAGATGTCCAAGATGCATAAGAATCAAAACTGCTGTTTGCAAAGCACTTCAGCAAATGAACTACTAGTAAGTAGAATGAAATGTCTATATTGCAGAACATGCATACGGCATTCACTCAGGTTGGTGTCTGAAGGTCAGTTGCTAGTTAAAGCAAAAATGAAGCAGTCAAGAATATTGTTTAAAACGGATAGTAATGAGCAATTCAGTCCCAGTGCGGCAGGGGAACAGATGTGACCCATTATGCCACTTTTGCAAACCTTGTATTATTACTGTAAAGGAGGTTGAAGGTCAGCACATGACCCAATGTAGGGGAACACCCAGGATAATATGCCAGTCCATCACAAGACAGGCACAAACTATGTGTCATTTAGAGATATCCAAAATTCCATTGCTGGTGGAAAACACAAAATCCACAATTAACGTATACAAGGCTGGGAAGAACAAAAAAAGATGGTTACACTTTACTTAACAGTGCTGCATGACAGCTACATGACACCAACATAAGCCCTTCGTGACAGCCGAAAACTCATCATATATAAAGTCATATATAAAGGTTTGTTCCAACGTTTGTGGCTGTCATAAATGCTGACATTGGGAACTTGACACAGGAGTTCCATGCTTATGACAAATTACAGTATGTCGGCTGTCATGAAGGGCTTTTGTTGGTGTCATGTAGCTGTCATACAGCACCGTTAAGTAAAATGTTACCAAAAAGACATATATACAGTATGTACAAATGTACTCAACAGGTGTATTGACAAACCGGCAGCATCCCCAAACTGTGTTTTTGATGGATCCCTTGCTCCGCCTCTTGATGACTTGCTGCCTATAGTTGAAAGTTCATGAAGCTGACAAGGGAAGAAATGAGTAAGTAAGCGAAGAAGGTAACCGGGACAAAAAAAATGTATGAAATCACCAGTGAAGTAGAAGCTTATATACCATGGTATGTGTGGGTGTCACTAAAGGTAGAAAATAGACTCAATTTCCACACTTCCCTGGGGTGATTTGAGTGAATATTGGCCCTAGATAACTCATTCCCTTAGGTATTGAGACAGCACTTCAACATCAGGAATTCCAAAAAACCTCAGGAACAAAGGTAGCGAGGGAGGGTAGCACAAAAAAGGGTTTTGGGAAGTAGCCACTCAGTTAGTCTCTCCTGGGAAAGCTAACTGCCAGAGGGGGCCTGTGCTGTAATCATGACTAATAAAACATAAAAGATAATGTAAATGTGTTACTATGTGTCATGACTTGAAGGACGAAGGACCCAAGGGTAGGCATGTTGGAGAAACAGAATGGGGTTTTATTGAAAAGGGATGGTAAACAAACAGGATCATGAGGGATGAAAAACAGGAGGACAAGGATAGGGAACGGCACAGGCAACAGGAAGGTTCCCCATTAATGACTGGACTGGGCAACACGGGACTGGGAAGCACGTATGTAAGAGACTTATGAGGGAACTAACAAAAGGCAGCTGGGACTGATTAACACAAGGGTAACACAAGGGTTCGGACTTGTTAGGTGGACGTGGTGAGCAGGGCGTGACACTGTATCATTTTGAGTGTCTTACTAGTGCCTTTTGAATGTATTTGTACTATGAATGAACATTGTGATATATAAATACTACAACATGTCTGCAGATAGCATACTGAGACCAGAAAATACATTAAAAAGTTTTTTTCAGCCACCTCTTCATATGGCCTAAATATCTTTGTTACATCACTAAAATTTGCTTTTAAAAACCTTACTTTTCCAATTATGACTAGAAATAAAACCATGTTTCTGTACAGTTCTCCCAACATGAAATGCATTTCGAAAACAACATAGTCTACTATGTTGCTTTTAAAATAAATTAAGCATTTGGAATATTCAGTTAAAATCCTAAAAATGTAAAATTCTAATTATGTGTCCTGTATTCGGCTGCCCTGATTGTTGTAACCGTAATCCAAGTGAATTTGAATAATTTAGCTATGATAAACCTCATAAAGGGTAATAAAGGGTTCAATCTGCAAAATGAAATTTTAATAATTTATGCATTTTTTGATATATTCTAAGCATAAAACAGGTCACAGCTTTGCTGTAGACTAGTCTGATCCTGATCCCTACCAATACATATTTGGCCATCTGTCTGCCATCAGAATCTGTAACTAATAAAGCTGTTTAATATCGACCTCCACATAAAATATTTCATTTTATAGTGCTATATATCATATCACAGTGTAGTACAGTTAATGCTTTACAAGAGAATAGAGAGTTGCACTAAGTCCTGACCCTCAACATGAAGTAAACCAAAGGGCTTATTGTGGATGTCATGTCTGCATCTCTCACCTGAACCGCTATGCCTCCAGAGATCGTCTTCCCTGGAATACTGAACAGCTGCAACTCATCTCCAGTGATTAGTTACCTGGTTTAAACTTAGAGCTTTCCAAATCCTCTGACACGTATTGAGTGTCTGCATCATACTGAGTGGTTCCCATGTTTATTTGATCTCTGTGTATGACCTGTATTTTTGACTTCCTGAATTCCTGATTCTCTCCTTTGTTTCCTTCTCCTCTCGTTTTCTTTGACTTGCTGATTGCCCTTCCATTGTTGACCTTGTGCTTGTACCTGCGTCCAGGAGTATGGATTTCCCCTTTGGCTTGGTTAGCTTCTTTACCTTACTAGTTTTGACCTTGCCTGTTTGTAACTATGATTTGAGCCTCTGGATTAACCATCTGTTCAACCTGAAATTGGATCCCTGCAGTCTGTTCATTACAGCAGACTCCAGGAAAACTCTGAGCATTGTACATTCCCTTAGCTATGCATTGATCAAGATGTGGTGGAATGTGTCAGCAGTTACAGGTTTCTTGGTCTTCATATCTCTGAGGAACTTTCATAGACTATCAACAACTCTTCACTTGTGGGTATAGCAGCACCTGTACTTCCTAGGGAGGCTGAAGAAAGTCAACCTACTTCAGTGGCTCCTGGTACACTCTTATTAGTGCATCACTGAGAACATCATTCGATACTTCCCAAGTGGGGTGCCGACTGAAGCTGCTTCCTTGTACAAAAGAGCAAAAGGGAAAGGAAGTAACATTTCTCAAAAGAAGCCTTAAAACTAATTATTGAGAAGGTGGCCACAAATATATTTTAATATAATAATTACTGTGATGCTGTGCAGCAAAGTACACACAAAAACAGTATCAACATTCAGGAGGAAATTTTAGAACTCCTAAGGACTTGTGTAAGCACCTGAATCTTCCACATCACCAAAGCACACTCTACAGCAGTATGTGTTCTTTGGTGTGTGATGTTATTCCTCTCCTCAGCTACGGTTTGAGGGTTCAACACTGGAGTTAGGTAGCAGGTACTCACTAAGAGGAAGACTGGTGCCTCCCAATAACCAGCCACCAGCAAATTCATCCTTGCACCATCATTTGCCATCTGACACTCCAAAGTTGGACTAGATAACCAGGACAATAATAAAAAAAATGTACCCGTGGACGGACGCCTCCTTTGTGGAGGAAGTCCGCGCCAGTCTGCAACATATTCCAGTCCGGTTCCTGTCCCCAAGGTTCCTGTCCAGTCCCCTGAGGTTCCTGTCCAGTCCCCTGAGGTTCCTGTCCCTGAGGTTCCCGCACTGTCCCCCGAGGTTCCCGCTCAAGCACCCGAGGTTCCTGTCCCCGAGGTTCCTGCACCCGATCCTCCACCACCCCCACAGTGGGGCAGATACCGGCAGTAGTCCTGCCCCCTGGCTTTCCCTCGGTCGCCCTGGCTGTGGCTCTTGGGGCGCCTGCAGTTCCTCCGGCTCCTGCTCGGCGGTCGCCTGCGGGTCCCCCTCCTATGCCTCATTGGTCGCCGTTGGCCCTGCCTCTGATGCCTCGTTGGTCGCCGTTGGCCCTGCCTCTGATGCCTCGTTGGTCGCCGTTGGCCCTGCCTCCGATGCTTTGTCGGTCGCCTGCGGGGTCCCCCCTTCAACCTCCTCGGTCGGTGCGCAGTCGCCTGTGGTGGCTGTGACTCCCTCCTCGCCTGCTTGGGTGCCTCCTTCAGCTTTCTCCTCGCCTCTTTTGCCCGTTCCTCCGTCTCCCTCCTCGCCCCCTTCGGGGTCCCCTCCTGCTCCTGCCTCGCGGTTGCCTGCTGGCCTTTGCGGCTGCCGCTCCTTGCCCACTGGGGCTTCCTCTGGCTCCCCATTTTCCCCCACCCTCTGCCTTCCTGCCTCCTGGTTTTGTGCCCCCTGTGTCTGCTTTGTTTCCCTTTGTTCCTCCTGTGTTCCCTCCTGGTCCCTGCTTGGTTGCCATTTTACACAGGTTCTGCTGCCCCTGTGTTTGTTGGCCCTGCCCGTGGTGTGTTGTTTGCTGTCCGAGTTGCTCCCGTTGTGTCTGTTCTGTGTGTCTGTCCCTCACAATGTTGGTAAGAACATGTCCCTACCATCCATACCCAAGTTTATACCCTGGCACAGAATAGTCAGGACTGCTGAACCCAACATCTGGGTCCAGATATCAGTTGTGCTGGACATCAACAACCGCTGCCTCCATAAACCTGCATGCCTTAAACCATCCATACTCCATCCATCCATTTTCTGAAACCACTTATCCTATTCAGGGTCATGGGGATCCATGGGCCTATACCAGAGGCTATGGGCACAAGGGAGGGATCAACCAGGTATGGGGTGCCAACCTATCTCAGGCCATCCATACTGACCCGAACAATTGTGCCCCCAAGGGATGTGTATTTTTTAATTGACCACTACCTCACCTTGTTTGGTTAAATAACTCCCATTGAGTTATTTAACAAATCAAGTTTATTAATGAATTGAGCTAGTGGAGAAATACACAGAATAGCTGAGGTACTTCTAAAGAGAAGTTTGGGAACCAAAGCAAACAAGCCCTTTATCACAAAGCACAAGGCAAAGCGACAGTTGGAGTAGTGTAAAGCACATCACTCGACTCTGGAGCAGTGGAAATGAGTTCTGTGGAGTGACGAATCACACTTCTCTGTCTGGCAGTCTGATGGAGAAGTTTGGGTTTGGCGGATGCCAAGAGAACGTTTCCCGCCTGACTGCATTGTGCCAACTGTAATATTTTGTGGATGAGGGATAATGGTATGGAGTTGTCTTTCAGGGTTTGGGCTAAGACCCTTAGTTCCAGTGAAGGGAACTCTTAATATTTCAGCAAAGATTTTGGACAATTCTACGCTTCCGAATGTGCGGGAACAGTTTTGGGAGGCTCTTTTCTGTTCCAGCATGACTGTGCCCCAGCGCATAAAGCACAAAAACATGGTTGGATGAGTTTGGTGTAGTAGTGTAGTTGAACTTGACAGCCCTGCAAAGAGCCTCAACCCCATTAAACACTGTTGTGATCAACTAGAATGGAGATTGTGAGCCAGGCCATCACGTCCAACATCAGTGCCTGACCTCACAAATGCTTTTCTGGAGGAATGGGCAAAAATTCCCACAGAATTCCCAGAAGAGTGGCAGCTGTTACTGTTGCCCAGGGCAGACCAACTCCATATTGATGCCTATTTAGATGTCACAAAAGCTATGGGTGTAATGGCTAGGTGTTCCAATGCATACAGTATGTCCATTTAGTGTACATCAACACCATGCTGCTGGGGCAAATTAGTCACCCCAATGTCAAAGTCCTTCTGACACCACTGGTGGTACAGATCTAGACTGCTCGCCATCATCGGTATTTCTTGCGAAAGATCCAAAAATTCAGCATGAACCAAAGCATACTTACTAACTTCTACAGATGCTCTATGAAGAGCATTCTGTCTTGCTGCCTTACTGTTTGGTACAGTAGCTGCTCTACCTGTGACTGAAAAGCTCTCCAAAGACAGCAGAGAGCTGCAGAGTTCATCACACACAACAAATTCCCAGCCCTACAGGACATCTTCCACTCACAATGCCTGAAATAGGCTCTCAATATAACAGAGAGACTGTAGTCATCCAGCTCACAAACTTTTTATCAGGTACCATCTGGTAGGCATTATAGGAGTCTGGAATCATGGACTACCAGCCTTTAAAACACATTTTAACCCAAGCCATAAGATTACTCAACCCCAGTACTATCTAGTACTGCCGCTCATTGTTGCTAGTTTGCGTGTGACTGTTTACTGTATTTGCACTAAATAATATGTCTGTTACATTGACTGTTACACTCTACACTCTATCACATTGATATCCACCTTACAATGATGCTGTTACCTGGTCGTTCTCACTGTCTTTATGAGATCTGTTTTATTTATTCTTGCCTTTGACATATAAAGGCTTTGATTTACATTTACATTTACATTTCTAGCATTTGGCAGACTTGACTTTGTCCACATCAACCACTGTTTGAAGACTCATCAACAGTCTAGTAAGATCTAGAGAACTATACAGTCATATGAAAAGGTTTGAGAACCGCTCTTAATTTTTTGGATTTTTGTTTATCATTGGCTGAACTGTCAAAGTAGCAGCTTCCTTTTAATATACGTCATGCCTTATGGAAACATTAGTATTTCCTCAGTGACATTAAGTTTATTGGATTAACAGAAAATATGCAATACGCATCATAACAAAATTAGACAGGTGCATAAATTTGGGCTCCCCAACAGAGATACTACATCGATACTTAGTTGAGCCTCCGATTACAAATATAACAGCCTCTAGATGCCTCCAATAGCCTTTGATGATTTGTCTGGATTCTGGATGGAAGTATTCTTCCATACAAAATCTCTCCAGGTCAGTTAAATTTGATGGCTGCCAAGCATGGACAGCCTGCTTCAAATCATCCCATAGATTTTCGATGATATCCAGTCAGGGGACTGTGACGGCCATTCCAGAACATTGTACTTCTCCCTTTGCATGAATGCCTTTGTAGATTTCGAGCTGTCTTTTGGGTCATTGTCTTGTTGGAATATCCAACCCCTGCGTAACTTCAACATTGTGACTGATGCTTGAACATTATCCTGAAGAATTTGTTGATATTGGGTTGAATTCATCCGACCCTCGACTTTAACAAGGGCCCTAGTCCCTGAACTAGCCACACAGCCACACAGCATGATGGAACCTTCATCAAATCTGACAGTAGTGCAGTGTTCTTCTTCCTCCGCCATGCAAAGCGCTTTTTGTTATGACCAAATAACTCCATTTTTGTCTCATCAGTCCAAAGCATTTTGTTACAAAATAAATCTGGCTTGTCTAAATGAGCTTTTGCATACAACAAGTGACTCTGTTTGTGGCGTGAGTGCAGAAAGGACTTCTTTCTCATCACCCTGCCATACAGATGTGCTCTGTGCAAATTGCAGAACGATGTACAGATACACCATCTGCAGCAAGATGTTCTTGCAGGTCTTTGGAGGTGATCTGTGGGTTGTCTCACAATCCTCCGCATGTACCGCTCCTGTATATTTCTTGGCCTGCCAGACCTGGGTTTCACAGCATCTGTTCCCATGGCCTTCAATTTCCTGATTACATTCCTTATAGTTGAAACTGAGGTTAACCGCGGTAGCTTTTTGTAGCCTTCCCCTAAACCAGGATACTGAACAATCTTTGTTGTCTGATCGTCTGAGCATTGCTTTGATGATCCGATGCTGTCACTCTTCAGAGGAGTGTCAAAGAGTAGCACAACTTGGCCACCTTAAATACCTTTTCTCATGACTGGACACACCTGTCTATGAAGCTCAAGGCTTAACGAGCTAATCCAACCAATTTGGTGTTGCAAGTAATCAGTACTGAGCAGTTACATGCATTCAAAGCAGCAAAATGACAAGGGTACCCAAACTTTTGCACAGCCAGTGTTTTACATTTGATTTAATTTCATACAACTAAAAACTAAATACTGCTTCACTAAAAATCTTTGTATGGAAAACACCCCAGTACTCAGATGTTCCTAGGAAATGAAAGACACTGTTATCTTTTTTGGTGAAAGTAGGGTAAATTATTATGCAAGCTGAGATGGGTTCTCAATATGACTGTATATAGACCCACTACCAGACTCAGAAACATTTTATAGCCCAGAGCAAATACACGCCTGCACACTGAACTGCATCAGCCACATGCCTCAGAATACACACCTGCACACTGAACTGCATCAGCCACACGCCTCAGAATACACGCCTGCACGCTGAACTGCATCAGCCACAC
>JAODKN010000127.1:0-10757 GCA_026774425.1 Petrocephalus zakoni | reverse complement strand
TGTAAAGCGCATTGAGACAATGTAATGTTGTGATAATGCGCTATATAAATAAAATTGCATTGCATTGCATTGCAAGGTGATGGGGGCAGCATCAGGCTTTGGGGGGGGTTTTCTTCAGCTGGTCCTGGGGCTTTTCTCAAGGTGGATGGAATTATGACCAGTTCCAAATACCACTCAATTTTGGCCCAAAACCTGTCTGCTAGAAAGCTGAAGAGGAATTTCACCTTTTAGCACGACAATGATTCCAAGCAAATCAACAAAAGAATGTCTTCCACAGAAGAAAACGAAAGCTTTGGAATGGCCCAGCCAGAACCCAGACTTGAATCTGTGGGCTGACCTGAAGAGGGCTGGGTACAGGAGATGCCCTGGCAGTCTGACAAATTTGTGGTACTTTAGCAAGGAAGAGTGGGCAAATATTGCCAATTCAAAATGTGGCATGCTGATAGACTCCTACCCAAAAAGGCTGAATGCTGTAATTACATCAAAAAGTGCTTCAATAAAGTATTACTGTAAGGGTGTGCACACTTGTGCAGTTGGGTTACTATACCTTATTATTTTTTTATATTTTTGCCCCTAATGGATTTGATTTGTTTTTCAATTGCATTGTACAAGTTATAGTTCACATTAAAGGTAGAAAATGATTTATCGTGGTCTCATTTTTTTACATCACCAAAACTTGGCATTTAATAGAGGTACCTCTTTTTTTTATATCCACTGTAGTCTCATTTTACCCTTGCTCTTTGTTAGGGAGAAGTTATAATGCATTATTAAAGATAGACAGGACATTTATTATTAAGGAGGATTGTAAATGTTTGTTTATGCCACTCTGAATGCTGTGGACCGCTTCAGGTTGCTGATTTATAACCTCAGAAGTCCATTTCCCTTGTAGCTTTGGGCTAAGTGAATTTCCTTAGTAAAATATCCTTCTATCATTCTTATAAGTTGTACAAGGGTTTTGTACATCCAAGCATCCAAGTTTAGGATAAGGAAAAACAGAATAAAAGTGATTGTTTTTATTGCCTGTTAAGTTATAAAGTCTTTGTCTCACGATAGTTGTGATAGGACTGGTGCTATATGCAAAAATTATGTCTTAGAATTATAAACAGTGATGATAATGAGTGTAATTTGGGTCTGAGACGGACACTGAGTGCGTTTTACCTGGTGTGTAGTTTTATGGGGAGTTTGGAGGTTCCCGACTATCATTAACTCCTTTCTTTCTAACTCTTGACCGTGGAGCCGCGAGAATAATCACTCCTGAGTGGAAACTCCAGGAAAATGCAGGCAGGGGAGCGTGTGACCCACCTTGCATAAATTTCGAGCACAAAACGAAATGGGCACACACACACACACGCACTCTCTCAGAGAGGCATGCACGGACACAGGCGCTGGTGGCTCCTCCCCTTCTCCCAGAGTGTAAGGAGAGATCTGACGGTTTTCCATGGGTGAGTGGGCGGGTCAGGCCTTACTTAGACTAATCGCTCCCAGCAGTGTTGAATAGCCAGACAATCTGGAGCCGTGGGCTGGGGTTTTGGAATACCACTGCCGGCTGAATGCCTGCCTTTCATCCAGAGGGAAGAGGAAGGAGGGAACAGGAGGGGGCATGAGAGATGGATTGAAAAAGCGAAGCCATTTGTTATGGGTGACACAGGGGCGACACAGACTGAGGGGGCACAATGACTGTGGGGGGGTGGGGCTGAGGCAGAGAGTGGGTAACGTGACAGTCAGTGACACTGTGTGTTTTTTTTTTTTAAGCCCTGAGGCATGTTTAATGTCACGAAGATGGGAAGCGAATGAGCGATTAGCACACAGGGGAACAGTGGCGTGAGCTGGTGGCGGCCAGGAGCGTCTCTTGGAGATGACCTCGCCACGGCGCTTTTGGAGGGGTCGGCTACTGGAGGTGTCCCACGGTCCTTAGCGTGCCCCCCCAGTGATGGTGGAAATGTCCCGATGGTGTGTTATGGACTGGGTCGCATTAATTTCATTATGCCGTATCCTCAGTTTGGATATTAAGTGAAGTCTTTTTCATTTTTAATAATGTCAGCTGTACTGGATAAGTAGTTGAACGGTAGATGGATGGCTTTTTATGAAATTTGTTCAAAAAGCCTAAAATTACATGTGCTGTTACACGGCACTGGTGAGCCAACAGAAGATCTGCCACCGGGTTAACTGACAAAGCCCTTCTCGCGGATACGGTGGAACGTCCAGGTTCTGGATCAGCGTGCAGGAGAACACTAGGTTCTAGCGGCAGGTCCGGATAGCCCCTGTTAACGTCGCAGATTAGCGTGCCGCCAGTGTGTCTTTGCTGCCAGTGGGCTTGAGGCAAGTTCTTGTGTAGGAAGCAAGCGAAGGAAATCCTGGCAGGCCTGAGCTCCGAAGGAGGATCCAGGAATATAAGTGATATATACACTTTAAAGCAGATTTTCCAGATTGAATAACAGATGGCAAAAAAACTGTATGGGGAGGGGGGGGGGTTAATCTGAAAATGTTATTTTTTATAGCTGGCAAATGAACTGTGCACCTGGAAGATAATCTCTCTAGGATTAATTTACAAATTGCTGATTATAGGTGGAGTTGGAAAGCGCACAGAGTTTCCTGGTCATAGATGACGGTGATTGACCGGCTGGAGGTCAGCTGACCCCTGTGGTAGCGATACGGTACATCAGGCAAGGGACTGATCCGATACGGGTATCCTTTCTCCAAACGCCACCACAAGCCAGACGTCTGGGTCCCGTTGGTGATGTTAGTGGACCAGATGGCCCAGGGCAGTCTTCAGAATGAAAAACAGTTCCGTTTTTATACAGTGTGGAAAGATTAAAGGTCAAATCCCAAAGTAAGTCTGAGTTAGTGGAAAATAGACCCAAAGGTGCTAAGCGTCAGCAGAGCGCCAGAAAGCAAATCGGCCTGCGAAAAGTGTAAACAGACCTTTTTATGAAAATGTGAAGAAAAACAAAGGTTTCAAAGACTAATTTAGGAACAAACATGCTGACATTTAAAAATAGCTTCTGTGCTTATTGTAAACCTACTCATTTATATATATGTAAGAAATATGATTCCGGCCCTGGAGTCCTGGGCAGGAAAATATGAAGCTATTATACTAAGCTGCTAATTAGTTTCATATTGTTTCAGCCTTTGCTGATGATTGCAAGCCTGCCCTCGCCACAGATGATGCTGTTTAAAAAGCAGCACACTTGTAAAACGCCTTTGGATGGTCGATCGCTTAGACCTGAGGTTGCGCTCCTTTCAGTGGGCCCGTGAAACCACCAGCAGGGTCATCCCTAGCGGTTTCCCCACATGCTGTGGTTACTGGGGTGGCTCAGTAGGTTGTGTCTGTGATCAGAATGTTGCTGGTTCAAATCCCAGGGTCAGCCGAATCAGCCTCCTACTCATTGGTCCTTGGGCAAGGCTCCGAACCCCCCAATTGCTCCAGGGATTGGCTGAATGTATGTCTCTTTCAATAGAACTGTCTGCCAAATATATATAACGTAAAATGTATTAGTCTCCTCAAAGTTAGCCAAAGTACATCCCTTAAGCAGAGGCAGAGAGAAAGCGTCAAAGCGCCGGTCCGCCAGCCACGTGCGGCTCCTCGGAGCCGTGTGGTTTTCGTCACGGTTCGGATGCTAGAAAGACGCGCTTCCTCCAAGAGGCGTACTCGGTCATGCCGTGGTCCCTTTGAATACCGATACTCGATGATGCTGGCACGGGGCGCGATGCACTGAGAGATGTCGGATGAGGTGAGTCAGGCTCACAGCTGCCTCCTTCGGAACCAGGAGGGCTTTCTCTCCCCCTACCCCCCTTTCCGCTCGCTATACTCCGCGTCTTCCCCATCTACCCTGGCGTCAGCTTCGAGGGCGCAGAGGGAAAGTGAGGAGATGTGCTCGGACCGGCCTCTTCAAGTCCCCGCACTGCTGCTCTGTTTTCAATAAGCGTGGCGGTTGCCCGAGATTTCTGTTTATTTTTCTAAAAGTAGATGTTCTCAGAGAGCTTATGAATAGAACCAGATGCTCTGGGTTAGCTGAAATATCTCATTTTGTGGGCAGAACTTTACTCCCCCCCCCCCACAGAAACAAATGAAGGACCTAAAGTTGTTCCATGTGGCATCATGCTGTGAAAGAGAAAAGGGCTGCAGAACTCAGCTGTGTAGCATATCTGGGTAATGGTCAAAGCCAGTCTTTTGGCTCTGCGAAGGATGCATGTGGACCTGAGCACTTAACCTTCTGGAAGTATCTCCCACCATGACGTATGGCGCTTTTCCACTGGCATGCAGGAACCAACCCGTATCGCGAAGGGAGACTAGTTACTGTTTGGTTCCGGCTCGCGTTGCTTTCCCACTGCAGAGGATCGGCTCGGTATAGGCGTTGTCGGGTTGTGAGAGCAACAGTGACATAAAACTGAAGAGAAGCATATATACTTGTCTACACGGTGTACATCATTTATTTACAGTGTAAATTTTGTTTATTTTTGTTTTTTTGCTGTGTGCTCATTTCCGCTCGCACATATGTGTAAATGACTCATTCTTGTTGGTATCAAACGCTAGCGGAATTAGCATTAGCATTTTCTTGTGTAAATTTGCATTATCTATTCTGTTCAGCTGTCCTAAGTAGGTACGAGTAGAGCAGGAGTAGGAGGTGGGAAATTTCCAAGTTCCAAGTTATCGGAAATGCATTAATACATTACGGTAATATATAGAATATGCCGTTTTTTTGTTTTTTGTTTTTCAGACAATCTATGCTTCGTGTTTCAACCAATCATATGGTTGTGATGCAACCAGCTCTGTACAGGTCAGGTACGGCTTTACATACTTTGCAATGGAAAGGCATCAGTGCACAGTGTGGGTCGTGTATGACTTGTATGACTTGGTTCCATCCGGCAGCTTCTTTCCCCCGCGGTTTGTCTCTCCAGACCCTTTACCCAGAATGCTCCAAGTGGCCTGGTCCGGGTGAACGCCGGCTTTTCCTCCTCTCACTGAAATCTTTACGAGGTATGAGGCTTCAAAAGGAAACAGTAAAGCCATAACAATTAAGCTGATCATCTCTCTTCTTGAAGGGGTGCTCTGGGGACTCCCAAAATTCCCTGGGCCTCTCACCACTGAGCTCCGGGGGGACATGTTAATTGGATGAGGCCAGATGTGTCTCAAAGCAAATGAATAATAAGAAAAGCTTTTGTACACATTATTTGCATGGTTAATCCTAGCAGAAATAATAATTTTTATTAACTTTTTAATATTTATTTACATTACTACAATTGCAGGGAGATCATGCAAATCACAATAACATTTGCATTTTTTTTATTTCATTGAGGTTTTGGCAACAGCACTGTGCCAGTGAGGCAGATGATACATCACAGGCATAAAACTGTGAAGGAGCCAACTGTCCAGCACGTGCTGCTAGGCTGAGTGACCAGCAAAACGCGCCACAGCATTGGATCCAGAACTATACCAGTCGCCGCTGGCAGCTAACATAAGCAGAGTAATTTAAATAAATAACACCAAGAGAATCTAGTGAGAAGTGCAAAATGCAGCTGAGTGCAGTATTCAAATGCGAATGCGCATGTATAGATGCACAAATAAAGTGCCAGGGGCTGATTCAGAAGCCGCGACCTTTGGGTCACCCCCTACCTTCTCACAGCAGCTTGACAGCGACGGGGACTGGAGTCCGTGTTTCGGGGTGTTAAACGGCGCGGTACTACTTTGCATAAGAAGACACCTGCGGGACAGCAGTTAGAATGCGTAGGAGACGGGCCACATTACCTGGCGGGGAGGCTGTGTTCTGTGAAAGGGTGCTCTCCAGATGCCAAGACTGGGATGTGGTCTGGTGACCGGCCAGGAACCCGTCCCTCAGTGAGACGGAAGATGGCACTTAAACATAAATGCCACTCTGTGTGTGTGTGTATAGGTGTGTATGTGTGTATAAGAGTTTTTCATTTTGCTTGCTTGTTTTTAAGAAAATGTACTGACCAAGGTGGTAACTCCCAGTAGAGTTCCAGGCTGAAGTAGGGTTAGATTTGATCCCCTCACAAATATGCTGGAAAATGCCCACACCCCGAAAGCTGCCTCGCAGCCAGGCTGTCACCCTGATAGGATACGATAAGCTCAGTGTGCCGCTCTGTAGCGGGAAAAAGGTCGGTGACAATCACTCTCTGAAGGGTCCCTAACTCTCCAGTTTGACAATGTGCGGGAGGGCTTGCATTAGCATGACAATGAGCCGGTAATCCCGCTCTGAATCTGTGATGTCAGAGGCGTCAGGGCTGCTATTGTGACCAGCCGAGAGCCAAACAAACCAGCCGCAGTCTGGCCCCCTATTCATGGTCCCTTTGGGCTTTCCCCATGCAGGGGGAACGACCCGATATGTGACAGTGTGCATTATTTTAATGGATTCACTTCACTGAAAAAAAATTAAACACCATGAGCCTTACAAGGATAACTGGGTTCAACAAGGAATGGATGGATGAAAATTTGAACAGCAGAATTATCATCATTTTATAAAATTCTTCACTGTTTATTTTTAAATGTATATCAGTCCATATACTGATTGGGGATTAGTTTCTAATATCTCAGTACATTTGACTGGATGCCAGTGTGGCTGCCACAGTATCAGTCTTCAATGTTCTTGCATTTCTGCACATGTATCAGGTTGTATGAAACATTTCACTTTTATAAGAAGACTAGACGCATTTGACAGCTCTGTTGGGCTTTCCCGTGCATGCATTTATAGAGCAGGTACCAGAGCTAGACTTGATCGACAGCAGTCTTAACAGCTGAATTGTTAAATGGAAAAAAAAAACGCAAAATGAACATGCAGTAGGCTGCTAGAGAGCGCAAAAGTTTACCATGCAGGGGTATCGGAGACAGCCGCAGTCCCCTGCCTTGGCAGGGCTTTTGTTTTGGCTCTGCGTGCCAGAACAATTAGTTATGTTAATTATGACGCCCGTCGATAAATACACCAAATAGATTAGCAGCAGATTGGCTGAGATCCATGGAGGGGGTGTGGCCCGGTAGGTGACATCAGCCTGGCAGCCGCCCTTGGAGAGAGAGAAGCGCGCGTGTGTGTGTGTGTGTGTGTGTGGGGGAGAAGGGTTCCTGGACAGAGAAAGAGAGAGGGAGGGAGAGAGAGAGAGAGGGAGAGCGAGAGAGAGAGGGAGGTCTGCTCGGAGATATCTTTTTCCATATGGGATCCATCTGTGTATCCCTGGCTTCGATCGAGCTGCATTGGCCTCGCTGGGGCTCACATATGTGGGAACGCAAACACACGCGTGACATATGAAGGCGCAGAGCGAGGCGAGGGAGAGTGGCTAGAGAGAGACGGCATTGCAGTTTTCGGAGAAGAGAGAGAGAGAGATCGAACCGGGAGGAGGTAAGCGGCAAACGTTTTCTTATCGTTACTGGGAGGGAGGTCCTTTTTGTTTTATGTGTCTGTTTTGTGCTTCGGACAATTTCCATGTCTCTTTCTGTGTGCGTTCCGTCGTCATGTAATCAACCTTAATGTGGACAGTCAACGGTGAAATTGGAACGGAGTAGGATCCTAGTTTAAGGAGACTTATTTTAATGCCTTCTGTGTGTATGTGTGTGCGCCTGTGTGTCTGTGTCTGTCTGCTTTTCTGTGTCAAAGTGACTGTCCATTTGTGCTCCAGGCTGTAATTTTTCTGCCCTCAAAAACACTTGAACCATTTTTATAAGCAGAGTATTAGTTAAGGGCACTAATCTGCAGTGTTCTTATTGCCTCCAAGACTAACCCTACATTATTGTGTTATGTATATAAACATGTATTTAATACTTGCTTTTTTTCTTTTGAATTGAAAATACTGAACATAGTTTCGTTTGTATAGAGTAAGAGGGCTGGGGGGGGAGGTGATTGTACTAAAATAAAATGCATCACTAGAAGTCCCTCTGTTAACAGGCATTTGAACGTGTAATTTTTTTTGTACTAATTGGTCCCTGCGAGTCTCCGGTCACACTGAGCCCTCCTGCGTTAGTGCTGCCGGACATTCCGAAATACAGGCGAGCTCAGCGGGGCGACTCAAATAAGCGGCGAGACTGCGGACTCGTTACTAAGGAGCGCTACATCCCTTCCAAGCCCCATGATACCTCAGAGGCCTCGCTTGTAAAATATCGACCCATCTTTACTACTCCATCATTACGCTCGTACTGTCTCCCTAACAACTTCATATTCCTTCGATTCCGACATACGCAAGTTACGACTGTGCGAGATAGCTACTTATGCAGTCAATGTATGTCAACATTGTTCAACCATCTGATTTTCCCGTAAGCAAATTAGCCTCGGCAAGTTTATTTACACAAGTAAATAAAAAAGCCATCGATTTCAGTTTGTCTATTGGTGAACGTGGTGAATTGTCGTCCCCTGTGGGCAGTTGCCGCGCTCGGCTGCCGCGCTCGGACTCACGTGGCGCTGGAGGCGGGCCACCGCTTTGATGTTGCACCCTGTTAGTTCGGAAATCGGTCCACGACAACGTCGGGGCCTCAGCGTCGACGTGCATTTTCGGGACCTACGTCATTGCCAGGTTTCTGCGCCTTAAGGCCCGGCGGGGTTGTGGAGCTCGGACCAGGGGGTCGGTGGTTCTCGATCTGACTTGCACTGAAATGACCTGGAGAAACTCCAAATTCGCAAGGCCGGGCCAGCACGCCGCACGAGACGTGACTGGGGAGCCTCAGCCGGGGCCGGCCGCGTTGACGAGCGGCTGGAGGTCGTCACTCTGACAGCGCGTGTGTTTCGTGTCCTGGTGGGGGGGGGGGGTATTTGAGAGGGGTGGCGTGTTTATGGTTCCAGTCTCTGTCATCCCCTCTCGCTGTCATTTCCTAGTTAGGCCTTAGCTTGCATGTAATCCATCAAGCTTGGCCGCGTCATGCCGGCATCAAACTTTCTACGTATTTCAGCTCTTTTCCGTCTTATTACTGCGCTCGTCCGGCGCCGCGCGACAGACCCTCCTCAGACCTTCTCTGCCCTGTGCTTTTTCAAGCGAGCCTTTGAAATCTCTCTCCGGCTCTGCTAGCACATGTCATGTGACCTCTGGCTTCTCTGTCGGGCCGGGTTCGGTGAGTGGATCTGCGGCACAGATTTATCGCCCACTTGAAAAGGTTAAACCGGACACAGTAGATTAGTTACAGTGGCTGGAGATGCAGAATCGGGTTCAGGGCTTCCCATTGTCTTATTACAACAGCTCTCAAGAAAGAGAAAAATTTGCCGCTAAATAACCGTTTTATTGCATGGGAGAGAGTGGTATTGAATGGGGTCTATTGTCGAAGTCAGTGCATTATGATGCTGTAAAGGGCTCTGGTCTCACTGGGGCAGGGAGAAAGGCAGAGGTCTATCTGGGGTCCTGAGATGGGGTCCTGAGATGGATCTGGCGGCAAAGCCCATGTGACCCGAGGCTCCACTTTGCTTCACTGGCCAGTCACTGGCCTCGATTGTCCCACGGAAGATGTGAGGCACAAACCTAGAACATTAAGACCTCCGGAGGGGGGGCAGTTCAGAGGCCGCACAGCGATTTGATCACCGCCGAGGTCTGTTGTTTCATGTCCATTGGGAGCTCTACAGTTCTTCTGTTGTTTGGCTGACCCCCCCACCCCCATTTGGTCTTGATAGGGTTGCAGGGCAGGGCAGTGTACGTGTACGGGTGGGGGCTTAGTGAACAAGGTACATGTTGTTCAAGGTTGACTCCCTGAAGCCGGGGTGGGGGGGGGGTCTGCATGTAGTTATGACGGATGCCCATCACTCCCTTGCCTTGATAATCAATCTATCTTCATCCTCCCCCCCCCCCCCCATGGTGGTCCACTGGGGCTTCAGAAACATCTCTTTTCCTTCGCCAGGGGTGCATTTAATTAGTTTTGTTTCACATGCTCCTCAAGAAAGTGGTGAAGGTTTTGGGGTGGGTGCGGCAGGGGGGGTTTGTGATAGCTGCTGGTATTAACTGGTCTGAATGGACCTTTAAATGGTTTTGAATCGTGCTGATTCTCTGACTGCCGCTTTGACTGAGTGCTTCATGAAGTGACCCCCCCACACACACAAAGACACACACTGGCCTTTTGTTCTTAACCTCCGATGTCCCCCTTTTGTCTATGCCCCCCCCCCCAGAACAATACCCCTGTGGGCCTGTGTGCTTTCCGGAACTCAGGCCCTGTGGTCAGATCTCCGAAATGGGTCATTAGCATTTAAAAAGTCCAAGGAGTGAGATGATTGGGCTTTGTGGTGGCAGAAAGTGGACACCTGAAGTACCTCCACCACTGCAGGAAGAATTTCTTCAAACTCTCTCTGTGGATGCATGTGTCTGTCGAGGGGCTTGTTAGAGAGTTGAGGAGTCACTAGTATTTACAGGCCATCTGTTTTCCCACACCTGAAGCAGGAAGACGTTGAGGTTTGTGTAAATATATAAATAAAAACAGCGAGCAAATCTGTTAACGCAGTCCAAGCTCGATCGGCCCGTATTTATGGCAGAGGTGCAGTAAAAATGCGGCAGCGTGTGGACGTGTTGGGTTACCCAGAGCCGCATGCCGCTGCAAACGACCCAGGCGCGCCATTGCTGCTAAACGTTTAAGCAGCTGCCCGCTCCGGTGTCAGACGTCCGGATTTAACGCCGGTAGCATCACCGGTGCCGAACCGGGCCGGGCAGGAGAATTCCTGATGGCTGATGGGAGAAGCAGGGAGAAGTGGTGCGGCGTGGCATGGTGTGGCGGGCGGGTCGGGCAGGCAGGCCTGTGAGTTACGCCGTATATATTTTGACGCTTTTGTTAATGGCCGAGTGGTTTA
>JAODKN010000126.1:0-11209 GCA_026774425.1 Petrocephalus zakoni | reverse complement strand
ATATTGTTTTTGAATAAAAATGATTGATCAACCCAAACGTCAGCACAAGCATTATTCTTGTATTTCACATTCAGTTTGCAGGCGCACTCTAATAACACCCATTTTTCATATTTCACGTCCCTCTACCCCGTTAAACACTTTTGTTACTTAGTATTATAACATTACTACGCAAGCTCGTTTCCGCTACAAAAATTAAAATTTAAAAATAGTTCAGATACTAAGATATAATTATGAAATACTTAGCCATGATTACGAGTTACTAAATCATAATTATGAGATACTGAGTCGAAATTATGAGAAACTAAGTTATGTTATGAGATACTAATATAGTATAAGTAGTTGAAAGCATCTCGGAAAGGCAGGTGGTGTACTGGTTAGGGTCTGCGAGCCGTATAATCGAAGAATTATTAGTTCGAGTCCCCGATCCGCAAGTACCGCCGAGGACTCATTTTGTTGTCCAGTAGTGTGGCGCGTCAACAATGATGATTAATCATCGTAATTATGGCTAGTATCTGAACTATTTATGTGGTGGAAACGGGCTTCCGTACAATGACACTGGAGCTCATTGCTCTTAACCCTCTGGGGCCTAGGGGTAGAAAACACACTTTCACAGACTGGGGCATGGTCATACACAGTAATGGTTCATTAATAGTGAGTTGTACGATGATAAATAGTACTGCACAGTAGATTGTATAGTAATAGTATTGCACAGTGGGTATTGCAGAGTGAACAAATGAATGTTTTTTGAATGTTTGATGAACAAAGCAGATAAAACATGAGCCTTGTACAGTAAGCTACACAGCGGGATAAGCAGCAGACCCAGGAAGGGAAACTGTAAAAATACGGATAATTACTAATAAATGGGTGTCAAAAATGTCAGACACCATTCCTTTGGAATGAGTGCTTAAATAGTTCACCAATACCGCTAGCAGACTTCTTTGCACATAAGTGAAATTTTATCCATCAATTTTGACATTTCTTTTTATCTTGAACGGTATTTGACGTTTCTGGGATGGGGGAGGGTGTGGCCGTGGAGATCATCTGACATTGGTACGGAGGTGATGTCCCTGATTGTCTATCCTGCCAGAACATGACATCGTCTTCTCACCTGGATAATGCACTGACCTCATCCTGATAGCCGACTGACCTCTCTTGTCCTCCTATCAGTATTTTACCTCACCCAATATCCTTACTCCTATATTGGCTCTGGATCGAGTGGCTATTAATGGATTGAGGTTGGTGGTAAATATACGATATATTTAAAGATCAGCCAGTGGGAGCCTTATATGTCAAACAACCACCAAAGCTGCCAAAAGCTGATGGTGCCTTTGTGTTTAATTTTTGTGTGGGATTAATAATAATCCCTAAATGGATTTCTGGATTCTGGGTTAGATTAACTTTTCAGTGCTTTTGCTGCCTGCAGGGCCTGTACAAATGCATATTTGTATTAAACTTATTAGGAATCTACAGTATGTTACCAAATGAGCATCCACTGCATCCATCCACTAGTGCAGTGTTTCCCAACCCAGTCCTTGGGGAACCCCGGAAATTCTACATTTCTGCTCCCTCCCAGCTCCCAGCCAATCAGGAACACTGAATACCTGGTACAGGTGTGCTGGGAGCTGAGAGGGAGCAAAAACGAGGACTATACGAGGACTGGGTTAGGAAACACTGTACTGTACTAGTGTATAATACATTTTTTTTGTTATTCTCATATAGGTCCATGTGTGGTCTGTAGCTCGATGTGTTAGAGAGCCCTGCCTGTGTCTAGCAGGGCACGAGTTTGAATCTTGGTGCAGAAAGAGTAATGGTATTACCAATTAGGCCTTTGAGTAAGGCCCTTCCCCCAGGAATTGAAGAGCTGTCCGTCTAGCCGTGTGAGAAGATATCAGTAATTCTTAGGTGAACAAAACAAATTCCTGTTAGTTTCTTTTGTGTTGCTCTTAATTTTTATTCTTTTCTGTACTTACCACCCAGACAAATATCTTTACACATTTTCGTTGCACAGACTTTTGCACAGACTTTTACTGCATATGTGTCTACGTGCATTTTCTCAGACAGAGAATAATGACCTGAAACAGTTCGCCCTTGGCTAATTTCTAGGCATTTCTGCAGGATATTAACAGGTAATCTGGGTTTATAAAGCTATTGCATGCCTGTTCATTTTGACTCCACTCTTTTTGTATGTCTCGTTCTCCAAAATAGAACATGACAGCTGTACAACCAAAGGATTTACAAGGATCTGCTTCACCCTGAGACACATGGGGCTTTAAAACTCACAGCTGGGACTCAAAATACTGAATGAGGGTCACTGTGAGTATTTACTATCACATGTGTTTGTGAGAGACCTTTGCCCTTAGTCTTGTAAAAGTGAAACAATTTCATTTTCTTAAATGCGTTAATAAAACAAACCTGAGCAATTTCATAATAAGAAAATTGAAATCCTGTTGCACGATTATTTTTACAGCTATGGAATTTTATAAATTTAGATCCGCCCGCGACATCAACAGCGTCAGGAGTACTAATATTTCTTTCAAGGAGGAAAAGTTGCAACTAACTAGTCCATAGCCATCTATGTTTCTTATTAGAGTTGGCGATTGCTGACAGTCTTGTCTGCAAGCCTTGGTACAGATTATGGTTGATACAGAGACATGAGTCTATTGAGTGTGACACATATTAATGAAGAAAAAAATTTGAGAAGTGCCTATAGGGTGTTTCTGCCCCATGATGGTCCAGGGTGAACCCAGCCTTGTGCCCTATACTGCCTGATATAGACTCTAGGTAGAGTCCCATGCAGAGTCCTGTGCTGTACCACAAGGTTAATTACCAAGAAAGAAAGAAGTGTGATTTGATTATGGTTCAGTATCTACAATAGAGTATAAATAAATATCTACATTGAGTTCAGGTAATTATAAAAAATGCAGCCCTGTCCAGATGGCACAGAAGGGTGCAGGAGCACATCAGATGTGCTGTATTATTCCTCAGTGCCAGGTCTGGTGACAAGTGGGCAGAGAGGAAACAGTTGTGTTTCCTCTGTAAAAACTGGTGCTGTCCTCTATGCATGGATGATAGTAGGAGTTATACAATGATCAGCAGCAGCAGCAGTGTTTTTCACCACTCAAAACATACATTTGGGTGGCGCCCCCTGTTGGCCACAAACAGCCACTCTGCTACAGGCTTGTCTTGAATCATACAAACCCTGGGCATGTTACTAGATATACCTGCTCAGCTGCTTGTTAAGCAATTTCTAATCAGCCAATCATACAGTACTGTGCAAAATTTTAGGCAGATAAAGGAAATGTTTAAAGCTATTTATCTGGGTACGAAGTCCATCTTTGTGCTGAACAAAAAACACAATTTTACATTATATGACAATTGAGATTAACACAACAAAAACTAACAAAAATTTCTTCCGTTCTCCAAAAGGTTACTGATATCTAGTTGGATGGCTAGATGAACACTGCTTCAGTTCTATAGCTAATGCTCAGGGGCACCCCAACCATTCCAATTATTTGTGATGTTTCACAAGCAGCTTACTTAATTAATTAAATTTGTGTTGAAAAGTCATTGAGGTATTGATAAGCCAAACAAAGTGTGCTTGTGGTTGAGTCAAAATTACATGGGTGTATTTGACAGTTGCTGAATACTGGGTTGACTTTAGGCAAGGTTTCAAACTGGCTAAGCTAATATACTTTGGCAGACATCATAATTTTACACCGACATGAAGATCATTTATACATTATTTTCTTTGAGTGCCTAAGACTGCTGAAAAAATTAGGGGACCACAGCAAAATATTTAATTTCTCAATTTATGGATATGCTTATATTTAAAATATAGATTTTTTTGCAAACTCCAGACTGGCTCTTCCCTGCTTTTCATTAATGAAGGGCTTCTTCCGTGCTTCATGGAACTTCAGACCTGCTTCTAGGAGCCTGTTAAGAACTGCTTGTTAAGAACATAATGCTTCCCATTCCTGTTGAAGGTCACTTGAGGTCATCCTCCAATTTATGAGGCCACCTCTGGCATTGGAAAGTCACTTCCCCCCTCTACCTGGCTGGCTTCTGGTTGTTCCTAGTGTCTTCTTGCGTTCTTGTGTACTGCTGTCTTAGAAACTTTCATCCTGGAAGCAGCCTGCTGCTCAGTATAGCCTTCTGGCAGCAGAACCGGGATTAAACCAGGATTAAACCAGGATTAAAAAATGCAGATATTTTTAAAAATACAGAGTCTCTGAATTTTTTCCAGAGCTGTATATAGAGTTGTTGCATAGTTTATACACATACATTAATTATTATTATATGGTGTACTGACAAAACCTGAAGAGAACCATTTTAACTGTGAGAAATTAACTTTATGTGTTTACTTTGGTTTGTATTGCAAATCCTGAGGTCACGTCTGAAAATAATGTATACCCGACGGCCCAGAGCTGCTTGGCCAAGTTAATAATAGCACAGTAATAAATGCCGCTATTGTGCGATCGTGACAGGTTGGGCCGTTGCATGCTTCAAAGCGGAGTCAGCTGCCCACCGTTGCTCTCCTGTGATTTATAACACCTTAGAGGCTTCCTGAACTCAGTCAGGTGTGAACATGCTTAGAGACACCGCAAGATGGGGAGAGGCTCTCAGATCATTATAAAGCTGGAGAGTCCACCAAGTCATAAAAGTGCAAAGGAAAGGATCATTTATCCAATGGTACTGCAAGAAAAAGAAGCATTTCTAACAGGCCTGGAAAAAAACTCTGCCCACTAACAGGGAGCTGGTGTGTTGCTCTATGGCTTAGGACACTGTATCTCTGATCTGACAGTCATTGGCTCAAATCTCAGGGTAAGCAGGGAGCCATCAATTCTTTTGGAAGTTAAATGAAAGTCCTCTGTGAGATTACATGAGGACTGAGTGAGTCTTTGTTCCCAACACTGTTAGTTTTGAAGAGGAAGCCTGACTTTAGGTCATTGGTGGTCTCATTTCAAAAGTGACAAAAAATGGACTATCTGAGCCTTATTTCTCAGAAATGCACATCACTTCTGATAAAAGTGCCAGATAAATAAATTAAATATAACAAAACTCTGCCATTACTTTGGATTTTGGGTTGGCTGACGTTTTACTACAAAGGAAGACGTTCACCTAAAGAGCTCATCTAAATGTGCCAGGCTTTCATTCAGTGTGTGCTGTACACAGTTATATTCACACTTTTCTTACTTCCCCCCCACCCCTTCTGGGGTGTGCTGCCTGGAGACCCATGAGTTTGAAGAATTTCCACCTCTGCTTCCAGCAACTCCCCTCCTGCCTGCCTGCCCTTTGCTCCTGCGATGCCTCTCCTTCCTTCCCTGCTGCTGTAGCACTGTTGATCTTGCCATCAAGAATCAAGCACCCCGTGCCGGCACCTGTCTGCCCCTGCATAGAGACAGAAATTTCAACACATGTTCTATATAAACTTAATTTTGTCATTTTGTTTTGTTTGATTGATTCCTCTGCGGCCCCAGGAGGATGGGCTCCCCCTTTGGGTCTGGTTCCTCCCAAGGTTTCTCCCTTCTAGGGAGGTTTTCCTTGCCATTGTCGCCTCTGGCTTGCTCATTGGGGGGTCTTTATGTGGCAGAGAAAATGTAAATGTTGTGATAATGCGCTATATAAATAAAATTGCATTGCATTGCATATTCTACTCTGTGCTTCACATGGCACAGCCCCCACGCTACCCCACACGCCCGTATCTCCTCCGGTTCACCTTAATCCCTTAACCCGTCACTTAACTAGCCTACTTGCATATAAAGGCTGATTTACGTCCTGTCCCAGCCCGGGCCGCGGGCACCCTCCCTAGGCATCACCCGTGCGGTCTGATAAATCAGATTCTGTATTTTGGCATTAGTGGCGTGCATCTTATGCCACTAAAGCAGCGGGACAGCTTGTTTACAGACACACCTAATATAACAGGGCTCTGTGACATTACCCATTCAGTTCAGATCAAAGTTGGGCTTATACAAGCATTTCGGGGGGGGGGGGGGTTTTGCTTTGCATGCTGGGAAGCACATGGCAGGGAAGCTGCATAGATGGCTGGTTATTATTTGGGTTCAGCCGTGAGCCTTGATCTGAACTCTAAGTGAGTGAAATCGTACTGCACAGCGATAACACTCTGCACTACAGTCAAGCTTCACTTGGTGTCCTCTTACTGTAAAACTTCTGGAAGGTGCTTGACTATTGACATACTAAATGACTATTGACATACTGGACCTCTACAGCCAGCAAGTCGCTGTACTCGACACACATTACACCAGCCCACACTATTCATTTTACAACTACCCATATCATCGCTTTTACTTTCACTGTATTATTTTACATATCTACTATTTTATCTACTTATTTTACGTATCTACTAATCTTATTTATGATGATCTACCTTTTTATATGTTTCGTTTTCATTTGTAGTGCATTTCTCTTTGAAGCTCAATCCCAGAAGCAGGTCGAAAAAGAATTTCACTACACACATATACAGTGTATGTTTGTGTATGTGACATATAAAGCTTGACTAGAAGTCCTAGGATAGAGTAATGATTTATACATTTAGAAGAAATGCAAATGGAAAAATTTTGAAATTCAGGAAAGTGGCCCTGTGTGCTGCAAGTGAAAATGCAAACATTTTAACAAGTAGGCTTGGGAGCAGGGCTAATTTGGTCCTAAAGACATGAGCTTGTCTCCTGGAGGCCGACGTGAGGTGGTCTGCTCTGGGAGAGACCACACTGAGCATGCCCTTATCAGTAACTGAAGGGTAACAAGCTGTGGGTAGCATCAGCCAAAGCCCTGCTTCACTATGCAATGTCATGTCAATGATCATGATCCGCAAGAGGCATTCTTAGATATTAAATTAGTTTGCTCTGGCGTTTGTGTTCTGGCTGTGATTGCGGCAGCTGTCCATAGTGTCCTAGGCAGGCAGATAGAAGGACTGACTGGCAGGCAATCAGATACATTTATAGACAGACAGACTGACCGGCAGACAGACAGACTCACAGGCAGGCAGGCAGATTGATAGACAGACAGACAGGCAGGCAAATAGACATGTGCAGAGAGGAGGGCAGCGTGAGGCTGTGAGACCCTGATAAATACCCTGGCTCCCTGTGAGGTATTAAGTATTTCCTGTCCTGGACCAGACAGCTCTCTCCCTTTGTCTCTGAGCTGCAGGAAGGTGGATGTCACCTAGCCTCTGCACACTGTACACAGTGACTGCCAGCCAATAACATCTGCTATAGGAAGCTTGGCCCTTTGCCTCCTCTCTGGCCTTGCTCTAAAATCAGAGCTTTCAGGGTCTCCATGAGTAAATGGTCAGCCATTTTTAAATCAACATGTAGGAAGAAGACCACCTCAGCTGCAAAGCATATAGCAATCCAGTGGGGGTGGTCTATGGCTCAGTGAGTTTTGATGCTGGGTTTGTGAACGTCATCGGTTTACTGAATGATGTCGCCATTGGGTCCCTGGGCAAGGCCCTTAACCCTAAACTGCTCCAGTGACTGGGTGATCCTGCTTTCTCGGAAATGTGCGTTGCTTTTTAAGAAAGTGTCTGCTAAACTAATGTGTTAATAGATTAATAGTATGATGTGCATCACTGATGGTGGGTAAGCAGGTAATGCCAGTGATAGATTTAGTGTCTTGCTTTTAAGGGTTTAAATACATATATAAAGAAATCTGTGATTGGAAAGCAGGTCAAACCCAAAATGGTACAAACCCCCAAAAAAAGGCCGCCTGTCTGCACTTGTCCGGCTGTCTTACTGGAAACCCAAGCCGGCCATACCTCCCACCCCACCTGGCGTCAGTCAAAACTAACCGATTTATTTTTCTTTCCAGGTTTCATTTCCAGGCGCCCTCTAGCATTCAGCCAATGCCATGTGCACCAAAACGCGCCTGATGAGAAAGTGTGTGTTGAGGCCAGCAGCTGTGGCAGCCAAAAGGGCGAAACTGAGATTAGCGGGTGAATGTACTCGCCGTCTGAACACTGCGGTGCCCGGGCATTTGTCAGGCTGTGCTGCTACATGATTGTATGATTACAGTGCTCATTTATATGATGTACTGCATATGGGTTAATGCAGTTAATTTAACTGATATTTGACTAATCCCACGGGATTCTCTTCTCACCTCCCCCAACCATGAAGGGCAGTAACCTCATGCGATGCCCAGGAAGCTGGGGGTTAAGGGCCTTGCTCAAGGGCCCACAGATGGGCCCAGGCTATAGAATAGCACTCCCTACCTTGGTGACAGACTCGCACACACTTGGCAGCCACCAGTGCATTCTGGGCACTCAGTGGATGCTTTTCCTTCACTCTATGGTCCAGCTCATCCCAAACCATGTCAGCTGGATCTGGCCCAGGTGACTGTGCTGGCTGGTTCCATCATTCTCCTCACATAGCCTGGAGGTGTGTTTGGAGTCACTGTCCTGTTGATTAACAAATGACTGGAGGTGTGTCCTAACTTTTGTATGTTAAATCAAATACAGATACTATGAATCCTGAGCCTTCTGATTCTGATCCACAGGTGCCCCCCCCACCCCCCACCTGGCCCAAACCATTGCCATGTCTGCCAGCTGCTGTAGGACTGCACATAACGACTCGCTCAGTGACACTATCTGTCCTGGACTGACTGGCCCTCGACCCAGAGCCTCCTATGTCACACAGTGACTGGTATGACAAGAATCTCCACTCTGTTCTTCCTATGGTTGGCCAAGTCTGCCCCCCCCCCACACCTTGACCCCATGGTCATGTGTGAAGTGCTCAGTGTTTCATTCCGGGACCTAAAATATCCCCCTTGGCCGTCTAGAGAGTTACGCTCAGCAAGACGACGTTTGTGTCATAGCTAAGCATTTGTGTCATGGGGGGAGCCATTCAATCCCTGAGAGGGGGCGAGGAGGGACGTTTGTGAAATGAAATTAAATGACAGAGGTTCTGACTGATGTTGATTAATGATGCGCTTTAAAGAAAATAAAGACCTAGCGAAGCGTGTTTGAGCAGAATAGCTCAAATTAGACTTTGAATGTGTCTGAAATGCCCATTTGCTCACTCACCTTCTCACTCACTCACTACATAGTGTTAGCTACATAGAACACTCACTAGGGCATAAGGGGAAGCCGCAGCTGAGACACACTATGCAGATGTTACGTCGCTACGTAATTATTTGCCAGATATTCGTAATGGTTATCTCTGTTGCATAAAAAAATGCGTGAACATCACCTCCAGCATTAAACTATAATGTTGAAAATTTTACTTCTTTATTATAGGTTTTGTGTTAATGTTTGTAATTGTTGTTCGTTATTGTAATAACAACAAAACTACCATAACATGGGCAACATGGGCATACGCTGTACTCGACCATTCTTGAAATGCTAAAGTAAAAATAAAACCAAACTTTGCAGCACAAATCTGTGCATATGTAACTTTGCTTACAACATATTTGACTGTACAGATTCCCCTACGCAAGCATGATGGAGACTGCAGCTGTTTTTACTAATTTTCAGTGTACCGTATTGATTGTGTGTTAACGTTACCCATGCAAAGCAATCAAATACATGATAATGATGAGGATGACGATGATCAGGATGACGACGACGATGATGATGATGAATATGATGAGGATAATGATGGTGATGATGAGGATAATCAAATCAAATAGTCTTTTATTGTCAATTCACTTTATGTGCAGAACATACAGAAGAATCAAAATGCTGTTTCTCCCTTCTCTTAGTACTAGTGCCTATACAGTATAAAATTCACACACACACACACACACACACACACACACATATATATATATATATATATATATATATATATATAGATAGATATATATATGTATAACATACAATAAATAAATAAACATTACGAGGAACTGGAATCTAGTAAACCTATGTGCAACCTAGGGCCAATAGTGCTTAACAAAAAGTGAGGAGGTGCATTATACAATATGTATATAAACAATTGTGCAAAATGAGCAGTAAGTATGACAGTGCAGAGAGACAATTAGCAGGATAACGATGATGATGATGAGAAGGGGGAGGATGGGGATGATGATGAGGAGGGCGATAACAATGAGGATGATGTTGATGACGATGAGAATGATGATGAGGAGGATGATGATGTCTCCACTTTGCCCAGGATAGTGTGCATACTGTATATACCCAGCAACAGGCTGCCATCAATGTGTGGAAAGCCAAACAGCACTGGTCAAATGAAAACAATCATCCATATCATTCCATAATCGCAAGTATGGATTTTATTTGCAGGCTAATTATATCTAAAAAACTATCAATAAACAGCTTTTTGGGGGGTTGGCCAGTACACAAAAGAATATGTAAGACATTTTCTAGGTGCTGCACATTTTCTGTCTGAAGGTTAACCTGTTGAAGAGGCCCTGGGATATAGGGTATATTCAAGACAGCATTTCATTGTAACGGTCACCCTTCTGATACGACACTGGCACATGTTTTCAGGCGAACGAAGTCTGAAGCCTAAGGAATGGCACAGGCATAATATTCATTCATAAGGTGTCATTTTTCAGTCATTTTGTAGTTATGGAGACTTCAGCAGCCTTACTGCAAAGGTCAAAGTGAAACGTGGCTTTGATGGCTTTTTCAAATATTACAACATGAATGCAGCAGTGCAATTATCTGTTAAAGTTCACAGGTGTGCAGTGACTGAGCCTGACATTTCAGTCACATTTAACACATTTTATTTCCTGGGTCACATGATGGGGGTGGAGCATCAGCATTGCATTTCTTTCCCCACTGGGATTTAAATCACTATGGCCATTGATCGTAAAACAAACACCGGGCTCTAGTCAAGTCAAAGTATTTTTATCATCTTCTTTGGCTCTATGGTCCACTGAGGTGATGCGTGAATCTTGCTGGTCATAGAGCAAATCAAAAATAAGCAGAATAGAAATAAAAACTCGATATTTTACAACATGGATATTAAGACATAGATAAATTAAATATAGTTAGCCACCTGAGTTATTAGTCTTTAAAACAGACCAAAGGCATTGTGACCCTGGGCTTCCTGAGGAAATCCTGGGCTGTGTGTTAAAGTCAGCCACTCATTTTCAATTAATATTAAATAAAAATTAATTCTCCCATGCCCACTGCCCCCTCCTCCCCAATCACATTAATGCTAACAAGCTTTATAACATTGTTTGTATTGTGCTGGGAAACATACTCAAACTGCAGAATTGCATGTGTGGGGGGGGG
>JAODKN010000125.1:30722-45342 GCA_026774425.1 Petrocephalus zakoni | reverse complement strand
GCACTGTTATGCGACGCGCTGTGCTCATGTGGCCGCTGTTATGTGATGCGCTGTATTCATGTGCCGTGCTGTTATGCAACGTGCTGTGTTCATGTGGCGCGCTGTTATGCGGCGCGCTGTGTTCATGTGGCGCGCTGTTATGCGTCACGCTGTGTTCATGTGCCGCACTGTTATGCGACGCGCTGTGCTCATGTGGCCGCTGTTATGTGATGCGCTGTATTCATGTGCCGTGCTGTTATGCGACGCGCAGTATCGCATGCCCCACACCATGGATCCTTTCTTCCTGCAGCAGATGCCCTCTATAAAATTCTCTTTCATTCCTCACTTGCTTGTTTGCTGTTGTTTTTTCAACCTCGTTGAAGTCTGTGCCTCGATCCCTTTGATATTTATATACTGGCATGATTATGAAGTTCGTCCAAGAAGCTGGCTCCTCTGGTGGTGGGGGGACTCAGCCCTCAGCCCCCCCGCGGTCCCTCTCCTGTGCCGCTTGTCAGACCCACCTGGAGACGCTGCAGACAGAAGGCCGAGAGCCCGGTGTGGCCAAGGCTGTAATTAAAGTGAGTGGGTTTCAGTCGCTCGATGTACCACCTCAATTACTCGCTTAATTTATTTACCGGGCACAGAACAAATCGGGTGGGGGGGGGAGGTGACTTCCGGGGCAGCCGTGTCCCTGTGCCAGAATAGCTTCAGGGGAAGGAGTGAGCCTTCTGTGCGTAATCAATAAAGGGAACGGCGAGCTTCATTAGAGGCCTTGAGCGAAGGGGACGGTAAATATTTACCTAATATCTGCCTAAGTTTCACGGACGACTTTGCACACATGACCGCCAATCTCACTCCGCACTTGGGGCACCTGTGATGCTGTGCCAGTCTCTCCGAAAGTTGCTTATAAATCCTCTTCTGTGGATTTCAATGCAATGAAGACACCAAATTGGTGACATTTATGATTATAGGAGGTGTGGCTTTTGGGCGGGAGAAGCTTCTGAACAGGAGGGTTGATCTGCTCACTGGGAAAGATGGGGCTTTGAGGGACTCGGAGAGCGATGGCCTGGGTGCCGCTGCTCTGACCTTAGACGTAACCTGGAAGCTCAGCACCATCAAAGTTCTTTGAAGAGCAAAAGAGCATGAGGTCAGGTTACAAGCCACGGAGACGATAGAGGACTGTTCTAGGGCGGTGAGCTTCCTTGGGGAGGGACAGGGAAGTTGGGGGGTGATTTTCCATGTCCATTTTTGCAGGTTGATCCAGGGAATTATAAACAGTAGTGTCTCCTAGTCTACTGGACCAGAAGAGTCTATCAGGCAGCACAATTCCCAGAGCCTCGACGTCTCCCCAACCCTGGGTTTTCAGCCAGCAGAAATGCTATTTAGTTATTAATTATGTGACAGCTTTTATTATGCTGTCTGCATATAACACATTCAATTATGGTTGCTTGGTGGGGCACTCGTGCCGGGGCGCGCAGAGACGCGCTCGCAGCAGCTGTTAGCTATATTGCACCATTAGGAGCTAATCGTCCGGGAGCGGCCGGCCCCTAACAAACAGAAATCAATAGTTACTATGGAGATTTTGTTTAAAAGACAACAACGTCGGTCGGTGATGCGCACTGTTAATGCAATGATAATACTTCACAGATGGAATGGTTGTCAAGGAGTCTCTGACCTTGGGGGCCCTGTTATTAGCCGCCCCCCATCACCCCCGCCCCGCCACCCTCCCCTTTCCACCAGGAAAGGATTCTGTTAAATGGGCCAGCAGGGAGGGTGACGGGAGAGGGAAGCACCTTTATTCTGATTTAAAAGGGTCCTTCACTTCATTTAAATGGGGCTCAGAGCAGAGGTTTGGGCTGCTTAATGGGTCAGTATGGCTGCCCAAAGACCCCCAAAGTTCTGGCAGTTGTTCCTGGATTCTTCCTGGACAGAAGAAGACAAAGTTGTTTCGACCAACGTTTCCATCTCTTTCACAGGCGTTCAGCCCGAGTCTTTGACACTAATCCAGGCTGTTGTTGGTCCAGGTTGGTCCAGATGTCTCATCCTCAAAAAGACGGTGAAGCGGTTTATGATTTTGGTATTGCGGTGAGGTCCAAGTGTCCGGACCATCCGCAGAGCTACGTCATCTGCAGCTTGAACTCCCGGTAGGACTACCCTGGGCAAACAGGGTAGAGGCCATACAGCTACTGGTCCAACAAAGGCCACCAATGAAAGGTCCTACTGTAGAAGAACCAACGTGCTTCGCCCAGAATAGCCAGGCCGAGCTGGAACGCCCAATAACCTGGCCGAGCTCTGCTCAAAAGAGGCACATGGAGCCATCTTGAGGGCTCACCACCTGCAAGATGAAAGGTCAATTGCACAGACATTTGGGTGGAAGGCGAAGAAGCCAGACGGATTAGACCTTGGCATTAGACACTGGCTTTGGGAACATGGCATGTTACCTCTCTGGCTGGGAAGGAGACTGAGCTGGTATCAGTATCAGACTATCAGACCTCTTTGCGCAGTGTGGGCTCTGGAAGCAGAGCTCTTGATTGATGGTTGAGCCTCTCCTGTTTTGGAGTTCCCCATGGTGAAAGACATCAGGCAGCTGTGGGGATACTCACAAGTCCCAGTCTGAGGGCTGCGCAGCTGCAGATTTTCCCAGTGGAGAAGAAGGTTACCTCCATGTGACAGCGAGTTTCAGATAGAAAGAAAAACACCAAACACAGAACACAGTTCCAAGCACCCAGACTCGTCAGGAAAGTGGCCGTGGTGCTCAAAAGGGGACTTCCTTTGGACTCTGTGGTCCTAATGGAAATGGTTCAGTTCTCACAGGGGAAGCAACGGAGATACCTGAGGGGGAGAAATATTATTCTCTCAGATTTAAACCTGAGTAGTGAATTGTTATTGGACTTCTGAGCAAGCCATGGACTGTTTATAACAAGCACCATGTTCGACCACAAGGATTCTCTCATCTATGTGATACTGGAACATCCCAGGCCGAAGGTCAATGATCAGCTACATGGCTGTGCATCTGAATTGAGGCTGTGTGTTTTGGATTCAGGCAGAGCCATGAACCAATTACCAGGTGGTGATTTGATGTCAGGTGTGAAGTGTCAGGGATGAGAATCTTTTAATGCAAGTCTGTGATACTCTCTCAGAAAGAATGGATTTCTCCTTTCAGGTGAATGGGAAGAGTCTGTCCTTGGAGATGAAGTAACTCACAAGCATGGGTGATGGTGAGAAGGATTGTGAAGAAGTGGATCAGTTCTGCACTGAGGAGGTTCTTGGTGGGGAATCGGGAGTTAAGTCGTCAAGTGAGGCTTGTGGCTTACAGGTCCTTATTCTCACCCATGCTTACAAGTTGTGGGCAGTGACTGAAAGCACAGGGTACAAGAGGCCTAAATGAGGCTTCTCCACAGGGTTGCTGGACTCGGTCTCCGTGGCAGGGTGAGAGAGTTCAGAGATCTGGAAAGACCTTTAAATAGAGCCTCTGCTCCTTAAGATTGAGAGGAGCAAACTGAGGAGGTCCGGGCATCTGATGAGGATGCTACATGGTCGGGTCCAAGAGCAGCTGTTCTGGGCATGTCCCACTGGGCCGAGGCTTTGGGGCAGACCCAGGACATGCTGGAGGGATTATATCTCCTAGCTGGCCTGACATCTTCTAGGGATCTTTGATAATGAACTAGAGGTCTGCTCTGACCTGCTTCACCTGCTGCCACCATGACCCTCACCACGAGAAGGCCGGGAAGATGAGATGCAATGAGGCGAGATGAAATCCAAACCGTAAACCAAACTTCACCCCAAAGCCGCACCAAAGAATGTTCTCCCCTGTAATCACAAGTCCATTGTTTAACCTCTTATTCCGAATGTGCATTACAGTTACAATAAATTTATTTAAATTAATTTAAATGTATGCTGTGACCTTACAGTGATTATAGTTTTACAATGGTAAAGTATTGCTCAGATTTAACAAGATGGCATCGTAACATATGCACGTGCTTTCTTACTGACTAACTGCATGAAATGCTGATTTATATTCTTCTTATGTCATTTGCATTTGTTATTGTATAAGATATATTAGGCAGCATAGAATTGAGGATTTTTTTATTGCTATTTCTTTAGAAATTCTTTATGAAATGGAAACTCCCATACATTCTAGCATTTTTTTAACTACAAGTTAATAAATGCATCTTTAAAAATATTTTTAACTATCAGTACAACCGCCCACTTTTGCCAATACGTTTCCCGTCATATTCTCTGTGTTTTATAAATCTGTCTCCCTCCGAGTGGCAGCCAGACATCTCCTCCAGAGCTATCTGTTGTCATACTTTAGCGGTGAAACCTAACATTCCTTTTCCCGTAAACGAATCTAATCATGATATATATATATTTTTTTTTTCAGAGCATGTCGCCGCTAAAATGTTTTCCTGGCAATGTACCAAGACCACGCAAAGGAAACCACGGGAATCCACATTTTCCGCGGCCTTTACGGAATATTAATGGCCATGGAGCGCGCGCGCTTCCCGCTGACCTCGCTCGCTTCGCTGCTGCAGGTCTCCCCGAGGAACCCAGCGCCTCCCGGGCCCCCGTGGGCCGCATGACGCCCCAGCCGCCCGGCTTCGGGCGCGAACAAAGGAGACACCCGAGAAGGGGGCGGAGGGGGCTTACGGGCGACATCCTGCAGATTGCCTGTGACATTGGGAGGGAAGAGTTAAATACCTGGGGAAAGGCAGACTACATAAAAATGGCCAGTGAAATTGAATTTCACAGTGGATTAAAAAGGGGGAAAAAAAACCTTGATAGGATAGATTTGAGGCAGGATAGAGGAGCTGGGTAAGGAGATCTGCCCGCGCACCCGACAGCCCAATTCTTGGCATTGATTTCCTGTCCTTCCCTTCGAAATTCCGAATTCCTTGGATGATGACAAACACGCCCGTACAGAGAACAGGAGGGGGGCTTAATTGAACCTAATGGGACGTCGCCGACGATCAAAGGCCCACGTCCACGGCGCCCCAGTTGTGTGTTTCTCTGAACCTGAGGTGTTGGAAAAAAGGGTATAAAAAGGTGTACCCCCCCCCCCCCCACTGTGAGAGAGGAGACAGGGAAGTTACAGCTCGGCGTGGCACAATAGCGTGGATGCCTCACATCATCGGCCGCCTGGCAAAAGCACAAAACTGAGAGAAGCGAGAGCTTTCTGCTCCACTTTGATGTGAATAACAAGCACAGCTTGTCGTAAATAGACTTTCTCCGGCCCGAGGCTAACCCCCCCGCCCCCCCTACCACTCTCCTCCCCCCGAGGGAGGTCTTTGCATTTCTCCAAGGGCCGCTGTTGCCCAAGGTCCTAACTGCAGGGGCACAAACAACCACATTCGTCTGTTTAATACTCATTTTGCTCATACCCTGTCTGCTCAGAGGTAAAAGATAACCGTGTGTTGTTTTTCATTTTGTGTCAAAAATACCAAAAAACCCCACCAGTGAACCATCAGTGTCACCTGGGCATGGGGACCTGGTGACCTGGGACGCTTTGTAACTTGCCGATGTGGCACCGGGCATCCGGTGTCCCTGACTCACGTGTTTTGACGCCGGGCCCAACTGGACGGCCCGTGTTTTGTAATTGGCCAGCCGGGGCATACGGGGACCGGCACCGCCTACCTTTTGCACTAGGAGGGTCTTTCTGACCATGCAGAAGCAGCGTCACAACCCAGGAGAGAGAGTTTTAAAAAGGCATCTGAACCATGGGCCAGTTTGACAGCACCTCTTTCCAGAATGTTCCGTCTAAGAGGTCTTTTCAGGTACCTGTCCGCCCAGTGACTTAAGCCCTTCTGATCCATTTCAATAATAATAGCCCTGGCAACCAATCTCCCTGAGTAGCGGCCCCATGCATAGCTAATCTCATTTAATTACTGAGGCGTCCAGGGGTGGGACAGACTTCTCCACTGGGGTCTCTCATTGGGCTCCTCTGCTGTGGTCACTTGCCCGCTCATAAATTATGGATCTCTCCATTAAATCCAGAGACGATCCTGTCCCCCTCCCCCACCACCCCGGGAAAATAAGGGGGACCCGCGTCTCAGTGCTGGTCTGTGGGAGTCGCTGACCCTCAGCCAGGGTGCGGTAATAATTGATTGAGCGCCCCTTAAACGCATCATCTCTGCGGTCAACATGCACGTGTTACATGTGCGAAAACAAACTGTGTCAAAGAAAGCTAAATCAGCGGATAAACTGAGGTGTGATTTACTGTTTCCCAACCAACCCAGCTTGCATATTTTAGTCCTGAGCAGGTCGATAATGGAATTTTTCACACGCCTTGATAGCGGTTGATTGTGTTATGGTTGCATGTGACCAAAGAAATTATACTGTGCGTTCTCACAGAGATATATTATCGCATAATCTCCCTGCACGTCTGTAAAATGAAATATGCCCGCCACGTAATAAGTGCTGCCGGTTCTGCACATAATGGGCGAATCATGCAAATCTGCATATGCAAATGGCCCGGTGCTGCGGGGGAATCGCTTTAGTGCCTGTGCGCCACGTGCCCGCGTCCCTCCCTCGGATCCCGGCGCTACTCTCCGAGCAGGACAAATCGAGCAGCTGACAAAAGACAAACCTCTGAAACGTGTGCGTGCTGTCTGTCAGAATTGCCGCCGTCTGTGCGGAGATTGTCTGGCACTGCCTGGCAGGCTCCGAGCACGCTGGGTGCGCCTCATTCAGACAGCCTGTCTCGGTGCCCTTAGCCACAATCGTCTCATCTTTATCTCCCAAGATTTCAGCCTAATCTGTTTTCTCCCCCTGTGCTCCTCTTTATAAATCTTCACAGTCTCGGCAAGCTGTCATAAATCATTCTTGGACTCCTCCAGTTACATTTGCACAGACGGTTTAATAAGGAAAAGGGGATGGGCAAAAAAACAATCCCTCTACATTTGTAGCACAGTCTGTTTTCTGAACGGTGTATTTGTTAGCACGCCGTCGCATTCTTTCGCACAACTTTTTAGAACCTGATGCCGTAATGCTCTCTGGATCGGTGATCCTTTAATTCCCTGAAATATTTCAGATTTTTCCTCTAAGGTGAGGATTTGTGTGGCAATGCAGGTTACGGATGTCAGGCGACACAGATGCATCCGCTGTTTCAGACCGATTCCTCAGATTGATAATAAATGAGAATCCAGCCGGCTTTGTAAAGCCACATGAATTACTGACAAGCTCAAAACCAGACAGGGTTCAGATCTCCATTTTTGGTTTTGTATACATCCCTCCACTAATGTCATGTCACATGAATTACTTATTCGCGATTAAGTTTGCCTGGAATGAGAGAAGATGATCTCAACAAAAAGTTGCATAAAGTATAATCATTACCCAGGTCATTAAAGTCCACCTGATGGATTTCCCCAACATTCTACTGACAACCTGTATTTCTAGACAGCATTAGTATTCCTGGCTTTGTGAATTGTTATTCAAATTTTGGTTGCTACAGCAACCTAAGACTCATTACTGTTAATCCACTAATTACTAACCACTTCCACAATTGTTTGTAATTACTTCAGGGACATGGTTAACCCATTGGTTAGTATGCAGATCATCTGTTGCCTGTGTGAACAAAGCCAAGTCATTTACCTCAGTGGAATGCCCCCCTCCTCTCTGTCCTCCACATATCCCCTTCCAGATACCATTATTAACCGAGGGATGTTGCCATGGCAATTAATCATTACTTCCTTCGTCATCAAATTCGGTGGAAATGTTGGCCGGTTTTTTTGTAAATAGTGGAATGAAACGCTGGTTCTGCAAGGATCTCTTGTTATGTTCAGAAAGTCCATGTTGATAAGGAGAGACTTGGTGACTTAGGCCATTTTCACAGCTAACCCCCTTGCAGATTATCTTGCTGCTGGTGTCCCTGTGAGTGCTCCTGCAAGGGCCTGCTCTGGCCCTCTTACACTCCCGGAGATCATTCGCACCACTTTCCACCTTTTCCTGCCACAGGCTCTCTTCAGAATTACTGTGCTTTATTGTGTTTCTATTTTAGACAACAAAGTGGTTCACCAGAGGTCAAATGTGTTGTTTTTTTTTTTTTTTTTGGCCGTTCCTCTCCCCCAGCCCACCTTTGCTGTGTCCCAAAGGGAAGGTGGAGCTCTAGGCAGCTTTCAGAAGTCAGGGGCAGGGGCCGACCTACGGGGTCTCTGCAGGACCGCTCCGACAGGCACAGGACTCATCGGGATACCTCAGATACTCCGCAGGTGAAACCGTGAGATTGACATGGAGCCGACAGAGAGTGGTAGCTGCTTCCCCACTCCCAGCTCCAGCCAATGCACCCCCCCCCTCCTGTATAAAGCCCGGCAGTGGAAATTCGCGCCCACAGGCTGCCCCTGGGGTGCACATTCCGGACTGACACTGTGGCTGCATGATCACAACGGCCAGCCACAGAAGTTGAATTCGCAGACGAAAGTCAAAATTCAAACGGTCTTGTTGGATTGTTGTTTTTTTTTTTACTTGCTATCAGCTGGTGCCAAATGGATTATAACAAGAATAGAATTTGATCATAAGAACATTTGTTCTCTGTGAATTACACTGCAGATTGCATCCTCCTGTTTTCAGTGCTGTTATTCAGTGAGGATTTCAGCTAGCTTGGTGTGTGCTTCCATACCTTTCTCTACGTTTTCAGAACCCAAGCGGTTTTTTGTTATTCCAAGATGAAAGGGACAGTAGTAAATGTTGCCAGCTGACAGAGAAACAAAAATCCTTTTCCCTCAAAGGGCTGAACATAGTAGTACCTAAAACATGTCCTGCCGAGTGGATTTCCTGGGTATCCAAAGTTAGGTGACGAATGCATTGTGTCCGGACGCTTACGCCTGAGTCAGCATCCTGTTGTAGCCCTGATGCAATATCAGTTTTGTGTTCCCGTGTTTTCGGAGGGCAGGATGGTGACTGTTTTTACTCCTCATCAGCCAAACCTGCCTCGACTCCTTGCCGCAAATCAAGCCCTTTCCTCCGTCACGTTTACTTTACTTCGATATCCCACACAAAGCAGGATTCACAAAGTCATACAGCGTTCGCCGCGGCTAGCGATGAGATTGCGTAAGCCTTAATAATTCCACTTTATAAGTGAAGCGACACGCTTTCGTGACAGGAGAGGGTAACATACACATCTCAGAAATGGTGTAAGGACGGCGCCGGATGCCGCAATCTGGCTGATCCCAGGGACTTTTGCCCCGGTGACTTGGCACAGTTGGGCAAGAAAAGGCGGAGAAGGAGAAGAAGAGAGCAGAGAAAAAGTCATTCTTTTCTGTCCCTTCCATTCATTCCGGGCCCTTTGTGCGAAGCGGCAGCCATGACCACCTACAGACGCTGTTTTGGGGGTTGCGGCGGTGGGGCGGAGTGGCTCAGGATTATCCTACATGCTGGAAGCCAGGTTACTGACCTCTGCTCCTCTTAAGGAGCTCCCGGCCTTCCCCACCCCGTCCAATCACGCCTCGTCCGCGGGGCCCGGCGGCTCGCCGAAACTTTCTAGCCTCTTTTCTCAGGGATTAGCATAACAGAAGCAGAGGAGACGAGTGGGTTTCCCGGGCAACAGATTGCAGCCATTTGCAGTTTGAGCTGAGGTGTTAATAGCAGAGACGAAGCTTCTGGCATCGGAAGATGAACCCAAAGGCCTCAATTTGTCCACTTTGTGAAAAGAGGGAATTTGGTGCAATTTCATTGGCAGCTAATTCTGTGTCAAGACCGAGGATACGGGATCCAAATTGAGGAAATTCACTTGGGGCGGCGAAGTGTTATGTTGGTGTTGATAGTCCACACTTTGGTGCCATTTCCAGCACTCTGGGATTTTTCTGCGTCTTTAGCTGGTTGTTATATTCAAGGAAAAAAAAAGCCAAAGATATGAGGGGAAACGGCAGACTGGATGGCGGGTCACGACAGGAGCTGCAAAGGACGGGGTGAAGGTCTCGGCCCGGCCCCCTCAGCACGTCACCAGGAAAGGATCCGCGCTGCTAATGGAAACCAGAGACAGACAGTGGGGGGGATTATTAAAAATGTATTTACAGTCTGCAACCCCCAAGAGGTGACTCTTCACAGCTCTCTGCGTAGCACTTTCAAATGAGCAGGTAAACGTGTGAAGAGTCGGGAGGTACGACGGAAACGGGGGGGGCGACGGGGTGTCAGAGGCACTCTGTCTGCCGCGGGTGACAGCTTTCCGGGGCCAGCTCTCTGCTTCACCAGACCGCAGTTCCCTAAATACTCAGGAACCGCGTTGGCAGAGGAGACGACTACAGTTTGCCACATGATTCACAAAAAGCACCCAGAAAATGGTCATTTTTCCACGCGATCCAATAATTATTATTTATCAGGAAGGGGAGATGTGAGCACTGCAGGTGAAATGCGTGTGAGTGCTGCTTTTAATCTCTTGGCATTTTGAAGGAACTCAACATTTTCATGGAATTTGACGTTTCAATTAATTATCTCCCCCGGAAAAGTTCATGTTTGACAGGAACATAAAAGATTAGCGTGAACATTTCTTGATTAAGAAGTTATTTTTACTGCATGTCTACAATAGTTGCTAAAATCTCCCAGTTATTTGGATAATTGGATATGTTCAGGGGACTGAAAAGAAAACAAGGCTTCTTTGAGGGGCTATATTTATTTATTAAATGCTTTAATCCAAAGCAGCATACAATTGAGAAGGCAGGGTTAGTCAGGCCCTGGGGCCATTTGGGGTTAAGGGCCTTGCTCAAGGGCCCAGTGGTGGGATCACTCTGCTGGCCATGGGGCTTGAACTAGTGACCTTCTGATGACAGGCACAGAGGCTTATTCCATAGAGCCACTTGCCACACAGAAACAGTCATTCTAACCACCAACCCTGAAGGTGCAAAGCAACAGTGTTACCCACCGGGCCACCGAATCACACCCCCCCCCAATCACTTTCTCTGTAAAACTATGAAGAAAATAACAATAGTAAATCAATACCTTCACTCGCTAGAACACGCAGCAAAAGCAGGTTCTGCTCATTGTGATTTGGAAAAAGAAAGATTGAACTCAAACATGTCATATTCCTCTCTGTTAGTTGTGAGAGGCACCATCAGCCGAAATCTGAACAGCTGTGGAATTTAATAAAAGAGCACCCTTCCCATTGGATTTTACGTTATGCTACATCAACCGGACGTCAGACGACTCCTTGCGACTGGAAATTCATCAAACCGCATCATGGCGATTTGCTCGAACGAGACAGGCCTGGATTGCGGCAGACATGCTCTCTGAATGCTCCTACCGCTGTTCTGTTGGGAGGGCTGTCTGTAAACACACGCGATTATACCATCACCTACGTACACAGCACACAAATACCACACTGTAGTCACATGAAAGGAGAGCGATCTTTTGGAAGATCAGCAAAGATCCATTTAATACTGTATAATTTTAACTAATATCGTGCTATCCTTTTGCTTAATCATAATTAGGTGCTTTGGGTAGGACACAATATGAAAATAAATTGATATCATTTGGAAAGGGAACAGAATGTCTTATTGAGTAACACTGTCACCCTGCACGTACAAAGCTGGCGTTTTAAATCCCGCTCTCACCCCATGTGTGTTTTCATGTTCTCTCTGTTAGTGCAGGTTCTCTCCCACACTCTAAAAACATGACCAGGTGGAATGGCGTGTCTGATTCTCCCGTAGTGTCTGATGGTGTGCAGGTTCTCTCCCACACTCTAAAAACATGACCAGGTGGAATGGCGTGTCTGATTCGCCCGTAGTGTCTGATGGTGTGCACACCCTACGATGAACTGAAGCCCAAACTAGCCACACGTGGCACTTTTGTACTGGATAAGCAGTGTGGAAGATGCAAGGTTATAAACCGTCGCTACCCCTAAACTAACTGAATGGTTTAATAATCTTGCTTGGGAATTTTAAGGATATATTTTTTACCTCGCATCATCCTGTAACGCTACTCTCCCAGCGTAAAAGTGAAGGCCGTACCAGCGGCAACGAGCCCAAACAGAGAACACGAGGAGGGGGAGAGGCTGGCCGAGTTTATTTGCAGACAATCATAAGGGGGGGGGGGTGGGGGGGGGCATGTGTAGGCAAATTGATTTCCAGGTGTGAAACGGGGAAAGGCCCCTCTGCCTGCTAATTTAAAGGCAGAGTAAATTAACATGTGACAGAAACAGAGTTCCAGGGCAATGGGTTATTAAAGGGAAAGTGCAGGGCTGGGCTGTGCTTCTGGGGGGGGGGGTAAAAATCAAGTGTAACCTAAACTGAATAATGCAGTTTCATGGGGGGGGTACACAAAGACTGAGTGACAGATGGGGAAGAGAAGGAGGGATGTGGCCAACACTGGAGGAAGGCGAAATAGAGAGGGAGTTAAATGGCAAGTTTGATGAATAGATAGGAGAGGGACTCCTCTGGACTGGGCCATTCGATACAGAGGGAAATAGGGATCTTTATGGCCCGGGGTGGACGGAAATGAGGAGGCTGAGGGGGGACGTATAAATAAACAGATGGCATGGCGGAGAAGGGGATCGAGGGAGCGAGGGAGAGGAGGGAAAAGGGCAGGGTGGGCTGCGGGGCGATCGCCCCCAGACAGGAAAGAGAGCGAGAGATGGTTCTTTCTTATTTTTGGAGGGGGTGAGGAGTCGGGCTAGGGGAGAGTAGCAGAGTGCCGCTGGGTGCCATGGAAATGAGCACCTGACCCTGCAAGGTTCGGGAGAGTCTCCTGTTTCTGCAGCGATGACATGAGGCTGAGAAGCTGGGGGGCGAGAGGGAAAAAAAAAGTCTTACTTCAAGAGTCAATTATATCCTGCAAATGGGAAATGGACTATTTAATTGTACAGCACCACAGCCTGTAGCCCTGCTAATTGCATGCTGCTTATTTAAGATGGATTCCCCCTGCGCGCTGATTGTACCTTTCTTTTTGGCTCCCGCTCCTCCTTTCTCGTGTCTAACCTCCCATTTTAGGCCCCCCCCCCGCCCCCCTAGTGCCATTGTGCACCATGGGCACGTTTCAGAGGCAGCGATGGGGTGCTCAGGGCACCCAGCCTCATGGGCGTTTTGGGAGGCCTCTCTCATGAGCTGTCATGCTGAGTGCCCCTCCCAAACCAATACCCCCCCCCTTGCCAAACTGCCAAGATATGTTCAGGGCTACGAGAGGACCTGTGGGGTGAGTGTAACCTGAATGCAGTCAGTGGCTGGGCCGGAGAGGGCCGGAGAGGACACACCCATGCATCCCCCATGCATCTCCCATGCATCCCCCATGCATCCCCCATGCATCCCCCACGCATCCCCCATGCATCCCCCATGCATCCACGGTTATGAAGGAGAAGTAATGGGATGAGACCAGCACTGACGTTAAAAAAAGGCCGTGAAGTCATTCAGCATCAAGATGAAGCAAAGCACTAATAGAATTCCGAAACAGAAAGGCCATTGATTACCGAGGTTTCTCACTGCGCCGTATCTCAGCCGACGCGAAACGTCCTGCTTTAATGCAGAATAATGCGTAAAAATTGAGTAGTAATTAGACCACGAGGCAGGGCGAGATGTTTTAAATGCCGCTGATTGTTTTGTAAATGAGGAGGAACACGGTATTATATTACGGAGTTCATTTTGACACAATTAGCTTTTCGTTTTAAAATTGAACCGAGGCTGCTGGCTGACATTGTCTTTGGTCTCCCTAAAGATCAGACCCAAGTCGTTTAATTTCAGTCTCTTTCTGACAGCTTTTATTCCCATTGCTTTCATTCTGAGCACTCTCTCTCTCTCCCTCTCTCTCTTTCTCTCCCGCCATCGCTCTCTCGCTTGTCTTTGGAGGGAGCCGGCTGGAATAAAGGCAGGGAGCAGCGTCCCGAGTCCCAGCGGCCCCGGAGAGCTGTCAGAACGCGTAGCGCTCTATCACTCGCCAATGAGAGCGCAATCTCGGGCGACGTGGAGAGGGGGCCGCGGCGGGGGGGGGGGGGGCAGACGTCGGCAGGGGCTTGAGTGACTGGGCAGGAGAGGCTGATGGGTGTTGACTGATCCTCCACTGTGCCGCCCCCCCCCGCCGACTGACCAGTGTCAATCATGCATCAAGGCTGCGTCAAACACGAAATTCCGGGTGTGAGTCGGGCAAATCACACCGCAGTGAGGCCCCCATATGAACAGTTACCCATAAAGAGCAAGCCTTTGTCCTGTTGGGTAAGCGTGTCGGCTTTATCACGCGGAGGCTGACTGCTTTATAGGCATAATCTGCATGAACAGGAACAGATCTGCTGTCTGCACTTATTATGTTGCCATTAAGGAAAATATTTTAGCACTAATTAACTCGACGTCTCTTTCCACATCCCGGCAGCGGTGTCACGTGTGCCAGTGTGAGACGGCGGCCCGGATCCGCGGCGACGACGTGCCCAGCGACGCCACTATGGCTGATGCCAGCCTGCCCGGCCTGGAGTAATAGTAACGAGTGAGTAATAGGAGGACACATCCGGTCAGGTGGTCATCAGGGCCGTCAGATCCACAATCTGGCCAATCAGCGTAGACACAGGTGCCAGAAAAGGTGACCGCTTGCACCACCAAAAACAGCCGCCAATTTGACCCGGGGGGGGGGGGGGGGGGGGGGGGGGGGGGGGGGGGGGCGGGGGGGGGGGGGCGCGGGGGGGGGGGGGGGGGGGGGGGGGGGGGGGGGGGGGGGGGGGGGGGGGGGGGGGGGGGGG
>JAODKN010000125.1:16088-30346 GCA_026774425.1 Petrocephalus zakoni | reverse complement strand
ATTTTCAGCAATATTTGTCTGCCTGGGTCTCATTCTTGTTTCTCAGTCTCCTGCCAGGTAGTTCTAAACCTGTATCAAGGTTTATCTGTCAGGTTGGCACTCCACTAAGGAGAGGACTTTAAAAACAACCAACCAAACAAACAAAAAACGCTCCCAACATTTGTGTGTCTTCCGTTGCTGGTTTCATAAGCGCACACTTCAGTTTCGAGAGTACATTCAGTGCTGTGGCACCTACCATGTAGGCTCAAAGTCAACACTAATGACAGGCAGCCTCTAAGCTCTAGGTTTTGAAGTGTGCGCCAGACATTGTAACACCTAAATAGTAGGTTTGGTGTGCGCCCTCCACTTCAGAGCACCGTGCCTACCCGGCGTGTTTGAAGATGCTTCCCACATACAGATGCCACTTTAGGCAGACCCCCTCACTGCATCCATCCTAGTGCATAAATACGCTCAGTGTCACAAAGGAGTCAGAGGAAGGTGCAGGCCAAGGTGGGAGGAGCTCGATCTTGCTGGGATTAGTCTGAGTGGTTGGTTAACCACAGAGAGGACAGAACTCTGACCTTACCTCTGTGTTATAGCAAACGGGAGGTACGGGGATGGCATTTGTGGCAGGAACCCAAAGATGTAGGTGAACGTATATGTGTATATATATATATATATATATATATATACATACATACATACATAAATATACAGATATACATATATACACATATACATATACACATATACACATATATATATACACATGCAGTATATATATATTACATGATGATAGATAGATAGAAAGATAGATAGTCTGATGCAGTCAGGTTGGAATGTTTGTGTAATTTGTAACACAACGTTGTTTTTTCCTCCTCTGCTCATGGTAACAGTTTTACGTCGTTAGCAGGTTTATGCTGCGAGGCATAATTACCGAGCCTCAGTCCTGACCCTCCCCAGAAGTGCCTCTATAATTTATTTATTTATTTGCACTTAGCCATATCGGTGGTACGGCCCGCCCACGCCTCCCCCACCCCACACCCTGCTCCTGCTTCCTGTGTGCTAAAGCCACTCGACACCTTTTTAGACTGGCTGCTGTCAGCTGGCAGACTCTGCAGGTCTCAGGCAGGGCACAAAGCTGCCATCCCGCGTATCGATGGCGGATAAATCAATGCTATCTCTCTTTTCCATGCCTCTGCCACCATCGATTGCTCTCGTTACCTCGCTGTTAGCAGAGCTCCTGAACTTTGCACAGCCCAAGCGGTTTCAGGTTTGCAGGGGGTACAAATTTAAATGGGGGCGCGTGAGGTAGGCTCGAGACAGCAGATTTGCAATAAAACTCCTGAAGGATGTAACCTCAGAATAAAAGAAGCTCCATAAAACCATGCCAGCTCACTGAGGCAGTTCAAAATGGAGACTTAGCCGTCTAAGTCATCTGAATATGGATGAAGTTCAATGTATCACTTTGCATGTACTTATTTGGTAGAATATCCCCAGCGGAACTAGCAAAACATTCCAGAAATAATGAAGGAGAGTTGAGAGAAAATCTTTGGCTTTAACTTCAAGCCGCAGAATCTTTTTTTTTTCCCCAGGATTCACCATTTTCTAGTCAGTCGGTAGCTTTCAGGTCACCTGGGTTCACTTTACCCATCTGGGTGTCTGTCACTAAGAGCTGGCTTTTGACTCTGGTTTTATTATGTTGCACTGAAAAAAGCCAAGCAGACACAACACACATGCAAACACACAGAGCTCCTGCAACCTCCACTCCCCAGTCTGACAGACTGGGCTACCAGAGCAGCTCACATGTAATTGAATTAGCCTTCTTTTGTTGGCTAGCCTTACGCAAGGAGCAGAAAGCCTGAAAACATACAGACGGTGGCACTGCACAGCTAGGCTCATAAGCCCCGCCCCCCAGCTCGTGACCCCGCCTCCACTTCATTGCCCCACCCCCCGTGTTATTCTCAGAGCTGCTATCAGGAAATGAGGCAGGCCTGGACCAGATGTGACTGTCAAATACAGCCGTCACCTAATTAATTTGTGAAGAAAAGGCTGAACTTTAATATTGTGCCTTTTTCCTTGACATATTTATCCCTGTTTTAAAAATGTACCATGAGATTCTGGGACACTTTGGCCCTGCCCTGGTGGTAGTTGCACTTTTTGCAAAGTTTTCTGGGATTTTAACCTTGGAACTATTCAGAGGCCTAAAATGGTGTGGTTGTACTTCAGTACATGGTAGTAAATCTTAATATGCATATACTACCCTAAATTTCATTATGATGCACCATGACACTTCAGGGATTTCTCACTAAATTTTTCAGCCGGTTGACTAAAGTATAAAAGATCTCGCATTTCCATGTCCAACAAAAATAATAACAGAAAAAATAAAAAACAGAAAAATAATAACATCTAACCTGGGTACATTGTTCCTAAAATTACAAGCTACATAGCGGAGTATACAGAGACATGCTTTTATAAAAGTGACACAATTAGTTTATATCCTGGAAGATTTTTGTGGATGTTTGTTGGCTCTGATGATTCACATTATTAAATGTAAGCAAAGGGGTTAAATAGGGCATTCGAATAAAAACTGCAATTCTGTTTACTTACTAATAAATCATCGGTCTTATCGCTGCATGTGTACAGTTCTTGGCATGGAGTTCACTAAAAGTGTTTTGCACTTACCCTGTATAGTAACGTATGACTCTGCAGGTTAGGAGTCTGTTTCTGTGTCCAAAAGGCTGGCAGAGCAGTCATATTACTGGGCATCTCTAGAGGAACCAGAAAGATAGCTGAGCCCACTCTCTCACCCAAGCCCTGCACTGCTCTCATCTGTATGTGTGTGCCTCTCACAGAAGAGCCAGATGGGATATGCGAAAACTGAATTACATAGTCTTGCTACCTGCACAATAACAGCATTCTGTTATACATTTGAATAGCAATGTTTTGAACAGATCATCCAAGCTAGGAGGCCACTTTTTAGCTTTTAAAATTATTTTTAAAGATAAAAAGTGCCCGCTGCATTTCTTCTGTGCATTTGAAGTGTTTTATTGTTTAGATGAAGGTTAAAAGGACAGCGGCAAATGATTTCGGACATAATTTACACACCTTCAAATTTCCCAGTTCCAGACCTGCAGTCCCAGTTTAACTAAACAAATTCGGTCAGAATAGATCATTGTGTTTATGGCTGGGCCTAAATTCAAGGCTGAGATTTGACTGGGGGATAAAAAATACGACCAAATAAGTATTCAAAGCATGGCTTTATTCAAATGCCCTTAATACGTGTGCTTTGTCGAGGCAGTCAGCAGTTTGTTGGTGCATTTTCAGTGAAATTCATGAAAAGAAGGTTGAAAGGGCTCTTTAACAAGAACAAGATGGAACGATAAGAGACTGGAAGCCTTCTGAACACGGACGCTGCTTCCTTTGACTGCATTTTTTTTAGCTGCTGCACCTGTTGGAAACCAGACCTCACCTGTGTGATATACGCGGCAAATAATTAGCAACTTGGCGCCGGGCCACGCGCACAGAGGGAGCCCAGGTGTGCCTGTCCCGCAGAGCTGGAAGGGACTCGCATGCCTTATAATAATACGCCTCTTCTGTTCGACTGCAGAACATGCTGCCAACATGTTATCTAGAACTTAGCAAACGAATACCGATTTTAATTAAAGCTGACGTACCGTGGCGCTGGGGGATACCACATAATGCTATAATACTGTCCGCACCTTATATTGCCTCTAATTACAATACATCGACGTAAGGTAAAACTAGCATCAGAAATTGTATGTTCCGCTTACGTTTCCAAGCTTTGGGCCACTTCCTTTTATTTTCGTATACCCGTTGTGTCCCCATTGCTCGGAAATATGGAATTATAGGAACTATACTTTGTCTTCTGAGTACATAAATGTAGGTTGCGGTGATAATCACAATTTTATTTCAGACATTTTGCCCAGTGCTTGCCTAGGCAAACAACGCGACTTTCTGAACTCGGGCTTTTATGTCGCTGTTTTTATTAAATCGTTCTCTTCACATACATCCTCGAATATAGAGATTTAATGTTGTCCCAATATAGTATAAGAACAAAGTAATGTAAGCCTACATTCTGTTAATGAGCAACATTTTGAATAGTGATAATTAAAATTTACAGCAAGAACGTTTATTCATTTTTATATGTGTAAGAATTAAATATACTTTCGAATTTCCGTTGAAATAGACATCACATTATCCTTGCCGAGAGCTGATGACAAGGTAGGCCAAGCAATATAAAAGTGACCGCAAAAAATACAAGATGTACTTTTGCCAAATATGAAAGGGGTCAATGGTATACTGCCGATGCTTTGCAGTTTCTGACTCCTTTAAATTTTTCCGCTCGCAGACAACGTGGTCTCGAACTTGTCGACTAGACGCCGACGGCGTCACCGTGGTAACTGCCTTTCAGCGGCTATGATTGGTCGACCAGTGGGAACGTTTCTATCCCCCCTGTGTAATGATTGGCTGGTGGGCGGTCCGTGGAGCCGTGAGAATCTGCAGCGTTCCGGGTTATTGTCAGTTTCGGCAGGTTGGTGCAGGGGCAAGGAGGAGAGTGTATACACTAGTGAGCTGCGCGCAGTAGCCGAACGATTCATTTCGCACGATCTCCAAGCGCAGGCTGTTTACACTGAATAAAGGAGCATCGCGCACGGACCTTTTTCAGACGGATTTTGAATTGCAGAGCAAGATTTTTCTCAACATAGATTATTTTTTTATCAAGAGGAAAATCAAGGTTTCCGAGCAAGTGATGAAGGACCAGCCGTGGAGTGGCAGTTCAGAGGAACAGGGCTTTATTATCAAGAAAACATACTGCTCATTACGCCCAGCTAGTTGCGTTTGATCATAGCGATTTGGCCTTAAATGCTGTTCGGTTGCCTGCAGCTTTTTCTTCTTAAACAAATGTACCTACATTTGCTATCTTGACTGCGAAAACTGCACACAGCAGGTGGAATCCAATTTAATTATAGAGCACTTACTCGTATGTATCAATCATCGGCTGGGGTGGAGAAGATATATTTGCTATTGAGTATATATTTTCAAACTTCTTGCTTATGCCAACTTGTATTTCACACCATCTCCGAGGAGAAAAAGCCGACATATACAAGAGGGCATTGGACCATAGAACTGGATATTTTCAATACTTTGCGTTAGCCGCGACAGCTAATCGGAACGATTAACGCATCGCCTTCCTGGAATTGCTGACCTAGGGCTTTTCTTTTCCTGTTTATTTTTTTAAAATCCAGATCTCCCAAATCGGCAGCGTTAATCGCCTGGATTCTTATATAGTGGGGGAAAGCAAGTTTAAAAAAATAGTCTTAATTTGGATATCGTTTTTTTCCTCCCAAAGGTATTTTTGTTTATCCTCTGGGAAAGGGAAGACAGACGTCAATTTTAGCTCAAAGGGAGTGATACAGTAATAATAACGAAAGGTTTAGGATTATTGCTGAATTGTGGAGTACGGGATGCGACCTTTGCTTTTTTTTGGGACCGCAACATTTTGAAGCAGACCTACAGACGCAACAATCTGCATGGGATTTTAGCCCGCAGCTCCCAGCGATATATGGTAAATATGAGCGCACTTTTTCGTAGCCCTCACCTTTTCCTCCCGTCTAGGGGAGCGCACTTGCCCGGGTGCCGCCGCGGCCGAAAGTGCGCGTCGCTGCGCTGCGGGAAGCGGCTTGTGAGCGCACGCACGCCCGGGGACGGAGCGCAGAAACGCGCCGGCTGCTGCCCCCCTCCCCTCCCCTCCCCTCCCCTCCCCTGCTGTCACATTCCTCATTTTTAATGACCTGCGTCTTATATGGCCGGTGGGAGCCTGGCGGCAAGGCGGGGGGGGGCTTTGCGACCGACCCTTTCGGCGGAACTTCTGATCGTTTTCGGGAGGGGGGCTGGTGTGCAGTCCTGGCAATAAAGGAAGTGTTGTAAAAAAGCAAGGTGTCAGAACGTGAATGCTAATGGGGAGCCGCTTTGATGTGGAATACTGACCCTTTAAAGCCGCCTCTGCATCCCCGACAATTACCTCTATTGCCGGGCATCTATGGGTGCATCTCACCCCGGGGACGGAGGCTAGCCAATATTTGTCTGCTGCGAAGCCTCTTAAGTTATAGTGTGAAATTCTCCCCCTTCATGCCCCCATTGTGGCAGATTTGTGCAAGAATTGCTGGTCACCCCAAAACTGACCGCTGTCGGTAAGTTCTGTTTCGGTAAATGGCAGATCCGACCAAACACTTACGGTCAGAAACGACGCATATATCAGCTGGGTGGCACAAGCTGGTGTAAAGGGGGCAAATATATTATTTGTATGTATCAACATCCGAGATGATGTGCCCCCGGCGGTATGCGCAAATTGGTGCATTTTCCAGGAACAGCGGGCTGTTTGTTCATCGCAACGATCTGATCTAATCTTTAAACACACTTGAAAGTAGTCTGGTTAAAGGATACCCGGAGCCACATGTCTGTGGTTTTAGGTAACTACCAACACGAGCCCATTGGGGGTAGCAGAGGGGGGAAAACTTTCATTTATGAAGAGCAACTGAAAATGTTTTGTCGCTTTGTAAGTTCTTGTTTTTTTTTTTTTGTCTTTCAGATTATTCGTTGAAATGTAATCTTGTTTGAAATGTGTCGCACCTCTTGATATCCTCGTTAAGTTTTCCGTTTTTCAATTTTTGCAGTGTAAACGATTCGCCTTACAATATGCGCATAATCAAAATTGATAATGTAACACGGGGTTCTATGTCCCAAATAGGTAACTTTTTTGTCCATATTTAAATAAAACAGAATGTGTTAAATATATATAGATATTATTTATCGTCGTTATAGTAGTACGTTTTACCTTTATTGTTTAAATAAATTCAGATAGAGTAAAACACATTACTTGCCTTTCGGTGTGAGTAATAGCCACCAGGTTGGGGAACTACCGTTTAATCGTGAACAATACAAATATTAGCCTATATTGCCCAAAAGCATATATTGATTAAAAACGCGGTATATCACAACTGTCATCTCTGTAAAGCCAGAGACAGCTCTCTCTTTCCCATTGACGTCTTACCTTATGTCAAAATTAATTAAATATGAGGCCAACTGGAATGGAGATAAATTTTGTATTGTCCTTGTTTCGCCGTGTCCCTTTGTTTTATAATTGAAATGGATCTCGGTCGCTTGTCTTTCGTCCATTAAGTCTGCAGGAAATACAACGCCTTTGCCTTAAAATTCCGGCCATCCATTCATCCCGGACATGGTCACAGAGGGCTGTAAAATAATTGTTCTTGTTAGGTACCTGGGTAAATATTAGATGCATTTTTGCCATTAATTCCTCATGCAAATAATAATGTATGACTTATCATAATATGCATGGGTTGCGTTTCTTTTAGGTTATTATAGTGCTGACAGTTATGAATATAGACCCCCCCCCGCAAAGAAATAAACAAAGTTAATGCAGAATAAGAGTGTGAGATGCTGCCGGGGTCGCGGTGCCGGTTTTGGGGCCGTGCCGCGTCGCTGCTGCGGCGGTAGCGGCACCTGGCGTAGCCCGGCTCCGGGAGCGGGAGGCCGGCTCGCCGCGCCGCGCCGCGCCGCCGACGCCGGAGCGTGCCGGCTCTGGTGCGGGGAAGCGCCCGCGGTCCCCAGGCAAAGCACCTGCCGCAGTCACGCTGCTCTATGCCGGGTGGCTAATGCGTCGTTACGTGCCGCAGCTTGTCCTGCGGGTATCGGGGTTGGGGGGACTGTCAAAATGTCATGTTTCTGCCGCGGCTCTGGTCGGCAAGCGGGGCCCGTACCATTTCTGCGGCGGCCCATCCTCTGCACGCATTTTCGGTCCTACTATTTCCAAGCTTGGATTAATTGCACAGGAAGGTTTACTTTGTCAGAGGCTGAATAGTCCCTTGTCTTCTTGTACTAAATTTCCCTCCTTTTACCCGAGAGTTGGGTAGTCTCTTTAAGACGGGAAAACTAACTTTCTAGACTTGTGGAGTTTTAATTCCCCCGTGAATATTATAAATATATTTTTTTATTGAAGTGGCTTTTTTTAATAAGCGTTAGCTCTTATTAATCTCCGTATTTTGAAATGCATGGTTCTGTGCTTTGGGGAACTGTATTTGTCTTGAATGATAGATTTGAGAATTTTTATTTATGAATTCGTACGTGGTACTTGTTTGTCAAAACATTAAATGATTTTTTTGACTGGCATCAAATTTATCAAATTTAGTGTATTATTAAAACCATTATGTACTGAACAGCAAGGAGGTTCATGAATAGCCTACGCTTAAATCTACTTTAATTTCCTGTTCTGTGTCATGTTTTTTATTTTTCTTTTCTTTTTTTTTGGCTATTGTTTATGGGCTTATGGCAAGTGGATCCGCCTTAAAGCGGTGGTGTTTACTGGAACCCTAGCAGATGAGTTTGGTTTTTCTGTGTCTGGTGAACATCTTAACTGGTCCCTAAATGACGCCCAATTCAAACCGTGGTTCTGCCTTCCTCCTTAACCTCCCCACTGCCTGTTTATGGTGCCCCAACCCGGTCCATCCTGCGTGACGTGCCCCACTAGGCTTTACTGCCAGCCTGTAGGTGTAAAACTCACTGCTGGACCTGTATCTCTGTTGATATCTGTGCCTCCTTTCGAAAGCAGTATTTATTCTTGTGGGTCCACGTCCTTGAACTTAAACACCCACAATCTGTTCTAGCGATGTTTTTGTGAACAAACAGGGAACAGGAACTAACGTCTCGCATGTGTTCCTGGCATTAATCCACAGGTCAATAAGGAATTTGGATAGTATTCGAAACGTATGGTGTATTTGCTTGCTGATACTCTAAGCCAAACAAAGGGAAATCTGGAAATGAGAATTCCTGATGACAGCAGGGCAATTGGCACACCAATGACTAGCTGTGTTACACCACTGACTAGCTGTGTTAGTGGCCTTGCATTACATCGAAGTAGGGTGTCGCTCAGCAAAATTGTTTTTATAGGTGTTATGGTGCTATTTACAAGTTATGAGGTCCATAAAAGCTCCAGGTGGTGTGTGCTCCAGAAGAGGAACTTTGGAATGCTTTGATTCCTAAGGGTCCAAATTGCTGTGTTCATCTACAGCTTTTAAAATATCTTCTTAGAAGCTGCCAGGGATGGCATGATGATTTTGCTGAGATGGCCTGATGGTTCTGGGTTTACCGTTGCAAACTGACACACGATCCAGCCTTTTGTGATTACAGAGTGGAAAGCTTCAGTGCTTTGCATATCAGACATGCAGTTCATATAGTTGTTCATTGCAATTATTAGATGTTGTTAATATTGTCTTGTTTAATTTATATTTATTAGTATAGAAACCTAAACGGGTTACACCTGTTTTGAAGCTTAGTTTGAGGTTTGTTTATTTTTAGTCTTATAATAACAGGAGGTAAACTTTATAAACTGCTTGTGTGGTATGCCCATCTTAAGCTTCAGTTAATAATTCCTTTCTGTCTTTAATGTGCTTTTGTTTAGAATAAACCTCTTAAATCACTGGGATCTTGATAAATGAAGCTCACAATATGAATAGGGAAATAAGCTAGTGAAATTTGCATTTTTTTGGCTTAAGTCCTGGGAGTGAGTCTCATTTCAGAAAGAAATTGTTATTTTTTTATGGGTCTGTCTGGTTTGGAGAGAATTTCTGCGGAGGGCTGGAGATGATTCGAGGACTGGTCGGTGGGGCAGTTTTGCCGTGCGCTGGGCAAACCTGGCAGCAATGAAACAGAGGAGCGTACTGCTCTGCCCATCACGCGTCCGGGCCTTGGGTGAGCTTTGGCCCGGTGTTCTGTTGAGCCCCAGAGTGCCTGTCTGGGAGTGCATCCTTAGGCCCTGTTCAGATTTACCGCAGCGCACTCAGGTGTCCACCTCCGACACCCTATAATGGCTTAACCACAATGTTTCTGTCTGGCCAATTATAGTCTAATGATGTGGGCTCGCCAATAGCTTTTGGAATGTTTTTGTGCACAGGAAAGGCTGCCAGTGTTTTGCTGTCCTTTTGTTCCACGGTTGGAGTTAAATTTCACCTTCTGGATTTCATTGGAGGTCAGGGTTTAGTGCATAATTGTGGATCCCTGTCTCCTGGATTATATGTCATTGTTATTTTGGTGACATTGTGAAAGGATGTCAATCGAATGATTCGCAAAGTAGAAAAAGAGCAACATTTTCAGTATTGTCATTTAAACTTGTATGTACACATTTTTATTTGATTAGTGATTCTCCATTTTCTCATTCACCCTATGAAAATTCTCTGTAAATCACCCAAAATAGTTTTGCAGCAAACTTGTTTTTAGGGAGGCCCTGTCCTGATTAAAGTTTGGTATTTATGAAACGTCAGCCTCAAATGGGTGCAAACCCAGGTAAATTTATACACGCATCTATTTTAGTGTTATGTCACACTAAACTGGGCCCTTTTAGAGCGATTGACTTCCCTGCCAAGACAAAAAATGGTTTTAAAGTCAAAGACAACAGGAGAAAAATGACATTTAATGAGTCCTGTTGCTTTACCAATTTCCACCCTGTCCTCGTCTGAGTGACTCGCCCGCAGGTAAACATTTTTCCTTGGAGCTAATTTGTCTGGTGTCCTCATGCTACCGGTTCATGCGGGCACGTCAGAGGGTCGGCGCACAGCGAGGATGAAAACTGCTCACCTTTGAGCTATGTTACAGCTCTGAGAATGCCGGGGGGAGGGCGTGCGGGGGGGTCTGTCGACTTGTCAGGGGTGTAAGCGAATACATTGGTGCAGACTGGTTACTGTTTTCTATACGTAGCATCTGCAAATTACTCTCTTCCCACTTAGTGTTTTTTCCATGGTTCATTTCTGGAATATTTTATCCTGCCCTCTGTAAGACGGTGCACAGACATGCTAATTCACAACTTGTTCTGTATTTAAAATATATTTTCTTCCCATATTTTGATCCTCAAATTCCACTGCAGTCCGTTTCCAGAACAGTCTTTTTGGGTGGTGTTATGCTCAGCCCCGGCCTTCATGTTTTCCCCTGTTTTGCCCTCTGGCGGGGCTTGACTCATCGCACCTGACCCTCATTGTGTTTGCCTCGTGTGAATTCTCCGCTTGTTTCCTTCGATCAGCTGCCTCTTGTTTGCCCCTTAACGTCCTGCCCTATTTTAGTGAGTCTGTGTCCTGTGCCCCTTGTCCAGTATTGTTCATGCCTGGTATGGTTGCTATCGCGCTTTCCCCCGTGCACCCGCTAATAAACGCCCCTTTGAAGCGTTCCTCCTCGCAGCTCGCTGCCATGGGTCGTTCATCCCGCCGAAAGCAACGTAGTAAACCCTAAATCCAAGAATATCCTGAGAGCCTTGAATAGAAATGTCCTGCTATATAAATCGTTAAAACTACATGAATTGCAAAGGATAGCGATGATGGCAATGGTGGCGATATATTTAAAAAGGTGTGAAGAGGTATGGATTTGTCTCAAAACAAAAGAGGTTCTATATCAATTTGTCTCTGATTGTTTTGATATCTCTAATTCTACTCGTGGTTGCGATGACCTCTGATAGACACACCTGACATGCACATAAATATAGACTGGTTCACTGTGGGCGATGGTACCATCAGACAGGAACCAGGAGCTTACAGTTCTTGCACACTGGACTTGTGAGAGTTGATGAGAGTCTACTATAGAATGTCATCACACAGGGTGGCGTGTGCGTGCGCGCGTGTGTGTGTCTGTCATGCCGCACAGGTGTGAAGACATGCTCTCTCTCAAGAAAACGTGCTTCATAGCAACAAACAAAGACCATTGAATTGAATTCTTTTGTAAATACATTTCTTCTGAATCAAAACTATCAAAATTATGAGATTTTATGGGCCTTTTTTCCGTTTTATGTAGCCAACTGAATTATTTTTGAGGTGCATTTGTATGCTTTGATCTTTTTTTCAATTGGAATATGTATATATATATAAAACATATAATGTTTCCGCTCATTAAAACCTCCATAAAAGTCTTACCTGATATTTTTCAGATGTCCGGGAGGATTTAATTTGCACTGGATGTTAATGCTCCGCAGTCATCGCTTTAATGCGTCTGCGAGTTTCGCTTTGCTGGAGGGTGCCGCGTCGGGAGTTGCTCTTGTTAAGACGGCCCGCCTGCCTTTGAAAGCTGGGCTTGGATCACTACAAAGGTGCACTAGGGCTCCCAGCCACAGGGTACTTACAGAAGATGGAGTGGTTTTGTGGGCTGCTTGGGGAGGGGGAGGGCATCCTTCTCACCCAAAGCACAGATGGTCTGCGATTCTACTTTCCAGATTTTCAAGGAGACATTCAGCCTGAAGATCTGAGCGAGGCAGCGCGAGACCGTTACGGATTTCCGCGCGGCCGTTTAATGCGCTGCCTCTCGCGGGTCCCGCAGGACCTTTGAGTCTCCTGAATGGAGAGCCCTTGTGACGTCTTTGCTATTTCTTAGGGTTAGAAGAATGCCGCTTCTCTGGGATCCACTCTTGGCAATTTGTGTTTTTTCTTTCTTTTTCTTTTTCATGTGCTCCTGCAAAAAGCAGAGAGTCCTTGTTCGGATGCTGAGAGGCACTTTTGTGAAAGGGCAGCTGAACCAAAAAAAAAATTTTTTTTTATTGTACATTATTAGAGCAAAGTGTTCAGTAAAATATTATACTGTGGACACAGGTGTTTATGTCCTGTCCACAACAAAAAGCCTCTATTAAGGCATATTGGCCTTCGGTGGGGGGGGGTGGGGGGTGGTATTTCTGCCTTGGTGTAAATGGAAGGTAATAATTTATGGATCATGGTTTACTATGTGTTAGGCTATTGCCCCTGCACCGAAATGAGCTCCAGGAAGAGATTCTGCTGATTGGGTCCTTGGTCTGAATGCATGGATCATACCATTGGGTTACGAGTCGGGGGTGCGGTGCGGTCAGTAGCAAATGGCTGCCAATGTACCTTAGCAGCCATGAGAAAGGACCCCCATCAGCCAGTTCAGGTGGGACTTTGTGGTGAGAATGGCAGCAACTCAGGCTAATAGTTTCAGGCTTTTCTCCAAGGGATTTAATTAAATGGAGTTTCGCATCCGTGAGGCCCAACTTGCGACCTCATAAAAAATAATTTATGTTTGTTTATTTAGCCGACACTTTTGTGCAAAGTGACGTACGAGTGAGATGGATAATATGTCACGAGCGTGCGGCTGTCAGGGAGCTGGCTTGGGTACAGGTGTTCCTGAGTGATCAGAAGGGAGAGCGAGTCAGCATTGGGCCAAGTGCTCATATGGAACGTTGCTGGAACTTCAGAAAAGCTTGTCGGGTCAAAACTCGACAAGCCCTTCATTCCAGCCATACAAGGGTAAAATACCAGAAACCAGAATCCCGCGTTGCCAAGCGAGACCAAAGCAATGGCTTAGACAACAAAGGGAGAATCTAATCTGCGCAAGTGTTGCGAGGTTCGTATTCAGCGTGTTGTTACTTTTTTCTTTAATATCTATTCCTGTCAGCCCCTGACTGCGCTCTCATTGTGGCTCTGTTTCTTCATCGCCGCTCTGGCTGCAGCTGGGAGTTTCGTCGTGTTCCTGAGCCAGGGTTTAAGCCCCGTGACACGCCCAGCGGATGTGCGGCTCGCACTTTCCGGTGTGAGAGTGTGATCGAGCGATTGAGCGGTGGGGGGGGGGGGACACAGACGGGTGTGAAGTCAGCCAGCCCGGCCGCGTCTCCAACCCGCCTCCCACAGTCTTAGTCTGTTAGCCTGCTTGTGTGTAAAGGCCAATTGCTTCATCCTTAATCTCTGTGATGTAACGTGAGCATGCCGGGGGGGGGTTCTAAAACCTGCAGCAGACCAGCTCCTCTGTCCAGAGCAATCACTTTGGATGGGGACCTCGTATGTGATTATATATGCTTTTTTTAATTTATTTTTTTTTTACTTTGTCCCCTTCGGCCCAGCCAAAGCCCCCCCCCCACCACACCGCCCCCGGTGGACATGCCAGGATCATTAAGTGAGGCTCACTTCATGCAGATGTCCCGGGGAAATGTGGAGTGGGCCAGAGGCTCGGGGAGGGGGGGGTGGAGATCCCGGTCTAGGCTGTTTTGTGAGCTCTCAGTGTTATTAACATTTTTATTGAGTTGGAGGTAAGCACTGACCCCCACGCGGCGTAATGGATCGTCCCTCCTTACTGTCCGACTTTGGGGAAATTAAAGCAAATATTTGTCAGTTTGCGGCATAAGGTCGGCGTCTGTGTTAGTGCTCTGTTGGCAGCCTGTTTGTTTTTCTTTGTTTTTTTTTAACTATTGCTTACTTTAAGGG
>JAODKN010000125.1:0-12140 GCA_026774425.1 Petrocephalus zakoni | reverse complement strand
CGTAAATGGCTGGTTTGGGGGGGGGGGGCGGGGAGGGGGGGGGGGCGTGCTTTTTGCAGGATTTTAATTGCCAAGCAAAATGAGATCGTGACAATGAGGGGATAGCAGGCAGAACGCCTCTGTTTGCACAAGGAAGGAAATGTATTGTTATTCCTTTTTTTTTTTTTTTTCCTCGTTTAAAAACTGAGGTCTCTTTTTGAACCCCAGCGATCACAGAGAAGAAACGCTAGGAACAAAGCGTGTTTTGTTTGAGCTGTGGGTATCCCCTGTTCGGCTGTCACGGGCCTGATTTTCCTCCCTCCGTTTGTCCTTGTCCTCCCGCGGGCAGGATGCAGCTCTTCCCCAGGCTTTGGAAACTCGATCCCCCGTCTGCCCGGGTGTCCTGTCTGGGCCGAGTGACACCGCGGTCGGAGCTACCTGATAGCGCCATCCAGTCCCACCCGCAAGTCCCCCCCGGGCAGCAGATCAGGGACTTCTCTTCGCTTGAGCTCACCGGCCTCTGGCCCAGAATCCTCTCTGCGCCCTACTTCTCAGGGTGGCGTGTTTGGGCCGTGTCACCTATGTGCATTGGGTCTGCTGCCAGCCACAAAATGGACTTGCGGTGGCCGTTGGCCGAACCCCTTATCCAGGCCGACGGTTGCTGGGTGCACAGTTTGCATGAGTGGACCTGGTTTTCTGTGTCCTTTTCCCCTTTTTGCAGTGAGTCAGGACTTTGGGACTGGGGTGTGCTAGATCTGCACAGTTAGGCATTGCAGTGGCTGCTTTTCTATAAGACCGAGAAAGCAGTCTCTGCTTGTCTACTTTGCTGGGTGCCTTGCAAGGGTGACCGCTAACCTCCTGGCCTGCCATTTGACCCGGGGGGGGGCGTAGCACAATCCTTCAGTCTGTGGTCAGTCCATCTGTCGGTGCCCTTTGCTGTGTGTGTGCCTTGCCTTAGCAATGGCCGTCCCAGTACTGGCTGAATAGAGCAGCCATCATCCCCACAGCTCGGCTAAGAGCGGGAGGGGGTCGTGGGGGCTCCCATTGTGCCCCGAGTGACAGAGTCACCCTGCCCTCAAATAAACACCTCTCCATACAAGGGGAGGGCGTGAGGAGCAGAGCCCTGCCAAGCTAGGTGGCAGGAGGCCCTCAATTATATCGCACCCCTCCTGGGTGCCGGTCCCCCGTCCATTGACTGCGTGGCCCGCTCTCCGTGCTCAGGTCACCTCACAAAGGCTTATCTGCCCTTCCAAAGTCGGAATTCGCGGAGGCAACAATCGGCTCTTTTCCTGCCCCTTTTGGCGGCCTGGCGACTGCTGTGTGGCCTTTCAGGCGGCATGTTCTGCTGTGGAAGTGGGGGCTCTTAACTATAGGTGGGCCTGGAGTGATGTATGGTGGGCTGTTTGCTAGGAGCACAGTGCTGTGGGGATTCTGCAGAAGCTGGTGTGTGTGTCTGTGTGTGCGTTTTGCTATTCTTGGAAGGACCACAGGACATCGCAAGTATAGCAAATCCACAAAAACATGGCTTCATTCATGGCTTCAACAAAAAAAAAAGCCAAAAGTCTTATATTTTGTTGGTTACTTGCGGTTAAGGTTGGGATTAGGGTTTTCCCATAGAAATGAATGGAGAGTCCCCACAAAGATAGGAATACAAACTCCTTCTAGCCATCTATCTTTTGCTTTTTCTTTTCTTTCCCCCTTTCTTCATTCGTTTCTTTCTCTCTCTCTCCCTCCTTCTTCCTTCCTTTCTTGTTCGTTTCTCTCTCTCCCTCTCTGTCTTTCCGCAGCCCGGTAGTCAGGAGTTCAGCCAGGCCTCCGTAAGTCTCGACCGAGCTGCTCTGCCGAAGCCCTGAGCTCCTAAGCTGCACTCCCTGGCTGTTTGGTGCCCTCATCCCCAGCCAATCTCTGCTTGATCCAGTGCCCTCTGTGCTGTGTTTCCCCTCCCAGTGTTGTCAAATCAAGTCATTCCCCTGCTTCTGGACTTACAATTATGGGTGTATCTGCTCCAGCCTCCAGCCCCTTGGCCCAGATGTCCCCTACTGGACTTTCTTAATGGTTTAATTTTCATTTCTTCTTCTGTTTACTCTTGATCAAGTATTTTTCAAGTCAAGCCTTGCATTTTTTATTATAATTACTTTGCCAGTTATATCCATATATCCACAGTATAGTTATGGTCCTGGAAAGTATTTGCCAATTTTGACAGCAGATATTCAGTAACGAAGGTCTCAAACGGTGAAAGCATACATTCTCTCAACAGCATCTAGTAGGGTACTTATTATGCTATCAGATACTGGGCAAGTAGAAATGAGGCTGACTTTGCCCTTGTGGTCGTTTCCCCTTGATTTGCATGCTTTTTCATTTGATTTGTACCATTTTTACTTGTGAAAACCTCAAAAGCCCCGACGGAAGTGAGCACGGTAGCATCCCCCATCCTGTAAACAGAAATCAGCCGTTTTCCGTAACCCTCGCGTTTTGTCATTACTCCTCGGCGAGGAATCCTGGAATTGAAGCCGCTCGCGATGTTCGGCCCTCGTCCCAGAGCCTCAGCTGAGATTAATAACACGCGATTTATATCACCTTATGAAAAAAATGCACGCTGTTCGCAGAAATGTCATTAAATAACCTTAGCCCGTAATGATTTTTCTTGAATATTAAATCAGCAAGTTCATAATTCATTCTGGCAAACAGAGGTTGGAGAACTGAGTAATGTGCACATTTTAGGATATATTTTTTTAACACCTCGGTGCCAGTTGGTTTCGTTTTTATCGCTGTGAAGACCGTTAGTGGGTTTGTCCTGCTCGTCCCCCTGTCTACGGAAGACTCCTCCTAATGTGAAACCCCCAGTGCTTTGACTTCATACAGAGCGTTCCATCGAAAACCATGTTGGAGCAGTATTTCCATTGCAGAGGTGTGAGAGGCCCTCCGGATCGTGCTCCATGCCCTGTATCGCGGCTGTGGCTGAGGACCAGCCCTGGCTTCTTTCCCCAGGTCGTCTCCCCGGAATTCGGCGTAACTGCTCAAGCCCGAAGCGGCGTGTCTGCGTCTGTGAGCCCCGTCAAAACACAAGCGAGTTGTTCTTTTGCCTGTCGGTCTGGAGCGTTCTCTTCTCGCTGGGGCTGCTGCATGCCTATTAGAGGCTTTGCTCGGAAGATGTGTGGGATTCGGGATTTCGTTGAAGTTGCCTCTGTTAAGACTCTCTCCTCTTTTTGGGATCGCCGCAATGCGTTGTGGATGGTAAAGGTGGACATGTCAGGGTGTGAGGGACCGGTATGAGCAACTCGCATCTTAATTGGCTTGGCCATGTGAATGCTACATTATTCTGCACAAAGGAGCTGATTGGGTCCTTCCTACGCCGCCGCCTTCTTTGACCTTTTCATTCTTAGAATATACCAGTTATGGGAGAGGGACCTAGAATGAAATAATTGGTCAAAGAAGAGGGAATGAATATAGTTTGTTCTCTTAAGTCGTAGCACCAGAGCTTGTCCAGAGTCCCTCCTGCTTCCCAGCTCTGATATGATGGCTATTAGTCGCCTCCATCATTCCTAACTTGTATAATCTGCTATTGGTTATTTTCCAGCAGTTGGTAAAATAACAGGTATTGCATCTCCGCAAATGCAGTAGATGAGTTCAGCTCTTGGCTTCCGTAGCATTCTTCTGAAATGCCACTTGACAGTACTGGCGTGCCATAGTGGACAGGGTTGCAATCAGTAAAGGCTCTTTCTTGGCTGGTTAACTCCAGATGTCCACTCGCTCATATGTACTGAATCTCAGTCGCTAGGCAGGAACACAACTCAAGCGTTCCTGTGGGACGTAATGGGCTGGCCGGCTGGCAGCATGGTGGCACTGGTCAGGGGCCGAGCCGCGGATCCGTCAGGGGATGGGGTGGGGGGGTTGGCTCTGTCTGATCTACTTCAGCACCCCCTCCTCTCCCCTTCCGCACCCCCTCCTCTCCCCCTCTGCATGACTACTTGCCATTGGCAGACTGTGGGGAGCCGGTCTCTATGCAGAGACGAGGAGGCCTCCAGCGCCAGGCGGCCACAGCACAGTTTGGATGTGCTTTTTGGATGCCCCCCCCTTTCCCACTTCACACTCTTCACATGTATGTGTGGCCATCTGTCAAGCAATCCGAGTCTCTCCACCGGGTGAAAGCGCCCAGGCCGTCCTACGTGGAGCTGGTGTGTTTCTGAAAAACACCTTCAGTGGCCACACTTTCACTGTGGTCCTTAAGTCAGTTTTGATTGTGTGATATTATGATTTAACCTTTAACAATGCAGCCAGCCCATATGAATCGCTATCAGTGTGCACTGGGCTGTCACTGCAATGCAGTTCTACCTCCGACAGCATCTGGACCTTTTATGGCTGTGTGCTAATGGGACTTCATGGCTCGCAGTATTACTCACACCCCCATTTTTATTTTTTGTTGACCCCTCAATGGATATACTTTTTACCTGTCTTTCCTATCCAGAGGCGATCACTGAGCTGAGGGGCTTCTTTGCTGGGGGGGAGGGGGTCAGGGTCATTTTATCATAGCATTTTAGCTACCCCCCCCCCAGCCGGTCGGTGAGGTAAACAGGCCTGCTTTTTTTGTGTGACCCATGGCTAAACTCACCTCCTGATGCCCCCACGACTCAGTAAAGATAATTTAATCATTTACATTATCAATACCCCCCCCCCCCCACATTCCAGTAAAATAGACACTGTGTGCCAGCCATCAGAAGTCAGCCTCTGAAAGTGGGGCTATGATGGGATTGTGTGTGTATGTTTGTGGGGGTGAGGGGGGCAGGACAGCACTGACAGCACAATGAATAAATTGAATAGGTTTCCATAGTAAATTGTCTATCGCTTGTGACAAATGATCTGATGGGAGCTGCGGTGGCTCTCGCCGCTTTACGGCCCAGTCGCGCTGTGAGTAAGCGGCCCGTCGCGGTGGAGCTTAGCCCGCCCGCCCGCTTAATCATTTATACAGTGTGAAATATTTCCCCGGCCTGGATCGCTGTCGAGCTGCCAGTGCCGTTTCCAGGGGCGTCCCTGCGGTGCTAATTTGGGGACGGCGACGTGCACTGCTTTCCAAAGACACCCCACTCGAGAGGATCCCTCTGACACCCCTCAGCCAACCCCCATGCAGATATTAGCTTCCATTGCATGAGCTTCCAGGTTGTACTGCTGCGAATGTGGGATGGGGTTCTAGATGGGGTTTTGGAATTTGCCGGGGGTTTCCAGACAATAGTAAAATTTCAGGTTTTGCCTCCGTGTGGACTACCCCCCCCAATCCCTGTGCCACCACAGGATGCTGTCAATGGTTGGCAGATAAACGAATATGAGTATGAATATGGCTGTGGGGCACCTGTCGTTATCCTAATGGCCAGTAAACTTAAGCTCCCGCCAAGCGTCTAGCCGTGGAAATGGCTCAGGTCACAAACAGAGCGCTTCGCTTCACATGAAAGTGTGACGGAACGTACCGGAAATGAGCCAGCGTGACGGAACGTACCGGAAATGAGCCAGCGTGACGGAACGTACCGGAAATGAGCCAGCGTGACGGAACATACCGGAAATGGGCCAGCGTGACGGAACATACCGGAAATGAGCCAGCGTGACGGAACATACCGGAAATGAGCCAGCGGGAAAGCTCCCGTCTAACAGCCTAGGTGAGGGATTGTCCCTTTTGGCTCTCAGGATCTCAGATCTTTGGCTCTTGGATCTCAGTCCAGTTTACAGTGGCAGGAGACCCTGTAGCCTACCTCTGTCCTTCGGTACTGTACGGGTTTGCGGCTCCCACGTCTGCGCCGTGCGGGTTTGTGGCTCCCGCGTCCGCACATCCCTGCATTTACGTCCCTGTTTGGATGCCACGCGCCTCAGCATCGTAAAATCTAGGTTCCTCTCATATCCGGCCCTGATACCAATTATGCAAACTATAAAAAATTAATAGAGGACAGCCTTTTATAATTTAATCCTAAAGTAATATATTCCATTAAAAATGCAGCGGTGAAGCTTTATAGATGAAACTAGAATTAGCGCCGATCAAACGCTGTCCGGCCTTGACACCCTGGGAATAGGGCTTATCCATTCATTATCCCAGTAAGAGCCGACTCTCGGCGAGTCTCCACACCGTGCCGGGCTGCACCTTGGATGCAGGCGGCCATTACGGGGGCCCAGATGTGACAGCTGTTACTGGCATAATCGCCGATCTGTGCGAACCCCCCCACTCTGCACAGGTGCACGCATACTCATACTTCCCATTGGCTCACTGAATGATTCCCCAATGTGATCCTAAAAACAGATCTAATCTGGTAACAAAAAAGCTTTTTTTAGAACGTACAGGTGGGAGCAAAGATTTTCCAGGTCATTCATTTTTTCGGGAATTTCTCGGTCCCTGCAATGATTGCGAAATATCTAAACACAAAGCGATTAGTGTTTAACTGGCGATCAATGAATACTGCTCTGCCAGGTTAGTTCCACGCTGGGCCCCCGCATAACCATGTGGCCAGCTGATAATCTCTGCTGACCAGAGACGACCGGAAATACGAGACATGGCTGAGGGGGATTAGTCGGGTACAGTGCACAGTGCATCCTGGGAACTCATGATGTATGTCAAAAGGGGGCTGCTTTAACTTGAAAAAATAGTAATAATAATCTGCTATTAAATCCTCATTTTTTTCAACAGAAATGCATATTAAGACATGCTTAATTTTGTAAGGTAAATTAGAAAGCTGAAGAGGTCAATAAACCGGATGGGGTATTCGGGGGGTGGGGGGGGGGTGAAAATGGAGGCTTTAACTCCCTGCTGGTGCATTAACAGACAGTGGCCTTATCTGTGTAATCTTAACTTGTGCCTGTGGACCATTCCCATGTGGAGCCCCCCCCCCCCCCCAAACCCGCTCACTAATCTCCGCCATTTCTTCCCACTCAGAGATCACACAGCAGGGTGAAGACAATTACCATCCTGCTCTCTCATGCTAATGTAATCTCTAACTAGACTTTCAAAAATAAAGAGAGAGAGATGGGGGGGGTTTCAAACTAAAATGGGTTTTCAGATTAACATTTAATTATTAACAGGAGCCTGAAAGCCTAGGGTCACAGATTTGTGTGTGAGGGAAGGGTGAGCCAGAGAGCCGCACACCCCCCGCCGCTGTGGTAGGTGTAGTGTGGCGTGCAGGTGAGATTTAGGAAGTGGAGGGCACGGTGTCTGGATGGGGGAAAAGCCATTTCACGGGCCATGATAATGGGTGGAAATGCATGGAAGGGCAAAGCCCTCGACGCCAGCGACGGCGGCCACGCGCAAACGGCACGACGCCCCCGTCTGTGCTAATTACGGCCCGTTGGCCACGGGCCCGCCTCTGCTCTGGGTGCCGGCCGGGCCAGCCGCCGTGACCTTGCAGTCTCGCGAAGCAGACAGACGCTTCCTGCAAAGTCGCCTTTTTTTTTTTAGAGTAAGCAGGTTTACGCGCGGACGAGAGTGCGTCTGTCCGGCTGATGTGCGCCCGCTCACAAATGAGAGCCAGGGCCTTGGCGATTCTGCCGTCGCACTGGCACCCCCCCCCACCCCGCGGGGTCCCCTCTGGGAACCTGCTGACTCCGGCCTCCTCTGTTTTTGCCAAATGCGATTAATTAAAGAAATGACTTCATGCGACTCCAGCTCTTCCTGCCGAGGAAGGTGCCTCCGTAAAGGCAGCCCGGCAGCGAAAAGGCCAGGCCGACTGAACTCTCCCCGCCAGAAGCCATTTTGTTAATTAATAGGGGTTAATCCGAGGCGTGCAGATGCTTGGAATCACAATTAGCCATTGACGGTGTGACATTGACGCATTCCTGTGCTCCAAAAAGGAAGCTTTGTTTGCCGTACACGGCACGCCGAGAGCTTTTAACCACTTTGTGAAGGAAAAAAAAAACGTGCGCACGGCCCAGCTGAGCTGGTTTGTGATGCTTGTATTCCTTTTCCCGGTGGGGAGGGGGCTTTTCCTGCCTCACAGTCGGCAGCTCAGGGACATGTGATCAGAGACGTTTGTTTTGAAGTTCCCGGAGGCCCAGTTAAGCGGAATTCTTTATAAAGGCACCTGAAATCCATCCATAAATTGGTAATGAAGCCCCATTATCCTTCAATAATTGTTTTAGTGTGTCCGGATGGGGATCAGCTTTGTTTTGTTTGTTATGGGCTGTCTGTCAAAAGCGGCCTGGCCCTGCCTCTCGTTTGACCTTTAATCTTGGCAAGAAGATTCCGCAGTGGCTCTAAAGTGGACGTCACGGAAATAATGACCACCCACTCCCAGGATGGAAACCTTTTGATACCGAGTAAATCTGCCATGGTGGTGTGTTTTGAGGTTGGGGTGTATCGAAATCCTTCTGGATGGAAATGAACATCAAGGCGGTGTGAGTGTGTGTGTGTGTGTGTGTGTGTGTGTGACTCGTGAATCCACTCCTGGTGTAATGGAACTGCTTTGGTTCGGATGAAAGACCATGCAGTCATGAGCGGGGGATTGAGTCCAGAATGGACTCCTGGGAAGACTTTTTCCAAGATGTAAAGAAATGCTATTATTCAACCTGAATTTCTTGATTCCTGTCAGTGCTGATGACCCTCCCTTATATTTGCCAAATGAACACAAACCGCTTAATGTAGCCCAGAGCTAGCAGGCAGGCCACGTAGGCCAGGCCTGACCCATAGCCAGGCCCAAATTTCCTTTACACTGCTCCTTCATGGATTCTGGAAATTTGGGAATTTGTCCATGGCAGTGGGCGGAGGTGCATGGTGCCCAAAAGGGCCGCTACCCCCTTACCCCGCAGCATCCTGTTCTGCTTTGCCCCCCGTGTTCCGGGTTCTGTTGCAGTTGGGAAATGCCACCTCTGTCCCATTTCCGAGTGGCGAGGCAGGTTTGTATATTGTCGCGCCGAGGGGCCCGGGCCCGCGTGTGTGTGTGCGTGTGTGTGGGGCACGTTCCGGAGAGCTGAGTGTGACAGGGAAGAGTTTAATTGACTACGAAGGGAGGAATAAAATATCGGGCAGCTTCCCAGGCAGATATCCCAAGCGCGGGGAGCTGGCGGGAGCCGGCAGGTACCGTTAGTGTAGCAGCGGATGGGTGCGTGCGGGGGGGATATGAGGAAATCTTCCTCAGAGAAGCCGCTGGGGAATACGTACAGGCAGAAGTGCATGAAGCGAGACCTAGTCCGTCAGAGGCCGATTAGAGCGTGTTTAATGAGACCGGGGAGGGCGGGCTGAGTTTTCAGAGACCTTCTGTCTGCGTGTCTGCGTGTGTGCGTGGGAGGCTTGGAGTGTCTCTTACCAGGTACTATTATACAAGCAAATCGACTGCGTAAGCCCTTCCTTAGTTCCTGAAGGAGATAAAATTAAATAGTGGCCTATAGAGTGGAATCAAGTAGAATTATGTCCCTTAACTGATGTTAAAGGTCTTAATCAGAATCGTTACGGACTTTTATCAAAGGGAAGAACATTAATGTAGAGATAAAGGTAGAGAGGCAGGGTTCTGTGGGACATTTGAGTCTTAACGGATGAGCCTGTTCCATTCTGTCAATTAGGCTGATATGAGATGTGCCACTTGTCCACACCTTTCTCCTGTCCGTGCTTAATCCCAAAGACAGCTACCGGCCCCTAATGTCTTCTGTGTGATGCAGGGCTCCTCAGTTCCCACATATACTCACTTGGTTTGGGTAGGTGACCTTTCTGCTTGCTTGTACTCTCCCCATAACACTTTTGGATGGCACCAGCAATTAGAATCTGACATATCCACTGATTTTACTTGGTGTCGGCCATCAGCTCAGAAGATGCTCTGCTCTTCTGAAGATTGGCCCAAGTTATCGATGTTGGCTTGGAGTCCACCAGGTAAGCAAAGCGGCATCGCCAATGTGACAGCTGATGACTTTGCTCCACGCGGTGGAGGAGGGGGGATGTGGACAGCGCTGTTAGCACAGTGCTTAACTACAGAGATGCCCCCAGGGGTAGATTATTCATAATGGGCGCAGGAGGTATGCAGAGGCCTTGTAAGTTACTTTGACCCCTGACCCCTAACACATGCCTCTGACCCCTAACCATAACTTCCCTTCTCTTCTTAGCACTGTTGACACTTTAATCAGGGACCAACTTAAAAATAAAAAAGGCAATTTTTCAACTATTACCCATTCAAAGTGTAATTGTTCAAAATAATTGTGTTTTTATCTTCTGGAAATTGTAATTAATTACTGGTGAATTATTGCACGGTTCCATGAGTTTGACACATGGCCAATTATAAAGATGAGAGTGACAGACTGAGTTTTGGGTTGCAAGGGGGAGAAAGTATTGTTTTATGGTCTATTGATTACATGGTGAAACTCTGAAATTTGAGCCGATTTTCTGGTTTAGCGGAACCATTCAGAGAGCTTCTCGGTCTCAGTTGCACGCATCAAATGTGCTCTAGGCCAGAGATCGGCTCCTTATCTGAAGCTCTGTTCTAAGCCAGTGGCAGGCTACGTTTGTGAGGCAGGGCTACAAAGGGCGATAGTAGCAACAGTCAACAAAATGGTGGGCACAAATATGCAGGTTGTTGGGTTTAGTTAGGTTCGGGTGGGGGGGGGGGTGTTGACTATTCAGACCAATCCGTGGCTTTGATGGGGAAGAAGGGACCATTGTTGGTTTGTGTTCCCCCCTTTGGCCTGCAGGCTGATCTACGGCGAGTCTCTGCCTCTGATAATCAGCCGCCTCGTGGGCTTGGTTCTGCTTGGCGCTGTGTGGTCCCCACAGGCCCGGGAAGTCAATGTAAGCTTCTTCCCCTTAGTCCTCTGAGCAGGGCTCTGGCTCTATACAGACCATTTATTTGTTAGTGCAAGAATAGCTGCTCTTCCGTCCATTAGTCTAGATTAATCAGTATTAATCAGACGTGCCAAATGTGTCAGGTCTCACCACCCTAGTGATGACTGCACCACTTGTGTTAGTGGTGTTTCAAAGAAAAAAAATAAAACCTTCCTACTTTGGTGTGGATCAGCAGGTTTCCGAAGGTGAAATTTGTCACCCCCTGCTAATTGGTTTGGGCCCTGCGCTGTGGCGTGGGGAGGTGGCTATAGTCATAGGCCAAGAGGCCCGTGGGGAATCAAAGACTGTGGGATTCGATCTGTTTCACCTCTGGCTTCGATCCGAAGCTGTGGCAAGCTCAGCTGTTATATGAGCAACGCTGACCCCAATGCCACTGTCAACTTTGTTGGGTGACGCGGTCGGTTGACTGAAAAGTGATACCTATTACCATTTCAAGCTATGGACAACAATTTAGCCAGGTCATTGTCTCCATGCTTTGTGTCTTGGTGTTTTTTAAAGCTCAAAGGAAACTATTAACTGGATAATTAAATGTGTTTGCTCTTTGCAGTCATCATGCATGGAACCAGTCTGACAACTTGGGTGGTTGAATCAGATGGAATTACCCTGACATACAGCCAAACTTAGGTGCTGGGTCACCTCCTGGATCAACAGCCCAGCTGTTGTCTTTCCTGGTTCCAGTACAGTGGACTGGGAGTGTTTTGATTGGCTGGAGACTGCCTTAAGTTTACCCTTACCGTCACCACAGGGCTGGTGGTGCTAGACTGAGCTGGCCTTGGTGACGGTCATATGCTAAGTCATGCGAGCAGCCAGTCTCAGACTTATGTTACCATATCTGGTAGCCTGACTTGGACTCCGGACACTAGGGAAGAAGAAATTATTTAAAAATGAAAAGCTGTAACAAAAAACTTGAGCCATGAGTGCAAGCAAATGTGATTCTGCAGGTTCTCTTACTCATGTTTTTAAACTAAGGGATAGTGTCATTGCTGTTTGTTATTTGCCTTCCAGGGTCTCAGATTTCATTAATTAATTAGGGAAGGTGGGTGAAGGGGACGTCCTCAAATGAAGAGGAGGCTGTTGTGTTCCCAGGGGAGGTCTCTCTGCAGTGGTCAGTTGTGCTCTCTGGGGAGGTCTCTCTGCAGTGGTCAGTTGTGCTCTCAGGGGAGGTCTCTCTGCAGTGGTCAGTTGTGCTCCCAGGGGAGGTCTCTCTGCAGTGGTCAGTTGTGCTCTCAGGGGAAGTCTCTCTGCAGTGGTCAGTTGTACTCCCAGGGGAGGTCTCTCTGCAGTGGTCAGTTGTACTCCCAGGGGAGGTCTCTCTGCAGTGGTCAGTTGTGCTCTCAGGGGAAGTCTCTCTGCAGTGGTCAGTTGTACTCCC
>JAODKN010000124.1:123649-140197 GCA_026774425.1 Petrocephalus zakoni | reverse complement strand
CCCGATTCTCCTGACGACCCACAGGGCCTGGGACACCAAACGGCATGCACTGCCCACTGGCCCCATTCTCCTGACGAGCCACAGGGCCTGGGACACCAAACGGTGCACGACACCTCGACCTTCCGGGGGACGCACGAGTGCTCACACTGTGCACATGCATAATGGACCAACCGGAGGTGCTCATGGGAACCTCCAGCCCGATCCGGCCCAAGAATACAACTACCGAAGAACCAGTTAATCTTAATCAGTAGTATTTTTTACTGATTCCTTTTAACCGCAGTATAATAGTGTGGATTCACTGATTAAGTGGTAAAAGAACGGTGATTTTAATACGCAGATTATTCATATGAATCGCAAAATGAAAATGATGGAGGTAATTAAGTAATTAAGGTGGCATGTTCTGGGGAGGGGGTGTATGTGAGGTTTTACTCCAGTGCCCCAGCAGGAAGGAGGGATTCCTGCCCCTTAGCTTAACATCCCTTCCGCGGTCACAGTACGTCACTAAATTTCCTGCTCCAGACGACCCAAAATTACATATCATTTACAACAATTAATAAATGTAGCATTAAGGGTGTCGGGTCTTGCCTGCTGTTCCCTTTCCTCACCCCAAAAGGCGCTCTAATGACAAATCGGTGCTATTTGTAAAGTCCTCGGAGCCTTTGTGTGGCGAAGCCACCCGCCATGTGCCGGATAATCATGGATCCCACAATAGCTGATTAGTCCTTCACTGGCTTCAGAGCAGAAAGCACAACCTCCCTATATCAATCAGGATGGGAGCCCAACACCATTAATCCTCCAGTCACATTTCATGCTACATTTGCAACCAAATTAATCTTAAATTTGACCTCCGCCCCACAAAGATGTGGAATGGCAGGAATTTAGCCGAGGATTGATTTAGAGAGGATGCCGGGCTCGTCGGAGGAGCTGACAGCTACCGTCTAGCTACCTGTGTCGACACGGTCACCCCCGCGGAGACTTTAAGCGCCACTGTGGGAGGCCGCTACCGCGGTGGCGATGGAGACAGGCGACCGACGGCGCAGGAAGTGTCACCGGCAAATCCAGCGAGAACCACCCCCACGCTCACCTCGGTCTGCCTGATATTATTATATATGTCCTTCAAGATTCCCAAACCAGGCGTACGATATGGCAAAGGCTCATGGGATGTGTGCAGCATTTTCGATACCCCACTGTAACGGCTCCTGAGTCTGGAACGAGTCGGGTGGGAGCCCCATGTTTCTCCAGACGAGCCAGGCGGAGGATTCATTTGATTTTGGTTACGTTTACGGGACTCCTGAGCTGATTACATCTTCATATTCAGCAGAGTCAGTGCTGTGATTCCTTCCGGCTCGCCGTTTTCGCACACGCTGTTGGAAGGCAGGACGATTAAGCCCGGCTGGCAGACTCAGCGCCGCGCTGTGCACAGAGTGGTTTGGAAGCCAGCCCGCCCTGCTGTCCAGCCAATTAAGTCTCCAGCCAACATCGCTCGGGGTGCAGAGATTGGCTGGCGGCAGGCCAGAAGGCGGGGCTGGAAGTGTTGGGGGCGGGGTTAAGACAAGAGGGAGTGCGATCAGGAGCACGGGCGCGGGGCAGGGAGTGGGTGTAGTGGTAACAGGTGGCGACGGCTTGGGCCTTGCAGATGCATATCCCTGGGGAAGACCTGACAGCTGGGTACAGTGTGCAGTGGGGGGGGCGAGGTGCTTCCTCTGGGCTGAAGGCTGCTCCGGGGGGGCTCAGAGGGGGGAGATACCCCCTGACAGACAGATGTCTCTATCGAGGAGAGCGTTCTCCCCATGCCAAGTAACACCTTGGCGGAGGCACTGACATCTGACCTCCTGATGGGGCCTTTCAGGAAATGAGCAGTGGGACACAGAACTTGCACATCTCCTGCTCCAGGCACTTTGGATGTAGACGACTTTCTGGGCCACTCACAGTGATGACACTGTGGAAATCTGCTACCTGAACAGGAGGTGGATTCTTTGCCGATCAGTTTAAGGTCATAGGAGAGAAAGGGGCTTCCTGTGAGAGTCCCTGCCGCTTAGGTCCACAGATCGAGCCTCACAGACAGGGCTCCAAAAGGCCGGGCCTAAAGAGATTCTTGTTCTCTAAAGCTGAACTGCACTCTAGTGCCCCCCGCAGGCAAATGGAATTTTACACCCCCGAAATAAAAGAAAGAAACCCACCCACCAGTCCTTCTCAGCTCTCTACCTCGATGCGACCCAGGGCGGGCGCTTAGGAGACATGACACAGCCAGGTGTCGGTGGAGCTGGCAGCACCCCCCCCCCTCACCTGTGCCCTTCTTGCAGATGTAGGGCAGGTTGTAGTTGCAGGGCACATCGTTCCACTTCCCGTCCTCATGGGCGATCATCACCACGCAGTCCTCGCCGCCCGCGAAGAAGTTGTCCGGCTGATTCTCCCGCCAGTTCTCGTATTGCTGTGCGGCGAAGATGGGCACGTGGCGGTAATTAACGTCACATTAAATTAATGCGCGGGACAATGGCCTGGGCCTCAGACCACACTATCGTGGGCCTGAGTCGGCCTGTGGCCGTATACGTGAGCGAGAGACTCAGTAAGTGGTCTAGGCCAGAAGCGGCAGATAAACCCCTGAACGATAAGCAGAGAAGCTCAGGGCTAACTTAGGAGTAATGCCGCCTGAATTATGCTCCCCCCCCGGCACTCAGTTTGGGTCTGTTCCACCAGCCGCAAGCTTCAGACAGATAATTAAGGGTTTTATAATCAGCTGACACATAAAATCCGGCGTGGACCAGAGCCGGAGGGGCCCGAGGATGGCATCGAGAAGCAGTCAAATGCACTTGTTTAAGAGGCATTGAAGCATTAAAGAGACCTTGCACCGATCTGCCTCGGTGAGTGAGCCACCTCAGGAGGTCCTCACCAGCCAGACAGAGGAGACGCCATCTAGAGGTGAGCAAGGGGGCTGTGCTGCGTCCTGCGGGAGGCAGTGTGGACGTACCAGAGCCATGTTGTCTGTCCACTGGAAGTCGTCCTCCACGGTACGGTCGTTCAGCCCAATCCAGGTGTTCTCATGGCTCAGTCCTGTGGGAGACAAGACACGTCACTTAGGAGGGGAGGTCGAAGGTCACAGGGAAGGCCAGCTCTGTGCGAGGCCAGCGACGGGACTACTCCCCCTCAATTTGAATCACACAACCAGCATTTGATCTTTTTGAATATAAATACAAAGTACTACAAGCTTGAAATAATACCGCCTGGAACTTGGAAACGAACCACAAAAAAAATCTGCATTCTTATGTGTCATTCAATGCACTTGAGTCATTAAATATGAATCATTTCCAGCTTGTCTGATATCTGCCATTATAGCAAGTCTTTGGCAACATAACATAAATTCTGTAAAGACAAAAAAGCTGCCTTCCATCTTTATGAGGCATTTGTGTGAGTTTTGCACGGAGCTAAATAGAACCGCAATCAGCATGTAAACAATTAACATCATTACGGGGCGAATTAATCTTCCTAATGGCACTGGTCCACTTATCGGGGGGGAGAAGACAGCCATTTTCAAGGCAATTAAACACACTTATTCAGGGAAAAAGAACTCTTACGAACGTTCGGCTGCTTCTCGAGAGTTCGAGTGACCTGTACTTCCCCCTAAATGTCAGTGCTGAATAACACGATAGCGCGCTCCCCGTTAAGATGTGTTTTTATACGCGCCGCAGTCTTTTATGCGACCGTTTCTGCCGTCTCAGTAAAACACCAGAGGATGGGGGATACTTACTTCCACAGTACCCTTGAGGGGGAAAAATATATGTGGAAAACAGAAGATCCAGATGAAAGATAAGGGGATTTAAACCCCCTCAGAGGTGCTTGGAGTCCTGCTTCAATTTCTAATTACTATTCAAAGTCTGTGGCTTTTCCTTTATGTTAAACTGAGAGGAAGTCGCAAGGACATCGGTCTTCCTGGGCTAATACGTCTCACTCTTTAGTTAAACGAGCCGCCCCTCGTTAGCACCACCAGTGGCCCATTCCGGTGAAGGCAATGGAGATTTGTGGCTTTTAGCGGCGGTCGCCTCTGTGCTCTCCTTGGCCGGTTTTCAGCCAGCAGTGGCGCTGGGTGCACGCTGGCGCCCCCTGCAGGCGGCTCACCGTTGACAAAGTCCTGCTCCTCTGGCGAGTGTACGCTGACCAGGTGGCCCCGGTGTTCCCGGCAGTCCTTCTCGGCGTCCTCCCAGGTGTGCCGGTGGCTGAACGCGCGGTAACAGTGGCCGTGGAACTTCCTCCAGTTGTGTTCACAGCCCTCTGTGTCTGTGACGGGAGAGGGGGATTATGGGTAAGGAGTCATCCACGCCGGCGGCCACCTTGACCCTGCTTCCTACCCGGGCAATGTGGCCACGCGCGGCGATGTCACTTCCCCTGGCCACGTGACTCTGCTGGAATGATGAGAGGGAGCTTTACCGCGTGAGACGCGTCTTAATCCGCGCAAATGACAACAATCCGCGGCAACGGCATCCGGCACTCTGCTGTGGCTCTAATTAAGCCCTGTCAAAATCCCTGTCAATGGAGCCCCCCCTCTGGGGTCCTGGTGCATCTGGGCTGAGTCTCAGAGCCTGTGGAGGCCACCCCCCCCCCAATTTCTTGGGGTTGGGGGCCCGTTATCTACCAGCGCAGCCACGCTCCTCACCCGCTATCTGGCCGAACTGGAGCTTTCCTCGCGCCCAGAAAATCTGAAGCGACACAAATAAATTGGCCAGTGCAAACTGGGCCAGCTGGGGCCCTCGCTTAGAGTGGGGGTGGGGGCTGTCTGAGCGGGGGGGGGCAGGGCAGGGAGAGGGAGAGACTGCGGGGGAAGACGGAGGCGGAGGGAAGCGATCAGAGGCAGCAGATGAGGAGAGAGGAAGCAGCAGGGGAGCGGAGATGGAGAGGAGAAGCCGCCCAGAAGCCGCCTGTCAGGAGAGAGGCTGGGGCATGCTGGGAGAAGGGGGGCGGACAGCCAGCCAATGGGATGGTCAGATCTGCCTGCCAATGGGATGTTGGGGTTTCTCCCTGCACACTCTGAGCCTTCAGCATTGGCACAGGGGTTTGAAGGGAGCTGAGGGAACCCCCCCCCCCCCACACACACAAACCCCCGGGGATGTGGATTGGCCACAGGGGGCGGGCTCCACTGGGGGCGGGCTCTACACCTCGCACTGGAAATCAGCACCGGCTGACCCACAGATCGCGCCCTGCAGCAGCTGGTCCATGTGCCAGCTACACTCTGGTTAACCTTCTGGCTGCATGGAGGATTAAAAGAGCAGCCCCCCCCAGTGATTTTGGGGAGGGCTTTCATGTGTGTTTCCCCAGCTTTCCTATGAATATGTATAAAATCATCCGGCACATAGACTAATATTGTATTTGGGGGGAGTGCCATTTAACAGCCCCCCCGGCCACCACCACCTTGAGGAGAGAGTGACTCGGGGGGCTATCTGTGTGTTTGAGGGGGGTTGTCATGGCTGACACCTGTCATCAGACACGCACGCTCCTGAGTGTTCCTCTGCAATTTCCCACCACTCTGCATGGTGCAGCAGGTAGCGGAGATGCACATCAAGCGTGCAATCGAACTTGGGGGCTAAAAATGGGGGGTTCTGTCAGGAGCAGAGTGGGGCAGCCACCAGCTATAATGGGCCAGCCAGCGACTGACTGCGGGTCTTCCAAAAATCCCATATCCATTAGGGTTTCGGAGTGCCCCCCCCGCCCCCCCTTTGTCCTTGGAGGGAACAGACGGTGCTGTTAAATTGCAGATAAAAAAAATAAATATGGCATGCACTGGGGGGCGCTGTAGAGCTGAGTTGATCAGATGGGCTGCCGATGTCAGGCTACATGTGACACACATACATCACATGTGCATAAAAACACAGGGAGCACAGGCACACAGACACACAGCAGACACACAGAAACACACATACAGCACATGTGCATAAAAACACAGGGAGCACAGGCACACAGACACACACATACATCACATGTGCATAAAGTCACAGGGAGCACAGGCACACAGACACACAGCAGACACACAGAAACACACATATAGCACATGTGCATAAAAACACAGGGAGCACAGGCACACAGCAGACACACATACATCACATGTGCATAAAGTCACAGGGAGCACAGGCACACAGACACACAGCAGACGCACAGAAACAAGAAACAAGACCAACGTGACAATATACTCAAGCTAAAGTTAAGCTGCTTGTGTTGGTTATTTTTTTTATATGCCTGTTGGATTATATTAGACTCTTTATTTATGAATTATTTATTGATATTTTTACTTTTGCTTGATTTATATGCCTATCTGTATACAATCAGTATCCAGTAAAAATTCAGTTAAAAAATCAATGAGCTCTGTTTTCTTTTATAGTGTTTAATTAACTGATAATGTTCCTGCCATGTTTTTAATATTTGTTTTGCTGATGCAGAAGCACCATTACACCTGGATTCTGGAATAATCCCCTGTAGTTATCTAGCCGATAATATATGGATAATTCCAAAGCTCCTTTTTCCTGCCTGAAACAGTTGCTGTAAAGTTTAAGCTTCTTAGCATTAGATGTATTTGATATATTTGCCTTTTTCTTTTACTTTTTGCTCAAAAGAGAAGCTCCCCGTCAGTGCTGCCAGTGCCTGCCAGTGCTGCCAGTGCTGCCAGTGCTGCCAGTGCCTGCCAGTGCCTGCCAGTTTCATTCAGCATGCCAACTTTTCTCAATCAGTCGTAAAAAATTTTCATCGTGTTTGGTGTGAATGTTGTTGATCCATCAAATTCGCATCAGAATGTTTCACGAATCTGTGTCGCGTTTAGTGTCCTCTTCAAGGTCATTACGGGTGGGGCCACCGAGTGGGACATCGACCTACGACCTTTTGGATTCGAGTTTATCTCCTGCACGCTTGCCGCTGCCCGCCGTTGGCCTGGGGCCCAAATGGCAGCACGGTGCACCATGGGAAAGCGCACCCACTGCCAAAAATCCTACTCATTCGCTGTGTCTGCGTGAGGACAGACTCACACTGTCTGGGTGGGCGGGGAGGCTTAAACAATAACATTCCAGTTACCATGGCGCTCACACTGACATCCAGTCCTTCATAAGCTACTCAAGCTGTCAATATTTACAGAGAGCAAGCGTGTAGGACAGACCCGAGCAATCAAGATATGTTTGGGCACTGTGGATGACCAGCAGAGAATTGCTCTAATCGGCTCATATTTTTACCCAAGGATGCTTCACATCCAAGAGCCACAGGTGTTTTGCGACCCAGCGCTGAAAGTATTCAGAAGATGGATGCATGGGGCTGCTTTTTGTAAGGCTGAATTTCAGGAGAAGTAAACATTTTTAACAAGTACATAACTGGCTCATTTAATACATAGCAAGATGCAGTTTTAAATGGCTGGCCCATTTTATATTTTTCCATACTTTTCAGACCTAATTTCCACGGGATCTCTGAGATGACATCTTCGCTCCACCAATAATTAATCTCTCCGCTGTTGAATAAATCAGCGACCAGAATATCGCATTTCTTGAATTCGTTTAGGGAGGTTAAAATATGGGTCTGTTACTCATTCGTGGCAAGGACACAGATTTCGGTAGACATGGCAGAAAATCCAATCAGGAAGGATTATTTATGACTGATGGGTCTGTGTGCCTCGCCTAGGATTCCCCCCTCGACTTCCCTCTGGAACCTTCTGCAGTGGGACAGACATCAGGCCAAGGACAAAAGACACCTGTAACTGCTGGGGGGAAGGGAGAGAGGGAGGAAGGTGAGGGAGGAGGCGAGGGGCCGACGTCCGCGCCCGAAGCCTCGTCTCCTGCCTGACTGAAATGGCGCGTCGCTCGTTAAGGGCGATTTGAGCTGACAGGGCCGGATGCCGTTCCAGCTCTGAGGAGCCAGCAGCAGAGCCCTGCCAAGCTAAAGGCGTCTGGGGCAGCTGCCAGGCCATAAGCTGGGCACGCTGACTGGACCGGCAGGGCTGGCTGCCCGGAGGAGGGTGGCCCCCGGCCTCACGCCAGGGCCGCCTACCCCCCGCCTCGCGCTCCCAGCTGGTGTCGTCTCCAGTGCGGGGTGGGGGGCACTAATTTATGCAGTGGCCCGGCCCCCATCGGGAGCCCTGAGGGAGAAACAGTGATGTAACTGCGTCACGTATGGGTGGGACTTTCTCCTTTTCCCAAGTGGTTGTGGGAAACGTTGCGTGAGCCTGTATGGACGGAGAAGCCGGTGGTGTGAAGCCTTAGTGGAGGAAGTCAATTCTGATCATTGAGAGGTGGCGGTGCTTGGCTCAGCGGGTCAGGATGGTGCTTCTGAGTGGACGGGTGCCGGTTCATGTCCCAGGATCAGCAGTGATTTAACACATCGAGCCTTTAACCCCCAATCGCCTGCCTTCGCAATCGTACTTCCGATAAAGGTGTTAGCTAAATTATTAAAACCCAAATGTGGAAACGACTTAGAAGGCTAAGCTACAGAAAAAAACACCACAAACCAACAGGAAATGGCAAAGTGTGACTTAAGGTGGATAATAGATCATTACATTCCTTAATGTTTTAAGAACCAAAGCGACATCGCGGCATTAACGCAGAATGAAGACGACCCTCGGGGGCACCCGAAATCCCCATATTGGTGGGGTAACCACCGCCCATGCCGGGACCAAGCTCTGTCACACAGCAGGGCATTTCTTCACCCCGGTGGTCAGTCTGCCAGATAGAGGCCTGGGGGGACTGGCCTGGTGCCCCTCAGCGTCGGCTGGGGTGACGGAGCCGGATCTCGGCGCCTTTAATTACACGACACTTCAGCTCAGTCAGCGCGAAGGTTCAGCCAAAGGACAGCGGCTGGCTGGCTTTGATATATATAACGAAAAGTGGCCCTTCTTAAGTTTCTCACATGATCTCTCTGACTCAGTGCCCTGGGGTACTAAGTCAGGTAAACGGGAAGAGGAGTGTACAAAGGGTGCAGCCCCTTTGGGGGCCACGGTGCACTTCTGAGAAAGGGAGTTGCGAAGATTTGGATTTGATTGCGAAGCTCCAAACCGAGCTTGCAAACTAGTGTTTTGGCAGAGGGGAGGGGAACACAGCACATATTTTGCGTGGGACTGGGTGTCTTTCCTTCAAAATGGTTTATTGCCTGCGACTAACAGGGATTCGGGTTTAAAAAGAGCTGTCGGGTTGATGCGGGCGGTATAGAGCACTAATGTCTGCGGCGGGGCGTGGGTTTCGAGACATCCTGAAACAGTCAAACGAACATCAATCGGACGTCGACGGCATCTTTGCGTGTTCTTGGCAGTCGTTTGGAAAGGACAAAGCAGGTGGAAACCCAGGAGGTATCCGGCCACCGCTGGAGCAGCGTGGAAATGCATAAATGAATTTAATGAGCGGCTAGCATGTTGCTGCTGTTTGATGGGGATTCCCTGATGAACAAGCTACACCATGGGGCTCCGTGGAATAACTAGCCCAGCACTAAAACGATAGCTATTTAGAGATCTGATCCATTGGTATGGAAAGCTGGCTGAGAGCCACCTTTCTATATGGATAACAGCATGCAGATGCTACCTCTTCCAGCATCTCATTCTCATACCAAGGGTATCAATATAAAGCTGGTCCGCCCATTGTTGCTGAAATGGCCTGGACCTTTAACGCCCAATCGCTCCAGACCCTGGTTTCTCAAAAAACAATATATGTCACTTTGGATAAAAGCGTCTGCCAAATAAATAGATGGTACCCTGCCCCCCTTACCTTTCTCACACGTGGCCCCTCCATAACTGGGCAGGCAGAGGCAAACAAAGGAGTCGATCTCATCGATGCAGGTACCTCCGTTCTGACATGGGTTGGACTGGCAGTCGTCGATATCTGCGGATGACAGACGGGACAGGCGCTGTGAGCATCCGCCGGGGGCCCATGCCGGCCGTCGCAGCGGCCTTGGGTCTCCCGCCACCACCCCCGTTACGCTTTGGCCTTTTAGCAGCAGACAGGAAACCACACCGCCTTCTGGAAGCATGAAAGCCAGAGATATTAAAGACTTTCGCAGCCCTAACGAGGGTATCGATTTGTTCCGGCTAAGCATAAACAATGGCGACGATTATTTACATCTTAATTCATTCCGGGGGCGGGTGTGTGAGAAATATCTGCACCTTTAAAACCTTGGATTCAGAGGGGCATTGGCTGAGCCCTCTCTGGTGGATTTCCACAACTCATCAGGGGGGAACAGAACAAAAACAGACAAAGAGAACATGGATATTCAAGCCTCTCTGTGCACTGATCTGTGCAGGCTACCCAGCACTGGATTAAATGAAATATTTATGCCTGGCGATAGTTAACCACAGGCAATCTGGCAACACAGAGGTTATGGGTCTCCTTCCTGTGCGTGAAACTGCTTGGTTCCTCCTTCAGATGGTACACACTTTAAATCTAGCTTGAGGGCAAAATCAATTGCAAGCACAGATGGCATCCCAGAATCCTTTGCCTCAGAACGATCTGAGCGGACCTCTACTGGACCTGGAGAAAGAGTAGTGGGGTGATATACAGCAAAAATGACTTTAAAAATTCCTCAACTTTTAAAGTTGCCAACCCCCCAAGCCGCCACTTTTGATTCAAACTCATGGAAGGGTTGCTGCTCCTTTAGGCCTACCCATAATGCATCAGCAGAGATGGTCAATGTATCAAAACAATGACAAAGGGGATTATGGGCCAGAAGTTCTTGAGCTACCCTGAGTGGTCCATCCGTTTAAGTGCAGTAGGCTTGCTGTGTAAGCATACATAGCCCAGCATGGATTGTAAGGAACTGGCAATAATAAAGTCTGAGCCCCATTGGCTGGCTTCACTCTGTTGACCTAGAACATGAAGCCACATTGCAGCCAGGGCATGGATAGCTGCAAGCATCAGCTCCTGATTCCCAAGAGGCCAAGGGGCAGGTGGAGGAGCAGTTCATCAGCCAGAGGAGAGTAGAGGTGGAACAGGAGCCGGTCTGCATTTAGGCCAATGAGGAGCCCAACCTTACACTGGCCTGACCTGCACACCTGCAGGGATGCTGCTCGTGGTCGCCATCACCGTGCCCCGATGTCAAAAATAGCATCCTCTGATCAGTTTCCTTCCTGGTACTTTAGAGCTCGAAATCAGGTCTTTTAACTGCAAATGATATATGCAAAAAATGCTCAGATGCTCCACCAGCCTGTGTTTGGGCAGTATGAATGTTCTCATAGCATGTGGGCTACCTCTGGTTACTCTGGCTTCCCCTCTCTTTCCAGAAACACACAGCTCAATGAGCTGGGGGGCATATATTACCCACAATGCCACGTGTGTCAGTGTGTGTGAGAGTAAGGCCGATGAGGGACTGGCCGGCCGTCCAGTGTACCCCTGCCCCGTTCTGCCAGGGATGGGCTCCCCACAAGCCAGCACTGGGTATGACTTTATGGAACTGGACGAGTAGAGGGATGTGATTCTCTTCTCGTTGACGTTTGTGGAGCGGCAATTACCGCGGCCGGTGCGGACGAGCAAGAAGGTCAGTGTCCTTCATCGCTATCATGTGCCCGAAGATGAGACAGGGAGGTGCACTTTACAAAACGGGGATGAAACATTGTGGGTGAGTGAGACGCCCACGGCGCCTGGCGCACAGTGGAGAGATAGCCCGGGACCCAAAGAAATGGACAGAGTCCAGAGTAGAGCTTCAGTTCTATACAGCAATAGCGAGAGAGCGGCCCGTGGCGGTGGCCGGCAGTGAGCATTAACCGCACAGCTGTAAACCTGTGATTACCGCGCCAAACGCTCTCTCCTCGCCGCCTTATCTTGTCCCGTTACGTTTCTGCTCCATTACTGCATTTTTTTTACAGCAATCTATTAAAAATAAATACCTTCCCGCTCGTTAGTGCCGTGACTCAAAGCATCATTGAAAATGTAGCTTTTGAACATTAAGTTGTTTTAAAAGCTTTTCCTAATGAATAATAGCCGGGCTGATAAGCGGTAATAACCTCCACTGATTACACAGCCTTCTGAAGGAATATGCTGATGTCCTGGCTGACTGCTTTATGTGCAACTTTTGCTAACTACCTAAGTCACCCAGTGACAGCGGAACAAAGGACATACATAGCTATACAAGCCATTTATTTACATGAAATATAGTTAATCTTCATAAATATACATTCTTCGCATATCAGTCTGATATTACACAGAGGACAGGTTTTCATCTTATATGTACCCTATCTGAAGAGTGGCTGACACAGAACAGGCCCTTCTTCAGATACAAACGTGTGTTATTACTGCTAATCAGCCTCCTTACAGCCACACTCATATTTCTCTGTGTCTGTTTACAGAGGGCAGAGGGATGCTTACTTTGGAAAGGATCTTTGGAATCTCCTGGAATGGTTTTCAGGGTCCACTAAAGGATATTTGCCTCTGCAGATAACGCTGTTCTTTGTACCTCGATGAAAGACGGCGTGCGTCTCCTGGGGGTCCGAGCTGCAGTTGACTCAGCACCGCCTTCCCGTGCGCCCGCCTTGCCGCCGTGTGCGGTAGCGTGTCTGGCAGAGCCGCTCGCCTCTGGTGCCACCGGGACCCACCACAGACTGGCCCAGGGTTTGCCAGATGCTGGGGTTGACTTATGGGCTACTGGAAACACAGCATGCTGCTACCTCACCACAAAAGTCGTACAGATGAGGTCGGACCACTGGAGTTCCTGAGCACTGCTGGAGCCAGGTTCACACCTTCCTTTCAGCTGGAGGGCCATCCTAACCGCATCTCTGCGTAAGCGAACTGTGCGGGGACCATGTGCTGAGCCTGCGGCCTCCCCAGCCACCGCGTTTACACAGGTCAGACTCGCGCCCCAGCTTTGGAAAACCCAAACGTCCTTTCTTATGATGCCATCACGGAGACGCATCCCCATGAAGTTTCGCCGAGGGGAACATCGCAAGCGGAAGAGAGATCGATATCACTCCAGAGCGACCTATTTCCCGGGGAGCGGTGGAATCGTGGCACACATGGCTGAGTGTGCTTAGGATCCAGCGGCTACTGGAGGAAGGTAAGCGGAACCTCCTGTAGAACCCTCCCCCTCACTGGAGACATCTGGGATCTTCTGGATGTTCTCCGTACTGAAGGATCACATCGCCACAGGCCTTGCTTGTCCACCTCACTCAGGGTGTAGGGGTTCTGGTGATGGGGGCGGGGGGGACATGTTCTTGAATGTGGCACAAAATACGGGACGGTCCTGTAAAAGCAAAGCCGCGTGTGCTTTTGAGATCCTATGAAAGGGGCAGCTCTGTAGGATTTTAGAGACCTTGCTGTGACCTTTGTTATAAGAAGTGTTTTGCTCAGAATGTGGGCAAAAACCCATTGGTCTGTTCAAAGCCAAAGAACTGAGGTTCTGGAGAGAGGCTGAAGAGTGAGAACCTTACAGGAAGTGATGTACCGCCCCCCATGTCAGTCATTAAGCAGTCCACACTACCTCTACATGTCGAGGCACTGCATGCAAGGTTAATGTCGGGCATTCTTGTTGCAAATGGTCATTGGCCAGGTCTGTTCAGGTGCTTTATGGTTGGCCAGGAGGAGCCGGCCTGCTAGGGGGCAGACAGAAGCCAAAGGTAATTGCTCACACCCCACACTCCGGGGAGGAGATTCTGAAATGAAGTTAAATCTGAATGAGGGTGAGTGGGCAGGGTGCAAAAGCGAATAGCCGTCCCAGGTCCACGGGACCACAGCAGAGCGCCCCCTAGAGTCCCATGGCCATCAGTGCTGTTCCCAGCTGGGGAGGAGCAGGTAAACAGGTGTGCAGATGCAGGTACACAGGTGTGCAGATGCAGGTAAACAGGTGTGCAGGTGCCATGTGCGGATGACCTAGCGCCGCATGCTAAATTTAGGAATTTTACCAGATCAAACTGTTCCGAGGAACCGCTCAGTGCCAGCACATAGCCAGACACTGGGACAGGAAATTCATTCATCACGAGGCTCGGCAAGAGATGATTAGGGAGATGTGTGACTTAATGCCAATGCAGAGAGAAAGTGGTTTCCTGGAAAAGGACGTTAAAAAGCATAGTATCTACCGAAACTGGGAGTCATGTGATCCCTGCTACTCCAGCTCACAATGGGGTAATGACTGGTAATGGATGCCAAAAAGGCTCCTGGAACACTGCCGGATTTCCCAAAATAACACAAATGAGACTCCAGATCAACCGCGGAGCCAGAGGTGAGCTTTTGGTACCGACTGGATTAGCATGAAAATCTAAAATCGCGGTAAAGTTTCGGTAATGAGGGTGGCAAGGCATCAGAACAGGGCCCTTTGATCCCTAGCTGTGTAATGTGCCACAGCTGGGTAGGGCCACAGCAGAGCGCCCCCTAGAGTCTCATGGCCATCAGTGCTGTTCCCAGTTGGGGAGGAGCTGCACAGAAAGTTACTCTAATAGGCAGAGCTTTCCCACAATGCATCAGAGCTACCAGTCCACACACAGATGGAACCCCGTTTTTCATGAATCTACCAGTACTAGGTCACAGGGAACCTCGAGTCCATCCCAGGGTGCAAACTATGGGTACTGTGGACGGCATGCCTGACTGGAGGAGAACGCCTTGGACAAAATGTTAATCAGTGTCCAAGCTACGCAAGAACCAGACAATTCGAAAGCCACACAAAAAGCATGTGGGGGAAGAGAACCGTCAAGTCTCCCATCCTCCAGCTCCGTGGATCCGCAGCTCGATATTTCCGCTGCTGTATCCTGCTCCACTTGCCATGGGAGAAGTCCCCGGGGGATCATGTAAATAATGGCAGGATTAGCCCCAACGAGGTCAGGAGCAGCGGTTAGCCGCAAGGCTACCTGCGAAGAACACCCGAGACGGAGAGGAAGAGGTCCGACGCGGTTATCCAAGCGACCCCCATGGCTCTACTGAGTTGAGGAGGTGTGTGTTTCTTTTCCCTGACAGCACATTCTGAGTTCTGCTCGGAGCCGGTGAACTCAATCGGAACGACGGGCCGAGATCGGGCTGTGCAGCCAGCGGCTGAGATGTCTCCCTCTCCCTCTCTCTCCCACCCTCCCTCTCTCTCTCTGGGTCAGCGTGATTTATGACAGGACTGCGGCAGAAAGAACACCCCCCCACACACCGACATGCCTCCCCCGCCCCACTGCTCAAAAACCTACCGTTTTGTAAGCCACAGTAAACAGGCCAAAGAAAGGACTCGTGTTGCCAAGAGGTGTGGACGCCTTTTCACATGAATTTCCCAGGGTTCCATGCAGCTCTGTGGGCCTCATTGTGTTGATATGCCCCCCCCCCCCGCCACACACCCCCCAAATGCAGCTAGCAAACAGGCGTGGAATGGTGGCACTATAATGGCATGACAAGATAAGAGCAACATGCACATCCATCTCCGACGGCGACAGCAGGTGTTCCAGAATCCCTCTGGGTTCTGCAGAGATGCGCCCGATTCTCCCCTTGCAGCAAGGGGGCGACACCACCCTGCCACCTCCCACCTCCACGGCTGCTGCCCAGCTGGTACGTGGGCTCTGTCTGGACGAGGAGGTGGCACAGGGTGGGGTGAGAAGAGGGCAGGTGGACGGGTGGGTGGATTTTGGGGATGGGGGAGGACGTTGTGGGTGTTCCATCTGTGGCATGAGAAGCTTGCGAATGACGGATAATGGGGCTGGGTCCGCTGATCTCGTCCCGATAAGTGACAGAGCGCCGGGGGCCGAATTAATGAAGCATGCGTGGCGGGCGGAGCCAATCATCTGTCTTAAGCGGCGGCACGGTGCCAGGAGAGCGGCGTGGAAACGGGGCCATCAATCACCGGCGCTGCCATGCTGCCACCCGCACAGGGCACCGCTGCCGCCGTCCTGCCTGCAAAGGGGCTTGTCCTGCGCCGAGTGCCGGTCGCATGCGCTGCAGCTCGTGCGAGAGAGAAGGGCGAGCCGGAGCGCGGCTAGCGGGCAGTCAGCCTGGCTGATGCAAATGCGCGACCCGACGCGGGGGCCCGCGGAGCTGCCGGGCCGATTTCCATACGCGCCCCGTTCCGCATCGTAACGAGCCGCGGAAGCGGGGAGCTGAGCGGCGAGGCAAGAGCACCGGGCTGGGAGAAGGCGTTCCGATTGGTCGAGCTTTCTGACCAATGAACAGGCGCCTCAACCCTCCCGGGATGAAGTTTATCTTTCCGACGCATAGGTTCCCCCTGGGGGGTAGTGGTGGAGGCAGAGCACAACCCCCCTCCGGATCGAGAGGGCCGAGGAGCGCACTGTGGGATGGTGCTGCTACTCCACTCTGGCTGTTCTTCCACGCTCACTGACGCTCTTCTGGAGGGGCAAATCCGAATAATTTCCTCATTATCTGTGTATGGATAGGAGATTGAATATCGCACTTGCGCCCCCCCACCTGTGTGCGGCTGTGAATACCAAACAGGCTCCGTTTCGATGCTCACATCCTTATTCTTACTCCTGTTTTTGTTTATTGGCCCGGTTCTCTCTGTTTGCTTTACCATGAAGACCCGCCATTAAAAAAGCACATTATGGGTTTATGTGGGAAGCATATCCCCATCACCCCCCCAACACCCCCCCCCACCCCCCCCCCAGAAGCACCCCCAGGAAGATGAAATGAATTGGTATAAGTAAAC
>JAODKN010000124.1:90346-104527 GCA_026774425.1 Petrocephalus zakoni | reverse complement strand
CCCCACCCCCCACCCCCCCCCCCCCCCCCACCCACCCTGCACCCACCCCCACCCAACCGTCAAACCGTTTTCTAGACCACTCTATCCCCAGCCCAACGCCTCACCCAGTGCTCACCAAGTAACGGTCTCTGATCTGCACCATCACCTCTCAGGCTCACGTTTGGGCGCTTCCTGTCAGACCAGAAGAGGCTCTTAATAAGTTTCTAACCTCCAGCCTTCATTAGCAATAGGCTGTGATTTACGAAAATAAACAAACATGCGCACACATTTATTAGTGTGAATGAATATCATTGGTCTAGAAGGCAAATCAGCTTATCGTACAAAGTAAAGAATCCAAATAAACGCTGCACGCATGTAAATTTAATTTTTTTATTTATACGTTGTTTCCTTTCATTGCATTCAGTCAACACATTTTTTTTGGTATCGGCTGTGTTGAATGGTCATCAATTGCCGGCCGCCTCGCCTGATTGGCTGCCGCGCAGCATGACGATGCGGAGCTGTATGGCGTCGCCTCGCGTGATTGGCTGCCACACAGCGTGACAATACAGAGCTGTACGGCGTTGCCTCGCGTGATTGGCTGCCGCACAGCGTGACGATACGGAGCTGTATGGCGTCGCCTCCCGTGATTGGCTGCCGCGCAGCATGACGATGTGGAGCTGTACGGTGCCACCTCACGTGATTGGCTGCCGCCCAGCATGACGATGTGGAGCTGTACTGTGCCACCTCACGTGATTGGCTGCCGCCCAGCATGACGATGTGGAGCTGTACGGCGTCGTCCTGCTTATGAATGGCCGGGGTGACTAGTTAGCGTGTCGCCACCCTAATCCCAGAGGTGATATTTTCCCGGTCCCAGCTGACTGCCCTGGGGTCATCTAGAGTGCCCAGACAGGCTCTGCCGTGACCTGTGTCAGTCTGCAGGCTGGGGGTCAGACCCAGCGCCCCCTGCCCCCTATATCCTCCTCTGTCGATACGGCCCGCACTCACATTCCTCCTCCAGCCCACATGTAAACACCACACCCCCGATAGCAGAGCAGGCAGACAGTGAGCACCAGGCACATTACAGTGTGAACATCGTCCCCCACCCTACCTCAAAATTTTGTTTGCTCTTGATCAAAACAACCCCCCCCCCACCCCCTCAAAACCAAAATGTATTTCTGACTAAGGGCCTGGTGAACACAGTTTTGTCTTTTATCAAGTGTGGGATTTCTTGTGCTGAGATTACAAGAAGTTTGTGGGGCGGGGGGGCGGGGGGGGGGTGCAGTTTGTGTAAGACTAACCCCCACCCACCCAGTGTGCCTTGGGCATCGTTATAAGCCTTTTCTTTCTTCTATCTCTACAGAAGATGCTGGATCAGGTTTGGAAGGTGAGCTTCAGAAGAGATGGGCCTCTCCTCTCCTCGTACCTGGTCTCCCTGGGAGGGCCCGTATCACTGATCCCAGATCAGATGTTTCAGCATCCTTACCGATTTGCTGTGAAGATCAGAGTGGCCCGCTTCTCTAGTGGATAATTATACTTTTAAATACAACTAAGAAACTGTTAACTAGGCATGTAAGTAACTGGCAGCATCGTGAAAGATGGGTAAGTATTGAAAGAAGAATATTTAATCTCTTTATTCAAGGTTTACCGTTTTACCCTGGAAAATGCCCCACCTAAACAGCTCTCCCACTATTTCAGCATTTCTTAAATTATCGCTCCTCTTTGAGATGATAAAATCTGTGAACAGAAAGGTGTTTTGACACTAGCCCATTTTTACGCTCTGCTTGAGAACTTAAGTTTCCACGTGACGTATAAGAGACCAGGGTCTATCGGCTTTGTGATGACGAACCGCAGCATAAAAGCACTTTTATGGAGAGTGGCAGAGAATGTTGAAGCACAGATTTAATTGATCCCCAGACTATACAGGCAATAACAACATCTAACTAGGAGGATTAAGAGATGGCACACCGTAGGTGTGCTAGCATTTAGTTATATTAAAAACTCCTTCATTTTCAGGCTGGCATATGCATGGACAGACCTCTTTATCTCCCAAGGGGTCCTACGTTTCCTACGCTACATTCTGTTTCTAACCAACAAAGCAGCTATCCTGATTCCCTCTGACTAAATTTGGCGATTTAATAATGAAACGCCGGCTTTATCCTTCTCTCCTCCCTTATCTCAGATGTAAGCCATCTGTTGTAGCATTATAAGCTTAGCGGCACAAACTGTTATTCTATCATTTATTGTAGTAACCACTGAATTTGAAAGAGGTGTGTGCTTTTTCCAGAAACATTTCAATAAAAGTTTTTGAGAATGTACTTTGTCTGCCTCCCTCCTTTATTGAACAAAATCTCGTCAGTAGCTTATGGACTGTTTGTCGTATGGATGCATTATTATTGATTTCCAATCTCTCTAAACCGAAACAGAAAAGTGACGGAAAGAATGCACTGGCATTCGGCGCCAGGCATCCGGACGCTCTGGCTGGATATTAGGGTACGCGCCTAATATCCGGCTCTGATTGAATATTCGGGTATATCCCTCCCGGCTGCTACTCGCAGTCTCTTCCCTGCATGCCGAGGGGAGATGATCTCGGCCTTGCCACCCACCGAGCTGTGCGGCATTGAGTGCTTGGCCACCCACGGAGGCTCCGCTGAGCTGTGACACGGGCCCGTATGCAGGCTCACCGAGCATGGCGGATTCCGCTGCATTCACGGGGATAAACTTCAGGGCAGGAGACCCCATCTGATGGGGGCTCAGGAGATTTCAGTGGAAACGGTTCCCCAGGCACCCACTCCCTTAAACTCCCTTCCAAAAGCTCCGGTAAAGGATTTGGCCAGACCTTTCGCTGTACCACCCCCCGCGATGAGGCAGGGAGCCATTTAAGGAGGACCCTTCTCCTGCTGAGAGGAAGGTTTTTATAAATGCATCATGAAATGGCTGTAATACTATAAAATGAATGGGTGCGTGTAAAGTCGCCCTAACCAGATGCACATGCAGTCCGGTGGCTGAAATTAAGAGATTAATCTGTGTCCAGGTAAAGCAGAGAAAAGGCCAGCGGGCCGAAAATGAGGGCTCTGGAAATGGGAAAGCGGTGGGGAGGACTCGGTGGGGGGCCACGTTTTAGGAAAAGAGCTGCTATTTGTTCACACTTCTAATTAAGGTCTTCAGTTGCAACAGTTATTTAAGAAGTTTGGGGGAATTTTTGAGAAGTTCTATTCAGAATACTACAAAAATGAACTGCATGTGAATAGTTTGATAATATCACCACCAAAAGTGAAATTCTTAAAATGGTATTTATTTAGTTGATAAGAAATATCTTTATATGATGAGCCTTCGAAAGACTGGCTAATGATCTAAATTTCAGTTTTGCTAAATTTTAATCCTGCTAACTACATACGATGCTGATTCAGTTCTTGAAATCTGACCTGACTCCTGAGCGCCACTGGGCATTCATGTTGTATGTACCACATTGTGTACATTGCTCCCTGGAGGATTAAAAAAAAAAGGTACCGAAACCCTGTAAACGCCCAAACACACCAGACACGCCACACATACCGTCTTCAGTAGCGAGCACAGTACTCATTTTCACCCCCATAAACCTAAGAATGGTATATTCCAGGTCTACCTGCTGATATAGGTGCAAGAAAAGCTAATAACCCTGGAGTGCATTGGAGAGGCATTAAAATACTTACCCTGCCCTCAAGGAAAAGAAAATAGCATCAATTTAGTGTATAATGCAGAATAATTCTCTCAGGGAATACATACATAATACAGATTGCACAGTGGTAAGTCTGTGCCTGTATTACCCATCTATAACCATCCAAATAGCCTTGCTGAAGAATGCCCAGTACAGCTGTAACTCACGCAAGGAGCAGGGTCTCCCCTGGCCCTGGGAGTGGTCAGGTAAAACACGGTAAGGAATTTACCCTTCTGTGGTGATTCACAGGACGCCTACAGACTAAAGGTGAGCCACAAGGAAGATATTTAACAGGTATTTGACATGGTAAAAATGCTATATATGATGCCAGATCTGTTCTCTACCACAAAAAAAAACATTTTATCATGTGAATTTAAATAAATGTATGCATAATGTTACTGGATCAATAAACAGACTTTTTAAAATACCATTTTCAATTAATACAATTTCTTTATAAATTGTTGTGCTAGGATTATACCGACCATCGACACGTACTTTAAGGAAAGTAGTATAAATACTTAAAATTATATAAACTGCAGTATAGAATAGCTGATTATTCAGTATTTTTCCTCACTGTTAAATAGTAGTTACGTGAAATAATTAAGCATGTTATCCTTTTTAGTAGGTATAAAGATGTTCTGTTGTTTTTATTATGGACCAAGCAGCCTTGTTTGTAGATGTCAGGATATGCCAGAAGTGGGCTGGCAGGAGACTCGTAGCGTAATGGGAACAGTGGCACATGCTGGAGAGGGCCTGACCCGCTGAGCAGCGTCTGACCAAAAGCAGCTCAGCCCACGGGCGACCTGGACCCAATCTCTCTCCGCGCCACAGTTTCTCACCAAATATTTAATGAACAAGCCCGGTTCACAGAAACCCGCCGCGTGGGACGCTGGCTTGGCACCGCCCCTCCTTGGCGGAATGGTTTAAGCCCGGTTCGGTTCTCTGTGAGCCACGCCTGCCCACGTGATGTGTGGCCCTCCGTTTTACATACCGTCATTCAGATGGTATGGAAAGATAGGGGGTGCAATAAAGACAGTGTTTCAGTGGAGCTTCAGAATGCGTGTCGGAGACCAGCGGCAATGCTTTCAGTGACGCCTGGGGGTTCGTTTAGATGACAATGACAGCAGGGCAAACAGAAATCTACACATCTATGGCAAACAAACGATTCTTCTCTTAAAAAATGCTTCGTAAACTGTTAACAATGGAAATCATTTGTATCGTCCACTAAAATGCTCAATACAAAAATGAAGGTCACTCACCACCTCTATCAGCACAGTGGGAGTTTAAGTATATAATTTAGAATAAAGACGTAAATCTATACTCCAGCTACATGGGAACTGAAGTCTGCTACATCAGATATGTGAATGCATAATGTAAGTGGTATTTGTTTTATATAAGGAAATATGTCAGTTAATCAGGGCCTTATCCGTACTGTGTGATCTGATTTTTAATTTTAGTTAGCTAAGAATTGCATTTCAGTTTCACTTACTGCTGAACAGTCTAGCCTCAGTTTTTAAACGACTCGGGCGCTATAGTTTATTTGTTCACGTGCAGATTAACGATCAGATGGCGTGAGCTGCCCCCAAACCTGCCCCCAGCCTTTCGTGCAGCAAGCGGAACGATCCTGGGGGCCCTACTTGAAGGCGCTATTTGAATTTTAATTTCTGAGTCTTTCACCATCGCTGCCAAACAAGAGTCCGAGGGCCCTCTCTCCGTAGACAGACGCCCCCTCCCCCCAAACAAGCTATGAGGCCCGATACATTTTCAAGAAGAAGCCTAATTAAAGCTGGAGACAGAAGGATCAAGCCGAGGGTGGTGGCACAGGCGAGAGGTCACACTCAGGAGTGCGTCTGAGTTCGGGATCGAGCATGCAGGAGGCGGCCTGGACCTGCGCCTTTATCATGCTAGCTCCCCCGACCAGCCCTCCTCTCCCATACAGAAAGGTGCGTATCGTGGTGGTCGTCACGACGATGGCTGCAGCGCCGCTGCCTGTCTGACAGCAGGGGGGCGCCGTCGCTGAATGTATCGTGAAGGGGTATGGGCAGTTCGGAGGGAAAGGTGACAGTGCCAAGCTAGAGGTTCATCCTCATAACTTACAGCTGGTATTAAATATGGAGAGTAAGGGAAATGCTGCCTAGTGGCCAGGCACAGGCAGACTATTTTCCAGGAGCCCAGTGCTGTGTGTCTAAGCTGATGACCCATTTCTGAGTTCCCGATCTGTGTTGGGGTTTTTGGCTTGTTGAAACTATTAAAGAGAGCTCTCCTCTGTAAAATGTATAAATGTCACACTCTTTCCTCTTAGTATTTTAATAATAATAATTTACAAAGTACATTATGTTTGGGTTGCAGGTGAATAAAACATATGTATCCATCCATACATACATACATACATACAAGGCAGGAGAACATCTTGGATAGGATTCCAGGTTAATTGCAGAAAAATGTTTTAAATATATATAGCAAAAAATAAAGGTTATCTAAGTATGAGCATTTCCCTTTTATGTATGATATTTAAGCCTGATTTATACAGTAATACCCAGAGTTAGTCGTACATATCCTGACCCCATTCTGTGTTTGTAGACGTTCTTCCCGTGTCACGTGGCTTTTTTCAGGTGCCCCTGTTCCCAAGCAGAGTCGAAAAACACACAAGTAGGCAGAGTGATGTCTCTAAGTCACCCGGCACCTGGCATCTGGTCCGGGCTGCTCTCCCACCCCATGCTCCGTGCCCCCTGGGACACAGATAAGTGGTCAGAAGGGGGATGCATGTTTCTTAAAAGTTGTTCAATCAGTAATTTCTTTTTAACATACGTCAGTTTGACCTACCAGGAAGCTAAGTGGTGGGGGCTTAGTTGGGGGGCACTGTTTTAGAGATGGGTTTGTAGGCGCCCGGAGAAAGAGGCCTGCCCCCCCGGATCTGGCGCGGGGGCCGAGTCCGAGCGCCGTTCCAAGCTCTCCGCGTAATTGGGGCCCCGGAGCAATGCGTTGACCTCCACGCCTTCGCGGCACTGACAGGCCATAAGAGGCGAAACGCCACATTTGTAGAACGGGCTGGGCCCGGGGAGTGGCGGTAAGGGGGGGGCCCTCAAACCACATCGAACGCAGATCTCTGCTCTGTGAATTAAAGGGATTTCTGCAGGATTCATTTACTTTGGCCGCACAGAAGGTCCACGGAATTTGCGGTGATTACGGGTGTGAGCCTCTTTCCGTGTGCAGGGCTGCAGTCTCTCTTTTCTTAACGTGACAAATATTAAGTGCATTGTTTTGGAAGAAGAAAGGAATTAATAATGCCTGTGCTATTGTCGCGAGTGATGGGTAATTATACACACAACAGCTCACTGCCAGAATTATGTTTGGTTTTCAGGAGAAGCACCACAGAAGTGGTGAAACTCTATTTACACATTTATCTGCCTTTTTCATGTTTTTGCCTGTCAGCCTCGTGTGTGCCCGGCGTCGCGGGTTAAAAGCGTCACGAAGCGGATCGCTACCACGCGGCCGGTCATGCGAATGGGAAAGCTTGACCAGAGCAGCCCAGGGGTGCAGTATGGCCACCTGTCTTCCGCGCCTCCATTCTGCACGGCTCTAGGCTTCAGGACCTGAGGCGCGACACCTGGCAGCGGGCGAGCACCACGGCGTCCGGTGGACGTCCGTTTCGGAAGAGGACTAAATGAACAGGAGCCTAGTGAATGCCTCGTTACTGGCTGTGGCCCACATGGACTGAGGAGGAGAGTTCAAAAAAAGCCTGTTAGCATTGGCTAACACCGATAAAGATTCCCACCCCTAGCCCCCCCCACCCTCTTAACACTTCCCTTACGTTTAATGATGGATGGAATGAGATGCACAAATACGAAAACCAATTGTTTTCGGCGTCCGTACGTCATTTAAATATATGCAAATGAGCCTTTCCTCTCCTGGCACAAGTCCAGGTACCTATGGCAACGATGCCTTGCTGGAGCCCCCCCATCCCTGTCCCCTCCCCCCATCCAGGGCAGTCCTCGCCTTTCTCTGCACCTTCCTTTCTTCATCCCTCTTTTGTTCCTGCGGGATGCCAGGGCGTCTCGTCGTTGGCATGTAGAGACAACATTAGATGCCCCTTTGAAGGCGTCACTGTCAAGGTCAAGGGTAGGCCGACGGGGGACCCCGGGACCTCCCCCCATCCAGGCGGCCAAGCGCGGGCACCCAGAATCACATTTACCACTGCGTCTCATTAAACGGAGGACACTGGCGATTGGCGTAAATTTCCTTTTGTCAAACGAGGTATTTTAAATTCGAGTCAAGGAGCGCTGGCTGCTGGCCTTAACCCAAAGAGGCCTAGCCGCAACCGCTAGCCAGAGACATAAGTATTATCAATAATAAACACCCAACTTTCACAGCCATCAGCTAATGGGATTTCCTGTTTGAGTCACCATAAGCAGCTAATGATGCTCTTGTTAGCTAATTATAATGGGTAATAAGATCGGTTAGTCATGGCCTCGCTCGCTTCACATTATTAGAGGTTTACTGCTGCCTTCCCACAACAATGACAAAGTGAAAAGCTAATCTGTAAGCGGCTCCCTTGGCTTCTGCATGCGGGGAAACGGCAGATACGCGGATTTCGCGTTACAGTACCTGCCCCGTACTGCCCCCTAGAGGATGGTCTATAGGCTGACACGCCAAAAACGTATCCCGAAATACGCTGAAGGTAGAAGGCAGTGTGTAATACAGCGACAGACTTTCCAACATAATGTGAGACAATATACGAATTAAAGGTGTTTCCATAATGATAACTTCAAAATAGTCCGATCAATGATAATTAAAATGGCTGAGTGTGGAATGGTTTTTGATCGCCAAATTAAAAAATAATATCGACCTATATTCCACTGGAACGTTTTGGTAATGCGCATCCATCGATAAAACCACACGCAGTAATATTTAATAAGGCGACAGATATTTGTAAATGTTTTGAAATTAAATATCACGAATAGCATTATTGATAAAGCTGTGTCCATTTATAATATTATTTTGTTATAATTATCCAGTGCTGGTACATGGGATGAGTACATAGTTGATGAGCACAATGCTGACTACCTAACAGGCATCACTCATCGAGGTCAAGTTCAGGACTAACCCTCATCATCCGATGGAGGAAGGGGGGGCTGTGAGGATCTCTGCTCGGCTTCTGGGCCGAATCGCGCATTTCCTCTGGGGCGGAGACCATGCACTTCCAGCACCAGGGGGCTTACCCGTCACCACCAGCAGATTCCACATAGTTTTTATTTTTTTTCTTCCATCCTCGTTTTAAAATGAAAGTCCTTTCTGATTGATCTCTTTGTTGCTAAGAGATTTCCCCCTTTATTTCGGGTTATGAACTCATATCGAGTGCTTTCTGCTGTAGGCCTATGTGTGATGTGTATATTGATGATGTGGTATAAATGTGTGAATACATTTCCCAAGTTCCGACATATATATCTGTCACTTACCCATCTGTGTTGTTATTGAATTTATTCATACTTTGAAAATCTCCAGTTCCACTTCTATAAATATCTAAACTATAAAGCGAGCTTTTCGGGGCTGGCACTGACTGCCATGTCAGCGTACGGCTGATGGAGACACACCGCGTGAGTTATTCCCGGGACTGGGGGCATCTCAGAGACGATCCTGATGATTCTGCCTGTTTCTTATCCTTCGACGATGATTCACGAGAGAAATCTGTAGTGACCATGCCATCATCAAATAAAGAGAGAGAGACACACACACACACACACACAGAACGACTATTCCTAAGCTCTTGGATATGGAAATCCGGGAGCAAAGGCGAATTGCAGGTTTCCTAAGTAATTAGTAGGAGTATAACAATACAGTCTGCTCACAATTCGGCTCCATCGACGATTCAGGGCTCACGGTTCGATACACTCATAAAACATTCAACAAAATAAGTCTGAAAACTAACAAAAATCTCAGCGTTTTATCTGTTCTTTTTAGACATGTACATACAAATGGTTTAGAAGCCATTCCCTCTCTTTCTTTCGATTTTTTTCCTTATTTTGCAGAGTACAGAGCAAAACGCAAATATAAAAATCTCAACGCGAAACTAAGATTATACCCTCCCGCGTTGACGTCAATAAACGATTTCGTGCCACCCGTGCGTCGTAACATCCCCTACAATGCATATCGTCATTTTTTTAATCTAGAAGTATCGTTATCGCACCGGCCGCTGTGCTGTTCCTGGAATCGTATCACGTCATAGCTAGGGTGCTTTGATTACTGTGGTACCATATCAGCTCGATGTGAAAGGCACGTGAAGGCTGGGGTCAGAGATTTACAGAGAAGGTGGGTGGAGATCTGGCTCCGGATGGTCCGAAGGGTACTTCATGTCACGGTGGATGGTGGTGGGTTCCCGTCCTGCAGACAATGAGCCTTCGGACTTTCCCGGCATCAAACTTCGGCCAGCGTGCAGCGTCAAAGCCACCCGAAGGCGTGGGTGCTGCTGAATATGACTCAAAGGCTCACGAGGTCACGGCACAACATGCGACAGCGCCGACGCACCCCACCAACTCCAGCCGCAACTTGAGCTGAGCTACAAAGGCGGAGCCTGACTGCACTGGGGAAGTGTGAAGGGGAAGCAAGGCTACCTAATGAGTTACCTAATAACCCAGTGCAGACGGGCTGCAGGTCAGCAGATCCCTCAGAATATGTTTCCTGCATGTGACACTGCAGCTGTCATGTTCCATTGGCCCAGGATAACAAGGGTGTCCTTGTTATGAACACAGAGCACAAAGACACGCAATACCATAAGCCACAAATCACCGCACACTACAATTCCAGCAAAACATGGGGGCTGACATGTTTGATAAGGTGACAGCAAAGTACAACAGCCGGCATGCAATGGCCTGTTACTACTGTACCACAGCCATGTCGATGTATTTGCATATAACTCTCACATCCCCTGGACTAAAACAATCATGCTGAGGGTATAAGGGAAATTGCATCTGTGTCTTGCATTGCTACTGGAAATTGACAGGGTCCTCGCTGGTCCCTGGGCCTAGTGGGGAAGCTGGTTGCCACGGCATTGTCCAGATCGGCTTCAGCAGACACAAAATATTCAGCTCTGCCCCACGTGCAGGAACCGTCTCAGGACCAAACCAAAGGGGAAAGGAACACAAGTATGTTTTGCCCAGCAATAAAATAAGATGTGACAGGAGTGGGAAAAATTGTTATAGCAGAGTTGAGGGTCTAGCTTACTATTTCTGGGGAAACATGAAAATGAGTTTCTAAACTTCACTGAACAGTTTTAACAAAAATTGATTACTTATTAAAAATAATGTATTCACCTGTAAACTGTACTGGATAAATGTTTGGAGGTTGGCTGAAAATGTAATAATCGATTAATATTTAATAATTGATGTAATATTTAAAATAATTGTGTTATTTTACATGTTCTTCATAAATAAAAGCAGTTCTGGGTTGGCTTGGCTTTATATTATATGGATCAGTTTGACCCGCAGACATAACGTTTCCTGAAATCCTGAGGTATAAACCCAGAGTCCACGTTCTGACAAATACTTTGCAATACTGCCACCTAGTGGTAACAGTTTTCATGTCTAAATGGCGCTAATGAACAATGAAACTACAGGAGGCAAAACAAAGGCACTTACAAATATACCAATTTCAAAGACAAAATAAGGAGTAGGGCTACCTGAAGAACAGATTCCGTATTTCTTGGAATCCTGTCAAACAAGCCTTGAGCTGTTTGTAGAGGTTTACTGGACCATTATTTAAGAAGCAATTAAACCCCCCCCAGTGGTTTAAGGGATAAAAACAGGGTTGGAACGTAATTTTTCATACTAGCCAACTGGGCGAGTATAACAGAAATATACTAAAAAGTTATTTCCAGTATATTATTTATTAATTTCTATTTAAAATCTCCTCATTCAGACCTCCGTATGGTGACAGACGGAACGCGGCCAGTCTATACCAGTCATCTGGATCGCCAAAAGTTTCCTTATAATTTTACATTAGGACGTTTCAATTTCTTGTAACTATAGTTGCAGATACTACAGACCTCTAATAAAAATCTTTGGTCATACTATGATCCCCTACTGAGGTACCAAAAGGAACACATGCGGTAATGTAAAGAAATTATAACCTGCCTATATATATACCCAGTTGCTAGCTCACCCATTTTTGATTAGCTGTAATAATTTTTATTTCAAAAATTTAGGTGGCTCACCCGCCTGAGGCAAGTAATGCAGATATGTAGGCGTCGGAAGACAGGGTGTGTATTACGGCTGCCACTAACGAATATTTTTCAGTCGATTAATCTATCAATTGGTCTATGCTTAATCAATGATTGGTCGATTAATCTAAACTATTAATTAAAAAACAGATTGACAGTTACAGGTCAGGTCAGGCACCCACAGTTATATTTAAGTTAATTTTATTTTGACAACAAACTGCATGTCATTGTATAACATTAGATAACAGAGGCTTTTCGGCATTATACAGACTTTACTTACAGTCACAATTAGATAACACGCCTAAAATATTAAGGAGATGTGTATAGTGGTGCCGAAAAGTTAGTAATCTGCATAAATTCACCGTATCCGTATTTTTATTAGCCTAAATTCGGTTATATCGGAGCACCGCACATGCGACTGTTTTATATATAAGCAATAAGCACTGAAGCCGCGGTGAGGAAATGGACAGCTCAACAGCCACAGAACCTTTTAAAAGAGGAGATATTGCTGTTAAACTAGGTAAAAAGTCGTTGGTGGGTGACGGTGCTTTTTGTTGATTAAAATCCGACAAGTTCATTTGTTTATAGTTTTAATTTTATTTAAATTCACGATTTTTTAGTGTCTGTTTTCGATTCAGTTTAGTTTATGGTAATAACACCGGTCCCAACAACGCTCAAGTACAGACACGCCGGCACCGTCAGTCAGTGTAAGCCCAGATTCTAGCCTAAACATTTCTCAAACGCTTATTAAATGTAAATTCTAAGGTAGCAGGCATGCAGCTCACGGCTTTAATGATGAGTGTATTTAGCGTTTTCTCGTCAGGTGCTCCTGCATAGCGCCGCTGTTGTATGCTACCGACACTTAGCACCGTGAAAAAAACGCTTTTTGCTTCGCAGTCATTTGAACTTCTCCCACAATTACGTAGTGAGGCTTAAGGAACATGGTCTGGAAGGATACAGAGAAAGGTGGGTGGGTTACAGACACAGGCCTGTGGGTTAGAGACAGAGCCAGGCAAGACAGAGACATAGGTGGGCGGAAAACAGACATAGACAGGCGGGAAATAGGCATAGTACTAACTTTTTAAAGTGCAAGGATGTGCTATGACATTTCTATCCCCTTATCCTGGATGGGGTTGTGTGGGGCACGCAACTATCTCAGGTAGGATACCGTGTTTCCCTCAAAATAGGACAGGGTCTTATATAAATTTTTACTCCAAAAGACGCGTTAGGGCTTGTTTTCAGGGGATGGCTTATTTTCCCATGTACCACAAACTACAGTACATTCTCTTGTATTCATGAACAAAAATCCACATTTGTTCAAATACTGTCATCATGTCATTTTCTTGCCATATTTTTCTTTTTTCTACCTTTCTTTTTGCACTCATCTTGTCTGGGGGTCAAATATTATTTCCTGTTCATCTGTTTACATTTCATCTCATTCTAGTTACCATATAATCCATGGGATATTAACTAAGGCTTATTTTTGGAGTTGCGCTTATATTACAAGCATCCTGGGGGGAAAAAAATCACGGTAGGGCATATTTTCGGGGAAACAGATCGCAAGCAGGGAGTACATCCTGGATGAGATGCCATTGCACTGCAAACCTCATGTACAGCTGTTTCAAGATATTGACCATTGCACACTCTTGAAGCACACTCTACTTTCCCCCCTCTCTCCCTATTACTAAGTGTATTATTTTTTTCTATCATTTTGTATTTGGGCTACTGGATACCTAAATTTCCCTCGGGATAAATAAAGTATATATCTAATCTAATCATTCACCAACACACTCAAACACCACAGGCAGTTTATGGACACTGATTAGCCTGATGGCATGGCTTTTTCCTGTGGGAGCAACCAGAATAGCTATAAAAACCCACATTTAATACAATTCCATTCTAGTTCTTTAAAATAGACACAGAATATACAAAAGTGGCCAACAAATCCCAATTATTTTTCCCGGCCCATTTCACTGCTAGGTTGACAATTTGCCTCATCTACGCCCTCTGCTGGTTACCAAGGAGAGTAGCCACCGTTCGACGTCTTGCATAGAACCGCTCGTGAAAAGACAAAATCTGACGCTGTCAAACAGGGCATCTTTGACCCGGTTCTTACCCCCTCCGCTGTGCTTCATGATTCTGCTGAGCACGTGGCCCACGGTCAGCCTGCACGGCGGCAGCGTGTCTGTCTGATATAAGGTGGGCTGGCTGACGAATCATATGGAGTTAGAATCCTGCCAAAACGTCACAAATACACGGACACGTTCCACAAATGCCCGATGATCTGCAAACAAAT
>JAODKN010000124.1:76711-87726 GCA_026774425.1 Petrocephalus zakoni | reverse complement strand
TTCAACCAATAGATGTCCTCAGTGTTCATTTGAAGCTTCGAGCATGAACCCTTTTTGACACAATTGGCTGGAATGCTTCGGTGCTTCAACAAAGCTTCACCTCACCATCACTAGCTACTCGTATCGCCAGTTTTGCCTTTGTCAGTCACTTTTTTGGGTCGACATGCATTGTTCCGGGTATGTTCGCGCGTAAACTACACGTCCCAGCAGCCCCTGCGCCCAGTCCGCTCGTCGCGTGCTCGCCCGCTGCGCGGAAGTCACGTGGGCTGGAGCAGCGCCAGTCCATGTTGTTGTTGTTATCGGCAAAATGGCGTCAGGCGGCGAGGCCCCGGAATCATGGTACCTTGCCCTGCTGGGCTTCGCGGAGCACTTCCGCACGTCGAGTCCCCCGAAGATCCGCCTGTGCGTGCACTGCCTCCAGGCCGTCTTTCAGTTCAAGCCGCCGCAGCGGGTGGAGGCGCGGACGCACCTCCAGCTCGGCTCGGTGCTGTATCACCACACGAAGAACAGTGAGCTCGCCCGGAACCATCTGGAGAAGGCGGTGAGGGAGGCCGGGACATGCCGGGGATGCGAGCGGGAGGCGGGAGGCGGAGGGCGGAGGAGGAGGAGGAGGCCGCGACACGAAGGGCAGTTACAGGGGAGAGTGTGCCTGGGAGAGGAGCCGGGCTCCGGGATACGCGTGTCAGCCGCACGCCGGTGCGCGCCTCCGCTTCCCCGCAGCCCGCCGGCTTAGCCTGCCATCACCTATTACTGTACAGTGTAAACTTAGATAAAAAGCACCGTGGGCACTACAAAGTTACCCATTAGGCCGCATTCGGCCGCATAATAAGCATAACATCTGCATGCCTTGCGGGTAACTTGTTGCGTCGTTTTCACTTATTGTAGTTGTGACACAATTAGTTTTGATGGGATGTGTGTGTAATTCTTAAGTGTGCATGTCTTTTGTTTATTTCTCATGTGTGATTATCCCCCCGCAGTGGATCATTTCACAACAAGTATCCTTTCTTGACCAATTCGCATCTGCCCAGATGTGTTTATCATCAGCGGGCCATTATGCGGAATCACTGCCAGATATTGTAACTGATGACATGCTTTTGTTGTGCACGCAGTTCCGTTGTGAATTTAACTGACTGAAAGACAGAAAGATGGACTTCCACGGATTACTATAGATTACCGTTACTCTAAAAAGAGGAGTTTCCTTTACAGTATTTAACAGGTTCCCCAGTTTGAAGATGTCAAATTTGAAGCTGCAAGTCTTCTCTCCGAACTCTATTGCCAACAGGTACGCATTATTTTAGACAGATTTAAGCCTAAAAGTAAAATGTTTTGCACAGCTGTTCTTTGTATTAACTTTCTTATATTTCATGTATGATTTTTCTGAGTTTGAAATTGTTAAGGCAAGGAAGTTGAGTCGTATGTCTGACTAATGACAGTGCTTTTCTCTTTGCAGAATCTGGTGGACTCTGCCAAACCATTGCTACGCAAAGCAATCCAGATCTCCCAACAGACGCCGTACTGGCACTGTCGGCTGCTCTTCCAGCTCGCGGTACGCCTGCCGTCGGCTCTTAGTTAGGTCAAGTGGACTTTACTGTGATGCTATGCATATACTGGCATACAGTGCAATGAAGTAATGTTGATCCAGGATCTGGGTGCAGCATGCAAACCGAAAGTGACACTCGGAGGGTTTTCACAACACTTAAACATGCAAAGCCCAGGACAGTGCGACGTGGGGGGGCTGGGCACAAGGTTGACCGACATGGGTTTTTCAGTGAGCTTTTTTTTTCGTGTGGAGGGGCCGATGGCCGATATTCGGCTGATGTGACTAGTCTCAGATGTGATTGGTATGGATGATTGTCCAAAAATTCAGGGTTATAAATGTATCCTGAATGTGATTTTTTTTCCCTCCTAGCAACTCCACACGCTGGAGAAGGACCTGGTATCTGCGTGTGACCTTCTAGGCGTTGGGGCCGAGTATGCGAGGGTCGTCGGCTCCGAGTACACCAGGTGCCGCAGTCACGATTGTGACCATAATGACCTTGACAGTTTGGCACCGTGGTAACACACAGCGCTGAATATGACCTCTTATTAAATGTACTGCTGGCTGGGAGCAACTGCAGTCACATTAGGATGTTCTCTGTAAATTCTGTAATGTTCTTCTTTGCTCTGCAGGGCACTCTTTCTCCTGAGTAAAGGCATGGTAAGTCTTTGTTGTTTTAATTAAACAAAGTAGATCACGGATTGTTCTTTGAAAAAGTCCCTTACGACATAAGATTAAGCGACTTGTGAAATCCTAGCAGGGGTGTCTCTCTATCTTCCCTCTTTGCCTTTCGTCTTATAAAGTGTTTGTGGAGTTTAATTATGTAAAAACTTGGCGGCCAGTAGTTGCCCACCGATTGATGCCGCCGTTGTATGACGTTCCCTAACTCCAGCTTGGAGTTGGTTCATTATATGATAACTTGGCAGCAGCCGCCAGTGGTTGCCCACCGATTGATGCCGCCATTGTATGACGGTCCCTAACTCCAGCTTGGAGTTGGTTAACTATGTAATAACTTGGCAGCTGCCGCCAGTGGTTGCCCACCGATTGATGCCGCCGTTGTATGATGGTCCCTAACTCCAGCTGCTGCTGATGGAGCGCAAGCTTCAGGAAGTGCACCCCCTGCTGACGCTGTGCGGCCAGATCGTGGAGAACTGGCAGGGAAACCCCATCCAGAAGGAATCGCTTAGGGTCTTCTTCCTGGTGCTGCAGGTGACGCACTACCTGGACGCCGGACAGGTGAGCGGCCCGGTCTGGGGCGCGGCGTTTCGTCGAGCGCGCTCCCGCTGTCTCTCATGCCGACCGCGCTCGCGGGTTTCCTGCCGGCCAGGTGAAAAGCGTGAAGCCCTGCCTGAAGCAGCTGCAGCAGTGCATCCAGACCATCTCCACCCTCCATGACGACGAGATCCTGCCCAGCAACCCCGCCGACCTCTTCCACTGGCTGCCCAAGGAGCATATGTGTGTGCTGGTCTACCTGGTAAATCTCAGTCCTCTGTAATTGGGAAGGAGCCGGAATTGCGGCGGCCATCCAGCCGCCTCGCCTCCGTGCACCGGCGCTGTCTTTAACGCGGGTCTTCGGCTCGCCCCGCAGGTGACGGTCATGCACTCCATGCAAGCCGGTTACCTGGAGAAGGCGCAGAAATACACCGACAAAGCGCTCATGCAGCTGGAGAAACTCAAAAGTAAGTGAGGCGCCCGAGCCTCTGAGAGCCCGGGGTCGCTGCGGCCGTCTCTGCTAACCCCCCCCTGTCGTTGCAGTGCTGGACTGCAGCCCCATCCTGTCCTCCTTTCAGGTCATCCTCCTGGAACATATCATCATGTGCCGGTTGGTCACCGGCCACAAGGCCACCGCCCTGCAGGAGGTAGGCCTGTCCTTGTGGGGCTGGGGGAGGCCTGGAGGCTGTCTGTTGGTGCCAGGCGAAAGGGGAGGAAACCTCAGACAGAAATGTTACTTTATGTGATGCAGTGGGGGGGGCGGACACTGGGCTGCTGAGAGGAGCCAGATTTGCTGGATTCTCATGGTAACGATTTTGTGTGATCTGCTGTGCAGGGTGAATCATTTATCAAAGCAAGGTTCTTTGATGCCTAAGAACATAGCCCGAACTGTGTTTTCGTATTTTGTATCTAAAACTTCTCTTTATACTTCTGAGCAGGGCCTTTCAAATTAACCTTTAATGTATGAATCGCGTCGGACTTTAGGGAAGGCAGTTATCTATATTTTTAAATTTTTAATGCTGGAAACCTTTTCTGAACAGGATCGCTGCGTGCTTCTAAATGGCGTTTGTTTAAAAATGTGTCGGTACAGATTTAATTGAAACGGTCAGGGCCCAGGCCTGTCCGGCGGGGATTCGGGGCCTTGGGCTGGGGGGCCGTGTCTGAGGTGTCGGCTTGTGTCCCTCGTGGCCTAGATCTGCCAGGTGTGCCAGCTGTGCCAGCAGTCGCCCCGGCTGTTCTCCAATCACGCGGCTCAGCTTCACACACTGCTGGTGAGCGCCCCCCCCCCCGGCTCCGCGCGGCTCGCTCGCATTCGCCGCGGCGGTGCGTCTGACTCGCCGCTTTCTGCACCTTCCGCAGGGGCTCTATTGCATCTCGGTCAACTGCATGGACAACGCCGAGGCGCAGTTCACTGCGGCACTGCAGGTGAGTCACTGCGGCACTGGCGTTCGGCTGCGGGTTAGAACGGGTGCCTGACGGGGGTCTCTTCGGCAGCTGACCACGCACCAGGAGCTGTGGACCTTTATCGTCACGAACCTGGCGAGCGTCTACATCAGGGAGGGAAACAGGCACCAGGAGGTTGGTGGTTCGCTTCCATGGGCCTGCCTGCGTTGTATGGCGGCTGAGACTGAAATCCAGCTATGCAGGATTATCTGGGATGTGATGGGTCACGCTCAGCGGTGGGCAGGTGATTTTAAAGGGTCTGGTTTTGTCTTTAAAGCTGTACAGTCTTCTGGAGAGGATAAACCCAGATCAAAGTTTTCCTGTAAGGCAAGTAAAACATCTTTCATTTTGGGGTCCTGTGCCATATATACATACATTTTATATATATATATATATATATATATATATATATATAACACGTATATATGCACGCTGCTTTGCACAAGACTATTTTAATTATTTATGTATTTCGCGGGCTCTCAGGTTGTGGTGTTACTCTGCTGATGTTTGAAATACAGATGTTTTTAAGAAATAAAGCAGAATTGGGAGCAAATAGTCTAAATGAGAGGGAGGTCGCGTTTTTGAGCCGGCTGGATGTTGAATGGTCAGGCGCCTGTGCGCGTTATAACGAGAAATGCCCCGGAGCTCTGTAGCTGACGTGTGCCCTCCCTCTGCTCCCCCCTGCACGCGTGGGCCCCCCCACTCCAGCTCGCACTGCCTGCGGGCCGCGGCCTTCTACATCCGAGGGCTCTTCTCCTTCTTCCAAGGGCGCTACAACGAAGCCAAGTAAGTGGTGGCCGGCTACCCCCTCCCCGCAGCTGGTAGGCTTTGAGATGGAGGCGTACCGCATCGCCGTAAGGCCGCCGCTTAGTCCTAACGAGGGAGTGGGCAGATTTACAGCCGGCGCGTCAGACAGAAGTCTTAGCGTGTGGACTGTAGCCGACGGGAGATGCATAGCAACGGTCCTTGGCATGCCGCGCTCCGGCGGGGTCAGCCGCGGCCCGGCTGCGATGTGACCCTCGTGCGCTCCTCCGCTTCAGGCGCTTCCTGCGAGAGACGCTGAAGATGTCCAATGCCGAAGATCTCAACAGGCTGACGGCCTGTTCCCTCGTCCTGCTGGGACACATATTCTACGTGCTGGGAAACCACAGGGTGGGCGCTCCCGTCCGGCTGCGTGTCAGCGTCCGTCGGACTCCGTCGCCCCTGTCTTTGAGAGGTTTAGGAGCTACGGTGCCAGTCAAAAGTTTGGACACATCTACCTGTAGGAAGGATCATTCGTATTGTACATTTTAGGATAATCGTAAAGGCATCAGCCCTTTAAAATAACATGGAATTATGCAGGGCTGGCATAGTGTCAGTCCAAAAATATGCCAAGGTTAATAGGAGTTACCATATTGCCTGTAGGTGTGAGTGAATGGTGTGTGAGTGTGTCCTGTGATGGGTTGGTGCTCTGTCCCGGGTCGCTCCCTGCCTTGTGCCTGAATACAATTAGTGGTTACAGAAAGTGGATGGATGGAATTAAGCACTGACCAAAAAAGTAAAAAATGTATTTGTTGGGGGGGTTGCTCTGTGGGTTGGGACTCAGAAGGTTGCCAGTTCAAATCCTAACGGAGTGGTGCCACCACTGGCCCCTTGAGCAAGGCCCTTAACCCCGATTTCTCTAAGGACTGGCTGACCCTCTGTCTCCTCTATCCCAGTTCCATGAGGTGGCCTCCTGTGATGTTTTCCCAGCTGTCCTGAAGGAGGTCCCACATGAGGAGCACTCATTGGCCACATTTCCTTCACTTTCTCGTCAAACTCATCTAATTTCTGCTGTGTCTAGGTCAGGTGGCCAGGCCCTGTGATGTGACACTAACACTCTCCTTTGTGGGAGGCTTGGTGTGTCCAAACTTTTTGACTGGTACTGTATATCAGTGTTGCTGTAGACCTATTATTACTTTTGTATGTTAGTTCCATAAACTCCTAGCTTTCATTCATGTCCTGCGCCCCCCCCCACACACACACACACAATTTATATGGCTCACTTGCCTGAAATGCAGTGTACCATCAGAAGCCACCTCAGTCTTAACAAACCTTAAAAGCCTGGTGTTGACCCACCCGTTCACTTCTGTAGGAGAGCAACAATATGGTGGTTCCTGCCATGCAGCTTGCCAGTAAGATCCCCGACATGTCTGTCCAGCTGTGGTCTTCAGCGCTGCTGAAAGGTAAATATGGATTTTATCTTCATACCACGCCATAATGATATAACATTTCTGTACTGCCCCCCCTTTGGCCCCTGGACTGGAATGCCTTTATTTCTGGGTGCACATCTGCGCACATGGCTGAGGTGTTTAATAGATCTTCTCTGCAGTAAGGTAGTTGATGAATATTGCCTAAAGTGCCAGCTGTGAGCGCCCTCATGTGGCTGGGAGGTATCAGCAGTTCCATCCCCCCTCCCCCCTCCTTATCAGACCTGAACGAGGCTTGTGGGAACACGATGGACGCTCACGAAGCGGCACAGATGCACCAGAACTTCTCCCAGCAGCTGCTTCAGGACCACATCGCTGCCTGCAGCCTCCCAGAACACAACCTCATCAGCGTAAGTGCCAAGTCGCACAGGTGCCAGGCCCGCGATCCAGCCTCACGTGGGGTTAACTCGCCCCGGGCTATGGCTCCCTCCGCCAGCTCTGTGCTCCAATGCTCAGACAGCCAAGGCTATGCCGCCATTTTATCTATTGAATGGCCACTATTTCAAGTTGACAATCATTTCTATGCATCAGTAAAGCATGTATTGTTACGTGGCATCAAGGTTGGATGAGGTCTGTATAAAACAAACTGACAATTTATGGAATATTTCATTACCCATAAGCATACTTTATTAATGAAATGCATCTTGTTATATTGTTGGGAAATGTGGATACGTGCACGTCTCGTGCACTTGCACGAGAGCAGTTGTGCGACGGCTGGTGTCCTGCACCGACTTCCATGCTGACACCTGCTTTCCAATGCATTTGGCAGTGGACTGACGGCCCGCCTCCAGTCCCGTTTCAAGCCCAGAATGGCCCCACCACCACCAGCCTGGCCAGTCTGCTGTGAAGTCAGCTGGGACACGCACACTGTGAGAGGGTCTCCCACACCAGAGTACTCGCAAAACCCTCAAGGGCTCAACTGCTTCTGTTTCATCCTCAGTTCTTCCGACGTTAATTTAAGGTTTGCTTTGTTGTTGGTATTATTTGGGTTGTGGGGGGTGTTCAGAAGTGTGTGACAAAGTACGAGGGGGGAGAATATGAGCAGCACAGCAACCCTACCTCAAGTGGACAGCCCCCCCCCCGGACACTGCGTGACGTGGTACGACCCGCTCATGAGAAGCCGCCTGTGGTGTCTGATGGGGATGGAAGAGACCAGCAAAAATGCGAAAGGGGGGGAGCCGGGCTCGCCAAGTGTGGAAGCGATCCAGCAGGAGCTCGCTCTCAAGTCTGGGTTGTGGTTGTTGACAATAGACGTCTTGCACTGGAGAGTCGTCAAAGCAACATCCATTTGCTGTCCTGACACTAGATGAACCTTCTGGCATTGTGCATCTGACGCTTTGTGATGGGGTGGGGGGGGCACGGCTTAACATCACTGAAACAGGTTGAATTTTACACCATACTACACCTTTTTTTTTAACGTATGTCGTTACTGTTGTGATGCATATATGATCCTGGCTGTACTTCACAGGTCAGTTTTACAAATTAATATTGCTGACAAGAGGAGAGATGGATACCCATTATATGATTAATTTATTTACATTTATATTTTTGTAACTATAGAAAAGGAAACAATTTTAGAGTTTTGTTTACCTTGTGACCTTTTTTGCATATGCATGCAAAAGATTAAAGTTATTGTGGTTTTCATTTCTGAGGTTTTAATAAGTATTAGCACAACTTGTCATAAGTAGGACGGATACTTGGCTTGGCTGTCACTTTAAACATATGGAATCTCGTGTGATTTAAAGCAATCACATGTGTAAATATATATGAAAAGCTGTATGACATTTTAGTTCAGGAAAATTAAAACTTGGGCGTAATTCAGCTCAACAGTTTGACTCTGTACCATGTGCATTAGTAACACTTAGCATAGGGAACAGAAACCTCCCTAGCTGTTCATCAAGTGCAGCTGCTTGGACCTGCCAGCAGCTGGCGCTGTTGAGTGGTCATTGAGAAACTTGCTTGTTCGATTGAATCGTTTTGTAATGTTCAAAGTGACTTTTTTTTAAACTAACGGTAGGAATTTTGCCTCCTATCAGATCTGTAATAAACTTTTCAAGACTTTCCATATCTCCCTTTCTCTCATTGTACTTATACTTGAATTTTTTTTTTTTTTGTAATTTTGCAAAAATATTTAGACATTTTGATCTGTACTGAAAAATGTTCACTGTTTTATGCAGCATAAGGATTTTAATTTCTCTATATTTTATAAATTCTTGGTATATGTAGTAGTCCACCATTTCTGCCCCCACAAATATATAATGCTTGGTTTACAAAATAATTTATTTTTTGGTCAGTCAGCTTTGTTGTGCAGTAGCTTTTATTATAAATAATTACATCTTTCAGTATTAATAAGTGTGGTGTATCCTAAAACTTATGCAAAACACTAATAGTATAATATTCCAATTCTGCTTCTTAGCCAGGCAATTACTTGACACCAGGTTTTAAATGTTTCAGCACTCATATTGTTTTTGAAAGATTTAATGTTTTTGGAAATAAAATCTAAACAAACAGTTTTTGTAGTTGCCCACAACTGTCAAAGCATGTTTGCATCATAATCAGGAATATTATAAGTAATTTTCCTGCTGCAACATTCCGAAGCGGTAATAAGTAATAATATCAGCAATATGACAATCGCTGGTTCCCCGAAGACGCTCCGCTGGTGTTTCTGCTGGTAAGTAGGGTTACCAAATAAAGCCCGCTGTCGCGCCTACTGAGCACCAGCCAGCGGTGAGACTCTAGCCCAGATTTCTTAAGCGGGAGGCAATATCATATCAGCCATATCAGTCAAGGTCATTAAGAGTCTCTACCTGCCCCTGCACCTTGTGCTTTGTGAGTTTCTAAAATAGTCTATTCACAAAATGCCACATACTTGCAACATACATTTAATTTGTTCATGAAAACATATAAAAGAAGTAATTATATAGTTTTGAACTGAGGTTGTATCAAACCTATATAGATATGGGCTTCTAAGATATGAGTTTAACACCCCTATGGAGATTTTTTTTTCAGTTTGTATTAATTAGGTGGCTATTATACGCTTATACCAATTTGCCCTACTTAGCCTTTTGAGGTCAGAACATGTTTACAGGATTTATACTGTATATATTTGCTCAAACTACTTCTGTTACCAACTATACAGTGATCCAAACGGCTTTATCAACAGAATGCATACTGGATAACATACCATGCAATAGTCAGAACTGAGCAGTGATGTAAATTATACATTTATACATTAGCATTCCTGTTTGTGTTTTGAGTGTGAGAGTGTGTGTGTATGTGGGCTGAGATGGACTAGCATCCCATTCAGGCTGTGACCCAGCCTTGTGGTTTGAGCAGCCTGAAATAAGCAGCTGGAAGATGGATGGATGGATGGATGGACGGACTTTCAGGTGTTTTCTTAGCAATGGGGAAGTTTACTGGAGTACTGAAAGTCCCCATGAGGTTTTGTGATGGCTTTGCTTTTTGTGGAGTTATATTTGATGTAATGGATGTCATTTATATGCCTATGCAGAGCTGTAGTGAATAAGCAGTAGAAAGATGTTGTCTCTGAAATTGTCATGGCAACTCTATTACACAGCTCTGTCAGTGGGTATTTATTGTAGAAGCTGAAGGACAGTACTGATGTCTTGATAGGTTTTTTCATATTAATGAACTTTTTGATTTTAAAGCATTTTGACCATATCTAGAATTATATTAGAGCAAATCTTTGTGAATTACAGTGGCATCACTGAGGTAAGCCTCGCATGCATAGTCACATGACTCCATCTTGGTGCTCACTACCGCTGACATTTTTCTGATAAGAATGAATCTCCTAAGGTTTGCAGTAAGTAAGTAACTCATGTAAGGGCTTTTGGTTTCACTTCATCGCATGGCTTGGTCTAAACGTCAAAACATATAGCAAAAATTGTTGTGCAATAATGTGATGCTTATGAGGTAATAAGTGACGGACTGAAAGTCTACCAAAGGGATGCACTTCCTGCCAAATAGTGAACCCAGACTATTGTAACAGGAAGGGGTACTTCCTGTATTGTTACTGTACTATACTTAAGTTTAAAGTTAGGCTGTTTGTTGTTGTTTATATCAGCTGTTGTCTTATATTGGGTGTACAAATCGAAACTAACATTTAACATTGGGGAATAAAAGGAGTTAAATTTGGGTGGTGTTGTAAGACTTAAAAAACATGGTAACATTTGGATTTACTTTGTATCTGCTGTTTAATTTCAATAACATGGGGTTTTCAGGAGTAACCCATCCAAATTATTTTGTGTTCTTTTAGGTGAAAAAAAACTTTATATGAGCATTTACATTGAAGCATACATTGTATGAAAGTTACTAAGAACTTAGCTATTGTATGCAGCATTGCTGAAAACTCTGTTGTTACTCAGACAACAAAAGTTGAGATGGCTGAATGATCTACCCTCCTACTGAGGTGTACAGTGGTAATGTTTAGCAAGATCTCAGAAGGCTTTCACCTACTGAGAGTTTTAAATTATGTTTAGCAGATGCGTGTATAACTCAGTTATACACTCACCTAAAGGATTATTAGGAACACCATACTAATACGGTGTTTGACCCCCTTTCGCCTTCAGAACTGC
>JAODKN010000124.1:26539-45413 GCA_026774425.1 Petrocephalus zakoni | reverse complement strand
TTTGGCCATATAGTGTATTAGAGTGCTCAAATGAAGCCCTAAAAAAAGTTATCGTAGTCTGTGAAATGGGTTAATTTCATAGCTTTTCTTCCCCACAAATATCACTTTTTTTTTTTTTCCTTCCCACAGTAAAAGTAAGTTACACTGAGTGCCAACCTAAGATGCAGTTGTGTATTTGATATGCAAACATTACCATACCAACAAAACCTGCACTCTCACTGATTTTGCACTATGTTTATTCATTTAGCCTCCTTTATTTCGGGCCACATTAAGCCACATTGAGGGCTCTCTATTGCTTTCATCTCCAAAGCCCTGCCTCTGTACTTTGGTGCGCCCCACATTTATTAGTCTTCGGGGAATGGTTCATCTGACTTGAGTCCATGACGACGCACAGAAGTCAGCCTCCCATATCAGAGTGCTCAGGTTTCCTGTTTAAGGGGTTTAAGGCTCCTCGCTTCGCAGCCCTGGCTGTAGTCCTCCATTTTGGGCCCTCTGGCTTTCTAGCCAAGGCTGGCATTCTGTCCTTGCGCACATGGCCGCTCGCTGTATTCGGCTGCACATCTGCTTGCCCTATTTCTGTGCGCTGGTTCAGCTGATCACATGTCTCTGGTTTCCTGTGCCGTTCACCGCGAGCGCGTGTTTTGGCCCCCGGAGGCACTGAGATGGATTGTTGTTCTTCTGCAGGAGTGACTATGGCCTATGTCAACCCCAGCCTCTCACAAGTGCACAAGAGCTCTTCTGCTGTAGACCGTCATCGCGAGTATCTCCTGGACATGATCCCTTCCCGCTCCATCTCCCAGACGGCGAACACGTGGAAATAATGCTAACGCTCCTTATTATTAATGAAAATAATAGTAGCTATCATCATTACCGACATAACAATCGACCGCTCCCGGATACAAGCCTGGGACAGTGAACTACCGACCAATAAATTCAGGCTCTTCAGGCTCTTTCCTCTCACCCTCCGTTCTCTGTAGCTTCCCCTCCATGACTCCAGTCTCCAAGTGGAATGTTGCAAAGTTGTATGGGACAGTGATACTTACTGTTGGACTGTTGGGATGTTTTATTCAGAAAAAAAGAAAAAATTATTAGAGGAAAAGGACCTCGTGAAATTCCCCTTTGTCGGCTGTGACCATCTGCAGGCATATTTTGGCAACCTCGTCACTTCCCTGTTGTCCTTCGGGAGCTTAATTTGCCAACCGAACAGTAATGGCACAAGGAGGGAACTACTCGCCTAGGATCATGCATCGCCCGGCCAGACGGTCGGACCAGGATCCTCTTGGACAGAGCGCCCTCCGGTGGCAGGAATGCGAACAAGATGCCGGGGATTAGGGCTGGGTTTTAGTGGACTCAACAAAATGCTAGACTGCTTCAGCTTTGCAAAAACAAATGTATATTAAATGGAGGGAAAAAAAAGTCTATCAACAAATGTGCTGCCTCATGTTAAATCGACGTCATGCAGAGCTGGGGAGGATTCTTGTTTATTTTCCGAGATTATTGTACGTAACTGAGTTACGGACCCCCCCCCCCCCCATCTGCGAAATTAGAAAGTTTTGTTCAGAACGCTGCATTACTGTCAGGATTTATTACTGAATTTCCACCATATGATGGGGCTATTTCACATTTGCTTCATCTCCCAGTGAATTTTTATTTTTGTATCTAGATTAGGGTAACCCTCAGACACAACAGGAGGGCAATATCTGAAACATAATCCATACAAGATAGTTTTACTTTTTTCCAGCTGTGTGATTGGATAATAAAGCTGAATGGAGGTGGAGCAGCAACTTTTTTTCTTTTTTAAGCCCCGCCCCATATCAGACGATTGAAGGTGTGCGTGATAAACATGACGACTAAATACCTGGTCTCAGTTAAGGGTTTTTTTTTTTTTTTTGCTGTGGTACTTGCCCATTGGCTCCTCTGCACCCATTATACTTGAACAAAAGACTAATGGACACTATTTGGAATGTAGCTCTGTGGACCCCGGCCAGGCTTCTCAGACTGATATCCTGCACATGGCAGCCCTGCTCCAGAAGTGGTTTCCTAGCCAGCACTGACTGTTGGCGTTTATATATAGCCATAGGCGGGTGGGTGGAGGGGGCTCCTCGTGATGCAGGGTGGCAGCTCGCCAGTGCGAGGCCGCGGGCCACAGAACTGCGCGCGCCCTCCCCAGCGGTCCACCTGCGAAGGCGACTGTGCGCACAGACTCTCTTGAATTCACTTGCTTTCATCTTAAGCATAAATGAAAGTAAAACGAAGCTTCGATTTATTTTTTTTTTCTTTTTTTGCACATTCGTTTTGTGTCCAGTTTCATTTTTGATTTTTTGGATTTGTGTTCCTGCTTTATTTAAAAAAAAAAAGGAAAAAAATGTCCAGCTTTTAAAACGATTAGACTTTTGTCCGGCAGTGTGCTCGGTTGTTGATGGGATGGTGTGTTAGGGGTTTCTTTGGTCTTTTGGTTGCTCTTACATGTCACGCTTAACTTCGATTCCATTATTTCTTTGGTACATTCTCTTTTAAGCTGTGTGCTTTAAGCTGCTCGCATTGTTGCCACAACTTGAGAGCACAGATAGAGGCTTGTCCATCTCCGGCGTTGTGGCAGCCCTGCGTGTTACTGCCCCCCTGTGCGGGGCATCGCCTGCTACCGTCTCACACCATTCCATTTCCTTGGGGTGCCTGCACTGCACACCGCTTTGCGCCCCCCTCCTTAAGGATTGTTAAGTAATGTTTCAATTTGTTTTTTCCCTCTGCCCTATTGAAATAATAAACTAATTTTAACCCCTTTCTTTTCTGTCAATTTTCGTCTATAATTTCATTGCTGCTGTTGATGATTTTTGGCATTGTATGAAGCCATGACACAACACACCTCAACAGCAACTCAACTAGATGAGGTTCCCTACTCAGTATATGTATTGTGATGTAAATGGAGTGTTTTTTTCATTGACACCTTCAGAGGTTATGACCCCCCTGCACAATCAAAATTTTTTTTTTTTTGCATAAAAATTGAATTAAATTTGTTTCATAGTGGTTGAGGCCACATGCATGTCACTCATGTGCTCGTGGGAGTTTTACACAAATGGTCTGAGGGCAGAACAAAAAATGATTGGTTCAGAGATCTAACTAATCAGATTGTAGATGAGGTGGGACCAAGACATCTGATTGGTTGGTCTAACATTGGACACAAAATCCAATTTGGTTGTCTCAATCATTTTTCTTTCTGCCCTCAGAATGTTTGTGTAAAGCTGGGCTTTACAGTGTGTGATATATATCATTTATTTTTTTTTTTCTTCAATCGTTTTGTAAACCTCCAGCTCAAAATGTACGACTAAATCTCATTTGTTGAAAAGCCGAAGCTCCTGATTTATGTGCGCACACTATGCGGGCCGTCAACAGTGCGATGCCTGCATGAGGGACGACCAGAATTTCGAACACGCTTGAGTTTCATCCGACCATACGATTGCCGATCGGGAGCTGGTGGTGAGGGGTTAATCGGTGCTCGTTACCCCATGTATACCACACAACGCACGATTAAGCTGAAACCCGGGCTGATCCAAAAAAGTCGCACTAGTGAAAAGTCTGCTGAATATAGGCCGAAAACTCCCATGATCCGCTCGTGCACTGAATTTCCCAGAGAGTTCCCCTCTGTAGCCCTGTACCAGAACCTTTTTTGATGTAAATTTCAGTACCAGTTGTGCTGTAGCAAGAAATCACAAATTGGCCAGCGTACCAATATACCATACCAATATTAATAACACAATATGAGAATTATGTTCATGTTATGCACATCTAGGGAAAAATCTTTTAGAAAAATCATAAAGCCCTCGGTTTTTGCTGGTCACATGCAACCGTTAGTATGTGCTCGAAGGTCCATTAGATGTCTCTGTTTAAACCTGATTTTATTAAAAATAGTTGCACTTCTGGAAAATGGCAGTGCACATCAACCTGGTTGCACTATATAATATAATATAGCAAATTTTTATATATATATATATAATTTGCTGGTGGGGGCATAAATAAAATCCATGATAAATCAACATATTTTACTCTAGAGTAACACCATATCCATATTTTCTTCTGCATCGGCAGGTTTAACGGAGTGACCTGGGGTCAGGGCAGCTTTTGGATAGCTAATAGACAGGTAGCCCGGCAGAACCCCTGCAGGAGGTTAGTGACGGAGGGTTTATCTCGCGTGGCGTCGTCTGCAGGCGGCTGGATGACTGGTAGTCAAGGAAAGGTATGCTGCGGACTGCCATCATGTATGGGATCGTTCCCATATTTTCTTGGGTTATAAGGCATGCCGAACAGCTAAGGGTTGCCTGAGCACACCCTCCTTTTGCCCGAATGACTGAATCTTGCCCCCCTTTTGCACTCCTGGGCGCCTTTTTCGATTTGGGGGGCCTGGTGTCTGCAGCTCAAGGTTATCCCGGACTCAAATCTGAAATGCCAGATCAGTTTGTGGAGGAGGTGGGGCCAAGACATCTGATTGGTTGTTTTTGTGTAAGTAAAACTCCCTTGAAGCAATTTTACTGCCGGCACCCCGCAGTTGACAGATCTACCCGTAATTACCAGAATATCACCCAAGCCAATGGTTTAAGTTCTTTATTGAGTGGAGCAGGCCATTGCCCATACTGGTTCTGGGACATGCTGTACATCTGGCAGACGTTGTTTTTTTCAGAAGCAGGACACTGGAGGTCGCTTCCATCGCAATGTAATTCTGTCAGCTTTTGATCTCCATTGATCCATAGTCTTGTACGGCACACTAGTCCCCCCAAATCCTCTGCTGCCTGGCCTGGAATGAGCTGGGCAAGAATGAGCAGGGTTCTGATCTTGGACTGTGTGCTTGTGCGAAGTGTACTTCCGAGGAGCTTCCCTCCCTGAGTGCCATCTCTGATTCTTAGCCCGCTTTTCTGAAATCTTTGTTTACATTTTCTTGACCGTTGGAATTATATAGCTATGTTGGACTTGATGTAAAGAAACATTTTGGACAAGTTTCCCTCCCCAGGCTATGGCCCAAAAAATCTCCAGGTAGTTGAGTTAATATTTACAATTGGACCTTAATTTGACCAGCATGTTTGATAGGATGTTAGAGCAGGATATCAAAAGAAATATCAACTGATGTAGTCCTCCACATTGTGATGTAGATGTACTGATATAAAATACTGAATTGTTAGTTGTTACATTGTTCAAACTTTATCATTGCCCGTGTGTTGCTAGGCAACACCGTGCCGATTTTGCACGTTCCCTTTCACGCTCCTCACCAGCTTTCTCACATTTTGTGCCATTAATTTAAATGAGCAATTAGTTTATTTTTAAATTGAAATTTGATCTTAGTGGAGTTCGCATGTTCTCCCTGAGTCGTCATGGGGTTTCCTCTGGGTACTGTGGTTTCCCCCCAGTCCAAAAATATATCGGTTAATTGGAGTAACCAAATTGCCCGTGTGTGTGTGTGTGTGTGAGTGATTGTGCCCTGTGATTGTGCCCTGCGATGAGCTGGCACTCCATCCTAGGCTGTTCCCTGCCTTGTGCCCGTCGCCTCCGTGATAGGCTCTGGAGCCCCATGGGTAGGGGGTCTGAAGCCTGAATAGGATAAACGGTCACAGGAAATGGATGGATGGAATGTACCCATAGTAAGGCCAACTTGCATGGCACGGGAACCATAAATGAACATTACCTGAGCATAAAATCACTCCATGTACTCAAAATGTGTGGCGGGACATTTTATGAAAGAGGGATGTGGTTCACCAGCAACATGTTTTTATATACATTTATAAATTTATCATGAATATTTTTACGTGCCTATTTCGCGATTCGGGTGCAGTAATGTCCTGTGCACAAATCTTTTAAAACGCTGTATCTGAATCTTGAGTATGTTCCTTGTCTAGTTAAAAATGAATCTATGAGTTATATATACTACTGTGCAAAAGTTTTTGAAAGTTTAAACAATTATAAGTCTGTCAAAGTTTGTCAGCCATTTCAAGACTTCCCATAAAGTCACCCCAGTTTTTACAGCAGTCTTTGAAAACATACTGTTTGGCTAATCAGTACCTTATTGAGTTGTTTAATGAATTAATATACGTAATTGAGCTGGTGGTGAAATTTTAATGTATACATGTAATAGTTGCGATGCCCCTGGGGAGAGGTTTGGGATCTGAAGCGGTGTTCATCTTGACATCCAACAGAGGACTTGTAAATCCAGAGTAAGTGGGCTTTGTGTTCTGAGGAGCTTCGCATTGTAATTATCAGAACTGCAGTTACTGAGACCTCCCATCATAACCTGCTGTTATCAATCCTACCTCCCATCATTAACTACTCCTCCTGTTCAGGGTTGTGGGCTTATGGGAATGTGCAAAATAACTATGCAATTTATAGATTGAATAATAGTTTTACGTGTTTCCGTGTTGGTTAACAACATTTTTTGCCACCACAGCAAATGCCTTTAATTTGGCATGTAAATAATTTTGTTTTAAATGACTGCGAGTTAAGGAAGGAGAATGACGAGGGTGTTAATGCTTAGAGCATGAAAATGCCCTTGAGAATTTGCTCCACTCTGGTTTTATCCCGTTTTAAGCCGATGTACCGTGATTGTAATTGTCCTTGCATTGAGATAAAATGCTTTTTCCGTTTGGCAGAAATGAGCTTCCCTTTAGCTGTCAGTGGATCAAATTCCTCTGCGCTTAGCTCACAAAACTCTTTAAAAAAAGATGGCATTGACATTACATCGAATGGCCACCAGGGGGCAGCCAGTGCATGCACGTCTCTCATTCATATCTCATAACATGGTATAAAAATTCAGTTATTTGAAAATGTTTTTTTTTGGGTGGGGGTATTCTGTTCAGGTCATCTCTCAAGTGAATATGTTTGTGGTTTTTGAATCGCTGTGACCTTGTATCCAGTGCCACTCTGTTGGGCTGACTTCCTGACTCCCGAGTCTCTGCAGAGTGTATGACCACCCTTGGTTGGACAGGCATTCGTCGTGTATCCCACCCGGTGGCTAGTAGAGGAGGATGGCGTTCTGGGGGACTACCTGACTTACATTTGAGTGATATGTGCAGGATTTCTGTGTGGAATGAGATCCTGCTTTCAGTGCAGCACAGCATTAATAACAATGGGAACCATACCACCTGCTAGTTCTATGCAAGGTTTGTATTTTTAATTGAGAGCCAGTTTGTAATGAATGCAGTGCTTAGCAAAAAGGTTTATCAGTCTTTTGGCATTAACAAGTATTCTCAGTAGTTCAGCAGTATTATTCCTAAGTATTATTATTATTAAGTATTATTTATTAGTACTAATATTATTATTAATACTTGCTGTTATTGACTTCTCTGTGCCAACAAGCCACTCTCCCACTTCATGTTTTCGCTCTCCTGCTTCTGCCGGCTGCTGTCGACCAAGCTGCAGACAGCGCTCTCGGCCAATCGGCTCGCTCGCACCAGATCCTCCTGATTCTTAATTGGTCAGTGCTGCTGGCTGTGAAAGCGCACGCACACAGTCTCGCACGCGCACACACAGAGGTACTTCTACTGGAGAGGCGAGCCGGCAGAGACGGGCAGCGAGGGAGAGGGAGAAAGCAGGGCTTTGAGCGTGAAACACAGGAACTCGCTTTTCACTGCCTTGCCTCAAAGCCTTTGCTTAGAAATATCCTTAGGCAGTACAGACCAGCAAGATGAACCACAGCGCTAATGATCCAGACTCTGAACCCAATGAACCTCTTCGGTACCTCAGGTAAGGAAGGTGCAGAAGGTGATGTATTGGCAATGGCATTTTCTTGAATTGAATTGAATTGAAAATTGAATTGAATTGTGTGTATGTGTATGTATGTATGTATGTATATATATATATATATATATATATATGTATGTATATAATAAATAAAATATATGGCTCTGTTTTGATCGGAAACGAAGTTAACACTTGCCAGAATGTCGCAGAAAGTTTGTGACCCTGCCGAGTTATCTCAGAAGATGTCAGTGTTCACATAGTATCAGAAGTGGGGTGGATGGCAGGAGATACTGTATGACAGCCCCAGAATGTGTGCAAAGCCCTGAGGTTGGGCAGAGTGGTTCTCCTCAGTGTGCATGATTTTCGGATGTGTCCTGAGCTTGGGAGTGAGGTGACATGTTTTATTTTATGTGGCTGGGATCTGTTTATCTGTGGGACATCTTTATCTGTGACTATACCGTTAACAGAATGACGCATGTCAAAACGGAGGGTCTTCCTCTTCTCATGGAGGTTTCCAAAAGGTGCTATTTGAGTTTAATGCTGTGATTGTGGTAGAGAATCCATTTAGGTTACCCAGCCCTATTATGGACCAAATCATCCATCCATCCATCCATCCACCCATCCATTCAATCATCCATCCATCGTCTCAACCATAACTGCTTTCTTCTGCTGGCAAATAAATGTTCTAAATACATTGTTAAATCATATGTAGGCCTTGGGAAGTTTAACTCTTAACCAGAAAAGCTTAGTCTTAGCAGTTTGTCTGTCATTTATACAAACACATAATTGTGAGTTCTTGTGTCTCCTGTATTGTATTTGTGTAAAGCACTTTGGAGAGTCATACTGTACGGTTCCTCCAAGCTCTGGGGGGACATTTCCCTGGCAGATCTCCGAAAGGCCGGGTGGGCTAAGCTCTCTCTCCCAGGCCTTTCTCTCCTGGAGTCGGGCTCCAGCCGCTGCCCGCTCCCCCCGCCGCCGCGCTAAGCGAGCTGCACTTTTACGCCTCTCCCCAGACAGTCAGATTGAAATAGTTGCTGTGCGGCGTGGCCCCCACTGCGGGCCGCGCTCTTTATTGTGCTAATCACACACATGGTGCTCCTGTCTGAGCTGAGCACTGGGCCTTTCGGGGTGATGGAGCCTCCACAGGGCTTCAGGCTTACATCATCTTCCATTAGGGGGGAAGCCCGCGGCTTAAAATCCTAACGCAGGCTAATATAAGAATAGCTGAATAATTCACTTAAGTATGAAGTAATGTAATCAGGCATAACATAACCACAAAGGTGCTCTCCATGCTTGGGCGTCTGTGGGGAAAAATGTTTCTTTTAGTCCACATGTAGGAGATTTGCCAGATTATACTACTGATACATTACTATTATTTTTTTTCCCCTCCTCAGAAGTGTCTTTGATGTTCAGTCACCATACATGTGTTTTAATCGATGTCACTCTCTGCTACATGTCCTGTATGTGACAAAAAGGATTGGCAGGGAAGGAGAATGTTTCCCCCCCAAGTCCCCCCACTAACCCCCCTCACCTAGATGGGTATCCCCCACTAACCCCCCTCACCTAGATAGGTGTCCCCCACTAACCCCTCTCACCTAGATGGGTATCCCCCGCTAACCCCCCTCACTTGGGTAGGTATCCCCCACTAACCCCCCTCACTTGGGTAGGTATCCCCCGCTAACCCCTCTCACCTGGGTAGGTATCCCCCACTAACCCCCCTCACTTGGGTAGGTATCCCCCGCTAACCCCCCTCACCTGGGTAGGTATCCCCCACTAACCCCCCTGTTTTATTTCCTGCCCGCTGCACCAGACGTTCTTGGTCATTTCTTCTCTAACTATTCCGCTAATCAGAAAAGCTTGTTCCCCCTCCGTCTGCCTTTATTTACAGTCTGCAGCTCCACAGGCAATACGTTTGGTGGGGGCTCTGAGGCACCAGCCGCTGGCCTGATGTGTTATTGGCCGACATGCTGCCCTACGGCTGTAATGCCAGCGCCCATCATATTACAAACGGCAGCTCCCGATTGGCTGCCCGAAGTGCGAGACTGGGGGGATGGTGAGCCACGGAGCCCCGCCGCGTCGATCGAATTATGAAAATAGCAGCTGCCAGATAATTCCTTATATTTTTGAGGGATGGTGAGGATGCGGGCAGACAGGAGGCGTGTGACCTGCCGGCGAGGCGGATGACTTCAGGAGACAGCCGGCTGTAATTAAAGGCTCGGCTTCACGGCCCGTTAGCACTCGGCGGTCACGCGCGTCGGGCCTCGTCCGCAGGACCGGGCTCGTGATCTGGTTTCAGGCCGGTGCCTTATGGCCGTCGCATGCGTTGCGGTTTTCTCACTGCGCGCCGCAGACATTTTTACACGGCATACATTTATACGGAGCAAATGTGTCGTGTGATGTCTGTGCAGTCGTGTAGGCATCAACTGTTCTCAGTCAGTCCCCGTGACTGAACATCCCCTCATCTGCTGCCACAGCGGGTTAATAAGGGTGCTTAAGGGTGCATGGCACCCTCAGATTAATAAAATGCACCCTCAGGTGGAAGTCAGTCGGTCTGTGACTGGGGGGTGTGGAGCTCGTGCCCCCTCACTAATTTCAGATGCCCCCTTAGTGATTTTGTACTGAACCCAGCTCTGTTTATTTCTGATGCGATGTAACATGTGACTTTGTGATTTGGCTCTGTAAGGCATATTAATGCCTGATCTATGATTCCTTTAAAAAGCAGAAAGGCAGGATTTCGGCAGTTGTAGTAGGGTAATAACGTGTCTGATGCATCGGGGTATTGGGATGTAGAGCTTGAACCTGCAGGCTTCGCTCACTGACTGTACATGCAGCTGAATCTGCATGGAGGACTAAGGTGCACCATCTGAGCCCAGACCAGGGCCAGTTCAGTGTGTGTCACATGGTCCCCGCAGTAGGCTTGCCCACGAAGGTCTCCTTCCTACATAAAAAAAACGCACAAAAACCACATAGTCCCGCATTCCCGATAATTAGCCCGTGGGTGTGTGTAACCTGCAAGCACTGCAGAATCACGCAGCGTCTCCTTATGCTGTGCTCTCCCTTTGCTCACAGACATTGATTTTCGCGTGAGATGTTTAGAGCATGGGAGGGAGTGCGCGTATAAATCGTGACGTGTGGGTGTGCGGGGTCCGGAAGAAGGGCTGGTGTCACAGATCAGGACCTACAAAGCAGTAAGACAGAAGCGGCCTATGAGAAAAGTACACTTAGTTTGCTTTCATTTTCATGTAGCTGCAGCTAATGGCTTTCTTAATAAATTACATTTTCTGGTTTGAATTTGTACGTTTAGCAATGTGTAAATTCAAAGTTTCCGCAAAATTTACCACGAAGATTTTGCTACTTCACATAATCATTCTCATATATAGTAGTAGCTTTTTTTACTTCGTAATTAATCTGCGATGAGCTTTGGTTCTGCTTCAGAGTCCGGTGGATGCTCCTCCCTTCTCTGTCGGATGATTAGCTGGGACGACATGGATTCAGAAATGCCTTTTTGCCAGTGAGGAAGAGCGGTGAGACTCCAGGGTGCCTGGGAACGCGCAGCGAGCCACTCGCCCAGCCACAATAGCTCATTCACATCCTCCGTCACGTTATGAAGTCTCCGGGTTTTTCCGGAGCCCCTCTGAATCCGTTACACTCGGAAAGCAAGCAAGAAGATGTCTGTAATTTAGTTTCGAGGGATAGGCTGTCTCAGTGGCCCCCACCTTCTGCTCGGCGAGGATTTTGGTTCTGTGTCCAGGCTAATGAAGATGCCTCCTGGGAAATATGTGGGTAGAGGCTAAAGTAAGAAACATCCCCGTCCTTCCTGGGATTTACTCCAAGCTCATCTTGACCCTGCGGGATGAGAGGTTATTGAAAATTGATGGATGGCTGTTTCTCCCCCGCGTTATTCCTGTATGGGTTTAGTATTCTCTTATGGTTCAGTGACCGTTCAGTAATCTGATAAGTTGTATCATACTGCGGGTTGCGACCTCAATCCATGGGTCCCATTAGAGTTTCAGGCTTTCTAAAGGCTATTCTTTTCTGCTTCGTGTTATTTTTTTCTTCTGACACTTTAATGGGCTGGTCAAAGGTTAGGTTTGCTTTAAAGTTTAGGCTGCATTTTGCTGTGTGACAGTCCTCTCCATATTTTTCTGCAATGCGAATGGGTGAAGGGCCACACGCAGGAATCCCCTCCATCCTGAAATCCCAGCTTCATATTTAATCATTAATAATGCCAAGGTGTGCTGTAATCTTAATATGTCATGATGTGTCCATAGCGATGGGGAAGAATGTTTCTGTAATCTCAGTAAATGTCACATTCAGGGAGTGCAGCCACTGAAAAACATTTTCTCTTCGTTCTAATAAACCTTCACAACAGGTTCTAATAATTTCAGGTCAAATATCAACAACTTCAGCTTTTTCCAGCAATACAGTCACAATAGAATTATAACTGTCTACATAAAACTCTGACTCATACCATCAGTGCTGAGGGATCAAATCCTACCCCTGGACCTCTGTGTGTGGAATTTGCACACACTCCCTCAGTCTGTGCAAGGTTTTGTCGAGCATTTTGGTTTCCAAAGAGATTCGGTTAGCTGAACTGGTGTGTCTAAACTGCCCTTATTGTGTTCACTGCAGCTCTGTACTGAATTTAGGAGGTATGGATGGATGGATGGTTGGATGGATGGATGAACAAAGTGATGCTGAAGACGTTATTGTAGGCACTCCCAGGTCCCATGTTTTCACCCAGTAAACCAGGGGTTCCCATGCTCTCTTAACCCAGGGACCTCCAGGGAGTGGGGGGGCTTTAATACTCCATTCTCTGGGCAGAACTTCCTGATGCTGTCCCCCGCAAACGCTCTCTGTATTCACCGGATTGTGGGAGCCAGGTTGAAAATCCCTACTGTAAACATATCTTGTTATCTCGCGAGAAAACAAATCCATCAGTTGCATTTTGTTATCACATCAGAACATATTAAATGCATCCATACCCTGTACTGGTCCACAGAGCAATTGCTCTGAAGCAGCTGCTGTCACTGGGCCCCCTTACGTGCCGTCATGTAATCGGCTTTGGCTTGCCCGCAGTAGAACACTTATTTGCATGCTTTCATGCTGATTAATTGTTTGTTGGTTTTCAGAGCAGTGATGGATCTTGTTAGACCGTTCCAGTGCTCAGTAATGTGTGCCCCAAGGGCGAGGATTTAGCATCCCATCCTGCCCAGAATGGCAGAATCATAGATTAGAAGTAGCATTAAGCATAACTCCATTTTTTTGGGGGTTTTTGTTCGCAAATGATACTCCACAGGATTTATTAGTGTCATGTTGTCTGCTGTTTCACGTGTCACTAGCTAAAAGATGGTGCCACATTAATGAGCACTATTTTTGTGAATATGGAGGATATTTGTGAGTCTAACCTGTATTTGCATGACAGCAGAGTAGCTTGACTCCGGCAGGTGATGCCCTCCAAAAGTCATATATCCTTTTTTGTTCTGTTGCCAGATAGTCTCTCAGCCATGTAGGTTCGGCATTCTCCAATTTGGATTGGAAACAAAAATATGCAGATTTCACAGGACTGACTCACTTGGACATTTTACACTATTGGTGAGTGAAGCCATTGAAGTATCTCCTGAACAAAGCCCACTGAGCTGGAGGTCTCCGCATCCTGGCGTGGATGGAAGTGCGTCGGTGGCACGGGGAGAGATCTGCCTGCCAGATTTCGCTCTCGCCAGCGGAGCCGGTGACCCTGTCCTATCTGCTTTTGGCACGGTTGGCGGCTGTCTCGCTAATAAGCCAGTTGCGGTGACAGCCGGAGGCGGCGAAGGACAAGGTGCAGAGCCAGCTGGTGGAACAGTGGCTTTTTCTTTGCATCCCTGAAATGGGCTGAGACATTTCTGCTCTGATCTGAGAGCTAGCGCCTCAAGACCCATGCGGGGCTCGTCATTAAGGACAGATTGCCATTTTCTGTTGCACAGACTCAGTACCCTAAGGTTAGCATTTACATGCTCATATTTGTCAGGTTTCTCGTGTGACCTTATCATACCTATATAGCTACATATTAGTCACACTTGGCTAACGCCAGGTATATCCACAGTCTACCACTTCATGAGTAGACTAGTAAGCTAAAACCTTGGGTTCCTTTAAATGAGAGCTAGATGAGATTTTAACAACTTTGAGCTATTAGTTAAGTTCTCCCCAGATGAGCTCAATGGGCTAAATGGCCTCCTCTCATTTGTATATTACTTATGTTTTTATGTTTTTATGTTCTAGACAAGCTTTGCATTCAGAGAAGCCATTCTGCCCACCACTGTTGTACTGAGCTGTTATTTTTGGTACTTGTGGTCTTCTTGTCAGTGCTGACCTCTTGCAACTCGGCGTCTGCAATCACAGGAATGCCATTGACTTGGGTGTTTGGTTCATCATACCATTGGCTGTAAACTCTAGACAGGGTGATGTGTGTAAATCCCAGGAGGGCGGCTGCAATTGAAATGTTGGAACAACCAAGCAACAACCACACATTTACATTTATCGGATGCTGATAGTAGTATAGGAGTAGGCAACCCTGATCCTGGAGTGCCAGTATCCAGCAGGTTTTTTTTTTTTTTTTTCTTTTTTTGACATAAGGCATTCTGCAACAGTGTCCTTTTTCCTTGGCCATCTGGGCACATATCGATTGTAGGCCAAGCCGCAAAGGGCTGCCTGAAACCTCTGTCAGCAGCATGGACAGCCTAGCCAAAGTCACCTGCACACAGCACCATGCTGGGAACCAGGTTCAGCTGAACCATTCCTACGGGCAGCGGACACCGCGCAGACCTGTCGCTGATCAAATGGTGGCGCTGCAGTGGTTATTGGTGTTCCTGGTATGCTGCAGCCTTCCTCGTTAGTATCATTCCACTGTGTTCCTGCTATATTGCTAAGCTGTGGACCTTAAAACGTCCCTTTGTAGTCAGCCCATTGCAGAGGTCCGTAAAAATCCAGGGAGGTCTACATGACCGCACAACAGTTCTTACGCAGGGGCAGGCTTCATTGCGTTATAGGCACACGGCACAGACTTTTCTCATTTAGGTTACTCTAACCATCAGAGGTTGAAAGTTCAGGTTCAGAAAGTACAAATCTCGACCAAGATTTTGTTTCAACCAGCCAATTGACTATAAAGAGTCACAGTCACAGTGCTTCGTTGGTTGGCTGACAGAGCTTTGGTCTGGGTTTGTACTTTCTGGACCTGATCTTTCCCCCACTGCTACCCATATCTTAGCAGAGCCCTTGATAAAGAATCCAGGCATCCACTCCTGAATGAAGGAAAGACTGTGTACTCTCCAGCTGGTGAATGGGTAAACTCAAAGAGTTTGTGGTGTGAAGGTGATTGTATGAAGGCGTGAAGCTGGGCACTGCTCGAATAATCGCAGACTGTGAGATGGAGCTGGGGTAATGTCTGGTCAGGAGTTCTGCAAATCTGGCCCTTGTGCACTTTGCAGTTACCATGGCAACAGTAAGAGCTAGGGATCGGAGCCAAACGCACACACACTGAAATCAAAACAGTGGCTGGTGGCGACTTTTTGAGATTGTATCTCCTCTGCTACTTACTTGCTGTGTTTTGTGAATTGCCTTCAGTCGCTCTGTCAAGTTCATCACACCGAAGGTCATGGGAGCTTTATGCATGCATAGGATTTTAGAAACATTAGAGCAGGTAAACGTTATCGTCATCGGATAATGCCCGAAATTGGAACCAGTCTGTGTTCCCTGTTTCACGGATTAAGTCTGGGTTTGTGAAGAGAATTCTCTTGACCTCCTGGTGTCTCTGAGTTTGATCTATGAATAAAATGACCCGTTGTCTTCAGAGCCAAGCTAAAACTCTCCTGTTTTCCTCTTGATATGAAAGACAATTAAGACTGGGAATGATGAGAGCAGTAGCCGTGCATGTGCATCGGCGAATGCCTCTGAGTCACCACAGGAGCCCTGTGCGCGCTCTTAGTGCAGACGGCAAGCTGTACCTGCTGAATCGCATCGACGGTTAAATGTAATTACAAATAAAACCCATTGGCGAATGCAACACTCTGAGAGTAGCGCAGTGGCACTGTAAGCAGAGGCTATGGTCTGCAGGTCCTGTAAGGCATGACTACAGGCATGCAAACTTCGCTGAGGGTACAGTGCTCTCCGCCTGCCCCTTCGTGGGAAAGACTGCAGACCTTTTCTTGTTCGTGTTTTTTTTTTTTTTTTTTTTTTTTTTTTAACACCCCATTGAATTGCACGCTTTGTCACCCTGACAAGCTCCATACAGGCTGGCTGTGGACAGGTGGCAGACTCCCTTCTAATTGTATATATTAGTTAGTGCTCTGGCTCTGAGCTGCACTGTGGTAATGGCTTCCCTGTCATTCACACGCAAGTCGGTCGTGGAACGGTGCTGGAGATTAAAACGGTCTGACTGCATCCACAGCATCCTACCCACCCCATAATTTTGCATTAAACCACCAGCAACAATTTCAGTCAATAATAAATTAGCTGCAGAGAATGTGTGTTTGTGTGTGATGTTTATTATTCTGTATAATTAAATGGTACCAGTAAAGAATGCTGCATTTACAGTTATGTTTACTTAACACATTAAGTGGAGTTTTTTTAGGAATAATAAAGGGGTTTCAAAAGAGAAGCCCCAAACCCCCAATTTGAGTCAGTAGCTCAGCGCTGTCAGGCTGATGGTGTGCAGTGCTGAACAGTCCTCCGAGGCCATCAGGAGGCTCGCGGTGGGCCTGTGATGCCCTGAATCTCACTGCTCCTTAAGCTTCGTTAAATTACACAGATGTAATCAGTCCTCAGCCCCTGACGTTTTCTGGGGGGGGGGGTGACTTTCTTTGCATTACAGTCCAGATTAACATACATATGAATGGATTTACTGTGGATTTAACAATTTTCAACTTGTTTCTGACGGCAACAATGAGAATTTTAAAATGTCCCTAATGGAAATGCCACCCAATTTTAACCATGCTGTGCAATCCACTTTGAAGGAGGCAATTATATTGTGTGGAACTCTGGGGGTTTAAGGGAGGGGCTCACTAATTCACAAGAATAAACTACTTTTTTTTGTGCATTCGGATTGGATCTGAAAAGAACCCCCCCCCCTCACCCCCAGTTGACAAGTTTTACTGACAGTTTCCACCCCCCTGCCCAAGTTCTTGTGAAGATTTTTGCACAACTTATGCCCATGCTGAAAGCGCTGCCTGGTGCCTTGATGGTGACTAGCCCTTAACTCAAAGTCTCAACATCAACCGTCATAGATCTCAGAAGATTAGTGGTAGCGTGTCGCTGTGAGCATCTTGGCCGAATCCAGAGCCCCTAAAAGCTCCTTCTCCTTGTCATCTGAAAGACTGATGAATGCTGAATGGCTGCCACTTGGTGATGCTGATTGATTTTTTCCTCAATAACCCTGCAAAGCACTTTGTTTGAGAAAAGACCTATATCAGTGCAATTCATTATTAGTTTTTTTTTAATTATTGGCACTGGTCGGTGTGACAGATATTACAATAGGAGGTATATTTGAGTGGGCCAGTCCAGAAGCATTGGATCAGAGGGTTTACCTACTGCAGAATTCTGTTTGATTTGGCTGATAACCGAGTCGATTTCTCTCCCTGCGGACTCCAACATTTTGTCTCAGCCACACGTTTCTGCACAGCCTGAAATAACATTGGCTTTCTCACACGAGGTGTGTTGTGGGAGGTCTTTGCTGGAGGCCTGTTCAGCACTGGGGAGTGGGGGTGGGATGGGGGAGGGGAGTTAGACACCATATGTCACGCTGATCTAAGAGCCCGGTGAATGTGGCTGGGCACGCTTCATCCGAGTTCCAGCAAGAGGAAGCCGACCGAATCCTGCAGACAGCACTCAGGAGCTGCAGTTCCACTTGCCCCTCAAACGTACAGCTTGCCTGAGCTCTGAGCGCTGGTTAGAAACGCCTGCAGGCTTGGGATTTTCAGAGCAGACGCCCTCCTGATGAACCCTTTCAATGACTGGGTATGAACAGCGTGTTGAACCGACTTATGCCTGTAAATGTGATGTCGTACATGCCATATATTTTCAAATGTCTTTTTTTTTTTCTTTGACACTAAGACTTTCACATACTGGATTTGACTGGGGGGGGGGGGTAAAATTAGATTCTGCTGGTTTGTAAGTGTTATGCTCACTAGGAAGTCTACCTTAAGGGTTATCCTCCCCGTACGGTTGATGGATAATGATGCTGGGGCTGGTCTGTATTCGCTGATGCCTGCAGCCTTTTAGCTGAGAGAAGGGTCTACAGGAAATGGTTACCTGTCATTACTGCTCTGCGCCCCAAACCGCAGCCTCCCACGTACAGCAGCTGTTCCTGATTGGCCTCGGTAGTTGTCACATGACGTCAGCATGTTCCCTCCTGGGCGCTTTTGCAAGCGCAGACTCTCACCTGGACGTTTCTGGGAGCTGCAGGATGTCTTTTTTTGTATGGGCTCCTTAGTGTTGGTGGTTCTCTTAGCCCGACCAGCAGCTCTTGAGTGACAGCGGGGGGGGGAGCAGGCTTGTGCATGTAGCCCTCTCACGCCCTGGCGCCCCACATTAATCATAGCAAGTGTGGCGGGAGGCTTTTCTGTAGCCGGGCTCTGTGCTCCGACCCGCCGACGTCGGCTGGCCTTGTTGATGTCCTCCCATAGTTACGCAGATGCTCCCCTGAAGTGTGCAGACTGACTGGACTCTCCGAAGGGGAGCCGATCTCCAAGTCTCAAAACATTCCATAAAACCGAAGTCGCAGCATAGCAACAGCCTCTGGCCAATCAGAATCGCTCTCAACCCTTTGAAGACCCTGGCAGCGTATAAATTACTGCGAGTGTATGCATACATATATAAAGCACGTTCGGCAGAGCGTAACAAGACGGTTTAGACCCCTTGACACAGAAACCCCATGAGTACTCTGCACAGGAACATACCGGGAAATTCTGGGGCCCGTCACAAATCTGGATATGCCCAGCCGCCTACAACGGAGAATGATAATGTCACATCACAGGGCCTGGCCACCTGACATAAACACGGGAGAAGTTGTTCGGGAGAAGTTACACCAGCGATGGAAGGAAAAGCGGCCAATAGGTACTCAGTATGTGTGTGGGACCTCCAATAGGTACTCAGTATGTGTGTGGGACCTCCAATAGGTACTCAG
>JAODKN010000124.1:12137-26439 GCA_026774425.1 Petrocephalus zakoni | reverse complement strand
TGCGTTGGGGTCCCGTGCGTGGGGTGGTGACCTGTCGTGCCCCTGCATTATTTCAGGGTGGCGGTTACACCCCCCCCCCCCCCAGCCCCCAGCCCCCCCCACCATTGGGGAGAATACGCAGAATCCTCACTCATAGCTGATGTCAGGCATGGAGATCTGAGGTTCTGATGTGGACCATAAAGCCACCTGTCTTTGCAGAGAGATGGAATGGGACATCATGAATATGGGGTCACAGCTTGCTTTGATTTGTCTATCCAGTACAGACCTACTGGTCAGACTGGTCGCCGTGGGGTCCCTGCTCGGCCACAGCCTGCAGTGACGTGGGGGTCCGGGTGCGACAGCGCCGCTGCCTCAGCACGCGTCCACAGCGCCCCTCGCTGGCCCCGATGTGCGAGGGCCGCCACACCGAGAGGAAGGAATGCACCACTCCTCCGTGCCAGGGTGGGCCCCACCGAGAGCAGCCCAAAACGTCACAATTACACACATGGTAGTGACGGTTACACCATTATCTGGGCCGGCCCAAGGCGTAGGCGAACTAAGTGGCCACTAGGGGGGGCCCATCTGATCAGCAGTCAGAATGGGAGGGACGATAACTGCCAGGTTAATAAAATTTTGCTTTAGGCCCTAAAATGGGTTTTTACTCATTTTTTATTTTATTTCAGTCAGTTTGGGAGTTTATTGTTTTAATTTCAGATTCATTTTCACGTCTCACTTGCGCCTCTAGTTTTGTTTTATTTTTGATTAACAAAATGCTTTTATCAGGGATGCACGGATACCAGTATACCAGGCCGATACTGTGCTCATGTACTCATACTCGTAAAAATTGGCGGATACCAAGAACCAATACACTTAATTGCAACATGACGTTAAAACTGAAGGCCGCTGCGTTTTCACATGATTCTGATTTCTCTCTTCTCTGTTGACCCTAAAGCCAAGTGGAGTGCCTGGGGATCCTGGACGCCCTGCTCGGTCACCTGTGGCGGGGGCCGTAGGGTCAGAAGGAGGACCTGCTTGTCGTCCAGCAAAGTTCAATGCATGGGACACCCGGCTGAGGTCCAGAAGTGTGCTAAGATCCAGTGCCCAGGTAACACCCATGATATTACCAACATCGAGTATGTGTCTCGCTCCACCTAGTGGAGGGAATGTGGAAGGAGCGGGTGTAACGCGTGTGGGTGTGTGCGTGCGCAGAGCAGTGTCAGCGCGCGTGTCCCGAGGGCCGGCCCAGCGACGACTGCAGCCGCTGCGTGTGCAAGGGCCACCTGCTGTCCGGGGAGGTTCTCAGCATCACTGGGGCTCCTGTGGCGGGGGCCCTGGTCTCCCTGGTCAACGTTTCCAAGCCTGTCCATGTCCACACCGACGCCAAGGGGCTCTTCAGTCTCCACGGAATCTGTTCCAGTGAAAGGACTCTGGTCACGGTCGGCAAGGAAAAGTTTGCCCCTCTCACTGTTCCCTCGTCCAGCAACAGCACTGGAAGATCCTGGCTGAGGGCCGTGCTCAGATCCTCAGGTGGGTTCAAGACAAATCCCGAGCTCACCTATATCCAGAACCTGGAATTCTGGCCACTTCCATGAGCAACGACCCTTTAAGACGGCTCTGTCCTGGGTAGCAATCCCTCCACAGCGTCAGCACTGCTGGGACAGCCCATAAAACTACTAAACAGGAAGTCTGGAAGGTGCTTTTCAGTTTCTGGAGTAGTTTTAAAAACATAACACAGCAAACAGAAGACCAGTATTCGACATAATCCCACAACAATAAAACATACTATGTAATGTACCAAAACTGTAATTTGAACTGCATGCATGATTAAGTTTTACGACCATTGGTGCCTCCAAGGTGCCACATTATAAGGTCCCGCCTCGTCTGTCTCGCACGCCGCAGAGAAGCCGTACATGGTGAAGCACCCCGAGGATAAGGTCCGCTACGTGGGACATCGCGTGACGTTCTGCTGCAAGGCCACGGGAGTTCCAGCGCCCAATAAATATTACTGGTGATGCTACATTGTTTTTATTCCTATCCTTTACTCCTATTCTGCACACGGTCCAGATGGGCATATTTCAAACTCAGCATCTACGCAGCAGGAGTGTCGCTAGAGATTTATGAAAAGGGCCTGTACCTTTGCTACACTGTAAGAAAGTAGGACCAATTTGTACCTTTGAGGATACAGTTACTTGTCATTGACCCCTGTGGCTGTACCCTCAAGGGTCTGCCAAATGTACCCTAGCTGTAGGCAAATCTACCCTTTAGTCTAAATTAAGGTACAAAAGAGGACTGTGAGGAACACTGGGTACACGAATGTACCTTGGGGTACGAAGCTGTACCAGGGCTGTAACCTTTGTCTCTGACAGTGTAGGGTCTGATTTTAATAAAAATGAATGAGAATACATCATATAAGCTAATTACGTGGGGAGGGGGGGAGGTAAAGAACATTTTAGCCCCACTGTCATCTAGCCAGCGATTTGGAATATTTCTGACTGCTTCTTAAATGCTTATTACCTGTATTACTTGTTCTCTTCAGAATAACCCATGTCAGGAAGGACTCTGAGCATTCCGTGCCCCTTCATGATGCAGTTATAGAACACGCATAAGCAGCATATAAGTGAACCTTAACATCCTAATATGCCATAACAGCTTTCATATACATTAATATCAAACATTATACAATCATACGATCATAATGTCTGTTATAATCATATAATGTTACTAATGCATATTACAGGTATGGTTACGTGCTGCTTATGAATGTCCTATGAATGCATTATGAAGGTGCAATGAATGTTCTATGGATGCATTATAAAGGAATTATGAAAGTGCCGTTAAGGTATAGCGTAATGTGAATGTGTAAGTCTTGCTTCACTGCTAACTTGTACTTGTCACTGGTGGCTGATTAGAAGCTCAACTTAGAAGCATCTGGGCTGGTTCCTCGACAGCTGTCTGCCTTTGGTGTATAATCATTTGTTAAATGAGTACATTCAAATGCAAACGTACTGCTGACTCATGCCGTCAGCTCCTCTCAGTCACACAGGCTGTTCTCTGCTCAGGTACCACAATGGGACGCTGCTGGACCGGGCTTCATACAAATACGAGGAGGACCTGGTTCTGAGAGACCTGAAGACAGAACAGAGTGGCCAGTACCACTGTAAGGCCAGCAGCGAGACGGGCAGCATCAAGTCCGCGCCTGCCTTCCTCACCGTCTTCGGTGGGTACCGTTGCCGTCGGGGTGGATGAGATGTAGCGAGAGGCTCCTAGACCAGAAGCTGCCCAGTATGGTAACTTACCACAGGATGAGGAAAACGCTGCAGTCGTGTCTGTTTCTAATTATGCAGGTCATTCTCAGCAGGGTTAGGGAACGAGGAGACCAGTTACACCTGCGCATAAAGAGAAAATACTAATATTTGCAATACCGGAGCTTGTGAAATCATTAAAGTCATCAGGTCATCCGTTAGTACATCCAGTTATCAGCCTGCAATCTTTGCCAAGAAGCTCAGGACATCATTTACAGGAAGCCAATCTGTCACAATCACACACTATGGGGCGATTATGGCTCACCTTTTTGCAGGTCTCCGGAAAGCTGGAGTACCTGGAGGAGATGCAGATGACATGGGGATGTACTCCATACAAACTGTATTTCCACTGCCATGCATTTGTGAAATAAATACAGCTAAACACAGCACAGTCACATGCTAAGCTGGGCTCATTTTCTGACTGATCTAGCAAGCTTTTATTACTCTCTGTGTTATGGCAATACAGGGGGAATCCTTCCTCTATCTGAATGTACTACCTCTGCTGCAACCATTGACTGCGAAGAATAACATATCATTCATGGCAGCATTTTTATAACGGGGATAAACAGATGTCAGGGGGATATTCCAAAACCTGTTCAATTAGTTATTCATTTTGCTGTTTCGAGCTCAAAAATAGCAGAGATAGGCCAACAAATAAATACTTTCACAAAGCCTGTTTTCCTGAACAAATCCCATAATCCTAGCTGGGCGTGAAAAAGACCAAGATGACAATCCTTAAGCGTATTGTGTCCGTTTTAATCCATCCATCTTCTATAACTGCTTATTCAGTACAGAGTCATGGTGAGCCTGGAGCCTGTCCTGGATAGAAGGGGTACCAGTTAAGGGAACACCTGGGATGGGATGTCTGCTTTAATGAAATGCGCATTATGGAATAAGCTGGTGAGAAACAGTGTAATACGACCAGCAGTAAAAATATATGTTTATTCTGGTAGAAACCAATCTACTCCAAACAGAGATAATTCACACAGTAGATCAGCCCCAGTGAAACCAAAGCCGGGATCCCAATCCTCCCAGGCGCTGCACGCTGAAATGAAATGCAATATCGTCGATAAATCCAGCGACTGTTTTTTTTATTTTTTTTGTCAAGTCAGACAAGTGTGTGTTTCCACATCCGCGGAGGGCGGCCGGCTCGCGGTGCGATGTCCCCAGGGGCCTGTTAGACAGGCTGTAGATCCACAAAACGACGCGGCCGGGCCGTGTGCTAAAGCCATCAGCACACCCCTCCCCGAGCAGTGCCGGCCTACCCCTCAGCCATTACCGCGTGAAAAAAAACCCATTCATGAATAAAACCAGACTCACGTCGTCTCAGGACGCTGGAATGCGAACCTAAATGCCTACAAATTTTACTCTTTCTTACAGGATCTTAACACAGCTGTAATTAATATGGAAAAATACATTAATAAAATGCATAACAAAAGATGTGGGGTGCTGCTAAATACCCCTTTACAGCTGGTATGCAATCTGTCCCCTGGAATGTTTGTTTTTTTATAATTAAAGATCTATGACATTACCGAATGTTTCATAATTAGGTTGTTTATCTATTAAGCATGTCTAATGGATTTGCTGAAGGGCCAGCTTTAATGAATGTGCATCTGAAATTCCCTTAAGTGTGACTCTTTCAGCTATAATTACAAAACCGTTGTACAGCCCATTGCTCATTTCTCTTGCCTTGCAGATAAAGACACTCCGACCTGTGTTTCTGCACCCGAAAGGCACTTGATCAAGCTGCCGATGGACTGTGTCCAGCCGGGGACCAGATCCAGATTCTATAACGCCGGCCGCTGTTCCCACAGCAAGTGCCCGGGGGCCCTAGATTTCGACATGCGCTGCAAGGACGGCGCGGGCTTCTGCTGCGGCGTGAAGCACATGGAGACCCGGGAGATCGACTGCGGCAGCTACACCCTCCCCATCCGGGCTGTGACAGAGTGCGGGTGCCAGAAGTGTGTGGAGCCTAAGGTGCTGGTGCGGGGGCGGGTGGTCGCGGCGGACAATGGCGAGCCTTTGCGCTTTGGACACATCTACATCGGGAAGGAACGTGTGGGCTTCACTGGCTACCAGGGGACCTTCACTCTTCAGATATCGCCTGATACGGAGAGGCTGGTGGTGAACTTTGTGGACAAGACGCAGAAGTTCATAGATACGATCAAGGTATTCATTTTCGACAAGAAGGGCGGCACCGTCTACCACGATGTGAAAGTGATGCGGAAGAAGAAGCCTGTGGACATCAACTCCAAGGAAACAAACACGATCTACCTGGGTGAGATTGATGGTGAAGACCCAATTGGTCAGATAGTAATTCCTCCAAACTCCTTTCACAAAAACAGTGGGGAGGTTTACGAGGGCACTGTGAAGGCCAGTGTGACGTTTATTGACCCAAGAAACGTCACTACTGCTCCCGCCACTCCTGGAGACCTTAACTTCGTCGATGGTGACGGAGACATGCTTCCTCTGAGGACATACGGGATGTTTTCCGTGGATTTCCGAGATGAGACTAACCAGGAGGTTCTCGGCAGTGGTGCAGTAGAAGTGCTGCTGGACACAGAGCATGTGAAAATGCCCGAGCACATCCCCAAGATGAAGCTGTGGTCCCTCAACCCCGATACGGGGATCTGGGAAGAAGAGAGTGACTTTAGCTACTCTCGAGTTGTTGGTGCTGGAAATGCGAGGAGCAAGAGGGAGGAGCGCACTTTCCTCATCGGAAACATGGAGATCCGGGAACGGCGCCTATTTAACCTGGATGTGCCCGAGGACCGGAGATGCTACGTTAAAGTGCGAGCGTACATGAGCGACAAGTTCCTGCCCACCGAGCAGCTGGAAGGGGTGGTGATCAACCTCATCAACTTGGAGCCAAAACCTGGCTACACATCCAACCCCCGTGCATGGGGTCGCTTTGATAGTGTCATAACTGGACCCAATGGTGCCTGCTTGCCTGCCTTCTGTGACTCATTACGGCCTGATGCCTACACAGCTTATGTAACGGCCTTAATGGGTGGGGAGGAGCTGGAGGCAGCCCCTTCGTCGCCGAAAATGAATCCCAATATTATTGGAGTGTCTCAACCATACCTAGACAAGATAGACTACCAGCGCTCAGACCACGAGGATCCGGCTCTCAAGAAGACTGCCTTCAAAATTAATTTAGCTAAGCCGAATCCCAACAACGTGGAAGAGACCAATGGGCCGATATACCCCTATCAGAGTCTAATAGCTTGTGAAAATGCCCCAGGTGACGCGAACCACTTCCGTTTTTTCCGTGTGGAGAAGGACAAATACGAGTACAACGTGGTGCCCTTCCAGGAGAGCGACCTCACCACCTGGACTGGTGACTACCTCTCTTGGTGGCCGAACCCTCAGGAGTTCCGTGCTTGCTACATCAAAGTTAAGATCAACGGACCCACGGAGGTTATGGTAAGATCACGAAATTTTGGAGGCACCCACCCTCAAACCAAGGGGCAGCTCTATGGCATCAGGGACATCCGCAGCACCAGAGACATGAACTTACCCAACACCTCTTCTGCCTGCCTGGAGTTTAAGTGCAGTGGAATGCTCTATGACCAAGACATTGTGGACAGGTCTCTCATCACAGTCATCCCTCAGGGTAACTGCAGATCAGTTGGCATCAACAGTCTCCTACAAGAGTACCTCACCAAGCATCCTCCAGTACTACGGAACAACGAGTCCCACATCTTCAACATGCTCGCCCCTGTTGACCCACTGGGGCACAACTATGGCATCTACACTGTCACCGACCAGAATCCCCGAGTAGCCAAAGAGATAGCGATCGGTCGCTGCTTTGATGGCACCTCCGACGGCTTCTCGAGGGAGATGAAGTCCGATTCTGGGGTGGCTCTGACTTTCAGTTGTCCCGAGAGAACAGTGACGCGGGAGAGTCTCTTCCAACGTTTGCAGACCAATCCCGCTCAAACTCTGTCTCAGATGGGCCGAGACATGAGGCAGATGGCGGGGACGCAGGTCAGTAGAGGGGCTGCGCAGGTGGTGACCTTCCCTTCAGGTCTACAGAGCAGGACCCAGGGCCGCAGAGTCAGTGGAGCTTCTGGGAGGAGAAGAACCTCGGCTCGGACACAATCCAGACCATAGATTCACTTTTAGGCAAGTGTTTACAAAGTTCTATGGGATTGTTGTTAGTGTCTTTTCACATATGCCAATATTTTTATTTATGACAAAAATATTAATAAACCATCCATCTTCTGTACTGCTTATCAAGTATTTATTATGGTGATTAGTAGTATTTTAATTACAATAAAAAATAAATTACACACAAATAAAACAACTTTTCCCTGAATTATCTTTGCATAAGTACCTACCTACGCAGTCATGCAGAAAATAGTCCCTGGTTAAGTTTGTACTGACCCCCCCTTCCTCTGCAGAATTTCTTCCTGGACTTTTCTCCCGTGAATGCAAATGACGAAGACGATGAGGATGCCAGCTGCGGTGGAAACATCGGGCTGGATCGCCCTGGGGGTGTGGAATCTCTGATCTTCCTTCACTTCAACTGTGCATGTTCTTTCTTGAAGGCATAACCGTTACCTTAACAAAACATACTTGATGTTGTCCCCAGTCACCTTCCAGGGACAAAAAATCTGCGAACATTTCTTAATTCCTCAGCCAAGTCACAGAAAGACTTCACAGACAGGCCATTGATTATTTTTAAAATAAGGTTTCTTATGTATATTATCCTGGAATAGCTTGGAAAAGTTGGTCTCCTTAACATTTCACCACCATCTGGAAATTTTTATTTTATTTTACTGATTAATCATTAAAATACAGTGAGTCGCAGTGCATTATAAAATGAAAAGAAATTATTCTAGAAAAACACACCTGGCTAAAACTTTCCTTCGAAGAGAAACTGCTTCCTTAAAAACAAACCACACGGATCCCCCGAGTCAAAGTGGAACGACGTCACCCGAGAGAGGTGATAAAATGCCTCTGGGTGCCAGCTAAGCTACGATGCTAATTCAAGAGGACAGAGTAAGGTGCAAGTTACCAGCATGTCCGTGAAACGGGTGAAATGAACAGGTGACCTCGTGCCAGCTGCCATCCAGCCAAATTCCTCTCTAACCTGATGGCAGTGTGCACTGACCTGCTGCCAGTACAAGCATCCCGTGACAAAGTGCGTCCCACTTGCACACTAAACAGATCTTGCACACCCGGAAAATCAAGTACTTGAGAGAGAACACATTTTTCGCAGCAATTTCTTCACAGCTGAATATTATACATATGTATGCAAATATAATAATTAGTTAAAGTTACTTATGTCATTGTAGATTGTACGGTAGATGTGTTTGTTCGTCTCCTGAAGTGCAATAGCATTGTTTGGGTATTGACTTGAAAGCCCCGCCGTAAGTGTAAGAAAACAACGAAAAGGCCAAATCCTAGGAAATATATCCTGGATTAATATGGTCCAATGCAACAACTTTCAACCATCCTAAGTATAAACCGGTCTGCTGCATGAGTGAAAATAATTTGTGCAACCTTTAATCTCTTTCTCTCTGGAGAGAGCAATGACTGACGTTTAAGATAAGGTTATTTCTGTCATATGTCGATTTTGAGAGCCGAAAAAATCCATTTTCTACGTAAATTGACCAGAGTTGCATTTCAGAACACATATTAGAGGTCTATTTGCTTAGATGATGCTAGATTAGCAAGTAAACTGTTGTTTCTAAAGACCAGATATAAAAAAAAATAATTATAAACATGTATATGACAAAAAAAAATGGAAAGAAAACAATTTGTGATTAATGTAGGGTGACCTAAGACACAGCCACCCTACGGTTAATCCGTCTGACTGCCATGCAAGTTGAACGTACTTGGAAGCTTTACTTAGGAAATTCTGAAACAACAATTCCCATGTAAATGGAAAACAGATTGTTTTGAAAAAAAATTATAGCAGCGTAAACAGGAATATTCGGTTACTGGCAAGTAAAGGCCCATTTTCGTAGTTGTCTGTTTGACACTGAGGAGCTGTGTCCAGGAAATTATTCCAATTCTATTAGCTCTTGGGGTTAGCGTCAGTGAACACAGAGATTACGTTCCATGACTTATAATCAATATCAATGATTCTCAAATGTGGCAAACAGTGCCAAAGAGTACTGGGTTACCTAACTTCAAGTATATATACCTATAAAAAAAACTCAACTGAAAAAGAAAAGGAAACCTACATGTACCGAGAATTAAAATCCGTTTGTTACAGTTCGGATTTTGAGTATAGAAGCGCGGGATCGTGCACCCTGGTCTAAAACCACTCCTAGCTACAAAATATTCATGAGAATTTGCACGTCCCTGCATGAGTCCATGAGCTTCCTTCGCCTTCCCCAGTGTCATCGCAGCACAATTTGGGTGAATTAGGTGTCCCAAAATTGACTTAGAGTGCAAATTTGTGCCCCCTGTCTGTATGTCCCGTCGAGGATGTACACATCACTGTGACACTTTCCCCGGATTCCGGGCGACTCACAGACAGATACAATGCTGATATTTCTTCTGAATATAATACCACCTTTATAAAGAGAAACATACTGGACATTAAACTGGGGCCTTGATGTTCAAAACGAAGCTATGAAACAGCCTGTGGATGATTTTAAACATGATCTGGAGAGCATCTGACAAATTATGTATTCAGTTTAGTACAGTTTTCCAGAATTTCTTGGTAAAAACATAAAATCAGTTCAGAAGTGTCTCTGCCTGGCCTGTCCTGATCTCATATGATCTATGGAGGCTTCAGTAACTCCTCGTCTGCTGTGACATGACACCTACATTAGCCACCAGTTTGGTTCTGAATGCAGTCCCACCCCTAGAAAACAGTCCAGGATTTATTCACTCTCTGCCGTCTGCCAAGGCTCAGGAGGACCTTAATTCACAACAGAACATCCTCTTCTGAAAAAACCTCATCTTGTTTGGACCTCTCCACAATTGTCTAGCATACAAAGAGCAACTTGTTACCACTGTACCGCGGAAACGTCTGGACTGCACAGAAATAGACTGAAGCAATCACAGATAATTCTGTCACTCTGTAGCATTATGTATTGCATGACTCCACCACCTTAAGAAAAAAATGACTGGTTCAGTTTGTACATTGTGAATTGACTGGACGTGTTCAGGTGCTGTAAATAAACACTTTTGTAAAAATGTCTGACTGTCTGTTTTGACGTCTATGACAATGATGTGCATTTACCGTAACCAACAACTAAAAAACTGACCGCAATTTCAGAATAATAATGGAAAAAAAAATAATCATCCAGTGATCAACTGCTTACCCAATAGAGGGTTACGGGGAGCTTACCCTATGAGGTACAGGATGCACAGCAACCTCTAATTCTGAGATACTAGTTGCATGGTTTAACATGTACATGGTTATAAACATGTATATGACAAAAAAAATGGAAAGAAAACAATTTCACAGCTCGACCAACCCTAAAGCAGCAAGGAAACCACGTAATCCACAGATCCGTCCACAAGGAAAACCACTCATGTCAACAAGAACCCAAAGTACAATTCAAAAGATTTAAGTGAAACTATTTATATTTGACACTCGATAAAAGACAAGCCACCACCACCCCATAATAAGCAACGAAAGCCGCCAAACAGCACTACATAGTACTGTGCAAGAGTCTTAGGCGGTCAGGAAATGCTTAAGGCTATTGTTCTGGGTAGGAAGTGAATATTTGCTCAGCGAAAAACACAACTTAACATAATGATATATGCAAATTAATGATAACAGAATTGTATCATTGTACTGGTATCTTGTTGGATGTCTAGATGAACACCACTTCGGTTGCCAAACCGCTCCTCAGGGGCACCCCAGCTATTCTGTGTATTCCTTACATTTCTCCATCAGCTCAATTAATTAATTAACAACTTAATGGGGTATTGATTAGCCAAACAAGGAGGGGCAGTAATTAGGTCACCAAACACATGGGTGTATTGGATAGCTGGTGCAAATACTGGGGTGACTTTAGGGGATGGCTAAGATAACACCTTCGGACAGATATAATATCATAGTTTTACACCAACATGAAGATCATTTGGACATTTTCCTTGGCTGCCAAAGACTTCTGCACAGCACTGCATGTACATACATGTATTACAGTTGAAATCTTTAATAAATAAAACAGGCATTGGTACTTGAATCATCACAAACTTTCTGGTGTAGAAGAACATTGCCATATAACCAACAGAAAAGACATGTACATGTAGTCAGTAGTACCTCAGACACAGCACTGCATTTCAGTGAATGGTAAACTCACAGATAACAGACAAGCATTAGGTAATGCATCGTTCAGGCGTGACATCGCCTAAGTTCCCCCCACATTAGTCATCTGTAACACTGACTGGCCACCATCCGCCGGAGGATTTCGATTTCACAGATCCAGGTCAGCAATGCTGAAGCCTCCACGCCGTCCATACCCACCCAACGCAGTAAAAGGCGACCCATCTACAGACAGACTCGCACGCAAAAGCATCACAGCGAGTTCCTCTCTGGTTAATGAGGCACTGAACAGGGCAGAGGTCCCATCCATACAGAGGACTCTGCCAGCGAAAAGGGGCAGATGGGAGCCTGGAACGTGGGTGGCGTGAGCTAGGGGCAAAGACAAACAAAAGCAAAAGTGGGACTTACTAATAGAGGATGTGCCACTCTCCAGTTTCCCGGGGGTGGAAAGCGTGTAACAGTAACGTGGTTGTTTTCGCAAATGGCACTTCATAAATGATGGTGCTTCAAGGCGACATCATTCAGATGTGTTCCCCCTCACGGCCCGACTAAACAACGCGGTCAGGGACGTTTTATCTTTACTTATTCCTACATGCCCGTCTCCTGTGAACTGAACCAGTCCCAGCTGACCTGGCGCCCTAGGCGAGCATCACCACCGGCAGACCCCATCTGAGACAGTGACATTCTTTAGCCCTTATACATCCTTATACACTTATATATACACACTGCAGAACATTCATAAAAGTGCGTGGTGTTGGGATGGCAGTAATGAACCTGCCTCCGTTCTTACACTGCTACAGTGTAGTCCACCCTAAATGTTTATTTAATATATCTAGGACACTGATGTACACCACCGAAAGATAACATATGGATGTCAAAAATACATCAAAAGTCCGTTTTTGTGGCATAAACTTAATAGCACATAATGAATTTGTTTTGAAAGTATGGTGGGGGCTGCCACCCCAATATTTAATTTGCTTTAATTTCTTTTACCCGCCCCAATAAACAGACTGTTAATCTCCCCATTAAAACAGTGAGTAGCCTCAGGGTTTAACATTACTCACGGTTGCTGCTCTCACTAGCCTGCAAGTAAGACATCATCCGTGTCTTATCCTTTCCTGAGTACCCAACCATTTTATCAATTAAAAAACCAAACCATGAACCTCATCTTCTGTTTGTTGCCATGGACGACTAATGTCCGGCCATTTATAGACTGGGGGGGGTGAGGATGAGGTAATCAGACAATCACCTTGGAAACCACATGAGTCACACATAACCAGATTCAAGTGGAAAAGGCCTGTCGGGGGTCACAGGTAACGACAGAATCGATTCAGTAGACTTTACAAATCTTGCAAAACAGTTCGGATTTGAGCAGATGGATCCATCTCCGGGCGTAGGGAAGCCGGTGAGGCAGTCAGCTTCTCCTGCCAGGCGAGAAGGGCTCCAGGGAGAGTGGAGACGGGTGCTGCACATACACGATGCCGTCTTCCACCTTGACTCGGTGCACCTGTTGCTGTGAAGGAGTAGGTGATGCAGCAGTCAGAAAGACCAAAGCAAGCCGCAAATGCAGCACACATAAATCCAGTGCTGCTGCGGGGGGGAACTGAACTGATGTGCCCATTATGTTCCGAAAGCACAGAGTACACAACATGCAATTGATTTCTAGCACAATAATATGCCACAAAACCAAAGTGCCAAGAACTCTCATTTAGTCATCAGGCCATAAATAACCCATAAATTAAATTAATATGCCTTGTGATGACAGGGCTTTGGATAGAAGCTTCTTCTATGGAGCTACAGTGAAAACACTGTTTTAATTTTGTACGTAGAGAACTGATGTTGCGGATTCTGTGTTTATGGCTTTAGCACGTGTACAGATGTGCAGAGCAGATGAAGACAGACGTGTATTATGTGTGCAACATAAGTATTTGCATATATAAACGGATGATAACGATCGGGTGATTCGAAGATTATTGTTATACTCACCTGTAACCCGGACTGTGACATCCCAGTACGAATATTAAAGCCATAATCGTGCCAGGGACAGTAAACCCGGAGAATTCCATCAGCATCCTCTATATCCCCGTCACACAGAGGTCCCCCTATGAAACACACAAAACCCACGAACGATCGCGAGCCCATTAAATGTTATATCACGGTCTTTCCAGCAGGACGATTTTAAAAGGTGCTACTTAAAGTAAACATGCATTACCAAGCGTGACCAAACAGAATATTTAAAACTGATCACTGGTTCGAGATGCATAAAAGAAAAGCAAAAGCACGTTGAAATGTTAACACGGCGCCGGTGTTATGCATGGGCATTGTCCATTTTAACGACGTGTTAGGTGCTTTTCGGCTGAAGTGCGTGTAAATGGAAATAATCCAAATTGCCCCTGTGCCTCCTGCATCTGCTCGGCATTAGCTGATATAAGCCGCATATATACATTTAAGGATGCACTTGGCCGGGACGCTCAACACTAAGTCCATTTTTTATGTTACTAAAGCACGTTATTTCTCAGCTACGGCCGCGATCTCAGCTAATTAACGCGCTTTGGGTATAATCTACATTCCGGATCGGATTTAACGCGAGGGCGGCTATGCCATTCGCCTACCCGAGTGTGCGCAGCGAGCATCCATCGCGAAAAACTCCCCTTTCAGGTGGAAAAGGCAAACATGGGCGTCCGCGCCGGCAGCCGCATATATCAGGCGGCACCTCCTGGCGGAGAGCTGGCCGGCCGGCCCGATCGGCCTCCATGCGCCGGCGGCTCCCTCGGCGGCC
>JAODKN010000124.1:0-12037 GCA_026774425.1 Petrocephalus zakoni | reverse complement strand
GGTGTATTTTACTGCCACGGCGCAATAGCAGCACGTTAAGAGTGACAAACATGAGGGCGGCCTAAAACTGTATCACTGGAATGACGAAAGTCAATTAAAACTATATTTACCGCTGAAAGTACCGACTGCTAATGTAGCTTGAAATAGAATTTCATTCCACATCTACTCATAACCTGTCTATTGTGTCCTTATGAGAGCAAGTAAGGCAGCTTAACATTATGTCGTGTTGTTACCCTTTACAGACGTTAGCGAGGGTCTGATGTTTGTATGACAAATATGAAAAACTAATTCTAATATCTGTGGGTAGCAATCGTTTTGACTTGACAAATATTACATCAGTAATGAAAACCATATTTGGCCATAAGATGTGTTTGTGTTTAATGAAATAACTTTTTCCAAATCAAGATCCAGCACTCTGACATTTTTTCACTACAGCAATATCCATCACTGGGTATGCACCAGGGAATGCCGTCTTTTAACAAAATAATGTAAAACAGAAGTAAACATGTAAAAAAAAAAAAAAAACTATTCATATGTTATGTACATGTTTGTGCTTTGTCTTTGTGGGGACCATCTATTCATTTCTATGGAAAAACCCTTACCCAGCTCTAACCTTAACCAAAGGTTAAGACTTTTAAGAATTTTTAGTTTTTTTATTGCAGTCACAGATTTTTATAAAATTGAGTTTCTCTTGGTGTGGACCAAAAAATGGTCCACATGTCAAAATAGTAGGTTTTAATTAAATTGTGGGGGGATACCAAAGCCCATAAACACAAATACCAAAAGTAATAGTTTTGGTTGATTGAGTATATGTTAATCATGCTGAAGTTATACTAATAATTATCCATAATTTTATTATGAATTCAAATATCCAGGGCTGGTTTGATTCCTGCCTGTGGAACTTGCATGTTCTCCACATGTTTGACGTATTTCTAAAGACAGTGTCCCAGCCAACTTGGCGCCCTAGGCGAGCATCACCACCGGCAGACCCCATCTGAGACAGTGACATCCTTGTACACTTATAAATACACACTTCAGAACATTCATAAAAGTGCAGAACACAAAAGATAGACATGGTGTATTAGTGGTACCAGGAAAATGGCGGGTGCTGCTGATGTCAGGACTTTTGACTTGGACGTCGGTGTAAGCCAGGTCTTTGTTTAACTGGGAAAATTATAATGAAAGGAAAGAATTCACCAGTTACCACTCTCAAATGCTCGTATGTTTAATAGCTTGAGTTGATTCGCTGACTACCGCCCCCTAGTCCACTCGTTTTGGCTTTTTATTCAATTACAAAGTGGCTCTGATTTACTAGGTACAAGGAATGTTCCAGAGGCCAGATAGACAGGCTGTTCGTATTTCTCACGTCCTATAATAATGGCCATCCACTCCTGAGCTCTGGTCTGTGCCAATCGGCAACAGAGCAGAAGTGGACCTAGATTTAATATAAATGGTGACTCATTTTAAAGGAGAGGAGGCAGAACATGCCATTACATTTAAAGCACTGTGCATATGTTTAACAGGCTACAGAAGCTAAAAAAGTTGGTCAAGTGATGCTTAGATGCATAAATCATCTTTTGGTGTTTAATCGATTTCAGTGGCAGGGAAAAGGAGGAGACAGATCATCAGATCTAGAGGTCAGGGTTAAGAACAGACTTTGCAAGAACGGCAAATCTGTGTCCAACATCTACGCCGTGACATAAATTGGAATGACTAGGAATCATAACAACTAGGCTACTATAACGTGACTGGTCCATCACCTCGGGGACTGTGTGTTAGATGGCTACATTTGCCAGCATAAAGATGTAAGCATCAATTGTAAGTGAACACGGCCTAATTGTGGGAAACATTACAACTGGAAATAATGTAAGCCATAGGTAGGGCAGGATAACTTGAAAACACAATCATGTTCTAGCAACCCTGGCAGTTGCGGTCAAGCGTAGACTTATTTTCATGAAAGTTCTTCCTCTGGAGAAGCTGAGTGCTCTGCGCTGCCACGACACGAACGTTTTGAAAAGATTTCTGGCTACCAAGGAGACCCAGGCTCATTCATCACCCGCTTCCTTAGGTTACCCCAAACACCGACGTCTTCCCAGCAACCAGTCTCCGAGGGCCTCTAACTCACTTGACGATTGTAGACAAAGGACCATCCAGAAATGTGGTTTCCATTAAAACGAGAATGAAGACCAGGTAAAAGCTTATATCAGCACCTAGCCCTCCAACAAGGCAAGGATTTCACCATGTTTAATATTTTTCTTCACTCAGAACAGGTGAAAAAAAAACAGTTGCAGGAAAGCCTGACTTTAACAAAACATGCTCCTGAGTTGCCCTTCTGCAGCTGCGTGATTAGAGGAACATGTTCCGATCTTTCTGCGCCACTTTCTCCCAGAATCCCCTTGGATGCAGAGAAAACACGACAGGAAACAAAACCCCAGCTTTAAACTCTCCGTAAACTACCACCCTCCATGTGAAAACACATCACAGATGGACAAGGTCCAGTCCCTGTCCAATCATGCTCTTTTGATTTAAAGCCTAAATTAGTTTTGGATGAAAATATGGTCTACTATTAAGGGATTAAATCATGGGTCCGCCACGGTGTGTAGACACACATGTGCTAGAATTTACTCCAATCCACAGTTTAATGTAACCCTAACTGTTTACAGAGCTGAGTGACAATAACATTTCCTTGGAGGCAGCGTCAGAGTTCACCAAACTGTATTCATTAAGGATCATCGGCAGCAAAGGATTTATAGCGTAAAGCATGTGTTAATTTTAGTAATGATTTTCTCTCTCCCATTATGGTGTCTGCATAGGTCTGGAAAAAGGCATTTTTGAAACCCCAGCACAACAAAATTCAGATACTTTATATGTTATTTTAGAAAATATGACCCAGCACTTTTAAAACTCAATGATAAATCTGCAGCTGGGACGATTTATCTTGATATAGTCATAAAAAATACATACAACTTCACTGTCATTAATATCTAGAGAAACTGTAGAGCAAAATGTACTTTTCCAGTAGATGTTTGTAAGGTATATGAAAATTCTAATTTATATTCAAATTACATAAAAATACAGGGTAAACCTGCCATCAAGAGAGTCCTTTTTTGCTAATATTGTGGTGCAGCTACCAAATAAAACTGTGTAAAACTACCAGTGTCGAGTGCACACTCAAAAAAAGAAGGATTAAGAGGCTTATCTTTCTTATAATAAGAAACAAACAAGAAAGGTCAGACATTGCTGTCGTTGTATTTCTTTTTTTAATAATTGCAAAAGACGATAGACTGAAACCCTTTGTCTGCAATCGTCGAGTGAGTTGGAGGCCCTTCGAGAGTGATTGCTGGGTTGCTTTTGTGATTATTAAAAGTATCAGTCTGACCCTTTGTTTGTTTCTTATTAAAAAGAAGATAATCTTCTAAATATTTTTCGAGTGCGCTCCCCGACACTGGTAGTTATTCAAATTATATTAAAAGAATGTCAGACATCTATCCCGCTTAGCCACATGCGTTGGTGCTGTAGGAAGACAACGCAGAGCAAACCCACACAGGGGAACACAGGAAAAACTGCACACGTGCACAGAGCAGGACTTGACCCCAACCCCCCATGGCATAAGGGCACAGTGCCACACACTGAGCAGGCCCGTGTATGTAATCATGGTGATCTGTGTAATCGGTTCTGCAGTTCTAGAATCTCATGGCGTGAAATTAGCGTGTGAATTCTATACTGCGCACTATAGCCATACGAGGTGCCTGAAGCGGATTGGCTGAATGTAAGGTGGGTATCAGTCAGTCAAACATGTGTGGGTAGATTGTAAGGTAGGGTCTACTGCACAACAGGAACTTAAAGGTGTGGTAAATGGTGGTAGGCATGATAGGAGTCCCAAAGGGAAAAAATCGCTGAGACCTAGGAGTAAGTCATCAGGTCATCTGCTCAGGAGAGCAATAATCTGAAAGACCTGCCTCATCACATTAAGCAGAAGAGTTCCATGGGAAATAAACCATCCCTCTTTGTGTGTTCGTTTATCATAATCTTTATGCATATAGTTCACAGACACTATTGTCCAAGTTGATGTACAGGGTCAGCATGACAGCCCTGGAGTGATTGTCATTAAGGGCCAATCAAGTGCCCAACCATGATATGATTACTCTACCAACTATGGGATTGGAACCCACAACCTCTTGGACATAGGCACAGAGCCCTAACCCACGGAACTACAATCTTTTCTCATCTATTTGACCATTAATTTTGGTTTTAAGAAATCCAGCTCACTGTCTAATGAGTTAAGTTGTACGTTTGGCAACAGCGTTACCCCCTGCATAACCCTGAAATACTATAGTATTATTTATTTTAATAATATACAGTACTGTGCAAAATGATGATTTAAATGATCTTCATGTTGGAATAAAATTTTGTTTTTTTATTGTTTCAAAACCTCACCTGAAGTCACCCCAGTATTTGCAGGGACAATCTAATGCGCCTGTGTATTTTTTGACTCAGCCACTACATACCATGTTGGGCTAATCAACACCTCATTGAGTTATTTAACTAATTCAATTAATGACTTAGTTGAGCTGGTGGTGAAATTTAATTAATACATGGAATAGCTGAGGTGCCCCTGAGGAGAGGTTTGGGATCTGAACCGGTGTCCATCTAGCCAGCCAACAAGGTATTAGTGACTTTTTGGAGTAACGTAGAAATTCGTGTTAGTTTTTATTGTGTTACTATTAATTTGCATATGTTCTAATGTTACATTATTTCTGAGTCAATATACACTTACTACCTATATAAATAGCTTTAAACACTTTATTGAACTGCCAAAGACTTTTATATACTGTATAATAAAAGTGGTGTGAAGTGAATAATGTACTTTTTAACTTTACAAATTCACAAAAATGAAACAATTTATAGGCTTCCACAATCAGCATTAACATATAGTTGCTTGGGCCTGAAAAAGATTCATTACTGAGAATAATTTTGCTTTTGGATGCGAGTTCTCCAGGCTCCTGTGGCAGTGGGGAAGATGGTACGTGGGGTAACGTAATAATTATCTGTGTCTCGCTTTTTTCTCATGGAGGGTCTGCTGAAGTGCTCAGACGCGAGCACATTCCTGATCCATCATCTCATCACTCATAATTATCTCCAGACCCAAGGCCGTGCATTCTGCCCAGCGGCCCGATCCGCCTCAGCTCCCTCTCAGCTGAGGGTCTTGGCCCGGTCCTCCGGTGGGAGGATGGCGAGGGAATTTGTCTGTGCCGTGGAAACGGAGGAAAACAGTAAGTTAGAAACGGAGCTGGAGAGTAGGCGGCGCTGGCAAGCGGAGCCGCGAGACCAGACACGGAACGACGCTCACGTCCGTCTCACTAATTGCTGGCCACCGAGATCGTTCTGGGGCAGCTTCTGCGGCGATTGCTGTCTCCCTGCCGAGGACAAATGTATGGCAACAGGGGGAATCCCTGCATCTCTCTCCAATCAACCAGTGTTAGTTAATTAAAATAAGGGATTTATTCCCACCCCTGCAGTGCGTGCCTGTGTGTGCGGCGTTTGCATGGTCTGTGTCTGAAGTCCTCATAGCGTGTGAGTGTGTCCTGGTGGAGTGACATCCCATCCAGGGTGTGTACCTGCCAGTGCTCTATTCTGCCTGGGATGATCTCCACCATAACCCCCCCCACCCCTGAACTGGACAAGCAGCTGGATGATGGATGGATTTCCGATCTGAAACAGATTAGGGTCCACGTCCGCCTGTTACAGCCTTTTATAGCTTAGTGGAAAAAGCCGCAGCAGAAATGCCCAACTTTTACAACACTGTAATTTGCTCATAGATCAAGTGAATTAATGCGGTTGTGATGTGATGCACCAGCATCCATCCAACCATCCATCTTCCAACTGATTATAATGGTGGGGGTTGTAGGGGGGCCCGGAGCCAATCCCGGGCAAGCCAAGGAACAAGGCTGGGGTACATTCTGCAAGGGACGTCAGTGCATGACAGGACACCAGTCCCTATCACTCAGCCCAAACTACGGTGCTTTTCAGTGAAATCTTACTTAGTAATTCACTAATATGTACAAATGCTGAACAATGGAAGGACAGCAACAGATAAATCTACAATATACCTCCATTGTGTGGACCAATGGTAGATCAACCACATAATTTCTGATTACGCTATGCAGGACAGTGTCACTATCGGCCCTGTCTTTTAGGATTCAGCTGTTTTCATTAACAGTCATAGATTTTCTGGGTCTTACTTTGTGTTGAGGTGGGAATATGTTCGAATGGCACGGAGCGTTAAACCAATTATGGCTCCTCAAAATTTCCACATGATTTCAGAGCCTTGTTGCAGCAGAATTACTTAGAGAAGCATGGAGATACTTTAACATCATTATCTTCTTTCTGGGATTGTGGCAACACAGCTTGGAGTCCATCCCACAGCCAGCTCATATGCGAAAACATTGCTGTGATACCAAACCACAGAAGAATAATAGTTTAGCCTCTAGAACATAGACTCATTAACTACATTATTGGGAACACCCTTCTAATATAGGGCAGGACCCCCATTGCTCCGTGAACAGCCTAAATTCTGTGGCATAGACCCAACAAGGTGCTGGAATGATTCCTTAGAGATTCTGGTCTACGGTGACATTGATTACATCACATAATTGCTGCAGGTCCGTCGACTGCACATTCATGCCGCAAATTTATGGTCCACCACATCAAAAAGGTCCTTTATTGGATTCAGATATAGTGACTGAGGAGGCCATTGAAGTGCGGCGAGATGGTTGATGACTTGTGCTTTGCGACGTGGCGTGGCATGCTGCTGGAAGTAGACGTGCATGTGGTCAGCAGCACTGCTCAGATTGGCTGTGGCATTTAAATTGCATTCAGTTGGTATCAGGGGGCCCAGTGTGTGCAAAGAAAAAATTCCCCAGATCATTACATCACCACCACCGTTCTAAAATGTTGACACAAGGCAGGATGGATCCGTGCTTTCATGTGGTTTTCGCCAGATTCTCACCCGACAGTCTGCATGTAGCAGCAGAAATTGAGATTCATCAGACCAGGCAATGCCTGTCCAGTCTTCACATGTCCGGTTTTGGTGAGCCTGTGTCCATTCTAGCCTTGGTTTCCTGTTCTTAGCTGACAGGACTGGATCCTGATATGATCTTCTGTTCTGCAGTTGTAGTCCATCCACCTCAAAGTTCAGTGGGAAGCTTTTCTGCTCACCATTGATGCAATAAGCGGTTATTTCAGTTACCGTAGATTCCTTTTTGGCCAGAACCAGTCTTGCTTTGAACATGTCTTTGTTTTTTTGCGGGTGGAGGAAGTCACGTTACCTTGCTGTCGGAACAGAGATGTGACCCTCTCCGTTTCACGAAAGCCTCCAATGTCCAATAATCCAGACCACGTTGTGCATTGTCTGTATAGAACCCAAAGATCAAAAAAAGCCTGGTGGTAGAGTTCACGTTTTACACCATGTAAAACAGATTAAAAAAAGAAACACGGAATCGTAAAACTGGCTCAGTCAAGTCAAACCGGATGAATTCCAATCTGGTCCTCAGACGTTCAATTGATGGCCACATCTGCTGACACACTCCACTGTCCCACCTGCTCCTTCACACTACTGATAATTGGCCTAGTTTCCAACATAAGACCCCCATAACCTCAGACGTGCACCTCAAACAAGCCCCCAAGGCACCTTTTATCCCTCCTGATCTAAGTGCCAGAAGGAGGGCCCTTTTATTTTAGGCTCTTATGAAAAGTAAACAAGTGTGCTGGAGACCCACTGGTTTTATGCAACGTGGTTTATCCATCCATCCATTCATCCATCCATCAATCGATCCATCCATCTTCTATGCATTATCCTGGTCAGGATCAAAGGGTGATTTGCTTTATGTGTGCTCCAAATCTATCATCTCAAAGCACATAAAAGCCAACATTTATACTCAGTACATATATAGAATGGTTCTCAAGACAGGACAAAAGCTGTCGGAGGCGTGACAGATGTCAAAGCAATCCCGATTGCCTTCGGTTAATTTGTAAATCCTTATCGTGTCCATGCCATAACTCAGAGGGAGAATAATACACTATGCCTGATGATATAACAGATGCAAACCGGCCACCATATGAGAGGATGGGGGATCAGCATGCATGCCCGCACCTGCAGACTGTCAGGAACCTCGCCGGTGATGAGGCAGCTGTCAGGTGTTGCGCGTGTTTCATAGAGTAGGACTTCCCAACCTGATGATGTCAGAGGACCGGTTTACATCATCCAATCATCTTGTGGGTTACTAAAGCAGCCGGGGGGGGTGGCGGTGGATCGTTCGATGATTTCTTAAGTTTGATTTTCCATTTTTTTTCCCAGGTGTGAGCAAACTGTGACAATGAGAGAGGTCACAAAAAAATCTAAAACAGATCATTTATTTTTGGAAATTAACCAACCCTTCCGTGAGTTCTGCAGCCCAGGGGTATACTGGCCATGGACCAGTACCAAGCCACAACTGGCGGTAGGGAACCACATCTGTTCAGGACACCACCAACCCCAATGCAAGACAGATACACAGCTGACAACCAAGGGCATGGAATCTAACATGACATTTGACCATGTGGCAGCTACAGAAAGGGTATTAGTGACCTCCAGCCCCTTTAGAAACACCTGTATCCGTCACACTACCCCTTTGTTTGTTAATTATTTGTCTATATTATACTCCATAACATGTTATTCAGTAGGACCACCTCTCTTTCCTGTCAGGACACAGGCATTTGAGTTCAGTTGAGATATCAGATTAGGTGTACATAGACAAATATTAATCAGTTCTAATCCCTCCTTTAGATTTTTTTATCAAGATGGGAGAGTATTACTCTAGCTGTCGACGCGATTTGTGGATTTTAAAGTTCACGGGAAAATCCGAAACTAGTTTTCCTTTGAAAAACCCTCTGAACATTCAGATGCAGTGCATGCTGGGTAACATAAAGCATGTGGTCTGCTCCCCAGCAGGGAGAGCGATCACCGCTGAGGCTTTCCGATGGAACACCAGGGCAGAGCAGCCCCTAGGTGCACAGCTGATTAGGTGATAATCTTGTTTGCAGCCAGCAGGGTGCAGGATTCAGGCTGTTTCATGCAGTGCGGAGTCTGGCAGGCAAAGGACGCAGTGCAGGTCCAGTAGTCTGCTTACTGGACCAGCGCGATCTGCTTTCATCCCTGACAGAGGATCTGGAAGGTGCTTCGATCTGCTCTGCTAAAAGTCTTACCACATTCTTCCTCCTCCTGGGGGGGGGCAAAACCAGTTACAAGGAATTGCAATGCAAAAGGAAAAGTTTTTATACAATTTTAGTCCAATTTGAACCACATTCACAAGTTTTTTTAGAGTGATATACATATATCACAAGCCCACATAGGCACTATAGAAGATAGATAGATGGATAAAGTGATGGATGAATATATATATTCATTTATATATATATATATATATATATTACATCCCTCCTTCACTCCTTAACAGCTAAAATAAATCTTGAAATCGTTCAGATTCCCAACAATTATTTAACCACATCAGAAACTTCAGCAAGTTAAACTTAACTCAATATTGTGACATTAATTATATTATTATTTCGACAACACAATTCCTGTCCCCGAAAATAACATCTTCCAACTGTCAGCACAAAATTACGAAAAGAATAAAAAGACAAAAAGTAAGAAAAATATCACCAACGTTATACGGAAATGCCAAGGAATAGTACAATTCCGTTGATTACTGCTAACTTTTCAGAGCGGCATAACAAGCAAACGTGTGAATAAGATTCAATACAAGCCTCTTTCACTGAATATAACATGCCAAAATAAACCTTTTATTCATTTATTTTCCAGCATAAAATAATAACACTTAACAGCACAGAAGCTTTTGCAGATGAATCTGCTATCAGCCGGTTGATCTGTGCTTACAGCTGCAGCAGCCCAAGGTTTCTGTTCTCTAAATATAACATTCTTGTCATAAAAAAATATATCGGGGAGTTATTCTGTCATTCAAGCCCAACTCTGTCACCATCAGGGGTAGAACATGCTGGAAGCCTGTACTGTCTGAACACAATCATCTATAAGGGACTGCACTACTCAGTACTGACAGGCGTCTTATTAAATACTACTTTTCGTTTTTTAAGAAGTTTTCCTTAAAGGTAAAGTATGAATGTGTACTCACCCCTACCCCCCCCAAGACAGTGACTGCTTCCTGTATCTCTGTGATCCTTCTCAGTCTGCGAGAATATTATTACATCAGGGTCTTATGGGAGCACTACGCAGAGCCAGGATGAATGAGTTACAGAGAAAAGAACTATGAAATATACAGAAATATAACGATCACGATAATAAAAAGTCCACGGCTAACGTGTTTTCCGTCCAGTTTTCGAAGCGGCCATTCTGGCTCCGTCAATGTCTTTACCATAAATATTCTCAAAAACAATTTGTTCCTCACTTTTTATTTTTCTCAGTGTTTGTAGAGGAGTTGAAATGTTGGTCGGGAGGCCGGGGATTGTTGGAATCCTTCACCTAGGTAAGGATCATTCCTTAAGAATTCATAAAGGGAAATACTTATATTCAATGACAGTGAATCGGCTTGAAGACTAACCACAAGTTCTTGTCAAGATATTGTAAAGCAGGTTTGCTTATTTTAACTGGATCTGAGCACTAAAAATGGGTGGGGACTGTGGGAGTGCTGTCACCTCACACCTCCAGGGTTGGAGGTCTGAATCAACCTCCGTTCTTATACTGTACTGTATGTGTGTGTGGATTTCATATGTTGCATGGCCACAGTCCAGAAACACGTCCTAAGGTGAACTGCAATCTCTAAACCAGGGCTGCCCAACCCTGCTCCTGGAGATCTACCGCCCTGCAGAGCTTAGGTGCAGCTGTAATTTAACACACCTGATACAGATCATTTAAAACAGCCTTGCTCTAAATTGTGCTTTATGTATGCCCTGTGATGGACTGGCATCCCATTCAGGATTGATGCAACCCTGTACTTTCCACGGAGGGTGGCATTGTTTCATGCTAGCAGCACACCCTATGTGACTCATGAATCATGCAGTTATACCACCTGAGATACTGCTGGAGATGAGGATAATCATTAGACTGGTTCCCATCCTAACAAATGGGAACTAAAACAGATTAGACCCAGCCGGCGCTCCTGAATCAGACACAATGCAACCCGAGGGATCATCATGACATGCTAAGGCATCTAAATAGCACCTCTGACAAATGGCAGGGCTGCTCCGCGTGACTGCAGGAGGAGCAGACCCCACATTCTTTGGTAGCGGTCCCTGTTTCCCTACATATCCATCTGCCCGTATTTCATGGTAAGCCGTCTGCCTCATCGGGCTCCAGGGAGAAGGCAACAGGGAGAAGATGGAAGCCAGAGGTGGTGGGACACAGAGGCCAAGGGTAAAGCAAAGGTCCAGGAAGAGAGTCTTCTTGTGGGTGACGGAGGCTATGCATGGATAGATGGTGGCCAACTGAGTCCTGTGAATGGATGAGCAAATCCACCTGGACCCCATCGCTGCTTTGGTACGCTCTCTCTGCCGGGCTAGAAACGGCAAAACAGTGAAAAACAAAACCACCAAAACCTCGATCCTCACCATCATCGGGAGACCGAGCTGAGAAGCCCCCTTCTCTTTTATCATGCTTTGATTCTTCATAACAGAGCCAGGCGTCACTATAGTCACCAGAGTTCTCTTCTGACGGGTCAACTTCCAAAAAAGTTAGTTATTAATGACGTGTGGAAGAAGTGCACTTGTGACAGCACCCAAACGGATTAATACCCATTTTGTAATCAATGGCTCTCTGCTTGGGGCCCCGACCAATGCGGGGCAGACAGAACGTCCATTTACCTCCCGCCGGCCTCGGAAGTCCCGCCTCACCTGAGAGCCTCCCGCCGGCCTCGGAAGTCCCGCCTCACCTGAGAGCCTCCCGCCGGCCTCGGAAGTCCTGCCTCACCTGAGAGCCAGGACGCGGTGACAGGTGACGTTTTCCAGGGCTCTGTTTGTGACAGTTATG
>JAODKN010000123.1:92626-103901 GCA_026774425.1 Petrocephalus zakoni | reverse complement strand
GATGGCTAGGTGCTAGGCTGAGCTCCGGCCTGCCGATGGCTAGGTGCTAGGCTGAGCTCCGGCCTGCCGATGGCTAGCTGCTAGGCTGAGCTCTGGCCTGCCGATGGCTAGGTGCTAGGCTGAGCTCCGGCTCAGCTCTGGCTTTCCAATGGCTAGGTGCTAGGCTGAGCTCCGGCCTGCCGATGGCTAGGTGCTAGGCTGAGCTCCGGCCTGCCGATGGCTAGGTGCTAGGCTGAGCTGGCCTCCCTTCCATCCCGACTGCTGGCGCACCCTCCCTCAGCACTGTTTAGTGAGATTTGATCTAATCTGCTCTTCAGTAAAGATTATTTATGGTTCCCAAGCTAATTAATATAGTCAGTGACTGAGTGTGGCCTGTATCTCTAACTGTTTCCGTAGAGCGATCATTTCTAAATTTCATTTCTTATGAAAATGAGCCGCCTGGGGACCCGTGAGTAAATGGTACTGAATCGGTATTCCTAGCAAGCCCCTGTTCTATCAGGGTGGCTGCTGGGGCCTTGCTCTGTGACTCAGGCTGGAAGGTACATAACTAACACAGGAATAACTAACTGTAAACAGTTACAGGGACAACCCCCCCCCCCCCACTGATGAGCAGCCCCCTACTGGCGCACTGGTGTCAGTGCAGTTTGCCAGCAGGGGAGATGTGCTCTCTGGCCTTTTCGGCAGATTTCATTTGCACTGAGTGTTTATGAGTGATGTGGCAGAGAGACATGAGCAATGAACCATGGTGCATGAAGAAAAGCAGACAGGAGAACTAATGAGAAGAATAATAATATTTTTTTACGTGGACCTATACACAAAACGTGGTTATTAAATAGTTGCTCAGACATTCAGATGATTAAAGTGAATATAAATACACCTTCATAATGAAATGAAATAATGCCTTGTATGCCATTTGCTCAAGTACATTGGAATGCTTTTTTTCTACATGTCATCATGCTCTCTTGTGAGACACACACACACACACACACATACATATATGTAACAGCAGTTGAATAACAGCAGCATATAACAGCAGCATGTAACAGCAGTGAATAACAGCAGTGTATGACATCAGTGTGTAACAGCAGCGAATAACAGCAGTGTATGACATCAGTGTGTAACAGCAGTGAATAACTGCAGTGTATGACATCAGTGTGTAGCAGCAGTGAATAACAGTAGTATGTAACAGCAGTGAATGACAGCAGTGTATGACATCAATGTGTAACAGCAGTGAATAACAGCAACATGTAATAGCAGTGTATGACATCAGTGTGTAACAACAATGAATAAAAGCAGCATGTAACCTCAGCATACATCAGCAGCGCGTATCAGCAGCATCTAACGGCGGCATGTAACAGCAGCGCATATCAGTGGCTGGTAAAAAAAGCCTTGCAACAGCCCTGGGGGCCCTGGGGGCAGTGACATGCTGGGCAGACACAGGCAACCTCCTAATCCCGGCAGTGATAGACTGTAGGGGCCATTAGGATGACGTGCGACTCAGTGCCCCCCTTATCCACAAATTATAAGTGAAAATGTGCCTTTGGAATGAACTGAGGTTATATATCCGCTTATATATTTTGCGTTTCAGCAAAATGAAAATCTTCATGAAGTAGCATACAATTAACGATTTTTACATTAAGAAGTGTTTTTAATTTGAAGACATTTTAATTTAACGTCTTCTGGGGTCTCTTCAGTGTCGGGGGGTCAGGTAGCTCCACCAGGCAGCATTAAGAAGGGGGTGTTAGCAAAATAACATGATCAAGGGGCACAGTGGCTCAGTAGGTGGCGCTATTACGTCACAACTTCAGTGTGGGATGTTTGAATGCTACCCCTGGTATGTGTGCGTCTGCAATTTGCATGTTCTTCCTGTGTTGCTCAGGTTTGCTGTGGACACTCCTATTTTCACACATGAGCTAAAATCGGCCATTGTGTGTGAGTGTTGTGTGTGCCCTGCGATAGACTAACATTCTGTCCTGGGTGTCCACTGCCTTGTCCCCTGTGATGGACTGGCATCCCACCCAGGGTGTCCCCTGTCCTGTGTCCTGTGATAGACTGGCATCCCGTCCAGGGTGTCCCCTGCCATATGTCCTGTGATGGTCTGGCATCCCGTCCAGGGTGTCCCCTGTCCTGTGTCCTGTGATGGACTGGCATCCCGTCCAGGGTGTCCCCTGCCTTATGTCCAGTGATGGACTGGCACCCCGTCCAGGGTGTCCCCTGCCCTGTGCCCTGTGATGGACTGGCATCCCATCAAGGGTGTCCCCTGCCTTATGGCCAGTGATGGACTGGCATCCCGTCCAGGGTGTCCACTGCCTTATGTCCAGTGATGGACTGGCATCCCGTCCAGGTTGTCCCCTGCCTTATGTCCAGTGATGGACTGGCATCCAGTCCAGGGTGTCCCTTGTCCTGTGTCCTGTGATGGACTGGCATCCCGTCCAGGGTGTCCCCTGCCTTATGTCCTGTGATGGACTTGCATTCTGTCCAGGGTGTCCCCTGCCTTATGTCCAGTGATGGACTGGCATCCCGTCCAGGTTGTCCCCTGCCCTGTGCCCTGTGATGGACTGGCATCCCATCCAGGGTGTCCCCTGCCTTATGTCCAGTGATGGACTGGCATCCTGTCCAGGGTGTCCCCTGCCTTGTCCCCTGCTGTGATGGAGGGTCCATCACAAGCCCTGTGCCCTGAGATGGACTGGCATCCCATCCAGGGTGTCCCATGCCCTGTGCCCTGTGATGGACTGGCATCCCATCTAGAGCATCCCCACCCCCCCATGGGACCCCATCCAGGGCATACCCCTGCTGTGCTCCCAGGGCTGCCTGGATGTATATCTTCTTGACTTGTTATTTAACATTTTATACTTGGACAGAGGGGTTTTTATTCCCCTTTTATTATACTCATAATGCACAAAATTAGAGGTAAAACCTTTATCCTTTAACTATTACATGATAATGTCTGATAACAATAGCTGGTGTGCCTGACCTTCTGTAACATGGCTATGTGTGACATTGTCAGGCTGACACCCCTGTTTTGATTGGGGGGGGGTATTGCCAATCAGCCTGGAAGCCTGCAGTTTGCTCATTATCACTCATTATGAGTGATATTCATGAGAGCTGCCTGAGCTCCGTGATGCTTCTCTTTACCTTCAGAGAACTGGCCAGTTTCTGTGGCAAATGCATCACACCCAACCCAAAGAAAACAGCGTCCACGAGCAGGCAGCCGCCGAATAAGCAGGCAGCAGCGTTCTTGTAAACATAAATTGAGGTGAAGAAGCAGCCATTTATCTTGTGCTCTGTTTCAGAGAACATTTGACTCGCGTTTGATTGAAATCGCGACAAGCTGAGCGTGACAAAGCCACATTCTTTCAGTGCTGGTGCCGGAATAGTGATGCGCGGCTGTGGCAGCCGCGGGCGTCTTAGCACCCCGTGCCATGCACTACTCCAGTGTTTCCCAGTCCTGCCCTCAGTGACCTGCTGATGCACTTGGAGGGAGCAAAAATGTGGACCGTCTGCGGATCCCTGAGGAATGGATCGGGTAGTGCTGCACTATTCACATTCAAATCTCTGTGCTAATAGTGCGGGGCCCTTGCCAATCTGCACTGTAAATGCATGTAATATATTTATGGGTTCATAATGATATGTTAGGAGTCAATGTGCTTCCTACTGCTGCAGGAAAAATACTGAGACTAATAATAAATATAATCCATATGTCTTACTTTGATATTTAGCGTCATATTTATTAACAGTAATTCCCCCCTCACGAGTTGTTATGGTGTCCTGCTGTTTTTAACGAACAGTAATACATAATCGCCCAATTAAACAGGGATTTCCGGCTGCGTTTTCCTTCCATTGCTTACATATCACTGGCTAGTTATGCGATAACTAACTGCTATAAGTACACAAATCGTATTATGTAGCCTCACTGTGGAATTCGGCTGCGTGGCTTTAATGCTCCGCCCATGATGTTGGGCTACCTGCTTGTCTGATTGGTCAGAAGTCAAACAAAGAACAAGTCTGAATATGTTAAGTTGCTCAAAGCCATACAAACTCCTATGATAAGTAATCTGATACATCACCCTTCCTTCCTTGAAAAATAGACTTTTATATTTACCCCGAGTACGTTTTTCTTTGTTCTTATTCTATTGTGATGAACCTGCCAGAAGCAGAGTAAAGCCTAGCATGATCCAGAAGTCCTGCTTAATTATAACACGTCTGAAAGCAGGGTGAGGATGTCGTCATAGGTGACTGATTCCTAACCTCCCCTCAGCACACCCACACTGTCAGGAATACGTCTGTGTGACAGTCCCCGAAATGGCAATAGTCTACCATTCTGTCAACACAAAGATCGAATGATTACATTCACAAGTAGAACAGCACAAGCACATTTCATTTAATTTGGTCTCTTATTAGCAAGAGGGAGTTTTTTTGAACTGTTCTCCCCTGCTTATGGTCTGGGGTGACGGCCTGTTGTTGATATATTAATATATGTTTGTTGTTAAGTGCAGGCAGTAGGTCATACTTGTGTTGTTTTCATATCTGGTTACTTCACTGAAAGAGTGGAGGTTATTTGTCCTGTAAGGGTAGTCTGTAGTCATGTCCCACCCCCGTAGGCGTTTACAACATTCCTGCTTCAGGAAGTCCTCCTCCGCGAGTCGCTTTACGGGGCCACTGCTGTTCGAGAACAGAGTGGTGTGAAAGTGGGCCATAAATCAACTGTTTCCACACCGTCAAATGCTAGACGATCAGCGGCAGTCAGTCGGAAAGCCGGCGATGCTCACGGGCCCTATGTTACCGCTGTCCCGGAATTCAGCGTGCGGTCACACTCTGTGAGAGAGCGCAGGGCCTGATGCATCCCACTTAGGACACCTCTGACCCCGGCAGGCTCTGTGCGCATGCTGTGGAGAACATTGGCGGCTAGACAAATATGCCTCAGGGCCAGGAGGCCGACTGCTGCTGTGGTTTGTTACCGAGTGGCAGGAGATGCTGGTGGTGGTCTACAGCAGCAGGGCTCAGTCTAACCCATAGTGGCTGTAGCTTTACAGTTCCTAAATGTAATTAAAGAAACCTTTCACAACAGAAGGGGGGATTGTTGTTTTGTTTTGAGTTCATCATTTTTAAAGATCCTCTTCTGTTTATCTTTTAACATTGGACCTTAAGAAAAGGTCTCGGTGGCTCCTGCAGACGACTCTCTTTATCTGCTGGGAAGCAGAGGATTCCTCTGAACTGGTCCCAGTGAGATTGCACGTGTCTCGCCTATTTTGGTACTTTCACGCGCTCATCAGTGAGGAAGTGCACGAGCTGCGCGGGACATACGGAGCTGGGTGGGTTAAATTAATCAAGTTATCTCAGCCTTTCAATGCAATTTACATTTACAGGAGCAGTTGGATTAGGGTTGGGTACTGAAACTCGGTTCTAGTGTATAACCGGTGCCATCGTGAACGGCGAATGACACCGTGAATTTGGGTGCCACTGAAACGTGGTGTTCACCACTAACAGCGAATGCGACACATACGGCACAATGCAGGTGCGGAAACCCGCGTTTTAAAAGTGTTTTCATCCATTATTAATGAGGAATTGTTTACATTTAGCTTGATCTACAATATTAGGGATTTTACTTTACCGATATGCATTTAATCACAACTAGTCTTAGTTAGATAACACTAAAATTTACATTTTCAGGCGCAGTCTGAAGCAGCAGCCATCAAGTTGAAGTTAGCGTGTTCATGTGAGTGTGTGATGTCAATGTGATAATCCATAAAGCCCTGACAGTTATAAGAAAACATATCAGTAAAAACCTGAATGTGTCATCACATTCAATAATGTAATAAAATCGAATCTAATATACATATGATTAATCTAATAAAATGTCAGCTATGATAGATAAAGCCATGGATCTTAATATACATTAATAATGTAATGAAACGTCTGTTGTGTGTTTTTCTTAAAGTACCGTTTTAAGTACCGTTTAGGAACCGGCACCATTTTAAAAGTATTGATTTGGCACCGGTATAGAATGAAACCCAAACGGTACCCAACCCTAGATACAAGGCATACTTTACGCCAGTACTAGTTTACACTGTAGCATATATTAATAATAAGTATTAGCAGGTGAACTGAGATAATGACAGCACCCCTTACTTACTCACTAATTATTTTTGTGCTCTCCTAACGACACCCCCCACCCCGCAGAGTGTGTAGGGGATAATTCCCATGAGTGTGACTTGCAGTGCCTTTTAGTGTGTTGATAAAACCAGCAAACACTGCCTTTTCTGTCAGCGGTGAGCTGGGGGCCTTGGCTTCGTCTCTGTAGTACCTGTACTACACGGGATCTTGCTCGCGATAACATCATCTGAGAGTGAGCGGCCTGGCGGTACGCTATCCGGTCAGAAGGAGGCCTGGCACACGGTGAGCCTCGGACGTGCCGCTCTTCAGACGAAGGGCCCCTGCCTTCGTGTTTCTGTATTCTGAGCAGCAGGGCCCGGCCGTGCTTAGGATGAGGCTTAGCGCTGGGCACCGGCTCTGCTTCGCCTTCCCATCCTGTGACTGCCTTCCTCTCTGCCTATCCGCATGTCCCTCGAGCTTCTCTGCTCTGGCTCTCCAGCCACGATGCTGTTTCCTAAAATCCCTCCTTAATTACCTCTCCTTCATGCCTATCAATAAGCCTGATTTTCATTGATCAGCAGATCCAACCACAGCAATTAACATTCCAGTCAGTAAGCTGCGTGGTTAGACGGGAAGCAGCAGAGGCCCCGGCAGAGGTGTAATTCTGGGGCAGTGCCCTTGTTAAACTGCGCTGCCTTCAAGTACTCTCCAAAGGTTCCCATCGGCTGCTCATTTATAAATATGTCAGATGCTAATATATCATCCCCGCGTAAGCTGATTGTTTCTGTAAATCCACGCAGTGGGTAATAAGACCAGGCTCACCCGCAAATATGTTTTACGTTGATGATTTATGGTTTTTATTGTGTAAAGGTCTGGCTTTCCAAAATTTTGTTAGCTTTTATAAACTGTGGTGATAATTGTCAATTTAATGAACGAGTAATTTCACCTGTTTCGGATCAGTGATACAATAACGCCCCCAGTCCCTACTTAAGGCCTTTGTAGCCAAAGTCATGAATCATGCTGCTGTCAATAACGGTCCCATGTTATGATCTTCATATGGACACATCACATGTTGCATCTGCGCACTGCCCCTGACTGTAAGAAGTGACATGTACACTTGGATGGGGCGAGGAGTCATCTAGCTGGTACCTGTGCTGTACCGAATGGCGTGATGTTTGTGTCCTCGGTGTGCGCTGTGATTTAGAGGACAGTGTCTCTCAGGGGTGACTCCCTCCGCCACATTCTGTATATCTATTTAGCGTTTGCTGAAGGATGTGCGAAACTTGCATATTCACATCAGGTGAATCAGACCAGCAAATGAATAGAATATATTAGAATAGAATAGAATAGAATAGAATAGAATAGAATAGAATAGAATGCCTTTATTGTCATTGTAACAAGTTACAACAAACTCAATGCGTGTGATTGCCCAGCGATGCTTTGAAGTACACATGAGTATTATTAGAAATAAGATAAATTAGATTAAGATAAGCAAATAAATAAACAGGATTGTAAAGTATCAAATATATAAAAAATAAAAGATACAGAAGAGGTAGAGAAAGTGACTGTGCTCATGGGATACAGCAGCAAATTTAGTAAATAGTTAGAGAGAGAGGTAAGGGGCATACACTGAGACAGCGCGGGGCCGCACACCCCCACAGGGATGGGAACCTGGCTGCAGCCATGCAGGGGGTGATACCTCAGCACAGCAGCAATTTCTTTCTGGTGGCTGGAGTGCCAGTCCTGCCACCAACCCCCAAACTCTCGCTGAAGTTCGGGGACCTACTTGCAGGGTGGTTAAGGGCTACCCGGGTTGGTTAAGGGCCTTACTCAATGGCCCAATGGAGTAGAATCACTCCTGGCATTCACGGGAGTCTAACCAGCAACCTTCCAATTGCTGACACAAATCCCTATCCTCAGAGCCACCACTCCATGTAAACATATACATATTACATATATGTATGGTGTATGAGGTAAACATGTATTACAGTAATGCAGTTATGAGAAGTGAATATGTAAATGTTCGATGCTTGCATATGTGTGTTATTATCATGTTTATTTGTTTATGAGTTGAGTTGTTTATGTCAGTAAGTGTAAGAGGACTGTGGGGTCGTCTCTTGACGAGTGCCTGTCATGCTGCTGTGAGGTTTGACTGTCAAGCCCTGCCCCGGCACCATAAACACACACCTTCGAGCCCCTCATCACCATAAACGCACACCTTCGAGCCCCTCATCACCAGTCCCTCATACCTGCTCTAGCCCCATACTCAGTCTTCTCATTCAGAGACTATGCCAGGCTGCAGGCTGTTTGCCAAAGCTGTCAGCTTCATGCATTTAAATATGTACAGCTTACAGGATCGTTTTATCTGTCTCCAGCCTTGTTATGTTTGTCTTGATCAGTCTAATTACAGTTTGCAGTTAAACCCTCACTGGCATTAAAAAACATATTTCACAAGAATCATGCCACAGAGATAGCATTAAAACCCATCTGACAGCTATCCATTAATCACTCTTTCAAAGTATTCTACCCAATCTGCATTTTGGGCTCTGTGATGTTGACAAATAGGGCTGCAAACAGTATTTTAATATCTGTGCTTGTTAGAGAGTATCTCACACGGACCTCTCCTGCATTTTATGGGATGGAAGTCCCGACACGTACACGCTTCCCATTGCTTTATATTTATTTTAAATACAGTTTGAATGTAGTGAGTCAGTAAACAAACAAAGGAAGAACAGATCTGTCACAGGGGACCAGGGTGTCTCTGCCAAAATGATAAAACACAGAACGTGGTTATAAACAGCTCTTTCCTGCATCAACATTTTTTAATTTGTTAGACACCCTTCAGCTGCCCCCAGACACATGCAGTCACACCCCAAGCAGGCTTTGTGATTTCCTGTCAAATAGCTCTCGCTTGAGCTATAGTTACGGCTGAACATGACTAAGCTTGCTGCGGAGGTATAGGATTAGTGCCTGTAAGGATCTAGGATTGGTTCTAATCCCAGATTAGAATTATTAATGCATTGTTGGATCTATGGTCTTCAAAGACAAGGAAATGTGATGCTTTTGAGAGTGACCACTTTTCATTCACCTGACTGTGAGTCCGATGGACTGATTGGTGTCGGGCTGTTGTCTCAGGCCTCTGCCAAATTCTCTGCCTTAGGAGTATTGTCAAGCAATATTATTGAATGCTGCACCCACACTAAGGGTCCATGTCTGTATTGGTTTGTCTCTTATTTTAAAGTGAGTTTATATCCAAATTTCGGCTTAGTAGCCCCGGACCCCGAGTGATCCCAAACTTGTCCTGCATTTGCCTGCTGCCCCCAAGTAAGGAGTGCGGCCCTTTCACCATCTCTTCCCGCCTGTTTCTCCCCAGCTGCGAGGTGTGCACTCGGCAGATTGGGCAGAGACGGCTCTGCCTCTGTGCTGAGACTGCAGAGTGACCTCTGCGGGGCGCCTCTGCATTTCCGTATTGGGGACGGTGCCGGTCACACAATGACAGACTTTAACTAAGCATTCCAAGGAGCGCCCGCTTCATTAGACCCACACAGTTCTGGTTTTCAGCTGCCATGTCTGATCAGCTCGATCTGCTCTGATTTCTGTTATAGGAAGACACTCATAAGCCTGTAAGAAAGACGATGTTGTATTTAGTTTAAAAAATGAAAAGGCTGCTTCTCCAGAATTTCTGCCACGTTACTTTTCTATTACATAAACAACCGATTTACAGTGGAGGTCCTTACGCTGGGCCAGTTGTACTATATCACATAGATCATAGCAGGCAAGTAAAACAGATATGTAGGCAGTAATTTATAAAGCTTTGTATGCAGCTTTCCTTATCACTGTGTTCACGGATGTATGTAGATGTATAGCTCTGGCGACGTTACCGCTTCATCATCTCGATGGTGCTGGACCTTTCGCTCTCACTAAACAAATTAGGCCCATTATTGCAACTGAGGAATATATAACAGTAATCACGAGTAATAGCTCAGCGCCCAGTTCATGAAACCTGTTTACGAATGTATACTGTTACAATTAGACTGACGAATGGCAGCTGGTGTGATCAAACGCCACATTGAATTGATTACTTTCTAATAATGCCCCCACGTGTATTAACAGTGGCCAGATTTTCACAGCGAGTTTTTGGATTACGGGAATTAGAGTGTGATCTTCAACCTGAGGGGGGCGCTCTCTCGGTCTGACTGTACATCACTATCTTGGGAGGCCTGCTTTTCCTTCACACGCCTTTCATCTTGAGGCAGGCGCTCTCTCGGTCTGACTGTACAGCACTCTTCTGGGAGGCCTGCTCTCCCTTCACACGCACTTCATCCTGAGGGGGGCGTTCTCTCAGTCTGACTGTACATCACTATCCTGGGAGGCCTGCTTTCCCTTCACACGCTTTTCATCCTGAGGCAGGCGCTCTCTCGGTCTGACTGTACATCACTGTCCTGGGAGTCCTGCTCTCCCTCCACACACTCTTCATCCTGAGGGGGCGCTCTCTCGGTCTGACTGTACATCACTGTCCTGGGAGGCCTGCTTTCTCTTCACACGCTCTTCATCCTGAGGGGGGCGTTCTCTTAGTCTGGCTGTACATCACTGTCCTGGGAGGCCTGCTTTTCCTTCACACGCCTTTCATCCTGAGGCAAGCGCTCTCGCGGTCTGACTGTACAGCCCTCTCCTGGGAGGCCTGCTCTCCCTTCACACGCTCTTCATCCTGAGGGGGGCGCTCTCTCAGTCTGACTGTACATCACTGTCCTGGGAGGCCTGCTCTCCCTTCACACACTCTACATCCTGAGGGGGGCGCTCTCTCGGTCTGACTGGATATCACTGACCTGGGAGGCCTGCTTTCCCTTCACACGCTCTTCATCCTGAGGGGGGCGCTCTCTCGGTCTGACTATACATCACTGTCCTGGGACGCCTGCTCTCCCTTCACACGCTCTTCATCCTGAAGGGGGCACTCTCTCGGTCTGACTGTATATCACTGTTCTGGGAGGCCTGCTTTCCCTTCACACGCTCTTCATCCTGAGAGGGGCGCTCTCTCAGTCTGACTGTACATCACTGTCCTGGGAGGCCTGCTCTCCCTTCACACACTCTACATCCTGAGGGGGGCGCTCTCTCGGTCTGACTGTATATCACTGTTCTGGGAGGCCTGCTTTCCCTTCACACGCTCTTCATCCTGAGAGGGGCG
>JAODKN010000123.1:75394-92526 GCA_026774425.1 Petrocephalus zakoni | reverse complement strand
CCCCCCCCCCCCCCCCCCCCCCCCCCCCCCCCCCCCCCCCCCCCCCCCCCCCCCCCCCCCCCCCCGCCCCCGCGCCCGCCCCCCCCCCCGTGCTGTGCAGCATGCAGAGCCCTCACCGGTGTTTCCGCTTCTTCTTCCGTGGGGGGGTATCCACGTCTTCTGTAGGAGCACGTGCAATAATACTAGACTCTTTGACCCGGAACTCATAGACCTGGAAAGCAAACAGCAATGATCAGCTTAACTAAACCCCCTGTCACCCCCCCACACACACACACACCCACCCACATTAACCTAAAGCCCAAGTCATCCATCCATCCCTCTCCTGCGCCCCAAAGTGTGTGTGCTACATGAGCGACCGCGTGGATAAGGCCTTCCCTGACAGGTCCCCAGACAGCCCACCTGCCGACAGCTCTTGGTGCCGATGAGCCGGGCGATGGCGCAGTAGTTGTCGTAGTAGGTGCCGATGAGCACGCGGAAGAGGGAGGCCTCTGCGCCACTCCAGTCCACGTTCTCCGGGGGCTCCGAGGTCAGCTTCAGCTTCACCGGGGTCTGGCAGCGCGAGTTGGCCTCTGCCATTGGAGCGTGCCGCACGCAGACAGACAGACAAGTTACTCCAGTAAAGACGAGTCTCCATTTACAGTCTCTGCTAATAAAGGACCCTGTCTGTTCATGTGTCTGCTCTGGGATCATTTACACAATATTAAATCATTACAATGCAGGCCCAAAAACCCAGCATGTGAGTACAACCTAACGGAGCGGGCGGGCCACCTGCCGGGGAGCATCACGCAGCGGCGTCTCACCCGACGAACTGGTGGTCTCATCCTTCTTGTCGTCGTCGTCCTTGTCGTTGCAGTCCCCCGCCGCGTCTCCGCCGGCCTCCCGGTCGCTGTCGGCGTCCCGGAGCTCGGCGCTGACGGTGGGGGTGCTGGGTCGGCTGTTCCCGTTGGGCATCCGGCCTCGGCGTCGGCCCACCGGCCGCTTGGAGGGGGTCTTGGCACGCTCGCGGTCCCTCTCGCCCCCAAGGCTGGCTGGACACTCCCTCACCATGCCGTCCTAAGGAGAGGAGACGCTTATTCACGAGCCTTTCGCCTCGTACATCCCCCGGCTCCGCGAGAACACCGTCGGTCAAGACCAGGAGACGTGAAGAGCAGACAGCATTGCTGTCAGGATAGCCACTGAATATCAGAACCATCAGACAAAAGGGTGGGACTCACAGCAGCCCCTGCCTAGTCACTTGGCCAGGGAGATTCACCAACTTGCCTGCACTAGGTACATGTAGCAGTCGATCCCGCAGGGCTTGGTGTCCACCAGGTTCTCCATATTCTTACGCTTGTACGTGTTCGGCGTTGCATGAAAAGCTGTAAAGGAAACGGAATTATTCCAACATCTCACAGCAAGATTTCAGGACAGAGGTGACTCTTACAAGGGGACCGGTTACGAGGGCAGAGTGACAGCCAGCTGCAGGTGGTCCTGAGAGGCGCAGACTCACGGTGCAGGAAGCAGTCGTACTTGAAGCAGCGGCGGCAGAAGAGCGTGTGGAAGGAGTGCAGGCTCTGCTCCCTCTGCACGGAGCGGGCGTTGGGCCCGTCGATGTTGGGGGTGCACTCTGGGGGCAGCGTCCCGGGAAGCTGCTGCTCCGTCAGCTCTTTGTACCTTAGACGCAAACATCAGCACGTTTCAGGAGCCTGACCTGGAGCCACCATCTCCACCCCGCACAGGGACACAGCAGCTGGTACCCAGCTGAGGGAGAGGCTCCATGAGTCCCACTGCAGCACGTTTCCCACACTTGATGTGGAACTGTAGGCTACATCCGAAACGGTCACTATTTCTGTTCAATTAAGTTTTACTTGTGTAGTGAACTTTCACAACATAACACTGTCTGAAAGTGCTTTACATTATCAAATCATTACCAAAAGGCCCTTCTGGATCTTATTGTATGTGATTGTGCCACGTTAGAAAGACGGATCAGCCATCGAGGAACATCTGCGGAACGCACTTCTCTTTGAGCTCCTCCGGTGATCCTTTGTCAGGAAACATGGAGGAGATGGCTTCAAAGATCTTGTCAGAAGGAAACTTTCTAGAGCTCTCCCGATTTCTGCCTGTTACAAGGATGTGGAGAAAACGTTAATTGTTCAAGGGTCCTTCACTGCAAAGGCGAATAACTGAGGCAGAGAACAAGACTGAATGTTACAATCTCTGGCAATGACTTAAATACAAGACTGGCTCAACAGGCTGTTCATACCCTGGAAGTTGGGAAGCTCCTTCCTTGCATCTTCTACATCATCCTTGCCATCACAAATGTCCACTTTCTCCATTTTATAGTCATGCTGGTCTTCATCTTCGTCCTCATCTTCATTGTCACTGTACTGGTTAAGGGCACTGACAAGCTCCACAAAGATCTCGTCGTTGATGAAGCCACATTCTGTCGCATAAAAATGAGCTTGGAGCGAGTGTGTCTGCAAGAAGGCGATTCTAAAAACAAACTGCTTCACGGACGACAAATGAGCAGAAGCACTCACCTCGGTCTCCATGGACTTTGCCATCATAGTTCTTAATGAGCTCCTCAATAAAGGTACCATCCTGCTCTAGGACTTCATCTCCCATATAAGGGATGTTGTGCAGGACCGTTTCATCCTCAACCTGCAAATGAATGCTCATTTTTACTTTTTTTTTTTTTTTAAAAAAAAAAGGTCCAAATGACTTTCAAGCTGCACTACAGAACCTGCAAGACACCTGCCCATATTCACTCACTCAAAAATACTTCTATACTGTCCATCTCCAAAGATCCAGCTGAGATAACACCCCTAATGCTGAATAGGATGACGTACCATGAAGTTCTGCTGCAAAGGAGACCAGGAGTACATTACAGGCACGGAGGCGACGGCGTTCAGAGTCTTGAGTGGGATGACCTGCCGGGAAAACTCGGAGAAGCCACTGTCCACTGTGCACTGCGGGGGAAGGTAATCCAGCATTACCTCAGCCACTAGCTACAGGTCCCTTGCTATAGTCTCCAAAGGCAGGCTTCTATAACACAGCACTCTCAGAGGAGTATTACAGATACAGAGCGTCAGGAGACGTCAAATCTCTAAGACTGCTTGGAATACAATGCTAGTTAACCAGAGTCACATGATTTTCTGATTAACCAGGGATGTATCTTAGGATAGTATTTTAAGATTCAGATCTTTCAAAGACATTCTGTGGGCTTAAACCGCCAATTCTATTTAAATAAACAATCATTCAAAGCAGGCAGAAAGTCAAGCTATTTAGGAAGGTGCTGCACTCTACGGGCATGTGCATTATGGCCAGCATGTCTCACACACAATTCGGCTGTTTTGCGTCATGCGCCCGTGAAGCGCCGATAAAGAGGGGGCCCTTTCCTACAGCAGGTGGCGGCGTGCGTGAGAAGGTGCGAGTGCTGACCTCTCTGGTCCCACGCAAGGAGCTTACAGATGTCATGATGTGTACCGGCTGTATCCGCCGCAGCTTCCACTCCTGGTTAAGGATATCGGTACGTTCCACGATCTTCTGCCGATTAGTGTTAAACATACTCTGTGCAACGGGGAACACAAGTGAGGGTGTCATCAGACCACTTTGTATTGGTGTTCATCAAAGCATTCAGACAGTAGGCCATCCCAAACCGCCTCGCAATGCCACAGAGACTGAAGCGGGTGAGAATTAGCTCTGTTAGCTTTCCTTTCATACAATTTGAAATCAAGGCTGTCCCCTTAAGTGGAGGCACGCATTAAATTACAAAGACAAACAGAACACGTCAAAATGAAATGAGAACTGCACACGGAACAAGTAAATGCGGGAGTGCGTGAGCAGGAGGTTCCCCCGCCACATACCTTAACCTCGTCTGCTCTCCGGAACCTCTTGAGCTGGCGGAGGCGCATGTACTCCGATTTCACGCGCCTCCTCCAGCACACGGGGCCTTTCTCCGACCTTTTGCCAGTCAAGCCCATGGTCGCCCTGTGGGGACAACACGGCCTCAGTCACCACCTGAGCAGGAAGTGCGAGAGAGACGCCGCAGACTGGGCGACACACAGACCAGGGAGAGATCAGAGCAGATCTCACCTGTGCATGTCTGAGCCGACCTAAGAAGCAGCATTATGCACAGCACACTGGTGGGGACGACATCCCAAATCGACCACGACAGCCTTTTTAATTGTCTGCACCTCAGGTTTAAATGAATATCCAAAACCTAAAGATACTAAAATCCCAAACAGCACCCCCCCCCCCCAGATATTCTTTTAGGGGGTTTTCATAATACTTTCCATTATGAGCCCAGATAGCAGATACTGTAGGTACGGTACAGGATAGCTTGTAAATAACAGGACAGGTTTGTTTGCAGTTTCACCACTAGAGAGGAGATTATCTAATAAAGCAAGCAACACAGACAACTGTATAAAATACATCTCAGAAGAAACATCCAATCAGATTCTGAATTTACATGAAAGACCTATCATTAGTGTTATTCACTAATGGAGCCTCTAAGCACTTAGGTCAGTCACTCTGGTTAAGGGCATTTGCCAAATGCTGTAAATGTATAGTATGTATAGTTGTATAAAATCATAATAAAATCATTTCTAGCTCATTTCTTCAAGTATTGCTTGATTTTTGATAACTGCTAAAATACTTCCCATCACATAGAGGTTTTGTTATCTTAAGGCTGAAAACGAGGGGTCCTTTCAAAACGTTACAAAAAACTTATTGATCTACATGAATTTTATACAGAGGCATACAGTCCATATCAACATAAGGACCAGGATCACCCCAAACATTTGGAATTGGATTAGTTCTGTATATCACTGGGGGAAAATTACCTTTATAAACAAATTAATAATGGAGGTTTCAACTGTGTGATTATTTTTATTGCAGGGACAATTAGCTGAAACATCTGCAGGCAGTTACTATCATTCAAAATGATGGTCTAGAAACAACCAATTTAAAACTAAATAAAATGATTTACATAATGAAGTGGCATAAAATTGCAGTAAATTAAATATCCGCTGTACTTCTTCAAGTCTATTAGTCACATTTACTTGATAGCTGTATGATGGCAGTCAAACACAAACTGGGATTTAGCACTTCTGTGTTCACACAATCATAAACTGGCAGGCCAGTTCACATTCACATGGAAATTAAATTAAAATGTTTAAATACAATCCTCCTTCAAAAGACCTGAAAGGCAGTCAAAAGACTGAATCAGCCCTCCATAATTACAATACCAAATTTTATCCCTCAGATTCCATTTAAAATGAAAAATTCAAAAATTTGATGCATTTTCCTTCTCATCCATCCTTCCTATTAATTTATTTCAATATTTAAAAAGAAATGCATGTATACTTTTACTTCAAAAGGTAGAATGTTAATCTGCTGCTTCAATAAAAGCCAGAAGGCAAGTCACATTTAAGGCTCAGACACCTATTGCTAGAAAGAAGTTTAAATTACACGGTCTATTACTAATTCATAAGAAGGGAGCCTGGTAAAATGTATTAAGTTAACCAAACCAGATTTCAGCCATTGAGAGTTTAGGAGGGGAAACGACAAAATACTACATTTAATTTTTTTAAGGATAACACTTCATCGATACAACATATATTAACAAATATTAACAGCAGCTAAACAGAGAGAATCACTACCATATGCAGTAGAATTGCACCACGCTGAGTAACAGCACTGAGAAGTAACAAGAGTTTGAGGCAAACATAAAAAATTAGGTTAAACTGGCTACAGATCTGCACAGTTTTGCATCTTATGCACAGGTATATATGTATGTAATATTCAAAGCATGCAAAAGAAGGTCGGAGCAAAATAGCCACATCCTAAAACTACTATGTACTTCCATTGTAACACAGTAGCTAATCAGTGACAAAAATGTAGTTTGGCAAGACCTTGAACAGTAGCTCTAAGTGATATACCAAGATATACATATTATAGCTAAAATGTGCCTAATGTGGGTGAGATAAGGAGCACTGATTTATCTAATAAGTGTCTTCAGCCGCTATTGAACATTAATTTAGTTTGTACGGGAAGGCATGTTATGAAGAGCCAATAACAGCTTGATAAAACCGAACTAGCTGAATTGTCTTGTTTTTTTTATTCAAATGAGTAGTGTTCAGTTTTAAATGCCATTATTAAGATGTCTGAAAGAACCACTATTTCGATGCTGTAAGCCTTTTAAACCAGAGTTTCTAGCAGAACAGAACTGCCATTACACGAAGAACTGTTCTGTTGGCGAATGGATGTCAATTCCACTTTATCTGGGGGGGGGACACACATTCACTGCCCTACAAAACACTGCATTGATTTATATGTGCCCTTTCTCAGAGTACCCCATGTAAATTTAGCCTATGGCTTCATCTGCAGCAATCATGAACTTAAGGAGACTGCGTTAAAATGCACTCTACATTCTTCATCTCTGACCTGTGGACAGTCGTATAAAAGCTTCAGCTGGCTGCAAATTAAATACAGCACAGCATGGCTCAGAGATGTTATCCGAACACAACTTGACCTCGAACTGAACAAATCATATTTAGACGTTATTTATAACAACCATTTAATCTACCAGGCTCAAATCAATCCGAAAAGGCAAACTAATGTACAAGTAAACAAAGGAAAAAAACAGCCAAAATAATGGGTAAATCTTGTACCGTTTGACCTAATTTGTTAATGTTTAACAAATAGCTAGTTACCCACTATGTTTCAGAACATATAATTCAGAACAATGGGTAAGAAAATCCTTGAATCAACGGGGTACAAATTTGGGTAACAATTATATAAAGTGGGGTTATTAGAAAGTAAGATAAAGTGAAGTGACATCGCTTCCAGCCTTGGGAGGCATCACCACAAGCCTGCAAACTTTGACCTTAAGACGTAAGTGCATGTGGTGACCACAGAGAATCCAAAAACGACAGCATGTGAAGGTGTAACACTAACATGCCTGGGTGTGTGACACTAACGTGCCTGGGTATGTAACAGACGTGCCTGGGTGTGTGACACTAACGTGCCTGGGTATGTAACAGACGTGCCTGGGTGTGTGACACTAACGTGACTAGGTATGTAACAGACGTGCCTGGGTGTGTGACACTAACGTGACTAGGTATGTAACAGATGTGCCTGGGTGTGTGACACTAATGTGACTAGGTGTGTGACACTGACGTGCCTGGGTATGTAACAGACGTGCCAGGGTATGTAACAGACGTGCCTGGGTGTGTGACACTAACGTGCCTGGGTGTGTAACAGACGTGCCTGGGTGTGTGACACTAATGTGACTAGGTGTCTGACACTAACGTGCCTGGGTATGTAACAGACGTGCCTGGGTGTGTGACACTAACGTGCCTGAGTGTGTGACACTAACGTGCCTGAGTGTGTGTGCCAGCTGCCCAACTGTCGGAAGTGCACGACTCCTGCACATTAGATCTGGATAAAATAAAGAACACTGTCACAATGAGGTCAGGAACGTGGGTTCGAGGCAAAGACAGAAAGGAGCGGCGTAACCCGAGGGAGCGAGCCGTGCGCGCATGACAGCCGGAGCCCAGTGCGGTAGCGGCCGGCCACCCGGCGCGGCACCTCCCCCGCCCCCCCCGCGATAAAGCCGGCCAGACGCCGGCCAGAGATACCGCACCTGTGCCGGCTCTGCCCGTCCCGTCCCGTCCTCTTCCAGGGCTCCGGGTGGGATTCGGTTCGCGCGAGCCTCCCGCAGTCCGGGCTTAGCGCGCGCGCGGAGAGGGGGGGGGGTCACCTCCGCGCGCCTGTGGATACCGGCGCTCGAGCCGCTACAAAGAGCCGCTAACGCCGCGGCGCTCTCCCCGCACCCGCGAACGCTCCCCGGACCCTCCGCGAAGGCGAGCGGCTAAAGCAGACGCGTACACCGCCGACGGCCGAACTTCCGAGCGACATCGAACCCGTCCCGCTGTTTCCGCTCCAGCAACTCACTCTCTTCTTTCTTTCTCCTTCTCCCTCAGTCAATATCCGCCTCTCCGTTCGGAAAGACTGGGGACTCCGCGAGCGCCAAACGCGCCAGCCAATCACAGGTGCCGACATTAAGCCTCTTCAGTGTCGTGGATTCCGACAGGCCCGATCGTACCGGGAAGCTGTCCAATCAGGGGCAGCGCTGCAGTGGAGGCCCCAGATTGGGGGGCATGAGGAGAAGTTCTCTTTGTTCTTCTGTTATGGAAATGTTCACGTAGTAGCTGATTAAATCAAACTATTTTTTTAAATAATGCAGATATATATTGCAACGCTGATTCGTTAACACGTTTGCCCTACACGATCTGTGAAATGCATATATTAAACTCGCCGTACCGCCGCATGCCTGCATGCTGAGCGGATTTTCGCAGGAGCAGACAATAGTCCCAAGTTACAGGGGGAAATGCGGCCAATGCATTTATCGCAGAAAACGTTACGTTAATCTGTTAACTGATGGAGGAAGGGATTCCGTGCCTTTGGCAGTTTGTAGGGTCTGCAGAGAATTAACATGAGAGACAAGCGGGTTGCAGCTGCAGCGGCGTCCGAGGTCAGCGGGTTTATTAAACCCCACCCATTTGTGAGGAGCCCGACACACTGGGCTCGAATGCGGAGATCGGCAACACAACTACGCTAGATCACGGTGGAGGAGAGAAATGTTTATTGACAAAAGCGTGCATGAGCGACCAAACAGATGTCAATTCGCTTACATTAGTGTCATACGCGTATAAAACGGTAACTCGCTTTGATGAAACCAGCCAATTGCACTTCAGCTGACGTTTCACCCAACTAAATGTTAATGCCCATATTGACGCGCACACAGCCAGGTTTTACGGGAATAATCCAGGCCAGTGTTTCTGAACCCAGTCTTCGGGGAACACCAGACAGTCCTCGTTTTTGCTCCCTCCCAGCCAATCAGGAACACCGAATACCTGGTACTGGTGGGGAAGCAAAAACGTGGACTGTCCGGTGTTCCCCGAGGACTGGGTTGGGAAACGCCTGGGCACCCAATGCAGAATTACTAGGGACTAGCAAACTCGCTCAGGAATGGCAAACCCTGAACGAGGCGGTACAGCGAATGGCACACAGATCATGCATTTCACAGGTTTACATGGTATATCGCGTGAAATTGGCCAGGAGGTTTAAATCAACTTAAAAACTAAAAGTGGGTCAGTTTTTAAGGGAAACAGTCCGACGTAACCATGAATATGCATCACACTTTAATTCTCTGGGTGTTAATTTACCCAACTTACTGATAAACGAGTAGCCTTTGTATAATCAGTCCTGTTAGCGGTTAGTGTCGTTTCCCCCCCCTTTTCAAATGCAACACATATTGTGCGTTGCAAAAAAAAAAAAATGTTTTACCCAACACATTGGGGGGGAGGAAGGGAAGTGCTGCAGATGTTAAATTGTCCATTTCAGCAATTAACAAGAAAATGGTAGTTTTAATCTTTTATTTAAAAAGATTTAACAAAATAGACTGGTAAACAGTTTAAGTTTTCCCAACTTGATTTCAGAAAACAAGAGGAACTCCTAAAAAGGGTCAGTAACACCATCTGAACTGACAAAAGGGCTACCTAGCATTACACCGCTTCATTAACCAAACCCCACCACTACTGCATCTGCAGATGGTCCCCTTTCAAAGTCCTCAGCAATTTCATGAATGGATTAAAGTTCATCCTTAGGAGATAATTTTGTTGCATGTTCTTCCAAGAATTTGGAGAGGCCATCCAAGTCTCTGCTTCCACTTTGATATTTAACAGGATTCTGCTTGTTGTTACTGGGGGCAAAATAAATGGTCGGAAACCCTTCGACTTTGTAGCTTTCGTGGGGTACGTCGTTAGCGGTCGCATCCATCTTGGCGATAACTAGATTTCTCTCATTCTTGTACTTCTTGCCAAGAGCCAGGTAGTCCGGCTCCAGCTTTTTACAATGGCCACACCACGGTGCATAGAACTCTATGAGGACATCGTTCTTGGGATCCATGACGACCTCGTCGAATGTCTTGCCAACCACCACTTTCACTGCACCTTTGTTGTTCTTTGGAATGGGTTGGGATTTTACAATTGGTTTCACTTTACCTGTGGGACACCAAACCACATTTCATGAGAGGGCCACACATACACATCATCCACTTAGTTGATAAGACCAGCCTTTTGGGCAAAAGGGGACTTTGGGTAAACACTAGGCTTAGGTCAGCTCACCTTTCTTAAAGGCCATGACAAACTCCCGCAGGACGTCAGAGTCGAATTCTTCCGGCTCCATTGCATACTTCTTCCCTCCATCAGCTAGTATGCCTACATTCACTTCTTCCCCACTTTCACTCAAACCCAGGCTCTTCAGTTCATCAGCATAGTCTTCCTCATCAGCAATAGCAAAGACATACTCTGGGAAGTCCTTCGCCACTTCCAACACCTTGCTTCTCCAAAACTGTGTGGCTGTGGGGGGGGAGGGGGGGGGCAGGCAGACACTTAATTGCTGAATGGCACTAAAGTTTTAACTCAAAAGAAACTCACCGAAAGCTTAGAACACATACCAACTCTGTAGTCAAAGCTGAAGTCAACACCATAATACACAACAACCAGGGGTCGTTTTGTGTACCGCTTTGCATCGTTACTCTGTTTTCTGTGCCCAACCAGAGGAAGTGCATGTTTACTAAAGAATTCTTTGACATCAGATGCAGTGGTAGAGTCCTGTAGCAAGACAGCATACACTCAGCAGCAGCAGCACAGATTTAAGTAGCAAAATGTTAACTATAGATTTAGAATGGGAGGGGAAAAAAAAAAAAACACTTACTTTAATTGTCAGGATATTTGATTTTTGCTCATATTTCGAATGGAATTTTTCAGGTTGCATCACAACCACTTGACCAGAAGAACTTTTGAGAAACTTTGCCACATCACTATTGAATGTGTGCAGAAACTTGAAGTCATCTCTCAAGTTATTACCTATAAAAGGACACAAAAAGAAAAAAAAAAAAATCAGTGGAGGGTGCTCCAAATCTATAACCATACACTCAATAGGCTTATGCAAAATTTAACTCAAATGTATGTACTCACAAGCTTCAAGATAAGTTTCATAAGCAGAATCCAGATCACTGGCAAACACACCAACAATGACAACATCATCACCGTCTTTAACGAACTCCTGAACTTGTTTGAGTGTCTGAACTGGTTTGGACGGCGGCCCAGCTTGGTCACTCATATAATCAACAATACCTGGAAAGAAGAAAAACTTTATTTTCCCCCCAAAACACACACTTGCCGTGCAGTCACATAGAATGCATACACGTTTATCCAAAACTGATGCTTGTACTATATCTCAGTAAACTTATGACGATAAAGATCTGTGCCCTCTGAGGGTTCTCCAAGGAAGAAACCAAACACTTGTAGAAACCTACCAAATTTCTCTCTGGGCCCATTGTATTCGAAAGGTTTGCCCTTCCTGAAGATCTTAAGCGTCGGGTAACCAGATACATCAAATCTTGATGCAAGCTCATTTTCTGCTGTGGCATCTACCTTGGCCAGTGGAATCGGGGGGGTCCGTTTCTGCAGCTCCTTGGCTGCCTTTTCGTACTCTGGTGCAAGCCGCTTGCAATGGCCACACCTTTGGAGTCATTGTTACATTCAACTTTCATATTGTTTTTCAATGAACAGTCTTGTCTTCAAGATCAATTACACATGCCACTTAAACATTGTTACAGGAAAACATAAGCATGCTACTAGAACTGCCAATTTAGGTTATTTAATCTATAATAATTCAACTCCAGAAATCAAATTCTATAACCAAACCAAAACATGGTTAAGGTAAAGGTGTCATTTACATTTTGTGTGACTCACAAAAAATGTATCAGTACTCATCTTACCAGGGTGCATAGAACTCCACTAGTATGATGTCAGCATTGTTGACAACTTCATCAAAGTTCTCCTTCGTTAACACCATCGTGGCCTCTGGTGGGGGTTTCCAGTCTGGCTGTGCTACCTCCTTCACCCTAGACACGATCGCTGAAAAACAGGCCATTACAATGCAGATAGCATTAGTCCAAAAAGGAAGAGGACATTTCAAAAGTTGCTGAATATTTTAAAAACACTAACCTACCAGCAATCATTCAACACAATGTAAATGATGGTTTTTATGGTGCTACTGGTTTGTCAGCTTCAGGGCATCATACCTGGCTCTGATCGGTCACCATCATAGTCCACTGCCTCCCCGTTCTTCAGGATTTTGATGGTGGGATAACCACTGACATCAAACCTACTCCCTAGAGAACTCTCTTTTGTGGCATCGACCTTGGCCACAGGAATCGGAGGGTCATTCGCTTTAAGCGTCTCTGCGATCTTCTCATATTCAGGGGCAAACTGCTTACAGTGGCCACACCTGAAAACCAGAAGCAGGAAACCATGAGATACAAATCAGTTTCAACTTCACCACACATTATAAAACTCACAGCAGCAGCTCACAAATCACACAGCTTTATACCAACCAGAGCAGAACTCACCATGGTGCATAGAACTCCACCAGCACAGTATCCTTATCCTGTATAAAGGTGTCAAAGTTTTTGTCAGTTAGAATCAATACACCATTCTCTTCCTTAACCTGGGTACCATCACCCTCTTCCTCGTCATCATCGTCATCATCATCATCATCATCATCGTCGTCGTTTTCGTCATCACTGTCACTCTCTTCTGCATCTTCATCTGCAACGCAAACACCACCGTGCCAAGGCCTTGCAACTGCGGGCAGCATTTACGTGCCAGTGCGCAAAATACCATTAAATTTTCATTAATTAAACATTTAACGCAGAGAGTTAACGTTAAGAATGCGCCAGCTGGTGCACCTCGCCGGCGATCGCACAGGCCGCTGTCGCGCAGCACCATGCCCACCCCCCGGATAGGTAAGCCCCGAATACGGCGTGCAGGGGGACGGCAGGGGGACGTTACCGTCGTGGCACCGCGTCACTGCCAGCAGCTGGGAGAGGCCGAGCAGGGCGAGCAGCAGCAGAGCCGTCTTCGCCTTCATGTTCGCAGTGCTGCGGAGCCCTGGGGGCGGCGCTGGGGGCACGCTGGATGGGCGCTGGGGGGACGCTGGGGGCGGCACTCACACCTACGGCACGGCGACGCTGGAACTCGGCTGCCCGGCTCCGGCTGCTCCCTGGCTTTAAGCTCCCGGTTGTTACCCCGGCGGCCGCGGACCTCGTTTGATTTCAGGGTGTCAAACTTGCGATCGACTGACTTGCCAGCCTGCCATTGGCTTTTAATTCGCGCTGCGCACCAATCGCGTGCTGCCACTTCACTCGAAGCACGGAGTACGTTGTGCCCTCCGATTGGCTGTCCGAACAGCGGCCGCAGTCTTATTGGACGGCACAAAGAAACCATAAGGGGGGAAAATCTGTACATGGGAATCCGTCGCTGTTTCGTATCAAGCCTTGAGCCTGAACTTGAAAATGACCGCAAGAAATTAAATAAGAAAGTATTCAAGAAATATTTGACGTATATACTTTTGGAATTGTAAGATATTTAAATGTCATTTGTTGTAGCACATCGTTAGTTCCCCCTCCCTATTAATATTCATTTGTAGATTTAAAAATTATTCACGCGCATTTACATTTGCTTATCTTTTGGTGTATTTCCTCAGAGGAAAGGTGTGTTGTACCGACAAAGTTAATCATGCAGGAAAACCGGTGTAATGCAATTCACTAATTAAACCATAATTGCTCCCACAAGTGTTTTTGTGTATTCCCCAGAGCCCTGAACGCGGTAAACAGTCTCAGAGCTGCGAAAACCCACCAAAAACGGATTTTACTGGTATAAAATCATTTGCTAATGAATGCATGCAACATTCAAGTTACGGGTGCGATTAAACCCGAAGGACTAAAAATAATGTAATAGTGAATAGACAGGTGGCGCTTGTAAAATGTTTGTGAGCAGTTCCGTTCCTGCTTACCCTAACCGTACCCTACTAGGTAAAGAAAGGTACTGGCTCTCTCTGGTTTTGTTAACCATTTACAGAGACCTCACCCAGAGAGACAGTAAGCTGAATAACAGCGCTATAACCAAATGTGGTGTTTAAGCATCGGGTGTAACGGGGCTAGTGCGCCACCTAGGCTCTGGAACTGCACCGGGGCGCCCCCGTGATTTCGGAAGTAACTGCGGTCCCGCGGATGCCTGGGACGTGGTACAGCTGTGAATCTACCTTCCCTTTCCAGCTCTAGGTGAATGAGCTTAGTTTGGGGTTCTGATCTTATAATCGGTGTGGGAATCGCCATGACCAGGGACACCGCCGGGGTCCTGCTCGGCGTCCCCAGTCGGGCCCCCACTGGGCCAGGCAGGCGTGTCCGTGCCGTAATACATGTTTTACCTGTCTGGCACTTAAACATTTACTGCCACAGAGTAAACAGGTGGGACCTTGTTCTGTTTATCTTTGGCAGCCATGTAATACATAAGCTTAAAACTTCTCTGCACAAACTCGTCATAGAAATTGTGCTCATTTTAACAGTTTTCAGGTGTACAGGTGTGTATAAAAGAAAAGGGTACTGCACTTTTTTAAGTTCTCTTTATTTTATATTCCAGTGCCGATGGGCTCATCACTACTCAAAATATATTTAATGAAGTGCAAAAAGTAGCTCTCTGTCATACTTAACCAAAAATCTTAACTCCTGTCAACAAACACTTCACAGAACAGATAAATAGCCAACACCAGGAACACGTTAATACAGCCGTGTTTATCTTCTAAAGAAGCACGATGAACATGGGCCACGTCTGCTGGAGGCTGAATGCTAACAATGTGATTTCTCCCCGCATGACGGAGAGAGCAGACGACCCTAACCCAGTCCTGGCTGCCGGTCTCTCTCACTCTGTCTCTGCTGGGCCTCTTTTCACACAGACCTGAAACCCAGCCGCCCGCGTCACGTCATGGCTGGGATGAAATACTGCAGGGACACATTCTCATGTAGCCAGATGAAGTGAACCATTCTTTGGTCGACAATATCTGTGGGACAGTGTTTGGGGATCATTTATTCATTTGATTTAGTTTATTTAGCAAACACTTTTACTCAAAGCAATACACGTTTTTGAGAAAGCAGTCCTCGGAGCACTTGGGAGTTACAGGCCCAATGGCACAGCCACCTAGCTGGGGTAAAGGACAAATGTGTTCCATTTAGCAGGCGTCTCATGCATAAGACTGTTAAATTAGGGGGAGGTCCAGCCAGGTAAAACAATATATGGGAAAAAGTATTTGGACACCTGGCCATTACACCCACAGGAACTTTTATGACATCCCATTCTAAATCCAAAGGCAGCAATATAGTTTGACCCCCTTTGCGGCTATAGCAGCTGCCACTCTCCTGGGAAGGCTCTCCACAAGGTTTTGGAGCGTCTGTGGGAATTTTTGCCCATTCATCCAGCAGAGCATTTGTGAGGTCAGGTGGGGGCCTGGGACCTATCCCAAGGAGCGCAGGACGGGATGGGACAGGATGGGAGTCCATGGCAGGGCACATGCACGCATAAACGCTCAATCACACACTGAAGTCAACAGAAACGAAGCAACTGAATTACTGGGCAATTCTGGTCTATTCGGCATGTAACTGCAGCGAAATGATTTCATGTATTAAAAAAACTACTGTTTGCAAAATAAACAGGCAGGATGCACAGTGCAATCAAAGGAAAAGAGGCAGTCAGCTTACTGCACATGGCCTTGCTGGGGTTGACCTGCTGGCTGGACAGGAACTGCTGTAGCTTCTTGATGTCCACACGTGCCTGCACCATGGTATCCAGGTCCTGACTGGCTCCTTGGGACCCACCGTCATCTGAGGACACGGGGACAGTGTGACCCGATTCGGACACCCATATGTGACTAGGTCAAGGCCACACATGTGCATGAAAACAAACCAGCTGAAATGCGCTGGGGGGGGGGGGGGGGTGTTTACACAGAGCAGGATTTCTCAGGTAGCTGGGTTAACTTAAGCTAGCCATGACTGTCCAATAGAAATGCTCCTTACTTACACTCCTATTGGATAATCATGACTTCTAGCTTAAGTTAACTCAGATAATGGAGAAATCCTTCTTAATGGAACACCCCACTATAAAATGGAACCGGCTGGTATTCTCTGCTGTGACCCATTTTTAAGGATCTCAGCTCACCCCAGGGAGGGTTTCCGAGATCCCTGAAGTGAGTGGAGACAGACACCAAGTCCGTCTCAATCTTCAGATTCATCTGGCCACTTCGATTTGCTTCCAGAACCTTCAGGGGGGACAACATAGACCACAGCCAATTAAAATACACCACATCTCAGGCGCATAAACAATCCAGCTGCCAAAACACGACAGGCTTCATTTATACTTATGTAGCTGATGACATTTTTTTGTTTTGTTTTAAATCATGCATGCATTACACAGTCATCGTGAAATTCTTACTTTTTTTTTTTTTAATAGCAGGACTGTAATGACAATGCTAACATTTAAACAGCACTCACCAAAAAGTTTGACAGGTTCTTCATCCTATCTATTACGTTCTTCATTGTCTTCAGAGGAGGTAGGTATATACTAACCTTTTGAAATGGGTAATGATAAAAAAGCCTGTGTTAACCCGATACAACCAGCGTTACGGGGAAACTGAAAGGTTGCTGAGAATCAAGTTATCAATAGAGTGTCACTCACGTCGAAATCCGGCACAGTGGGCTCCTTGAAGTCATGCCAGAGCTTCCTGGGAATGACGTCCACGGGAATGTCGTGTGTGACGACTCGGCTGACGCTGGACAGAGACGGCTTCGGGAGGAAACAGACTGTTTCGTGACAGGTGACAAACTGTGTACCAAAATGCTGTTGCCCTGGAAACTGTATGCTCTGAATGCCAGTGATCATAACTCAAAAGCAATGTCATCTGGTATGGAGAGAAACCGGAACAATAAAAAGGCAGCTGCCTTTATTACAACGGGAACTTAATTCAGCTTGAAATTAACTTTATCAGACTGTTGCTAAGCGATTGACAATTTAGACAGCAAAAGCATAGTTATAAATAGCTATAAAACCCCGCGTGCTTGACACTGACTGAGATGAGCTAAATCCGGGGGCGACCGCTAGGGGCGCTATCGGCCCCATCGGGAGGCGGGCAGCCCTTACCAGCTCGGCGGCGACCGCTAGGGGCGCTACTGGCCCCATCGGGAGGCG
>JAODKN010000123.1:50131-65655 GCA_026774425.1 Petrocephalus zakoni | reverse complement strand
CCACTCTAAAGCGGCACTAAACTGCAGTCGAAACGCAAACCGAGCCGAACTGAGCCAAACCAAAGTGAGCTGTACTGTACCGTGTCGTGCCGTACTATGCAGTGGAAAAGCGCCATTTGGGGCCAGTTAATGTCAGAGTCAAAAAGAAACTGTAGGAAGGAAGATGAGTGACATTACATGGAACATTGAATAGTATGAATGAAAAAGGATTCCATCAATGACTCTTTAAGTAAGATGCATTTTTTTGGTTAGGAGAGCATCTCAGGTATGGACTTTATGAGTATATGTAAGGACATTATTTCCGCTCTGATCTCCTCAATAATACTTGTGTTTGCTCTTGGCTAACAACCCGCCTTCTACAGGAAGTACAACCACTTTTCCAACTGCAGTGAGAACAAAGCCATCAGCACAGGCTGCTACTGGCCCAACCCCCTGGTGGAGAGCTACATCATCCGCGTGCACAGGATCTTCTTCTCCAACTGCACGCTGAGCCACGTGGTCCTGCTGGACCCGCCGGACGACATGCTGGCCATGCTCATCTTCGTGCCAGTCTTCCTCACGCTGGTAATGGTTGCGCTGGTGGTGTGGTGCGGCAAACGCGGCGACCTCGCCGCTTAACGCTCCCTCTGCTATCAGTATCGCCAAGGCTAACGCCCCTTCGCTAGCACTGTCACTAATGCTAAGGTCCCTCTGCTATCAGTATTGCTAAGGCTAACGCCCCTTCGCTAGCACTGTCACTAATGCTAAGGTCCCTCTGCTATCAGTATTGCTAAGGCTAAAGTCCCTTCGCTAGCACTATCACTAATGCTAAGGTCCCTTCACTATCGCTAAGGCTAACATCCTTTCGCTAGCACTATCACTAATGCTAAGGTCCCTCCACTATCACTATTGCTTACGCTAAGGTCTGTCCGTTATTACTATCGCTAAGGCTAACATCCCTTTGCTAGAACTACTGATAATTCTAAGGTCCCTCCGCTAACACTATTTGCTAATGCTAACATCCCTCCGTTGTTGATATCACTGTGCCACAAACTGGTCACAAGAAAACCAGAACTCTTTCCCATGAAGTCATGGACCTTTTACTGTATCCCACCACCCCCAGAGAAGAAGAAGGAAACACAGAAACGGGTACCATTATACAGAAGGCAATATGAGGTTGCTTGCTTCAAAGTCATGCTAATCGCTAAGCAGCTACGGATTCATTCAGTGCTTCAGCACTTTCCCTATACAAATAATGAGCTGGTGTTTCTTTAAGTGCACACCGCTCTCTCCAGGTGTTGCTTAACCAGCTTGTCACATCCTAAAGTATGTCTATATGGTTCTTCTTAGTCAGCTGTTCACGCGACTTGGATCATATATTCTGCATTCTGTGACGTTTCTTAGCTCCAATGGGACTAACCAAGTAGATGCTGTTTGGGAAGGCTTTGCGCCTCCTCTCTGCATGACCTGTAAGATCTGTGCTGAACCGTTATGTCATTTTATTCCATGTTTGACCACCACAGGTGGACACGTTTATAAGAATGGACACTGACCTCTGTCAAGCCAAGCAAACACTGAACTAGCATAGTGTGACACTGAAGCCCGATTCTGATATTTGGTGTTAAGTGAAACATGTATTATATGGATATTTTATGTGCTATTAAATTTATATGTGTTATGTTAATCAAAGATTTGCTGGGGTTTCTGACTAGTCAGCTTCATTAGCCACACCCACCAACTATCTGCACCTCCATTAACAGTTTATACTAATCAAAATATGTCACACCAACAGTTTGACAACTGATATAACAGTATGACATGAACATCCAGATAAACTAAGCAATAGCAAAAAATGCACACAGCAGTACGATCTTACTGCTTCACCATTTTTTAAAGATAATGAGTATAGAAATTCCTCCTGTATAGTTAGCACAAGCTCTTGAGAAAAAATTAGTACCAAGAGAATCAACACTTATCTCTCTGCAGATAAACTGGCTACGAGCATGTGTGGCTCAGGTATGGGGTTTGGGAGCACAAGCGGAAACGACAAGAGTGTTTAAAACACTCAGGAGCAAAGGAGGAGCATGAGATAACCAGTCACTGGAATTTCAACAATGCAGAACATGCAGTGCCCCTCCCCACAAGGATGGTTTGTCTACAGCAAGATACAAATAAACACAACCACTTTTTGATGAAACGTCTTCACTGAGGTTTAAGGCTGACTTCTTATGGAAGCTCCATTAAAGACCTGAAGATGATCTACAGGAAGGATATAAGATTCTGTCCTCAGGCAGGCAAAGAATGAGAGGAAGCGGGCAGCGGCGGTGGCCAGGAACCGAGCGGAACCAGCAGGAGAGCCTGACTGGCGCTTCCTGCTTCTCCCATCGATATGGCTGAGACGCTCGCAGCACACGTCACGGCACACCTCCCGTTTGCTTCCCGGAGGCATATAACAAAAAACACCATCTGCTTTTGTGCGTGTTCGGGGACCACTTCAAGTGCCCTTTGCTGTTTAGCTAAAATAATAGCTATTAATAGAAGTTGCTCCTGGGACTTTCAGACTACGGACTCAACTATCAAGTCAAAGTTAAAAATGTCAGTCCAGTACAGATGTAAGTCTGTTTATATACAGCATGATGCCCAGGGACAGGATTGGGATGGGATGTACATTTTCAGGTATTTTGATGGAAATTGAACATACTTAGCAGAGCTGTCTGTGACCCAGGGCTGCCAGCTCTCATGCATCTGGTGTGACTCTCATCTGGCATGGCTTTCAGACTCTCATGTTTTCAGACTCCCACGCAAGAAATCTTATGACAAATCTATATTATTCCATTATAAACCTCAAATTAGCTACATCTAAAGCGTTGGGGTTGTTTGAAAACCCTATGTACTATATACAAGGTACTAAAACATATAGTGACATGGTTCATGGATCACGGAGAACAGCATTATTACAGGAGCAAATGCTAACCAAGCTGCACCTATTCAGTGGCTCTGTTTCCTCATTTACTGGGCGGTACTGTACATTCTCTCATGGTCTCAGGCGTCATAGAGTCATAGTGCATTAGGTTCAGCAAACCGGTTTCCAAAGAGGAGCGTACAGTAGCTAGATTCGTGTATGTTGGGCCTGTGTACATGTGGGAAAACAGACTAATCAAAATGATTAGTGTGACCAGATCATCCATGTCAGGGAGGACACAGGAGCCAGGACACAATGTGCAAAACATTTCAATGGAAAGGACCTGGATTTCCTTTAAGCACAGAGTTCCTTCTGTGTGCTGATTGGTCAGTCTCCTATAATCATGCATGTGTCACTAATCCTATTGTGGAACACCTGGATGAGTCCCAGGCAGTCCAGGCCAGAGGCTGGATTTGAACAGCGCACCCTGGCAGCGGGAGGCCAGCGTGTCACCATGCAGGCCCAGAGAAACCCAAAGCCACGTGACCTTCATGCTGGGAGGCTTACAGGGGCTCTAGTGCAGGTATCTGACTCGATCTTGACCTGGCATCCATTCCCAAGCAGCACAACAATAAAAAGGAAAATGAACAAGTAGATCAATCTCTCTTTGAGGCATTGCCAAGCTACCAAAACCATTAAGAAAATAAGAAAAAACAAACTTTTTGTTAACTACACCACGGGGCTGTAAATGCCAAGAAATTATGCTTCTCCTACTTCCCAAATATTTGCTTTCAGGATAATACTGGTAAACACTGAAATCATTACTGACTTACAAACGCCCTAATCTGTAGTATCTTGGTGTGCTGAACACGAATATGACCATGAAAATTTTATTGGCTCTCGTTTTGAAGATATTTCATATAGTTCATTTTCTATGTTTCACCGTGTAAATCTATCCAGTAGGACTGTAACAACATCCTAAATAAGCCTAGAATGATGTAATACTGAATTCCATTGAGTATAACAAGTACAGCTGGCACCTCTGTGGTGATTTGTTGCCCTTTTAATGGCACTGTAGCAGGGATATACAAAATACGTGTGTTTCTTATGTGAGTGGGATAGCCGAGCGAGGGAACTGCACTACTTGCGGAAGGAATGGACTCGCAGACAAAATGTAGCAGTTGGAGAGAGGAATATCCAGCACCCAGCTCTGGTCGAGGCTCACAAAATCCTGCTGCCACCGCTTCACATCAAACTAGGTTTGATGAAGAACGTCATGAAAGCCATGGACCAGACTTCGCCAGATACCTACATCAGAAATTCCCTCGGCAGAAATTGAAAAGGGACTTTTTGTGGATCCTCAGATTCGAGAGCTCTTCAAAGATGACCGGTTCAACAACTTGCTGCAGGGTGATGTGAAACAAGCATGGAATGCTTTTTGCCTAGTGTCTACAAACTTTCTCGGGAATGTTAGGGCACAAAACTACAAGGAACTAGTAGAAGATGCTGATGCAGTATCAGAAACTCGGCTGCAATATGTCTCTAAGGATCCACTTCCTTCATTCCCATCTGCATTTCTTTCCTGACAACTGTGGTATGGTTAGTGATGAACATGGTGAACGTTTTCATCAAGATATCGCAACAATGGATCAAAGATACCAGGGAAAATGGCCCACTAACATGCTGGCTGACTACTGCTGGACACTCTCCAGATATGCTCCTGAACAGCTGTACAAGAGACAGGCAAAGACATCTAAGAAGTAGTCTATGAATGAATCTTTTACAGGTATTAACCGTAGGCCTATTACTATTGGCATGCATTTTGTGATGGAAACAATAATTATTGCAGATTACAAAAAAAACTAGAGCCAATTGTCATATTCGTGTTGAGCACATAAAAATTTATAAGAAATTAATAATTTTATTTCAGTAACATGACTTTTGTAAAAATTTGTTGACCAGTGTAATTATTCATTCACAGTACTCTGAAGTTTAAAATAAACAAACAAAAAGCACTTCTTGGCCTTCAAAGAGGCTCCACAGAGCGGAACCACCACCAGCATCAGGCCTTTAGATGATGAAGGTGGCATGCGGCCTGGAGGGTATGTGTATTTTTCAATCAATCCATCCGTCCATCCATCCATCCATCCATCAGAAAGGAAAACATTTTTGTAAAGCTTTCAGCGGGCCTCAGCAATGCTTGATGAAAACATCTCGTAAATGTATCCGTCTCCCATGACCATGCATCAGCTGCAGGGTTGCAGGGGGTCCAGAGCCAGGATGCAGGGGACACTTTGGGCAGGATGCCTCTCCTCTCCATTGTAGGATTTATTCACTCCCTTTCCATCCACCATGCACTAGTATGGTGCTTATGGCCCCTCCCTGAATGACTTTCAGGCAAAACTGAATGTGAAGTTTGTAGTAAACGCAGGTTCACCTGGGTCTTTCGGATAATACTGTCCAGGCTTGCTAAACTGGTATCATACTGTGCCTTTATCTTTATCTCTACCTCTCCCTGTCTATAGGCTATGAAGGCTGAATCTTGTCCAGGAAAATTTATGATGAAATCGATCGATGTTCACTCTAGTACATGGAAGCAGTTCCCAACCCACCCCTATGACAGAGCCTATAGGCACAGGTTCGCGGGACTCCACAACAGCTATAAACCAGCCAATGAGATTCTTGCTCCCCATTGGGCTGCTTGCTTGCGGATTTCATTCCTCCAATGGAGAAAACCACCGAATGATTAATTCAAGCAGCTGATAAATAAATGGATTCAGTGTATCACCCTGCAGCTGATAAATAAATGGATTCAATGTATCACCCTGCAGCTGATAAATGATGCATGCAATATTTCAGACCGGCTCTAAGCCCTCGGCCAGTTAAAAAGCACCCCCAGACACCCAAAAACTGGGCTAGATCCATCCACAAGGCCTGCAAGGCAGCAACAAACAACCATCTCTGGTGCCCCGATTAGGTGCAGTGGATTCTAAGAACAGGAACACAGTACCAGTAATTCAGGGATGACCCCAAGACAGATTTGGATGGAGCCCTAACCCCACATGTAACTTGGGCACAGAGAAAGCATTCAAGTCCAGCAGCCCATCAGAATCGGGCTTTTATACAAATCAAGTTACTGTACTTTTGGAGTCACAGGAGCTCCACATCCCCTTGGGATTCCAAAGTCTGCCCATACAATTCATTACAACAAATATAACTTGTCCTGTCTACTCTCACCAGCAGTTCTGCCCCAGAGAGCCCATTTGGTCTATGGCCTCCACATAGGCGTGCTCCTGGCAGTCAGTGGTACCACAGCGTCCCTTGGCTGCGTACTGAATGCTTACTCTGGTTATCACAGCACATAAAGGGAAAAATCACTAACATATCCACTCTCATGTCAAATTATTTCACTACAAATGACTGTTTAATGCTTACTCCATTCGGTCCTTCACAGAATTACAAACAACTATTTAATGCTTATTCCATGTGGTCCATGTGGGGAACAAAACATTGAAATTTTGGGTCCATGGCTAGGAAACTCCCCAGACTTTAATCCCATTGAGAACTTGTGGTCAATCAAAAACCCACAAATTCTGACAAACTAAAAGGATTGATTATGCAAGAATGAGTTGCCAACAGAACTGCATATGACTATTTAAATCTTACTCCATTTGGTCCTTCACAGAATTAAAAAAATGACGATTCTCTCTGGTCCTCCACAGAATTCTAAATGACTATTCTGTTTGGTCCTTCACAGAATTACAAATGACTATTCTGTTTGGTCCTTCACAGAATTACAAATGACTACACCATATGGTCCTTCACAGAATTACAAATGACTATTCCCTCTGGTCCTTCACAGAAATCAAAATGATTATTCCCTCTGGTCCTTCACAGAATCACAAATGACTATTTAATGCTTATTTTGTATACCAGTCCCATGTTACAGGCGGGCATCTGAACCACCTCTTTTGATATAGGTCCAGGCCCCTAGCCACCCTGCGGTATGCTTGGGCTTGTTTCTGCTGCCTGACCCAGGAAGGATGTGTCACAGTGCTGCCTTTCAGTCTAGGGGTTTGTCTCCCTGCAGGATGATCAAAATGTTTAGTTCCTCTGTCGTCTAGCATCCTGTGTTTGTTTTACTTGTACAGTAATATTCAGGTGGACAAAGGCTGTTTTTATCCTGCCAGGTCGTGAGTTTTATTTAACTGCTCCAAATATGTTGTGTGTTTTTCTTCCATCTGCATTTCATCAGTCACAGAAACGCTGAAAACCAGCCAGTGCTTCAGACTGCAAGCTTGGAATGTACATGGAGCAGCGGTCCATCCATCCACATCGGCAAATAGCCACCCGTGCCTCTTTATTTTATTGAATCTCATTAATGGTTTTGGTTGCTTGTCAATTCCTCATAATAAGTTCATTACCATTTTATTGTTCTTTCGCTGGAAAACGGATGCCAGTTTAAGGTGAAGCTGAACACCAGTCACTGACACACCTACGCCTCCCAGCCACTAGGTGGAGTGCTTGCTGAGCATGCCCAGAAGTAAAGTCATGCCTGGGAGCTCTCCATGACCCTCAGCTTCAATTGTAGTTCACATCTGTCTCAGACAAAGACTCTGCAGAATACATTCTCCACGTCATCATGGTAACTGTCCTCAGTCCCTAGGTGTGAGAAAACGCTCAGCGTGCTGAAATTCGGAATAGACTCTACTGAAGTTCTTTTCCAACATCAGTAGCTATCAACAGCTAACGACTGTAGTCTTTTTTTAGAAATAATCAGAAAGTCACTTCTGAGCCATTGCGAGATAGTTAACATGACGCTTGCATGAGAAAAGAGGGGCTGCAGCCCCCTTAGCACCACTAATTCCAACACTAATTCCAGCCTCGTCAAAGTCCGCTGTATGCAAGCTCCCCCCATGCCATGCGGGCGGTGAACTGCCGGCTATGAAGTGCCCCCTGCCTCATGTCCTGTGATGGACTGGCATCCCGTCCAGGGTGTCCCCTGCCTTATGTCTTGTGATGGACTGGCATCCCATCCAGGGTGTCCCCTACCTAATGTCCTGTGACGGACTGACTTCCCGTCCAGGGTGTCCCCTGCCTTAATTCCTGTGATGGACTGGCATCCCATCCAGGGTGTCCCCTGCCTAATGTCCTGTGATGGACTGACTTCCCATCCAGGGTGTCCCCTGTCCTGCATCCTGTGATGGACTGGCAGCCCATCCAGGGTGTCCCCTGCCTTATGTCCTGTGATGGACTGGCATCCCATCCAGGGTGTCCCCTGCCTAATGTCCTGTGATGGACTGACTTCCCGTCCAGGGTGTCCCCTGTCCTGCATCCTGTGATGGACTGGCAGCCCATCCAGGGTGTCCCCTGCCTTATGTCCTGTGGTGGACTGGCAGCCCATCCAGGGTGTCCCCTGCCTTATGTCCTGTGATGGACTGGCATCCTATCCGGGGTGTCCCCTGTCCTGCATCCTGTGATGGACTGGCATCCCATTCAGGGGGTCCCCTGCCTAATGTCCTGTGATGCACTGGCTTCCCATCCGGGGTGTCCCCTGTCCTGCATCCTGTGATGGACTGGCATCCCATCCAGGGGGGGTCCTGCCTAATGTCCTGTGATGGACTGGCTTCCCATCCGGGTTGTCCCCTGTCCTGCATCCTGTGATGGACTGGCAGCCCATCCAGGGGGGGTCCTGCCTAATGTCCTGTGATGGACTGGCTTCCCATCCGGGTTGTCCCCTGTCCTGCATTCTGTGATGGACTGGCAGCCCATCCAGGGGGTCCCCTGCCTGTGTCCTGTGCTGCCCTGGATAGAATCGACGCTCTCGCATGACCTTGACTAGGAAAAGTAGGTCAAAGATGGATGAAAACTTTTTATATAACAAAATACTGCAAAACAAATAACCCACAGTGGATAAAGATTACAGGATGTCTGAAGAGGACAGTCTTTCATGTCTAAATTGCAGGCAAATGGCTTGACCAGTTTAAATTGGACAATTTAAATCTGGATGGGAAAAGAGCTTTTATTTGCTAGATTCACATTAGCTGGAAGCGTCAAAAAGCCTGGCTTTAATAAGACAAGAAATTAGCATTAAAACAATTAAAACAAAAATTATTTTCCTCTATGTCTCACCAACAGTGGGAAATTCACCTGTTTCAAATCCTCTAAGAATAACAAAACCAATCCAGGCTGAAAGGGATCCACTGATATCTCATATTCATCAGGGAGGAAACCCACAAGCCTCTGGCAAGGCAGGACAGACACACTGCCTGAAATCCATGGTCCAAAACCGTCCAAATTCGTGGTCGGGATTCTGGCGCAGAAACAATGCTCTTCTCAGAATCACTGCTGACATTTGCATCCAAACAGCACAAACCCATAGTTCTCAGAAGAACGATCTGCAAAAGAAGTGACGGAGTGACCATAACAAGATATTTACATATGAAAAAACAATTCTAAGTGAAAGCATGTTTGGCAAAACCAAAGAATAGATACAGAACGGAGAGCTGAAGGAACCAAGTTACCAACCACCCAAATAACCAAAATCCTGCCTATTACTAAAGCACTATTATCAAAACACTGTCTATCAATGAAGCACCATTATCAAAGCAGTGTCCATTAATGAAGCACCATTATCAAAGCACTGTTGATTAATGAAGCACCATTATCAAAGTACTGTCTATTACCGAATCACTATTATCAAAGCACTGTCTGTTATCCAATCAATGTCTGTTATCAAAGCAGTGTAGCCTAACACTGAGCTCAGTCCTTCTTGTTTGTGTGTGTGTACTGTTTACATATTCTCCCTGTGTCTCTGTAGGAGACGTTAAGTGAAGTGATGTCTCTAAAATTGCCCATTGGGTGTGTGTGCGTGTCTGGGTGTGATTCTTAAAATCTGTGACTGAAATCAAAATAGTTAGGGCTAGGTGGGGGCTACAGATGTCATTGTTGGGATTAGGGTTTGTCCCATAGAAATGAATGTACTGTCCCAACAAAGGGGTGTGTGTGTGTGTGTGTGTGTGTGTATGTGTGTGTGCGCGCGCGTCCCATACATTTTACCCCCTGATTTCTGGGACAGGCCCCATATTGGATAAGCAGTTATGGAAAACTGGATGATGTCTGTTTTAACATTTAGAGCGTATTTAATGTGAAACCAGTTAGTGTATAAATAGGTGCAGGCAGACTGCCATTAGCTATCTACACCCTGCGGTCTGTAGTTGCAGTGGGCACATTATAAAGCCCACATTCAGTATTGGTCATTTACATTCGGAGAAAGTGCGGCCACTTTGATTGTCATTCATGTTTCTCCTCAGAGACACCCTGGAGGCTTGCAGGTCCAATCATGTCTGACCCTTCGCTACCGAAAAAATAATTATCTCCAGTTTTCAGAGAGACGCGGCCAAGGGCAGCATCAGCTGTGACCATGGAGACGCTCTCGGTCGTTCCGGGAGCCGCGTGGTGCACAGCCATGTCTCGCATCTTTGCTGTAATCCAGGAGAAAGGGATTTAAAACAAAGGCCCCAATGAGAAATCAAGGCTATTTCCAAAGCAACTCGTCTGGCAAATAGCCTTTGACACATTTTAGGAAAAATAGACATACATATGTTTATAAAATAACAATTTTACTAAAATTCTCTGCATTATTTTTTAAGTAGTAATGCTAAACAAGTGCAATGCAGAATGTGATTAATGCGTACATTAGATTATCTGTTCTGCCATATTGCTGCTAAACAAGTGCAATGCAGAATGTGATTAATGCGTACATTAGATTATCTGTTCTGCCATATTACTGCTAAACAAGTGCAATGCAGAATGTGATTAATCTGTACATTAGATTATCTGTTCTGCCATGTTACTGCTAAACAAGTGCAATGCAGAATGTGATTAATGCGTACATTAGATTATCTGTTCTGCCATATTACTGCTAAACAAGTGCAATGCAGAATGTGATTAATGTGTACATTAGATTATCTGTTCTGCCGTATTACTGCTAAACAAGTGCAATGCAGAATGTGATTAGGGGCAGGGGGCATTTGGGATATCAAACTATTTTTATCCACTGACTGAACTTTCCTCTTTGTTGCACGGAATAAAAAAATAAATGTTGATTTGCCAATAAATATAGATTTCTTTGTGTATGTGTGTGATCTTAAGCCCCTTGGCTGTCCTGATTCTGACCTGATCTCTCTTTTGAGGAAAATCAGTACAGTACAGTGGCTGGCAAACAAAAATATTTATGAAAACGAAGAGCCGGTACTCTCTCAGGTACAAAAATGTTACCATTAAACAACTCCCCATTCAAATGAGTTGTTATTTTGGCTATAAAACTATTTGGGCAAACTGCTCATGTTTCACACATAAGCAGCAACAAAACAATCAGAAACATGGCTGCCAAAACATCGCTGCTGTATCCTTCCCTGGCGCAGGAAGTCAGAGACAGAGATTTTTTAGAGAATGCAGGGTCTGGTTGCACACTGACAGAATGTGTATATTTTAAGACACAGGGCAAAGACAATTGTGCTGAGATTAGTGTCATGTTGACTTGTTGGGACGTGCTTTTTGGAGTGGTGATGAACGAACATCGATGAACCAGACTTAAAGGAAGGATAAGAGAATGTATGCATCACATTACATACAAATAATAGGGGATGCATACATTAATATTCCAACCTGCAGTACAAATTTAATTATTTAAAAATCAAAAATGTAGCTGCAGTATGCATAGTGCTTCTAAGACGTGCAGCTGCAGACAGGAAGCGACACAACAAATGAAACAGCACCGGAGAAAAATTGGCATCATGCTCTTTAATGCACTCCATCATATGTAGCAATAGCAGATTCAGACAAAGTGCACGGGTGCTAGACATCAATCTAAGGCGTCATGGACATAATGCCGGACGGCGCACGGTGTACGGAGCCGCTTTCATGTGTCATAACAACATGATGCCTGTACGTCTTCACTGCATGCGCACCTGCAAGGATATTTCTGCTCATCACGATGCTGTGGTTCTAAAATGAAACATATCAGCTGTCATTTAACGATACAGGATATTTGTTACATGTTGATGTCTATATCGAAGGTTATTGTCAATATATTAAAGTTTCTGAAATGCTGTTTTGTTGTTGAAAACTGTTCTCTTGACCTCTGACTCGGAACAAAAATCTGATGCAGACCTGTGATCAAACAATTTGTGGACCTCTGCCGTAGAGCATCATAAATAAAATCACCTGAATTGTCGCTGTGCCACTTCTTGGCTGGACGGCGAGCAGACCGGGCCTGGTACTGCCCTCCGGCTGATTTGGGGAGACGCTGGATAGACCACTCTGCACCTGGGGAAACACAAGCAGCGAGCAAGAAAACGGAACAGGGAACAATTCAGGGGCTAACTTCACAATGCTGGCATTTTCTGACCATTTCAGGAGCATCTTCTCACAGCATGTTATGGCCACCTAAGAAACCGGTCTTTTAAATTCTACCTTCTGACAGACATGGGTGGGTCTGACTGAGGACGGATCAGCTAATGTGTTACTGGCACTGCAAATGCTCATGATAACACTCCTGGGTGTAGGTACCTGGAGTGTGTGCACAGCATGCAGAGGCAGGAACCTGTACCATGTACCGATGGACACCAGGCACTGCAAATGCTCATGATAACACTCCTGGGTGTAGGTAACTGGAGTGTGTGCACAGCATGCAGAGGCAGGAAACTGTACCGTGTACCGATGGACGCCAGGCACCACAGTGTCAGCAGCCAATACACACGATGCTGATAGATTGGAGGGTTGCTTTTAAGGAACAAACAATTTGAGCCTATCCTGGAAAAAACATGACCAGGGAACAACCCAGGATGGCGCACCAAGCCATCACAGTCAAACTTTGCCATCACAGGATAACTGTCTTTTCTTCAGCATAAAGTGTAGGCCATCAGTACCTATGGATACATGAATCAAACAATGCTTGATTTCCATTTTAGGATTTGTAGCGCAGTTCCTGCATTTATTGGTCCTTTAGGGGATCTTACTCAGACTTGCATGCTAACGCTAAGGGACTTTTAATTTGGACCACTTTTTATTGCATGGTTTTTCTGTGACTTACCAAATGACACCAATGTCACAGGGTTCAGCTGAAGGATGTTGAGGAACAGCCTGTATTTGGTTTTTAATTATGTAAAAAGGCATCTCGTAAAACAGGAAGTCATTTGGCATCTTGCAGAAGAGGTTCCCATGACATGTGATTGTTCATAGCATTAACCTCCAATGCATTGGGACACTGTCCTCTTGGTCCTTTAAAAAACCTTTGGTTGCTCTGAAAAAGTGGGATTGGTGGTTTTATTATGAGCACTATATAATGCAACTTGTTTCACTTTGGCCTGGCCTAACGTTTATCTGAAAAGGACTTATAATTTATGCCTAGATCCTTCGTTTGCTACTTTGTGGAGTGGAGGCTATACTCTGGGGTCGTCTCCGAGGTGGGACTAACGTCAGGTATCTAATTACCGTTCACAGAGCTGCCTGTTGCTTTCCTCATCTGCCCAGCCTGCTTAAATGGCTCTGATTATCCCAGAAAGAGCTCTACGTCTCTCCGCAGTCAGAGGCAGTAATATCGCATGCAGTTTTACTGCTGTCGGTGCAGCTGGCCTGACAGACTGCAGGGAATCTTGAACCTTCTAGCACGTTCTATTACAAGGCTTGATTTAGATACAGCTCGGGTATCTGTAGTCATTTCAGACATCCACATACATATATATGGACAAAGGTATTGGGACACCTTGCAGCTACACCTACAGAAACTTTTATGACATCCCATTCTAAATCCATAGGCATTAATATTGGGTGAGATATTTAATATAATATATAAATATAATAACAAGATTTGGGCTGGCAGGTGGTGTAGTGGTTAGGGATGCACCCGTGTAGTCAAAAGATTGCCAGTTCAAGTCCCTGACCCTCAAGTACCGCTGAGGTACCCTGAGCAAGGTACCATCCCCAAGCACTGCTCCCCGGGCGCTCACATAGCTGCCCCCTGCTGTGTCACATTGTCACATGGGTTAACAGCAGAGGACACATTTCGTTGTTGCGTGCTGTGGTGCGTCAACAATGATGATTAATCACCTTCAGCTAATATGAAGTTGGTTTCCCCCTTTGCGGTTATAACAGCTGACACTCTTCTGGAAAGGCTTTTGACAAGGTTTTGGAGCGTCTGTGGGAATTTTGCCCATTCATCCAGCAGAGCATTTGTGAGACCAGGCACTGATGTTAGACGTCAAGGCCTGGCTCACAATCTCTGCTCTAGTTACCATTATCGTGGTAACAAAGGTGTTAGGTGGCGATGAGGTCAGAGTTCTGTGTGGGCCAGTTAAGTCCAAAGCCACCCAGCCATGTCTTTATGGACCTTGCTTTGTGAAAAGAGCAAAGGAATTACAAGGAAAATTATGGAATTCATGGCACTGGATGTATGCGTTACTTTTCAGACCTCAAGCTACCGGAGTAGTTAATCTAGTTTCATGTCGCACACGTAACCTGCTACAAGCGGATCCCAAAGCGGTATTCAGGTTTATAACCGATTCCAATTGCGTTTATAAAGAGAAACTTGCTGTTAATGCTTAAGTAGTGGCATTTTGGTTATAATATATTGCCAAGACAAAAAAGGAGCATTGTTATATATATTTTTTAACTTACTGCACCTATTATTATTTGAAAGAATATATTAAACTTTAGTTGTATTTTGGGTTGTATTTGTTACACACCTCCCGTCTGATCCTCCTGTTTGCCATGCCCCTTTGTTACCCTCGTGTGGAATTCCTGCCTTCGCCAGCTGTCTCTCGTTACTTATCATTAGTCCAGTGTATTTTAGTCTGCGTTTGAGTACATTTCCTCAGTCCTGTCATTAACGTCCCGTGTTTGTACCTTGCTGTCATCTTGCACAAGTTGGTGCGTATTAAAAACCCCGATTTCACCTTCAATCTGCCTGCGTCTCTTCCCTCGCCTTTCCCAAAATCCGTGACAGTATTTATTTATTTACTCATCTCTATGTGAACAATTTGAATAAGGTTTTGTTGAAAAAAAAAGTTTTGCATTAAAGAAAATTTGATTTTTGTTTGTGTTTGCTGTTCTCAGGAAAAAAATCTGTATTGGAAAAATCGGTATCTGCCAGTCGCACTTACAAAAAGCCAAGAAAGTGACAATTGGTGCATCCCTAATGCAGATATCTTGTTATGTGTTCCTGTGGGTGTGAAGGCCAGGTTTCCCAATACTTTTGACTATATAGTGTCAGCCACTATTGCTTACATGGTCATTTTCATGTTTATTGATTAAGCCACAGGCTGTGGATAAGGATTTGACTTCCTGATAGAGGAAAGCAAAATCACATTCCTGTTTCACAGGACTGAGTGAGGCCATGTCACGCCGGCGGCGGGAGGAACGACCCATGGATGCAGCTGTGGGGTTTAGCCCTTCCAAAAGGGTGTTTATTCGGGAACACAGGGCGAATACAGGGCACAAAACGGAAGCAAGCGTGACGGCTAGCTGATGAGCATAGACAACTAGACAAAAACCGACCGGGGAGTCAGGACAGGGGCGGACTAAATACACAGGATCATTAACAACAGACGAGAAACAGCTGGGAACGGGAGGATTCCCACGA
>JAODKN010000123.1:31868-43425 GCA_026774425.1 Petrocephalus zakoni | reverse complement strand
GCACTTTTTGTCCGGCATCGATTCCGCACTTTTTACGGTTCCCCACCGTAACGGGGCCGGGGGGGGGGGGAGCCCGCCCCCCCCCCCCCCATTCTGTGTGTGCAGCTTGCAAGTTCTCCCCGTATCACGTGGGGCCCCCCCAGGTCCTCCAGGCCCACCCATAGTGCAAAGATGCAGAGGCATTCGGCATCTTCAAATTGCCCATGGTGTGTGAGTTCCTGGGTAAGTGTGTGTCCTGTGATGGACTGGTGTCCCATCCAGAGTATCCCCTGCCCTGTGCCCTGTGAGGGACTGGCATCCCATCCAGGGTGTCCCCTGCCCTGTGATTGACTGGCATCCCGTCCAGGGTGTCCCCTGCCCTGTGCCCTGTGATGGACTGGCATCCCGTCCAGGGTGTCCCCTGCCTTATATCCTGTGGTGGACTAGTGTCCCGTCCAGGGTGTCCCCTGCCCTGTGATGGACTGGCGTCCCATCCAGAGTGTCCCCTGCCTTATGTTCTGTGATGGACTGGCATCCCGTCCAGGGTGTCCCCTGCCTTATATCCTGTGATGGACTGGTGTCCCGTCCAGGTAAAACTTGTGCCCTGAGCTGCCTGGCAGAGGCTCCAGTTCCTCCCGTAACCCTGACCAGGACAATCAGGGACCAGGTGGATGGAGGACAGACACATGGTGCTGAGAATCTGCTTTTGCATAACAGCAGGTTTAAACAGCTGAGTATGTGAAGTAATCTATTCTTTCAGTGATATTATCAGAATAGGCACACATTTAAAAATCCCTTCAGAAAAAAGTTCAGAAACTATTTAACAAGTTAGTTGTCTAATTAATCTAATGAATGAATCTGGAGGCATAGGTACACACCAGGACCAGTGATGGAAAAAACATTTCCACTTCGGTCTTTTAAACGTCTCCCCAGTATAATTTAGCTTATTGTATCAGGATCTGTTGTCATGCACACCTTAACAAAGGATGTGTACATCTAAATATAAGTGATCTAATTATACAAGATTTTCAGGCCAGGTCTTCAGGCCAACTCTTAATTCTGATTAAAGACTGGTGAAATTGTCCACATGGGGGCATTGAAGGCCTTAAAAGTTCATGCAGATGCCAGAATGGAGCTTTGAGTATGTTTGCTTAGTGCGCCGGTCTAATAGCCACAAAGAGGTTCAAAGAGGCACAACAGTAATTATAATAATTAAATATAAGTTTACATTCATCCTCACACCCTATTGGAGGGCTTACAAACGTTTTGTTCTCAGATCCATAGATAATTCGTTTAGCCCTAACTTTTTTTTTTTTAATAACCACACTTATGCTGGTAAGATAATCTAAACAGAAATTAAATACATCCACATCATCTGGCCTTACGCATGATTAATGAATTCAGCTTAATGACACTTTCCTCATTACTTTCTAATTAAGAGATCTGTTGCTGCTATGACACATTAAGGAGGATAACAAAACATACACCAAAGATAAGACATAACATTCTATCATAAAAGATCACAATAAAAACCATCACATCTCAGGTAGCTTGCAAAATGAAAATAAAAATGAAATACAATTTAGTGTAATTATACGCTCATGTAAACAATAACATTGGCGTTAATGGAAATCTGTCTACAGTGACTAGTGTTTTACAATCATTTTCACTTTCGCACAGTGAGTTGGTTCTCATTAGTACATTATTTTTTTGATAGCAAATGTACATGGATGCTACAGTTAAAAAAATGTTAAATTCCGATCAAACTCGCAGTGAAAGCGAGGGCCAGTGGGAAACGTCTTGTGTGATGTGGGAAGCCTAGGGCCCCGTCTCAGTGTTTTCCGAAAGCCCCATGACCTCTGACCCCCGGTGCCCCTGGTGACCTTATTCAGCTACCTGTCAGCTTCTCTTTGAATGCACAGTGATGTGGAGTGTGGCCCAGTCAAAGGTGCGGTGTGGGCAGAACTGCGGGAAGGCAGAGTGCATAAAGCAAAGGCACATGAATGACAGGAGCATGTGTGATACAGACTTGGCTGCTGCGGATTGGCACAGTCTCGCAGTTACTAGAGCTAAAGTATAATTACCTGATACTGAGTGAAATAATAATAAATCCCCCCTTGAATAATAATCACTACATTTATACTATTTCTTGTACACAAACGGTAAACTGCAGCTTTATGAAAGTATTTATATGCACATGTTACAGGGTGATAAATCTGTGCACCTCTTTTATGAGGCCTTGAATTAACAGGTGGCTTCCCGTTCCAGAGGGTTACACATACTGTTTCAGAGCAGAACGCCATGATCTTGTTTGTAATACAATAAAACAATACCATGCCGACCAAAACTAAATGCTTATGCAGGCCTGTGGCTAAGAGCAGTAAAGGCGTGATGCTGTACAGTTAGCTTAGGACTAACATGCCCTCTGACATGTTTGCTGCAGAGCACAGCCAAAATCCAGCCTGAAGCATCATAAAGCTGGTCTCCTGGATCAGAGCCTCCAGTCCTGGGGGACCGTGTGGCTGCAGGTTCTAACTCCAATCATCTGCTTCTCCGTTACAAAGCCTTCCCTCAGGTAACAGGTCAGGTGATAACTGAGGTGCATTCTGCCCGAGTCTGACTGGGCCAAGTGAGGTTTGAATTAGAGCACATCGCCCTCATGATGAGAACAACTGATTAAAGAAGAAGATTCATTTGGAGATACTGAGCTTAACCACACCAAACCACAATGCCTTACTCTTTGTGCAGGTATTAATTGCATAATTAGTACAGAACTTACACAAATGGCTTCCTTCACCTTGTATGTTTCATGCAAAATGATCATATCACACCATTTATTTTTTGTAATATGAAAGAAAAAAATACTATACTTTTTTTCAGTGGAAGACTCGCACCAGCAGGTTGTAGGTTTGAATCCCATCTTTCCTCTGTGTGTGGAGTCTGTATGTTCTCCCCAGGTCATGTAAGTGTCCTTCTGTAGCCCAGAGACGTGCAGTTAGGTTAATTTGCCTCTCTAAATTCCCCAGCGTGCTGCGTATACTTTAAACATGCAAAACATGTTTAAAAGAAAACATGCCACTTCTCTCTCACATAATGAGGCAGCTTGGATTAAACTGTATTTTTTCCCTTTCATAAAGTAAATGTTATCTGTAATTTTCGGGAAATTTGGCCATTGGACAAAGGAGGTCGGCAATCAAGAACAAAGATGTCATAATGAGCAGGATAATGGTCTTTTACAGTGTTACCATTAGATCATTAAAGGCTGGATCAACTCCGACAGCCTAAATAACAAGTTGTAATAGACAAGCAATTTTTCTATGAGATTTTGTAGTACAGGACACTTTTTGCAGAGCATTTGGAGTTTTGGCTAGTTTGAAGTTACTCTGTAACATTTCGAAAGACTGTTGAGTGACAAAGTTTAATTAACCAAATTAAAGGTCATATTTTATGAGGCTTCAAATAATTAGAAACTGACCGTCATATACTCTAAATGAACAGTCAGATGATGCCATAAACCCCATTCAGCTGTTTAAAATGTCAGGTCCAATACATTGCAGCTCTGCACCTCAGGCAACAGGCAATGAGAGTCTGGGATGTGGACAGTTTGACGTAGGGTCAGTCTGTCGTGCCTTGCAGAAACATGCTTAAGTTGACTTTGACTTTAAACAGGTGATATATGAACAGGGGACACTCTTTGACAGGATGCCACTCAAACACTGGACACAGGGCAGGGGACATCCTGGATGGGATGCCAGTCCATCACATGGCACAGGGCAGGGGACATCCTGGATGGGATGCCAGTCCATCACAGGACATAAGGGAGGGGACACCCTGGATGGGATGCCAGTCCGTCACAAGACACAGGGCAGGGGACACCCTGGATGCGACGCCAGTCCATCACATGGCACAGGGCAGGGGACAGCCTGGACAGGATGCCAGTCCATCACAGGACATAAAGCAGGGGACACCCTGGTCGGGATGCCATTGCATGACAGGGCAGGGGACACGCTGGCCGGGATGCCAGTCCATCACAGGACACAGGGCAGGGGACACCCTGGATGGGATGTCAGTCCATCACAGGACACAGGGCAGGGGACATGCTGGACGGGATGTCAGTCCATCTCCCTAGGTTGCCACATGGGTTTCAGCCGCTACTGAGAGTGATTACAGGTGAACACACAGGTGACACATAAATGGTTTGGAGGCACCTGAAAGTGGAAGTTAGTGTTGGTTTGCCAGAAGGATTTGGGCTCGGAACCCAAAAGGGCTGACAAGGAAATATTTCTGATTCTGAACTGTAGCCAGAATGATGGGTGATCATGTTCTCCAGCAGACGTTACAGCCGGGGCTAAAGGTGTGTGACCTACCTGTGTCCATGGCCAATGTTCACCTCACATCGGAAAAATACTGCATCGGAATGTAACATATTTCTTCTGTTGAAAACAAACACTCTCAGAATACAAGTACTACAAATATTTTTATACAGATAAATATTTAACTTCTATTGATATTATCGTTACAAATTAATTTTCAAAGGGTGAAAACGTCTGATAAGTCACATCAAAGGAAATTAAACCAAGCAACTTTTGAAAACATATCAAATTACATCTTGGCGGTGAAGTTATTCATTTCATTATTTAGAATTTATTTTAAAATCACAACCTTCGCTAATATGGAATGAGAAGTCGGGATCTAGTTGAGGAAACTTGCAAACGCGTTCCGGAGGCGGCCGCTATGCTGCTTAATCATTCGGTATATTTCCGGGGCACTTTGGCTCAGCCTTCTGCCCCATCCCAGGGTCCATAAAGGCGCCGGGCCACGCCGTTCCAACTTTTCGTTTTTCTTCCCGGCATCTTTAATTGCTGATTATCCGAATGGATCCCGCGGCTGAAACCGCCTCATCGGGGGTGCAAGTGAAGGACGACCTTTCTGAGAAGTGCCAGAAGTTATTTCTCGAATTTCTGGAGGAGTAAGTCGAATAATCGTTGCCTTCAGTCGCGCAGGCGATTTTCCATGTTTGCGATTAAAATAACCTTATTATTTTCTGTGTTTATAAACAGATTTCGGAGCCCAAACGGGGAGGTATTATACTTGCCCGACGCGGAGGAATTAATCCGACCCGAAAGAAACACCCTGACCGTGAACTTCACCAACGTTGAGCACTACAACCAGCAACTGGCCACCACCATCCAGGAAGAGTTTTACCGGTACCGAAGTGCATAATAAGAACATCAGCGCTGCAGGAGGCGGCTTCTCTTAGAATAATACTTATTTAATTAACAACGTTAGATCAGGCGACTCGTCTGCCGCACTGTGTCGCCTCTGGTAAGATGATGCTTTGGTGTTCCGTCCCTTTGCGCTTGCAGAGTGTACCCGTACCTCTGCCGGGCCGTGCGCCACTTCGCCCGGGACCACGGCACTATCCCCCCCTCCAAAGAGTTCTACGTGGCCTTCTCCGACTTTCCGTCCAGGCACAAGTAACGTGCAGCAGTCCGATGCGCAGTGCAATTTATCTGCTGAATTCGTAGTGCGTGCGTGCATATATTAGTGCACACACACACACATTTTATCTAAACTATGCGAAGTCTGACCTTTATTTTGCGTATGAACGTTTCTGATTTAAGAGATGCGGCTTTCGGATGCGTGCGAATCTCAGACCGGTGCGCGCCCCCTGTGCCCCAGGATCCGGGAGCTGTCGGCGGCGCGCATCGGTGCCCTGCTCCGCATCAGCGGCCAGGTGGTGCGCACGCACCCGGTGCACCCCGAGCTGGTGAGCGGCGCCTTCCTCTGCCTGGACTGCCAGTCCCTCATCAAGGATGTGGAGCAGCAGTTCCGGTACACGCAGCCGTCCATCTGCAAGAACCCCGTGTGCGCCAATCGGCGCCGGTTCATGCTGGACACCAACAAGTCCCGCTTCGTGGACTTTCAGAAGGTAGGCAAGGGAACACCAATAACATGAGTCCCACTTTACTGCTTATTAAATGGGAATTCTTCTTGGCTGGGGAAAGAAAATCAATCAAGATGAATTGGCTGAGATTGCATTGATTTACCGTATTTTTAATTGTTCGAGCTCCATTCGCGGATGAATGAACGTGACATCCACTGTATGTCTGGGAGCTCTGGCTTGCTAATGGGGAGTATTTGCCCATCAATAAATACACGTGCTCATGCCGCATGCTGTATTTTAGCATTACCCTTATTTCCTTGGTGGAAGAACTTACAAGGAAGTTTAGCTATAATAAGTCATTGCCAAAACATGCACTTATGGTACATGTAAATGCTGCTGATGGAGTAATTAATAGCCCTAAGAATCTGTAGGCAAATGGGTTTCATTTGGGTTTATCTACATCACCTCGCTTGTCATGGATGAAAATAGGGAAAGGTGTAAGGAAGGTGTCCGTGTCCACGGCAAGGTGCGGATCCAGGAGACGCAGGCGGAGCTGCCGCGGGGGGCCATCCCACGCAGCGTGGAGGTGATCCTGCGGGCTGAGGCTGTGGAAGCGGCGCAGGCCGGTGACCGCTGCGACTTCTCCGGCACGCTCATCGTAGTGCCTGACGTCTCCGCCCTGGCCGTCGCAGGTCTCTGAGTCGCATGCGGCCGCGCGTTCGCCCCCTTTCCCAGCATTGAACATGTTCAGATTCATGTGACAGGCAGGTAGTGTTAATATTAATGTCCTGGATCTCGGACTGAAAAGGTTTGCTAGAGTTTGGGGTAAAATTCACGTACATCAATATTGTGTGTGTTAAGAACATAAGAAATATACAAACAAGAGGAGGCCATTCGGCCCATCGAGCTCGTTTGGGGAGAACTTAACTAATAGCTCAGAGTTGTTAAAATTTTATCTAGCTCTGATTTAAAGGAACCCAAGGTAGCCTGCACTACACTTACAGGAAGACTATTCCATACGCCAACAACTCGCTGTGTAGAAAAAAAAAAAAAAAGTGCTTCCACAAATCCAGCTTAAAATGTCCTCCCACTAATTTCCACCTATGGGCACAAGTTCTTGTATTTGAACTAATGCTGAAGTAACCATTTGGTTGAACAGCATCCAGTCCTGTCAGAATCTTATAGACCTAGATCATGTCCCCCCTCAGTCTCCTTTGCTCGAGGCTGAATGGGTTTAGCTCAGCTAACCTTTCCTAAGGTTAGCTGAACATTTCCCTAAGACCAGGAATCATTCTTGTAGCCCTACATTGCACCTTTTCTAAGGCCGCAATGTCCTTTGTAAGATAAGGAGACCAAACCTGCACACAATATTCTAGGTGAGGTCTTACCAAGGAATTGTATAATCTCAGCATTACCTCTCTTATGAGGTTTCCAGTGTTCCCTTTACATACAGCTTAAACTGTATCTCCTGTAAAAAATGTTGTTATTGGAAATGCAGCTTCCAGTGGATTTCCCATAGGTTAAAATGCATCAGCCACTGCTATGCCAGTGTTTCATGGCAGGCTTGACAGTCGATTTATTTTCTGACCGTCACGCAGTGTCGGGTCCCGTTTATCGATGTGCTCAGTTTGCTGTTAATACGGATTTGTTTGGTCTAGCAGCAGCATCGGAGGGTAACATTGATCATTGATGCTCTTCTCTTTCTCTGTTTTAAGTCCAATATCTCAAGTGAGGCATATGGTAAATAAGAAAGGAATGAGTTCTGTACTCAAGCTACCTTTATACTTCAATTTTTACGCTGAACGCCGAGTGCCTGTTTTCAGCAGTCCCTGCATGTATAGACAAGTACTGTTTGGTGACTGGCCTCTATCTGAGAATATTTTGCAGTGGAGAGGCTTCCTCATCAGTATGAGTGATCACACCTTTCCTTTATAAACCCCATTAACATTTTTATTTATTTAATATATTTTTCTTCAGCATTCAGAATTTAAGTTAAGGTATTAATAGTATTATTCTGTTGAGTCAGTTTCTCTTGGTGTTGCTTGTTTCTGGTTGTGGTTTTGTTACTGTGCTGAATAAGGGTAAGGTGTGATTTTATTTGCACTTTGTAAAGCAGTCCTGCAAGGGAGGGTATGTGTGTCTGTCTCTGTGTGTCGCTGTGAGTGTGTCTGTGTACATTTACCAGTTATTTTAACCTTTAACCTTCATCCTCAGGATGCTGTATAAATGAGCTCAGCTTACCCTTCTTGGCTTACTTGAGTTCTAAAGTGCTGAGTCCCATTGTACCAATACTTCGTGGCCTACTCTGATGGGTAACGGCCAGTGAAAGTGCAGGATTTGTAAGCCAGTTTTTAGAGAGCCTAAGAGCCTGTACCCTAGCATCCTTAAGGCAGTGCTCTGTTTGATTATAAGCAATAATGACTGAGTATTGAGGAGGTTGGTGTAACTGCAGGACTGGGCCTTGCTGCTGTGTGATATTTCTTTGGCTGTCCTAGGCACTCGAGCGGAGACCAGCAGCCGGGTCACCGGCAAGGAGGGCTTTGAGGCAGACGGTGTCCAGGGCTTGAAGGCCCTGGGTGTGCGAGACCTTTCCTACCGGTTGGCCTTCCTAGCATGTCACGTGGCTCCCACCAACCCACGGGTGAGCTGGGGGGAGGGGGTTTGTGTCTTGAGATGGGGAATAATACCCATGAGGCAACCTTGCAATACCGGGTGATGGTCCCTATTTTGGTGACATTTAAAGTGGAGTTTTGGGCAGTGCAGTGGGTCTTTCGCTGTTTGGGGGATTAACGGCCATTTCTTAGTTTGGCGGCAAAGAGCTCCGTCAAGAGGAGCAGACTGCTGAAAGTGTCAAGAACCAGATGACTGTCCAGGAGTGGGAGAAGGTCTTTGAGATGAGCCAGGACAAAAACCTCTACCACAACCTGTGCACCAGCCTGTTCCCCACCATCCACGGTGAGACGGGGCTGTGCTCTGTCTGAAAGGCACTTTCTGTAGCCTTCAGCACGTTTGATACTGATTATATAATGCTCCCGTTAGTCTCCAACTTGGTGGAACCTGGTGGTGATAATTAAGGTAATTACCAGTATCACTTTCAATCAGATTATTATTTTTGATTGCAGGAAATGATGAAATTAAAAGGGGAATATTACTCATGTTATTTGGTGGTGTCGCCAAGACAACCATGGAGGGCACGTCCCTACGAGGGGACATCAACGTGTGCATCGTTGGAGATCCCAGCACGTCAAAGAGTCAGTTCCTCAAGTGAGCCACAGCACGGCCCTGTAATCTGCCCATAAACCTTTATGGTTTTATCTCACTGTCTGGCCGGGCAAAGTGTCAGTCCTCACTAGACTTTCTGCTAATGTCACTAGTCAAGGTCTGTTGTAGAAACTTCAAAACCAAGGCGACCCAGTTCATTGTCTCCCAGACACGTGGAGGACTTTGCCCCGCGGGCTGTCTACACCAGTGGGAAGGCCAGCAGCGCTGCCGGGCTCACGGCCGCCGTGGTGAAAGACGAGGAGTCTCATGAGTTTGTCATCGAGGCTGGTGCTCTTATGCTGGCTGACAATGTAAGAGCACTTTTGGGGGGGTGGCGTTGGCTCCCTGGTCACCATGGATACTCACACCAGCAGTAATCCAAACCTGTGTCCTTCACAGGGTGTCTGCTGCATAGATGAGTTCGACAAGATGGATCTCAAAGACCAGGTAGCCATTCACGAAGCCATGGAACAGCAGACCATCTCAATCACCAAGGCTGGGGTCAAGGTACCTTCAGAGGAAAACATTACGTGGATGTTTAGTATTCCTTATGAAAACAAGTGTGTTTAGGTTCTTGGTCCCTGTAAATATGCAGAGCCACAGTCTGATAACTGAATGTTTCCCAGACATAGTGTTGTAGCTTTTATGTTATAAACTCCACTGGTTTAATTCAATGAAGTGGAGAGTTTTTGTGCCCATGACTTATTGTCTTTGTCAGTGTGCACATGCCTGTTTATGGCTTTATGCGGAGGTTTGGAATCACACTTGCTGAAAGTGCCCCAGGCAGAGGCTAATGGCTTTATGCTGACATTGTTTGCAGGCGACTCTAAACGCCCGGACATCCATCTTGGCAGCCGCAAACCCGATCGATGGCCGATACAACAGATCGAAGTCTCTGAAGCAGAATGTGAACATGTCTGCCCCCATTATGTCGAGATTCGACCTCTTCTTCATTTTGGTGGATGAGTGCAATGAGGTGTGAGCCGTCGTAGATAAAGCATTGCCATATTCAGTTTGATTCAGTTTTATTCTGGTGATGTTTGCGTGCTAATAACCCATGCGAGGTAGCAGCGGTATTTCCATAGCCCCTGGAATACAGACTTGGGGAAATATTCCAAATGGTGCATGATGATGATGATGATGATGATGATGATGATGATTATAATAAGTCCACTTTTTTATTGTCTGAGATCTTGGGTCTTTGTTTCTTTTTTTTGTAACCAGTGTAACCAGACTGCTGAAAGTGTAACCAGGGCGTGTGTGTGTAACTAAAGTGCAGCGCTGGCTTGACTAGCGGTTAAGTGTCAGATCCGCGCCTTCAGGTCACAGACTATGCCATCGCGCGGCGCATCGTTGATCTGCACTCCCGAAACATGGAGTCTGTGGAGAGGGTTTACAGCCCTGACGAGATTCAGAGGTACATCCTCTTCGCTCGCCAGTTCCAGCCGAAGGTGAGTGAGTGGGCTTTTATCGGGCTCTGCCTCGATCATAGTGATCTTCATGTCTCCTTGACTTCAGTGGCAGACCATCCTGTCATTTTCCAGCTCTACCTGTTATTATGGCTGTTCTGGTTTTTGTAAAGTACAAATCATTGCTGTGGGGTGGGATCCTCTGCGGGGAGCAGGGCGCCTTTTAAACCCGATCTCTGGTGAAGCCGTCAGTCAAGCTGAAGAGGCCATTGTAACTGCAGTACTTCATAGACCATTTCTCTGTCTTGCAATTGGTCGCCCTGTGCAGAACGCTCTGGTGGTTATTTGAAGTTATGTAGTGGGGAGTCTGATAACTTTGTTTTTCTAAACAAGCTGAAAGTGGTGGCCTTTTGATTTGTTAATAAATGGACTAATGGGTCAATAAGTGGACTTTTGCATCAGTAGTCTGATTGAACTCATGCTTTCTGTTGGTCTGTAGGTGATTTGGTTGGATGGATGGATGAATCATCACTAGTCTTATCAAGTGTGAAACCAGCTGTCCTAGTAGCCTTTTCCCAAATAAAGACTTGAAAACATCAGATTGAGTACATTGCATATTGTAGGGCTCCTGAGCACCAATGCTGATGCTGTGTCCTGCGCTTTGGCTCCCCCTGTCTGTGCTGGCTGGCACTGCGGGCCCAGATCACCAAGGAAGCGGAGGAGTTTGTGGTGGATCAGTACAAGCGCCTTCGGCAGAGAGACAGCAGTGGTTCAACGAAGTCCGCCTGGCGCATCACTGTCAGGCAGCTGGAAAGCATGCTGCGGCTGTCGGAGGCCATGGCCCGCATGTACTGCGCTGATGAGGTGGGGGCTCTGACCATGGGGGGGGGGGGGGGGACACATTATCTGGTTGGGAAAGATGGCATATGTGTGTATATACTGCTCGGCAGTGTCATTGAGTCCGTCCAGTCTGCTCATATAAGTAAAATATAACATTCACACATATATATAAAAGCATCTT
>JAODKN010000123.1:11111-22262 GCA_026774425.1 Petrocephalus zakoni | reverse complement strand
TAGTTAAGTTCTCCCCAAGCGAGCTTGATGGGCCGAATGGCCTCCTCTCGTTTGTATATTTCTTATGTTCTTATGTTATCTGTGCACTTGCTTTCTTATTTGGTTGGTCATTGGGTTTCATGCATGTATGTTTCCTGATGTGTATCGGTTACTCGCTAGTCTTGTAATAATTATTGGCTAGAGTGTGGCTCAGCAGGTTAAGCTCTGTACCTGTAATCGGAAGATTGCTGGTTCAAGCCCAGCCTCTTGAGCAAGGCCCTTAACCCCCACCTTCACGGCCACGCTTACTGTCATGGAGAGCAAGGTTGGGGGAGGTGAAAAGTCAATTTCCCCACGGGGATCAATCAAGTATAATTCTTTCTACTTATTGTATGTGTTTGGCTTGTGTTCCTTCTGCTTGCCCACACTTGGAATTCCACCCCAAGTTTCTCTTTGTGTAGCCAACCCGCCTTTGTTTTGACCCTTGTGGTCCCTTTTCTTTTTTGTGTTCTGCAGATCCAGAGATGGGCACAAATGCATCAAAAAAATCTTTTTTACAAATTACAAACACTTGCTCATAAAATGTAACAAAAAATGCTAAATAAAATAGAAAATGTGTTTTTAATTTGAAAATATATGTAAAATAGTAATGGTACACAATGAATATGTATACCATTACAGCAATAGTAATGTACAGCTTTCTATAACTGTAATCAGAATAATAATTTTGTGATTTACATGTGTTATAACGTTAATTGTGAAATGTTAATTGTGCCACGTTAGTAACGTAATGTGGGTTAAACAGGCTGCATCTGCAGGGGGTTGGGGTTGGGTGGGATCCTGCAGATGGCTCATATCATGGTTTTGTCTCGGACCCTTAATTTATACCCAGGGTTTCCCACACGATTAGTGGCAATGGCTGATAGAGGTCCCTGTGTGTGTGTGAGCACATGCAAGGGGGCACACCAATGATTTTTTAAATAAATTTTTATCATGCGTGAATTTCCCAATTTATTTTACTGCTGGATGCCTGGGAGCCATGCATAACATATGCAATATCAATTTCACCAGTCACTTTTCCCTTTTAAACAGACTCAGTGGCTATAAAAACACCTACGTTTAGCTGATGGAAATGTCTGTCCTTAGGAACAAAAGTAACTAGCCTGAATTATCTATGTAGTCTATTTTTCAATCCTATAATAACATTTAGTGAGCAAAATCTCATATATCTCATATATCTTACTACAAACTTTACCTTAAAGCAATTTGCACCTAGCACGAATGCATCTTCATTCCTTTGATTACTCATGGTCATGGGAAAACTAATTTAAAAACAAGCAAGCTGGGCCCAACAGAATGTGTCACGTGATTTGCTTGCTTGTAGACAGCGATAGATTATATTTAAAAGTCTTTTAGACTTGTGATGAAGGTTAATAAAATGAAATAATACATAAAATAGCATGTTTTAATAAAAGTTTAAGTATTAAGTATTTTAAATACAAATATACAATCTCGCTCTATAACAAAAATATTTTGCTTTAAATCATATTTTTTTTCCATCCAGAAAAATACTAATGACAAAATACTTAAAAGTAATAAAATATGTATTTTAAATCCATTTACGTCTACGACCTACAGTCACCCAGCTCTCTCGACCTCTCTGCTCTTCATTCTCCCTCCTCCCCAATATTGGCGTACACACCATCTCCCTAAATGGCGCATTCACTAGCTCCTCTAACTCACTGTTGCGTTGAATGAGAGCCAGTTGCTCCTCAAGGTCACGAACCTTGACCATGAGTGAGTCTACTAACTTACATCGCTCGCAGATGAAGTCCGACTGGGCACAAACGTCCAGAAGGGCAAACATCTTGCAAACGCAACACTGAGCCAGCCCCATAATTAACTAACTCACTATGAACCCCTTACTCCCAGCCCAGTAAATTTATACAGTGTATTTAAAGATTAGTTAACGTAAAGTTAATGTAATAAAGTGCAGAGTACACTAAAATAAGTTATTACTTTTGTTAAAACTGAACTTTATTATTTTTATTCTAAAATTTTAATCCGATAGTTTTACTGCTACTTACCAAAAGAACTCCCGCCTGAACCACGTATGAACTAAAATCGAATCGAAGTTGCTCTTGGGAGGCCGAAAAACCACAAAAAATCCCCTACAGCAGGCTACTGCCGGAGCGGGAAAAAAGTGGAAAAATGTCCTCCCGGCCCCGACTGACGACCGAGCAAAGCTCAGGAGCAATCCCAAACAATCGCTGCAGCTCAACACCACTCTCTCCCAGCAATCCTAGCAGTCAGTGCGCAATCCCAGCAAAGTACACAGACAATGATGGAGAACCTAGTACCGTACTACCCCTCTTCAAATTTCTGATCACTACTTGGTATCCTTTACCATTACCCTACCCTTCTTGCCCAATCCCAGCTTTCAACATTTCGCGCCCACTAGACCAAACCTCCACTCTCTCTCCCCTTCATCTGTTGCTTTCTGCACCCTGTCTTACCTTTCTGACCTTGACTCCTTTTCCTCCCTTGCACTGCAGCCTGAAACTGATGCTCTCATTTCCTCACTTTCCGCATCCATGGATCACCTCTGTCCACTGTCTTTTAACCCCAGGAAAACTCGCCCTGCTCCTTGGCTTTCAGCTGCATTACACACCAACCGAAGAGAATTGCGAGTAGCAGAGAAGACATGGAAGAAATCTAAACTTGATGCAGATCTGTCTTCTTACCATACTCTGCTATCCAAATTCTCTTCAGATATGACTGCAGCTAAAATTGCCTTTAATAACTAGAAATATCCCTACAAGATCCTCGCAAACTCCATAACATATTTTCATCACTACTGAACCTTACAACTCCTCCTGCTCCATCCTCCCTGACTGCTGAGGATTTTGCCAACTTCTTTGACGAGAAGATTGGAGAACTCTGCCAGACATTCTCTCCCTCTCCATCCACTACACTACACACCAAGGGTCTTTCCCCTCACTGGCCCAGGTTTCCAGTCTTACAGCAAATGAGATCATGCAAGTCATCTCATCTTCCAATCTTACCACCTGCCCACTGGATCCAATCCCTTCCTCAATGCTCCAGACAATCTCTCAATACCTTGCATCCTACCTAGAATGTCTTGCATCCTACCTAGAAGGCCGATCATTCCAAGTGACATGGAAGGGATCCTCATCTACTCCACGTAGCCTCTTCACCGTTGTCCCTCAGGGCACGGTTCTTGGCCCTCTCTTGTTCTCCCTCTATATTAAATCTCTTGGTGAGGTCATACATGGCTTCTCATACCACTGCTATGCGGATGACACTCAACTCATCCTCTCCTTCCCTCCTTCAGACACTCATGTCTCCACTAAGATCACTGCATGTCTGGCAGACATCTCATCTTGGATGACCACTCATCAACTAAAACTCAAAAAACAAAACGAAACTGCTTTTCATCCCAGCATACTCATCCCCCCACCAGGACCTTGTGATCTTCCTCGACAACTCCCTGATCTGTCCTTCAGTCACTGCTTGCAACCTCGGGTTTACCATGGACAATCCTCTGTCCTTCTCCTCGCATATTGCTAACCTTTCTTGCGCTTGTCGGTTTCTCCTGTTTAATATCAGAAGGATATGTCCATTTCTTTCCACAAAGGCTACCCAGATACTCGTTCAGTCATCTCCCACCTTAACTACTGCAACTCGCTTCTTGCTGCGCTCTCTCCACTGGTTTTCTGTGGCTGCCTGCATCAGATTCAAAACACTGATGCTCGCATACAAAGCCAAAAATGGTCCGGGACCATCCTACCTAAAAGATCTCATCACACCTCATACTGCACCACGATCTCTCCGATCCTTCAGCACAAGGAAGACACACATCTTGGCTCTTCTCTGTTCTGGCACCTAGTTAGTGGAACAAATTCCCCCTAGATGTCCGATCAGCTGAGTCATCGAATGTCTTCAGAAATATCTGGATTAGCACTTCTGGTATTTTACTACTTTTCTTGAATTTAGCCTGGGTTTTATTGAGCCAGTATAGGGAAAAAATCATTATAGTGACTTAAAGCACTCATGTAAGTCGCTCTGGCTAAGGGCGTCTGCTAAATGCTGTAAATGTAAATTTACTCCAAATTTCTCTCCCACATTTTCCAATGTGGTGAATCTCTCTTGGATGGAATACACTGCAGCATCACCAACAACATTAAAAAAGGTCACCTCCGGCTTCTTTAGGGCACCACTCAATGGCTCATCAAATGATTCGTAAGAGAAGTGCCGCTTGGTAGATCTCAGCCTTTTCTGTTGCAGAACAGCCTCTACGTTCATGTCCTCACACATATCCTAGGCTGACATTTGTGAAGATGCAAAACCGGTTGCCCTGTAGTTGCAGAGACCTCTCTCTGTCTTTTTGAGGAGATTGGCCGTTACATCCACATGCATGTTGGGAGACTGCATGAACTTGCTCACATGGTGGGTTTGGTTCAGGATGTCATACCACACCACTGTACAAATGCTGCATCTGTATGATCCCACCTCCTCAGACAAAGACTGGGCCTCAATCTTTATGATTGAGTCTTTGGTGTGGTCTATCACCTCAATCAAAGCCTCTCGCACTGCTGATGCTTGATACCTCAGGGACTCAACGCTGTTGATCTTGCATTCCCACATCTTCAGTGTAATGTTAGCATGTTTTTTCAGGATGACCCATCTCTGAGTGGAGGCTGAAAACAAGTTGTGAAGTTTTTGCAAAATCCCACAGTAACTTGTGGCATTAATAGATCCCTTTGCAGCATCAGCCACAACGAAATTTAGTGTATGAGCTCCACAGGTTACAAAGAGAGCTCTAGGATTCTGTTCCAAGTGCCTGGCTTGAACGCCTTTTTTTCCCCCTCATGTTGGCCCCATTGTCATCTGATTAATCTCTGCAGTCCTCAAAGGGAATTTTCAGGTCTTCCAGCCTGTTTAAAATCATGGATGCGAAATGTTTCCCTGTGAATTCATCAGCTTCCAGAAAACCCATAAAATACTCCTTAATATGGGGCTTTTCTTGTAATGACACAATCCAAATCACAACTGACAGCTGTTCAGTGTGGTTAATATCTGGAGTGCAACCTAGAATTATGGAGAAAAACTTTTCCAGCTTGATATCATCAACCATTGTTGAAGTGATCTTGCTACTCAACAAATGAATGAGTTTGTTTTGTACATGGTGACCGAGATAGCTGGTGTGACTGCAAGTGCCTTTCGGGACACCGTTAATGTGCTCTTGCATTATGGGATCAAACCTTGCCATGAGTTCAACTTCTTTTAGAAAATTGCCACGTGATGGAGAAAGCAATGTTTCTGTGTGTCCCCTTAGTGCCAAATTTCTGATTGCGAGAGACTGAATTTCAGCAGTGAGATGAGTCAGCAGCGCTCTCCATCTTATTTTCTCAGCCTGCAAAAGTGCCATCTCTTGTTTGTCAATTGTTTCACCTTTCTAATCCTCACTACCAGTTCTTTCCATGCTTTCATGGAGTTATGGTGTTCAGGACTATTGAGTTGAGAAGAGAACTGGCATGCTTCCAATCTGTCAGTCCATTACTTGTTAAATTGATGTGTCTTTTAGAAAACAGCTCGCAGCAGAAGCAAAAGGGCTGTTGTTTTTCTCAGAATATACTAGCCAGCTTCTAGGCATTTTTTCACAGCTAACTAGTGTTTTCTTATAATACTGGTGGTGGCAACTTCTTCCATCACTCTCATTTCTAGGGAAAACAAAGTCAGATGCTACCTTATTTGGTCCTTTGCAGACCAGCTGTATTAGAATGCTATCAGTGATATCTGAAGGCCAGTTTGCAGGGTCCGTAGGCAGGGGCTCATCCTCAGGGGGTTCAGCTCCAGGCATTTCTATGAGCATACATTTGCATTAGTATACACAATTTATTTGGAATACACAGCATTCATAGTGGCGGAACAGTCTTCGCAAAATATTATGTAACACCTTAGTGCGCAGATTCGGTTTGTATAGGGTTTTTTTCTGCGATTTCGCACAACCCAGGAAAAATTAATTGTGACATAATAAATGTGCTGTATTTGGAAGCACCCTGCCCCCCTCCCGTTTCGACAGGTTGTGTGTGAGTCTTCAGCACAGCAGCAGCAGCAAGCAGGCGCACCGGGGGCCCTTGTGCTCACTTCCCGCATGTATGGCTGTGATAGAATTTAGAAAACACATCGGTGCAAATTATAAGTCTATATCATAATTTCTGGTGCTTTTATGTTTGTCTGTTTTTATTCTTTACTTTATTTTGTGAGCTGGTTATTAGAATCCCCCACCGGTTTTTGATATGAGCAACATGGGCCGTTGCCCAGGGCGGCATCGTGATGGGGGCGGCATCAAAATTTTAATTTTTTTTTCTTGCGTGTGCCCATGGTGCCCTCATTATTTGCTGGCAGGCAGATGCTTTGCAGTAGCTGTATCACATGGCAATGCCGCAAGTTAAGATGCTGTCTGTGGTTCCTCAGTAGTAAGAATCAAATGCTGTTAGATAGCTCTGCTAATCCAGTTGCAATCTGTTTGAAATCAGGAAAGTCACCCCAAAATCACTGGGTACAAAGTGCTACTCTTTGTGGTGGGATGATGATTACTGGTTTTCTTCAACTCTTATGAGGAAATTGATGCTATGAAGCTTGCCAAATGAACAAAGCTTAATAAGGCATCTTACGTCTTTTCTAATAAAAATATACCATTATGCTATTCTTTCTCTGCAGCAACAACACTATTAACGGTGACCTTTACAATCTTTCTGTTACATTTGTGTGGATGATTTGAGGTCTTTATATCATTGCCCTATTCACAGACACCAAATGGAAGAATCCAGTCCAGATGAATGTTTATCATCCATATTCAAGGTACGCCTTTATTGCTGATATCTGTTTGTTTGTTTGTATTTATACATATGCATTCTTACTTGTAATGTGATATATTTTATATAGTTGTATAATATGAAATTCATTATGATAATGGAAAGATGAACCTATAAAAAGGTATGGTGCAAGTACCAATAATTAACTATTACTGTTTATTTTAGTCACTAAAGGAGAAGGCTGTAAAGTTCCTCAACGATGAGCTTGAGAAGATCATAAGGTATCTAGATCAGAAGCACCCAGAATGCTCTGAGCCTCAGCTGGAGGAGGACAGTGACCGGAACAGCGAAGATCATATACAGAAGACCTGTGGTAGAGAGGGAGCTCTGAAGATCACACTGTACATCCTGAGGACCATGGAGCAAAATGATCTTGCTGATAGACTAGAGAAGAGTAAGAGCTTTATGTTATTCTATACATGTATGTGGTGTTTCAGGAGAAAAACGTGTATGATGAAGCTTTAAATTTCACATTTATGGCAATTTGGATTGTATGTGTAAAAATGGGTTTATTATTATTTTTTGAATACTGTTCCATATGTTCTGTATAGTATTCCCTAGTGGTCAGGATCACAGTGTGAATCTGTACGTTTAGCTCTCATTTCTTTCCAGGGGAACTCTTGTTGCAATATCAGCACAGAATAAAACACAGCCTGAAGAAGAAATTTGAGTGTGTTTTTGAAGGGAAAGCTAAGGAAGGACACCCAACGCTTCTCAATGACATTTATACAGAACCCTCCATATCTGAAGGTGTAACTAGAGGAATCAATGATGAACATGAAGTCAGACAGATTGAAACAGCATCCAAGAAAAGACTAACAGAAGATACTACTATCAAGTGCAATGATATATTTAAACACTTACAGGGGCGTGTGGCACGTATCAGAACTGTCCTCACAAAAGGGGTTGCAGGTATCGGGAAAACAGTCTCTGTTCAGAAATTTATTCTAGACTGGGCAGAAGGAAAAGCAAACCAGGATATTTACTTCATATTTGCTCTTCCTTTCCGGGACCTGAATTTGATTAAGAAAGAATACAGTCTGATTGAACTGATTCACCACTTTTTCCCAGATCTAAAATCATTTGAATTCACTGAACTGTGTAGGTTCAAGATCTTGTTCATCTTTGATGGTCTGGATGAGTGTTGCCTTTCTCTAGATTTTAAGAACAATGAGAGCTGTTGTGATGTAACAAAGAAAATGTCGCTAAATGTGCTGTTAACTAACCTCATTAAGGGGAATATGCTTCCATCTGCTCTCCTCTGGATAACCTCCCGGCCAGCAGCAGCCAATCAGATACCTCCTGAGTGCATCCAGCAGGTGACAGAGATACGAGGATTCGATGATGCCCAGAAGGAGGAGTATTTTAGGAAGAGATTTAGTGATCAGAATCTAGCTAGCAGGATTATCACACATGTGAAATCATCAAGGAGCCTCTTCATCATGTGCCACATACCTGTGTTCTGCTGGATTTCAGCCACTGTTTTTGAGAAGCTTTTTGTTGAAAATGACAGCGAAGAAATTCCAAGGACTCTGACTGAAATGTACACACACTACATTGTTTTTCAGACAACCTTAAAAAATGACAAGTATATGAAAAAACAGGAAACAGAGAAGAAATTCTTAAAGTATAACAAAAAATTCCTTCTTAAACTTGGTAAACTGGCTTTCCATAACCTTGAGAAAGGCAACCTCATATTTTATGAGCAAGATCTGGCAGAGAACGACATTGATGTCACTGAAGCTTCAGTTTACTCTGGAGTGTGCACAGAAGTCTTTAGAGAAGAATTTGTATTGTATCAGGAGAAGGTCTACTGCTTTGTGCATCTTAGCATTCAGGAGTATCTTGCTGCTTTATACATGTTTCTGTCAAACTCATCCGTGGACCTGCTGAACACTGCAGTGGATCAAGCATTAAAAAGCAAGAATGGACACTTGGACCTCTACCTCCGCTTCCTCTTTGGCCTTTCAACAGACTTCAGCAAATCTCTGTTACAAAGGCTACTTTCACAGACTAGAGGCCCACTTAATATTAAGGAAACAGTCAAACATATCAAGGAAAAAATAAAAGAAAATTTATCTCCAGAAAGGACCATCAACCTGTTCCACTGTCTGAACGAACTGAATGACAGTTCTCTAGTAGAAGAAGTACAAAGTTACCTGAATTCAGGAAGCTTTTCAGCAAAAGACCTCTCACCTGCTCAGTGGTCAGCCCTGGCCTTTGTGTTGCTGATGTCAGATAAGGAGCTGGATGTGTTTGATCTGAAAAAGTACATCAGATCAGATGAAGGTCTCCGGAGGCTGCTGCCTGTGGTCAAGAAATCAAGGACAGCTCTGTAAGTGATATGAGGAAGTGAAAATATGTCTAGTCTGGCTATAATACATAACATAACATAACATAACATAACATAACATAACAATGAGGGTTCGGTAACACTTCACTTAAGGCCATGGTCCTAGTAATTTATAAGCACATTCATAACAAATATTAATGCATTCAGAAAGCATTATGAACATGGCTTTAAATATTGATCAATAGGCATAACACATGAGTATTATGCATTATGAATAGTTTATGAATTTCTCATCTGTAATGCATTATAGACATCATCATAATGCATTATAATGGCTGGCATAAGGATGGAGTATGCGTTGAACTTTGGCATACTACCACTTTAACATTTTGTTTAGTAAATTCAAACTTGAAGGTTACCAGTTGCCTATCTGCAGTTGATATGTCCCTTTTCCCAGTCCCATGATATGATTGGCTAGTACTCATTTGTACAAACCTTTCTCATTTTGCGGTCTAACCAGGCAAATTTGTGCTAGGGAAAAATGGAGCAATTGAATAGCAAATATTTTCTGTCTTCCTGCTTCTGATACACACACACACACACACACAGACTAGCATACCTATCTAAATGGGAGCCGTTTATTCACTTCTTTGGGAAAAACCATAACCCCAATCACGACACCTTTAACCTCTACCCTGCCCTTACCTTAACCAAAGGTAACCAACCCAAATACAAGACTTTGGGCATTTTTACCTTTTTGATTACAATCACTGATGTGTAAGATATATACAGGTCTGTGTGTATAATATCACATTTCCTTTTTCAGGCTAAATAGCTGCAGACTCACAGCAGAATGCTGCAACGTGTTGGCATCAGGTTTCAGCTCTAGCTCCTCACAATTGAGAGAGCTGGACCTGTGTGACAACCATCTGCAGGATGCGGGAGTGAAGCTGCTCTTTGCTGGACTGGGGGATTCACACTGTACACTGAAGGTGCTGAGGTCAGTATTACTGGGTGTTCTACATTGTGAACAGGAATACTGCGGTCAGTATTATTTGGTATTCTACGCTGAAAAGTGAAATACTAAGGTAATATCTTCTTGAGATTTCACATAGAAGTTCTCTTCATGTTCAAAATTTCACAAAAATAATAAGATGGATATTCCAGACAAAAGTTGAATACTGCACGTTTATTAGTCTATTGCACTGATAGAGTTTTTTGACTAACTAAGAGGAGGGCACAGAATGAAAGTGAGGTTGTAGTACTTTGATGTGTCTGATTGCCTCTTTGGAGTGCCAACTGTCCAGGTAGTGTCCATGGGGGAAGTGGGGGGTACTGTATTTCTTACCCGCCTTAAAGTCCTTAGCAATCAGTCTAACTGTGGCTGGGAAAAAGCTATTGTAGAATCGTGCTTTGTAGGCGGTGATGCTCTCTGGCCTGTGGTGTCTTAGGTTGTATCCTAAGTTCTTCCTCCTGAACAGGCAGAATGCTGGATGATGTATATTCTGAGCTTTCCTCCTACACTGTGTATATAATGTGTCCAAAGAGGGTTGTCCTGATTTGAGACACAATCATATGTGTAAAGTGAGAACAGTTTTGGGGATCCTGTGCTGACTGTGAGCGCAGCCAAGACCTTATTTCCCATCCTCACCACCTGTGGTCTGTCTATAAGGAAGTCCAATATCCAGTTACAGGTGAGTGTTGGTACTCCCAGGTCTGCCAGCTTCACAATCAGCTTCATTGGCCTGATTGTATTACTGTAAAAGCGGAACTGTAATCTAGAAGGAGCATGTGCGCATATGTGTTGCAGTGTGTAATGAAGGGCCAGAGCCACTGCATCATCCACTGATCTGTTTAGGTGGTAGGCAAACTGCAGAGGGTCAGCTGTGTCTCAGATGACAGTTTATAGAACACCAGTTTTTCAGGCACTTCATGGCAACTGAAGTGAGTGCCACTGGCCTGAAGTCATTCATTGTG
>JAODKN010000120.1:322842-344408 GCA_026774425.1 Petrocephalus zakoni | reverse complement strand
GTGAGTATATCCCAAACTCTTTATTTTACCTGGAAAAGTTGGGGGGTCGTCTTATACGCCGGAATATACGGTAGATTTAAAAAATTTTGGGAACCAGACTCAAAGCCTGACACCATTATTAAAAATTAAATTTGAATCGGTACATTTCGTTACAGACTTGCAGCACATTGCAGCACAGCAGAGGAAACAGCCTTCTGTATGGGAGTAAGATGCTGGGAGATCTTGGATTGGTTGACCCCACCCTCCCAAAAACAGAGAGCCAGTATTCCTAAAACTAAATCTACACACTGGCCAAATATGCATGCATTCTTCCTATCTACATTCATGCATTCAGTAGTGAGCAACAGAAATAAAGCCTGTTACACTTTCTGTTTGGAAAATTAGGTTAAATACAGGTAACACATTCCATCCTTTTTGTTCTGCAGGCCCATATCTGTACGCAGAGGGAGAGACTTAAAGTAGGCTTCCAAAGTCAAAGGCTGGTGCTCAACAACCATCAAATGCCTAAGTTTCATTGCGTTTCATCACATCTTGAGGCTATTATACCTGATGAAACCGCAAACACAGCACGTGTCTCAGTCAGCAGATATATCTTTGTCGTCTGAGGTTTAGAATGTCTGCCCCGTCTGAAATAAAAAGTCTGTTGCATGTCTTGCTATCGATCGGCTGCTTCCCAGCCACACTCATTCACAGGCCGAGGCCTTTCGCCTTCGGCTTTCTCTGAAGGCCCCAGCTTGTTCCTCACAGCCGACAACAACATCCTGAATAGCTTGTTACCTATTGCTCTCCCTCAATATCCTGTTCTGACGTTTTTTTTTTCCTGTTTACTTTGTTGGTGGTCATTGATTGCTATCACTGCCGATTCTTCCATTCCATTCATTGAGGGTAGTGGGGCTTTTCACATGCCCATGCGTGTTAATTAACATCAGTAACATTAAATCTGCACACTTGCCCATATTGTTAATTTGAATCAGAATCAGAAAAACTTTATTGATCCCGGAGGAAATTGCTCATTTAAATGCAATTGTATAACTTCCACTATGCTCATGTCAGTATGCTCTACCATGGGTAATGATAAAGTGATGTGTTTCACTAGTTATGTGTTTCACCTTTAATAATAAAACAGCTCTAGCACTTCACACCACAGGAACTTTTTTTGGGAACCAGAACCTTTGTCTAGAACCAGGAACTTTTGTGGCGTTCACACCTAAGGAACTCGGCCCGGTTGCAGCTCCTCAGAGGCAGTTAGACTAGGTATTATTCGTTCAAACACAAATTAATGGGGAGGTGCTTACAGGCATAGCTTGCTGATTGGTTGGTGCTTACAGAGATAGCTTGCTGATTGGTTGGCGCTTACAGCGAAAGCTTGCTGATTGGTTGGCGCTTACAGTGAACGATTGGTTGACCACAAGGACCAGCACTAACTTGGAAGTTACACAGAAGTTATTTATAAATTAGATATAATTAGCAGATCAAAAATTTAACAGATGGAATTATTTTTGTACTTCTCATGGATGTTTGGCTTAAATCAAAGAACTTCAGAGTAGTCTGCAAAGACTTCTCATTTCCCAGTCAATCTCAGCACTGTTTGCTCATTTTTTCCTGATCTTTTTGACACTGAGCGCCAGAGGCATCAATAACACCATCCAGGGTGGCTCTGTCCCACTTCAGAGAGGGCGGTGCGCCATGTGACCAGGCCTCAGTGCAGTGCTTTCTCAGCACACATCCATTTTTCTTTCTACCAAGGGATTATGGCTATCTCAATTATAAAAATGCATTTTTACATACATTATATGTTACTGATGGTTCAAATTCTGCTCTGCAACCCAATCTAGAAGTGCAACTGGCCAAGTAATCCTGTCCCAGATTCTCAAAGTGTCTTCAACCATGTTGTGAAATGTCATATATTCTAATCACAGCAACTTGTCTGCCCCAATAAGCACCTTTAAAGATATATTGATGCCTTTTGTCTATGGAGTGATTCAGAGTTCCTCTTAGAGCCTTCTACCTACATTTTTCCTTAACTAGTCCACCAGCTCTGAGTTGTGGTGCCCATCCAGTCTGCTACTTGCTGGTAAGGTTTACTACTTCACAGTATACTGCTAGAGAGAGATGTCCAAACTGCATTTTTTAACGTGGAAATGACCAGCACATAACAGAGACGTCACGAGAGTAATGTAGCACAGTAATGCCCAACAAGGCAGCAAGAGTTGTCTGAAATTATGCAAAATGTTAAATGTCTACTTGCTAATATTAAGCTAGAAACACAGGACGACAGAAGTAATTTTCTATACAAGGCACAAACTAAAGGCAGAGATTTTTAAAGAAAAAACATAATAATTATTAGCAGTTTTAAATAAAATTGGCTTACAATGGAAAGCACAATGGGTAGCCATAAAACTGAATATGACATTAATTAACAGTGGAGCTGCACCACTGCAATGACAATAAAGCAGGAAAATGCCTTTTCACAACCAATATAAGTGGCTGGATTAGCAGGCTGAGTGCCTAGCAGAAAAATAGCAGTACAAGAAGTGGACACAAAGCATCTCCTGAGACACTCTGGAACAGTTTGGCCCTGAGGTGACAGTGATTAGACAGTGGAATCGGTCTTATTTATAAAGCATATGTGTATTCCCGTTAGAATAAAACATGGAGTTGTATAATGCATTTTTTATTGGAGGCTTTTCATTGTATATAGCCAATTCTGCTGTTCTCAGACATCTGACAAAACTTGTACACGCAAAGTAACACAAGAAGAAACTGAATATAAGAAATTAATTAACTAGATATATTACAAAATATGGTTCAGTCAATGCTGGCGTGTCGTAGGCCCCCCCATCCGAGAACATTACAGGCGGCATCTTCATCATTCCGAGCAGCTACACTCCTGCAAGCTGCACTTATATGCAGGGATCCATATGGCGTTTAGAAGTGGGTCATCAGTGTGTTCAGTCCAGTTTCACATGCCATCCCTCACACACACATCTCGAGCGTATCTCGTTTATCGCATGTATGAATCACACACAAAAACGAAAACACATATTTATGTTTGGGTAAACTGGACATTGCATATTTCTGGCTGAATTACAAGAATCGTGGACATGTCAGTCATTCCACAAATGTGTATTTAAATACACATGCAGAATGCCATTTAAAGAAATACCATCGCATCCTTTTGTTCTCTATTAACAGATCAGTCTCCGAGGCCTAATATCGCACGGTGCCGACACTAAAATCACGTCTATAAATACATTTTAATAGACAGCAGATTAAACACCGACGCGAGCCACCTTTATCTAAAAAACGTGCGACTCAAAAGGAAAATAAAGACAGACCTAAACAGAAATCCAATAGCTTCTGTATTAACATTCATTACCCTAATAACTACAAATCGACAGAGAATTGAGAAAAATAAAGCACCCACATAATAAACTTAAATATACTATATGGTGCATGTAATATTATGCATATCAGCGCAGTCCATATTCTTAGCCAATCGCAAAGCCTGGTCTCCGATAAGACAGCAAATACGTAATGGCATTAACACTGCTCTTTCACTAGCTGGAACACATCTGCTCCGTGCAATAAAACGCCGCTAAAGGATTATACGCAGTGCCTTTACAATAAAGCAGTCTGATCAATCCAAAGGCAATCGATTCAATCACACTACAGAAAGAAACAGATGGGAAATGGAGATGCTTCTCCTCGCCGCGTCATTAATTATATGCAGCCCTAATATACCGTTTCATGCCACCTTTCCAAAACGACGGCGCTTTTTAACAGATACGGTCCCTTGGCACGGACACAAGGGTAATGCGCGATGTGCCGTAAAAACCGGCGAATACCTAGGCGAAAGGGGAGAAAATGAAAGCATGGAAATTGAGGTCAGTAGGCAGGAGAAGTGGCGAGAGCCGCCTGGTGCGGGGGATCAGCATCAAAGTGCTGGCTGCTACAGTTCAGATTTACACTCAGTCCCCGCCGACAAAGCCCGGCGCTTAGGACGCCTCCCGACGCGTAAAATGCGGGGCGCATCACGCCGGCAAAGACAAAAGCATCTGATAATGCCTCCGATTAAGATGCAAAAAACGGGAACCCCCTTTTTAAAACAAAAGGTAAATGCGTCCAGCGTGCAGGGTAGGTGGGGAGCATAAAAGCGGCTGGAATGACATTGCACTTACCAAATAATATCCAGAGGAAGGAGGCACGCTCTCTCTCCTTCGCACTCCCCTTTCTCTCTCTGTCCGATGTTCAGGCAGCGACTGCTCGTGCTGTCATGCCCCAGAGATGCGCCTTTCGGTGGATGCGGACTGCGAGGGGGGCAGCCGCGGAGGCACCAGCAGCAGCAGCAGCAACAGCAGCAGAGAGCGGACGCGCTCCTCGCCCGGTCTGCAGCGGCTCGGCTCCCAGGCGCACGCAGCACCGCAAGCGGCGCCCGAGTCGCGCCGGAGCGCTAACAGCGACACCTGCTGGCTGCTGGCGGCCGCGCACCCGCGCCGGCGCCCCCTTGCGCGTCCGATACGGACGGGATGCTGCGGCTCCCCACGCAGCCCCCGACCGTTTGCACGCGCATTAAAACCCGCGCTCTCGTGTGCAGCGGCGCTTTGGCCGCATATTTTGTGCATCTCAGCGTCGCTTTTGTTTTCGGACCGTTTGCTTCTTATCCTGTAACCGTTGAACTCGAAAAGGAACGGAGGATGCGCGCTGCTGTATCATTTGCTCGCCTAAAGTGTAATAACGAAAGGGTATTTAGGAGTAACCAACACGACGGGACATGCTTATACAGACACGCTGCTGCGTATAGTGCTTTTGGTTGTGTTTGTTGCCAAGGGTCAGTAGCTAGCCCATAGGTTCATCACATGCAAGAGATACTCTCAAGATGAAAAAAAAAACAGACAACGACGTGGTTTGTTAGACAGCACGTAACGGAGAGTTGAGGAGGGATGCAGAAACGGGCCGTTTCATTATTCCTGCTGGCTTACTCTTATTGGCACCTTCTGATTACACACTCCTAGTACTGATGGCCGCCATATCCGCTCCTAATCACCAACACGCAGGACCAATGCAGCAGCAGAGGTTTTGCAGTTCTAATTAAGAGCCCTGATATACCAACTGGCAGGAGCCTCGATTGACGCCCACACTTGGGCGCATAATAGGAGAGAGTAATTGCGGTGCCCTAAAGAAAGCCTGCATTGTTACTGGGTCTGATCTTACAAGGTTATGCATGTAAGAATTAGAATCTCTGTGGCCCGTACATTGCATTTCCAATACACACTTGATATAGAGTGAGCTGATGATGTCACGTGTGTTGGGGATATCCGAGCTATAGGCTAATGCCTGCAGATAGCTGCTGTACTCTCAGTGTTTCTGGGCGGCCTTTCATCACCTCTCCATATATACCAATACCCTCCCCTCAGGCTGTGCTAATGTAGGCCTACTACTTAACATTTATTTAGGCACATAGTTCATACTGACTTGTGTGCAGCTAGTTATTTGCACTCAAAAAAAAGTTATGTGCATAAGGATTCGGCAATGGGGCTTTGAACATACAACCAGTCGGTCATAGGTATAGCTGTAAGACAAGGAAAAGATGGATATATCCAAACATCGACATGTGACAGTCACTGATGTCACATTACCCTCTGCAGGGCTCTGCCAGGGGAAGCCTTTTAATGTAGCCCATGTAAACATGGTAACTGTTGAAGCTGAAGATACATAAGCAAATGCTTGCACATACTGACCTGGGAGGTCTGACTAACCTTGCACGGGGGGGGGGGGGGTAGTTTTACATGTCCTCATACCATTGCATATTATATATGCAAATGTGTCAAGTAAGGGGCAACGTCGGAGATCAGATGTAATGACGAGATCAGTTAGTAATAATGCAGCGAGTGGTAAATCTGGCTGCACTGCCTTTTCTGTTCATGCATCACAACACAAACCAGTCCCGAGATGAGCTCATCGTTCAGTGCGTTACCGGCGCAGCGGCGGATATTTCCATTAAGTTCCAGCCCAGCTCCCCTTTCATACGAGCAGCCGGTTAAGCATGTTAGCGATTGATACCTTCCTGCCCCGTGACATCCAGATAGGCTTCCTAACCAGGGCGATTAGCTGAGCCTCGGCGCAGCTCAGATATCTGCATGGCAAATGCAATCAGCGCGTGTGCAGCGCGCTTCCCCCGGACGGGACGGCGCTGCCGGAGATGGGGTCATGCATAATAATAGCGCTCCGTGTTACAACATGCACTGGCATGGCGAGAGAGGGTGCATTAGACGGGGCGCTAAAAGGTGACCTACTTCCGCGAACGTGTTTATTGCTTCCCCCAGTCGCAGAGATAGTGCGGTAATGCATATCATTTGCGGTAATATGTTAAATATGTAAGTGGGCGCATGATTACGGCTTCAGACGCCCGATCGCCGCCGCATCTCCATGCTGGGAGTGAGAGAGCAGCCCTTTCCTGCAAAGCCGCGGAGACTGCATCCCTCTCCTAAGTGAGAGGCTGGCGCCACGGAGCGGGCAGCAGCCGCAGGCAGCCGCCGGCTCTCCACGGGAGGCTCCGCGGGCCCAATGCGCGCCCAGACGCGGTGGAGCGCCCCTCCGGCGGCTCCTTCAGGCTTCTCATCGTTGTTATTTGTGGGCGGACGAAATGTCAGCCGGACTCCCGGGGATTAGCCGGGTGCCAGCGCCCCTGATTTCACTCTCACTCCTCGCCCCAGCTGGGGATCCAGCCGCATTATCTCTCCCTTCGTCGCTTCTCCTCATTCTTTTATGGTCCTTTTTTTAAGTGTTTGCTTCAATTTATCTGGCAACCTGACCAAAGGACCCTGTGCATGGGCGCAGCGACTCGCCGTATTTAGTAGCCGGTGCGGAAACTATAGCTAATTTCTGTACGTTTGATTTTCCGGGTTATCTAGACTAGGTGTCAGGGCGGATATTTTTATTATATAGAGTTTACCGTAAGTTTTAAGAGGCGATTTATTGGGAAAGAAGGCTGTCATACCGTGTACTGCTGTTACACACTCGTTTACATCAAAATTATCATATACTGTATAGCCCACGTAATAGCCATGCAGACATTTCTGATTTGTAGGCCTATGCATGGATCTTTAACACTGACCCACTGTGCATACATTAGGGATATTTGAGATACATTTAAAGTTTTCTTGTGTCTTTGCACGAACCTAACAATATGATGTAAAATTGATGACTGAAGACTGGTGTGTGTCATATAACATTATTAATTTGTCTGTAATCTGAATTTAATCCATACAGATTTGCTTCCCATGGGGAAATGAGGACTATATATCATAGCAGACACACTCTTGGACTGAGTCTGTGGGTCACGGAGATTTTACTATTGTTTTTCCAATTTAATTGGTTGTTCATTCGCATTTATTTTCAGCCACTTCATTAGTACAGGGTTGCGGGATGCCTGGCACATGTCTCGGGTAGTGCAGGGCACACGGCAGGGGAACATCCTCGATGGGATACCTGTGAACTTCAGTGCACACACTAACACATCACGCAACTGCATGTCTTTGGGCCATGCGAAGAAAACAGAACACCAGCAGAGGATAAAATCTCCACACAGAATCGCAGCTGGGTTGCGAACCCCGAACCGCTGAGGTCTGACGCAACAATGCGACTGAGCCACCAGAACTGCTGTATCTTAATATTAGGGAATAAACATCAAAGTAATAAAAACTGCAGTCATAATTTGACAAGGAAGCGACAGCCACAGGCACAGTAAATAAGGGAACAAATTAATAACATGACAAAACACAAGTCGCACAAGTCCTTAATCCGCTAAAGTACACTTTCTTAAGGTAATGCGTTTGCAGAGTAAACTAAGAGGCTTACAGCAAGGGCAAGATAGTAACACATGCCGCCCAGGGGACTGGAAGGAACAGCCAGGTAAATCATTGTTAGAATTACCTACGTGTGCCGGGATCAATAAGGATAGTTAATTAGTTATTTATTGCCAATGTCATTGTTATTGGCTGGATTATTGTAAGTCAACGTCAAAGGTAGACTTGGTTTTTGCAAGCTGCCCCTATTAGGGGGAGAAGGGACAACCGAAAGATAACTGGGTAAATGGACAGGTGTATTTCTGTCACGGGGCTCAAGTGAGACTGATACGAACACAGCAGCCTGCGATACTTACCATGATAGGAAGCGGTCTGTTTTAGAGCAGAGGGAGGGCTATTTTTCGGGGGAAAATAGGGAGCCATAATGGCTCTGAACCTATGAAGAGCCCTCGACGCTGGTGATTCCCCCCGGGGGTGCTGGAAGTGGCGGCATCCGTGGCAGAGGAAAGGGATGGAGATTAGGCAGTAAGAGCAGGAGCCATGAAGGCACTCACAAACGGTCCCGAGCAGGCCAGCGTGAGATGGTCAGGGGTCCCCCTGGAGACGCCCCCGGGACGGTGCCGATATGCAGCCAACATGTGCCTGATTCAGAGGAACTGGAAGCCACGACCCTGAACTGTTTACTGGCAGAATACAACGTGGCTCTTGAGAAAATAGCAAAAATGCACTGCAATGCAGTTTGAGAATTGAGTTACTGGGGTGTCACGGTCGACGCACTTTCTTGGTGCGTCCCTGCAGTTAGCATGGGGAAGTGGACACTGCACGGGGATGAATCTCTGGCTGAAGCTGGGATTCCGGCAAATGGATGCTGATCCAGCAGCCTGCAGAAAGGTCCTGTTGGAGGAAAAGGGAAACACTTCATAGCAGACGCCGTGTTTCTTATGTTTATTAAGAGCACTATCAGAACCAAGAGAGGCACTGCGCTTTGGACCCATAACTTAAGTGCAGTTTAGGGCACTAAAACGGCACAAAAAGGTATAAGAACCATAAGATACAAAGATGACTGGGAGATGAAAGGATTAAGCGTAAACATGCCTGGGGTCCTCTGAACCAGCACTGTACATATATCTTATTCATTCTACGAGTCCCTAAACTCGTAGTCTGTCTTCTGCGGCTTTCTCAAAACTCCCAAAACATCCCTGTTTAATATCTCATGCCGCTCCCGCAGTATATCGAAACCACAATGGTTTGCTGCTGCTTGTTGTCGATGAGAGGCAAATACATTACTTTTTGTCCATTTGGTCTGGGCAATGCAATGGGGCATTTCTGAAACTGGTCAAAATATGTACTGTAGTAGAGTCTGTATTGTGATTTTTGCACTGAATTCTGGAATTTTGGCAATGCAGAACAATCAGTATGCTTGGGAAGCGAATGAAACGCAAAGGCAGCATCAATGATACCAAATTAAATAAGTGCTCTTCTGAGAGAATAACCAATGCAATTACAAGGAAGCGCTTGTTATTCCTGCAGTATGAAATAGAGCAGTTGCCGCTCCAGCTCTCTGAACCCGGGGCACCTGATCCCCGTAGCTCATTAGAGCCAGGGCTCCCAGGCAGAGCAATGGACACCTCCCGGGATGCGGAGCAAAAGCATATTTCAGGGCTCCACTCCTCTAGCGGCACTCAACCTCTAACTCCCCCAAGTTCCGCAGCCGAGTCTCCTATTAGCCAAACAAGGGGTGAGCAGTCATCGTCGGCATATCCTTCTACAGACGTATACTCCTATGCAGCAACCAAATACACACTCAAGGAACAGTGCAAAAAGTGTTACTAATATATATTTAAAAAAAAATCGTTTACAATGAAATAAAGAAAAATTTGACTATTTTTGCTGCCCTCTAGTGACGACAATAATATTATGAATTATGCTAGGATTTTACATCCATCTTCCAGTTCCAGGTATCATGTAAAGGGTCACAAGGTTTCTCACTGCACTAAAGCATAATTGATTATGGAGATGAAAAATTCACTTCCAGCCGTGACCTTGTAATGGATAACAAGTTACGTAAGATTGATGCGTACATTTATTTTCAGCTGCTATGTACTTAAAAAACAAGGAAACATTCTTCTATCCATCTGTTTTTCAACTGCATATCCAGTACTGCTGTCAGGGATAGGCTCCGGGTTTCTGGATCAGGATAAGTGGTTTGAAGATGTATGGATGGATGGATATCCAGTGACAGGGTCATAGGGAGCTATCCCAGGAAAAACAGTGTGCAGGGCTTGGGTACATCTTGAAAGGGATGTCAGTCTATTACAGAGCACATATACACACACTCACATGTTCCCAAGGACAACTTATGCAAATTAAACTGCAGTTCTTGGCATTGTGGGGGGAGACCAGACTACCCAGAGAAAACCTAGCGACCCCAACACGGGGAGAAAATGCGAACTCCTCATGCATAAACACAGGAGCTTCAAAGAAGAGGGTGAAAATAGCCTCACAGCAGCACAAAACTGCATTACACTAGCTAGGACATTCCCCATGAATACTTGACGGTTTTGTTTACATACCTAACTCCTCCATAATGTAGCTGTGTTCTGTGGTCTTAGGTGCCCTACGGCTTAGAATAAGAATGTCAGCTGTCTACAGGAGGCCTTTAAATGAAAATAAACCCAGCTGACATTTGATCATAAGTTAGACTTGATGTCCACCCCATCCCCCTGGCCCAGGCATTGTGACAGAATCCTTTTTCACATGCTTGATAAAGTCTTTTGGGAGCGCGTCCACGACGGCGAACTCGCGCTAACACAACACGTTTAGAGGAAAAGCGGGAGTACCAAAATAAATTCTATGTAAACATGCATGCAGGCTCCGCAGTGGGGGGAAAAACGCAGAGGTTGGTGGAACTATGAAGCAACACTGCCACCTGCTGACAGAAATTATTACTGCAAGCGTGAAGCGGTAACTTGAGGCGAAACGGGGAAACTAATTTCAGCATCGCTTGATCACCGGTACTCTGCCTGGACAGACATATGGACATCAACCCCACCACCACGAAGGCGAATTAAAAGTAAAAAAAATCACATTCAGTGTAGCATCAGGGACAGATCATTGAATACTCTTCTGTTTCAGGACCTAATAATTTGCAAACACAAAATAGTCATATAATAGTCATTTATGCCAAGTTATCTGTTTGAATCATTTATTTAACATTTACTTTGTCTGAAAATAGCCACTGCTCCAGCTCTTCAAAAATATTTTTCATTTGCTTATTCAGAAGAGGCCACCTTTCATTAATTCAAGTATATATATATTTATGCTTAAAACAGCCAGCTTGGTGAAAGTGCAAAATGTAAAGGCCTTGGTTGGCATGTCAACATGTGATATGATCAGGGCAGGGGACACCCTGCAGGGGGAGCCAGACCATCACAGGACAGGGGACACCCTGCAGGGGGAGCCAGTCCATCACAGGACACAGGGCAGGAGATACCCTGCAGGGGGAGCCAGTCCATCACAGGGCACATTCATACAGCAAGACAAATTCAGAGACAACATTTTAACATTTAACAGCATGTCTGTAGAGGGTGGGAAGACTTCCAAGCAAACATGTGGAGAACATGAAAACTCCATGCACAATCAAACCCACAATCATTTGATATTTCACACCATCCCCCCTTCATAAATAAATAAAACCTCTTCCTTTCTTTCTACCATCCAGTCCTGACTTCAGTACTCTTCAGTACTACCACTGACCAATACGGGAGATGACATGTTGCACTTTGAAAACCGACATTCAAAAAGCATCCTGAGCAAAAGAAAAGCAGCAGTTGCCTCTGAGTCGGGCGCTGAGGGCGCGTGGCTTCATAGCCGGCTTTAGCGGGAACGGCAGCATGCTGGCACCTTAGTTCTGCATCCCAGGATGGGCCTAAAAACAAGTCTGCATGTAGCGGCCGATGTGGAGATGTTGGTCAGACCCGCAGCCGTTCCACACCACACTCACAGCAGAACTTGGCCCAATCCACAGGATATTTTGTCCCACACTCATGGCAGAACTTAGACCACTGGCCTCGAGGGCCACCCTGGTCCTCTAAGTCAGGTGGAACTTCATTTCTGAAATAAACAAATAAAACAAACAATCTCTCTTTAAAGCATCCCTGAGACAAATTAATGTAGATACCTCTCCTAATCTACTCCGATGAACAGTAGAATGGTCATATAATATTTGCATATGAAGATAGTGTTTAAATAAGAATAATGGGCAAAATAGCCCCTCATGAACCATTTGCTGTATATCCTGACCCCACTAGATGGTGCTCTTGGTTTGCGCTGGAGCATGCTTTGTGCCCTGCTCTTGTGGGGTCAAAAAATACAGCAACTGGTTCATGAAGTGTCATTATATCTATCACTAGAATTCACAGCTTTTATAATTCATGACTTTGTATCCATTTTTGAATTGCAGGACCAGGAACGGAGCTGTTGAGTTGCAGGACTGTACCTCGAGGAATTGCTGTCCGCATAATGCATTCTCCTGCTGTTTGCTCCGATCCCCGGTGTAGTCCTCAGCGAGCCGGGAGAACGCAGCGGCCTGGATTTTAAACCTAAGCTAAACCGTCAAACGTAAAATGTGCAGAAACACAAATACAATGACACTGTTCTCTCTAACCACGACTCTCTAACAACACCCTGATTTTATGGAAACTGTACACTGATGTAAAGAGTACACTTTGGGATGGCTAATTAAATAAGACAGAACTGCACGATGTAGTGATGGAGAAAATTATGCTTCATGAACCATTTGCAGTACTTTTTGACCTTACTAGATAGTGCTCTTGAATTGTTTTGGCACATGCTTTGTGCCCTTTTTTGTACAGAGAGCACCATCTAGTGGTGTCAAAAATACAGCAAACGTCGCTGCTGAAGCTGGCTGTGATGTCATATCATTACTGGACCGCTTAGTAAAAACCTTCAGCAGTGGAGGTGAGCTGACAGGGTTGCGTGTACAATAACAAAGCCCCTTCCTTCTCAGTCCTTTATCCAGAATGCCGCATGCATCCTTCCTGCCTTCCAACACTGGGGGTCCCAGCAGCCAAGTGTCACCATGGTAGCAGAGGTAGCAAAGAAGCATTGTTAGTAAGAAAGCAGCCTCACCCAGGTGGGAACTCCGACGCGCCGGAGGGACCAAAACGTGACAGCGGGGACACTGAGGGGGCAGTCCTGACGAACCCGACTGAGGGCATCCTATCAGAAGCTTTCCCTGCTCAGGAATACACATGGCCAATCAGCACCATCTTAACAAAATTACCGGCATAATTTTTTTTTTATTAGTTTCAAGTAACTAATACATTAATTGAAGGGTAAAGTTCCAAAAATCATTCAGTCCATGAGAAAGATTCTAGGGGAAATTAGTGTGGATTTAGAGAGTTTGGAGAAATTTTATGAAAGTTCATCGTTGGGTTACATGTGGACTGAGAGAGTTTTGGTTCCCATCACGAACGCATAATGAAGAAGCTTGATTGGTCACTGGTGGCACAACAATAAAACAACAAAAAAGCTTTGGAATAGTATTCTTCAATTGGATGAAATGTGATTCAGCCACACCGTAGCTAAACTGGAGCTCAATAAAAGGAGTGGTTCTCCAAGTGGTATTAAAACCAACATTTATTCTAGAATTTTCCACGGGCAGCAGCTCTATACCTCTGCTGTGTTGTCCTGGCAAGGATCTCTGAGGGAGCCGTGAGGATGGAGATGTTACAGAGACCGTTGGAGAGCCATCCCTCTTCGCCTGTGGAGGCTTGTACTGTCAACAGAACCATCACCCATCTAAAGGACACGCACGATTACTGAGGGGCTGGCAAACACAGTATCAGATAGCATGTACTGTACGGGGGGGAGTTCATTTGTATGGCATCTTTCATAGACAAATGTCACAGAGTGCCTCACAGGAAGGAGGCAAATATATTCAAACATCAACGGTAAGTCTGTTAGTACATAAAAGTTTTCAGATGCAGTTTAAAAGAGCCCACACTGCTGGCTGATCTAATGTGCATAGGGACACTGTTTCACAGCAACAAGAGCAAAGATTCTGTCAGCCGTGGTCTTAGACTTAGACCTGGGGGTAAAAAGAAGGTCCTCATCAGAAGACCTGAGAGTACTGTTTGCATGGGGTCAACAGGGGAGTATGGGGTCAGCAGGTCATGATTTAAGCAGGCACCTGGCTCTTAAGAGCCTTTTAAGTAAACAATTATAATAGTGAAGGACAAAATCATGCCTCGTGAACCATTTGCTGTATTTTTGACCTACTAGATGGGGTGGGGTGTTTGCAGGTTTTCAGGATAACCTTTAGATCAGCTGTTCAAACCCAGGTGTGAGGACTCTTCGGCCAATCAGTCCTCTTATTAGTAACATAAATAGGGAGTTGCAGCCAAAACCCACATATCCAGCGATCCTTTCCGAACCCCCTGCATTAGATAGTGCTCTTGGTTTGCTTTGGGGCATACTTTATGCCTTTTTTGGAAAAAAATCACCATCTAATGGGGCCACAAATCACAAAGCATCATTTTGGCCATCAAAATATTATTATTATTACTATTATTATGTATATAGCACTTTATACACATGAAATGCTGCTAATTAAAATCTTAAAACGAAAGACAAACCAGCTAACGTACAGATAAATGAAATTATAGAAAGATGGAATAAATTTAAGTTAAATAAGTAAGTGAAAGCAAATAAAAGGTAAATTAATAAAGAAACTAACGAATATTAATTATATAAAAATAAAACATAAAGTATCATTACAGCCTTAGTAATGTAAAATAATTACAACTTTACCTATGAACAGAATAATAATTTTGTGATTTGCATGTGTTGTAGTGTTAATTGTGAAATGAAAAATAACTTTTGCAACATTAGTAACGTAATATAAGCTCAACAGGCTGCATCTACATTTATTTGAAATACTGGCTGTCTCTGAGAATAAGGTATGAGCTAAAAACCCTAAATAAAGGAACAAAAATGTATCCTATATTTTATCAGGAGCCAGTGTAGAGAAGCCCAGACAGGAGTGATGTGTGCTCTATAGCTGCTTCTGCTTAATAGTCCAGCTGCAGCATTTTCAACCAAATGCAGTTTCTTTATTGCTGAGTTTGAGAAGCAGGTGAAGAGGGAATTACAATAATCAAAGTGATACAAAATAGAAGCGCGAAAGCGATGCCGATTTACCGGAGACCTGGCCGGGGCCTTCACTTTGGCATCTCCCACCGTCCTGCCCTTCTTGGAGATGCGGGCAGCCTGCTCTTTGCAGAAAGCAATGTGCCGATCGGCAGCGCTCTCGCCGAACCTCCGCTGGCAGTAGGGGCACTGGATGTAGTCTGGAACGTGAGGTGACGCATCAGCCCAGGGCATCATGAATCTCTGCTATGTCATGAGCTCTGTTATCTATAACAGTATTTCCCAATCCGGTCCTCAAGGACCCACTGACAATCCACATTTTTGTTTGGGAGCTGGGAGGGAGCATAAATGTGCACGGTCTGGTTGCGACCAGAGAGGGAGCAGAAACACGGACTGACTGTGGCTCCCCGAGGACAGGATTAGGAAGCACTGCTTTGTTCCTTTCTACATGATTATTGATCAGTGAAAGGGGAAGGCGGGTGCAGTGTCCTTACCTGGGTCATAGGAGGGCGGAGGTGGGGGAGGAAGGGCCCCCCCCCCTCTCAGGGCTTGGGTCAGGCCTTTGGCGGCTTGGATTGTAGCGAGAAACTCTTCATGTTTCCTACGCCAGTTTGACGGCTTTTTGGGTGGTTCAGGCTTTTTTCCCCAGGATTTTTGCAAATTCATGGGAGCAAAATCAATGTTGGATCACCAAGGAGGGGAAGGTTGTCTCAAACAAAACCTACTGAATTTAAATATAAACTTTCCCCTTGAGTTCTACTGCAACTTTTACAAGTGAAATAAAATCGCATACTGGAGAATTTTTTTTAACTTTGGATAAGGGCTTTTATTCAGAGTGAAAAATATTGGCAACAATCAAGATACTAAAAACCATCACCTCTGTGTAATTACTGTACTTCCATGGGAAAGTGGTCAAAAACACCCACCTTTGGTTTCAAGGGCTTCACAGTGGGAATATCAGTTCCTTCCGCCCTCTGTCTACTGGAGTCAAACACCTTCCGTTTTTTGGCTGCACTTTTTTGGCAAATGGGGACATGCTTCTTCTACAAATGGGACACGGTTCATTGTCAGTGAGGAATGACTGTCAGGAATGTCTGCAAGCAGGGGCATAGCTAGAAATGCTGCCCCCCCCTGGCAAAATGTCACTTTGGGGGGGGGGGGTCAATTTTGTAAAATATGCATGCACCTTCTAACCGCTTATCCTGGTTAGGTCACGTTAGATATACTTGTCAAATCTGTTCACCAAAAATTTCACATGGGGGCCCCATGTGAAAGAGTGGTGTGCAATACTGCTGAATTTGGTATCAATCTGATACCAAGTAAACACAGGGCCAATATCACCGATATCAATACCAATATCAATACTTTTTACTTACAGAAGCAGCTTATGTACTATGTAGGGGACAGCAATGCATCATCAATATGCTAAATCTGATTAAATTCTCATAATGACCAAATGATTTTGTGATTTCTGCACTCCACATATAATTAGTTCATTATGTGCATATTAAAACTCAGGACAGATTTTTAGTTTTTAGTAAAAAGTATTTTTTTATTATTATTATTACAATGAACTATATTTAGAAACGTGAAATCTGCATAAATTATTGAAAAACAGATGTCTTAAAACTTAAATTGCTCTTTTCAAGTTACTTTAGAAACTACAAAGAAAAAATCTCCCTTTGATTACACTTATCCGCTTTTATAAACAAAGTGCACAGTTATTCGTGAAAATTAAAGTAAATAAAGTGCAAATAACTAAACAAAAGCATAAACTACTATTTGCACTAATTCTCTTTTTTTTCTGCCGTGTTGCCGCGCGACTCTCACTCAGCCACTGTTTACTCGCGCTCACGCCGCTGAGTCACGTGACACTACGACAAAAAGCTACAGCAGAGCAAAAGAGAGAAGAAGGAACTAAGTGAGTTGCAAGATGCAGTGTTTGTTCGCACAGATGTGTCTACTTTTGGGAGTGTAGAGGAGAGAAATTGGAACAGTATCGACCCCATCACGCTAGTATCGATCCGATACCAATACCAACGTGGGTATCGATACTATCGATATTTGGATCGATCCGCCCAACCCTAATGTAAAGTGTTAGGCCCCCTACAGAATCTGCCAGGGTATCCATGCCCCTTCAGCAGCCCTGCTTGCAAGGGTCCATCTCTTGTTCACCATTAACTCTACTGAACCACATAACGCAGGACACACTAGCTAGCAGTCTGATTCAATCTGATTCAATTTTAAAGTAAGGTATACACATTCAGTCCAGTTATTCAATTGTTTAATCAAGTTTCAAGACTTACTTAGTCAAAGGATCGAAACCAAACTTAGCAAACTTCACAATTTTAATGATGGCTCCTTTTCAACATTATCTAGTACATGTTTAAAAAGTTTCAAAAAGTTTAGTTTCAACTTCCTTTACGCGCGGTCTTCCTTCCTCCATATTGCCGAGTAATCGATTACAGGAAGATATGAATCGAATCCATGTTTTTTAATAATCGAATCTAATCGAGTAATCGTGACAGCTCTAGTAAGACCACAATGACAGCGTAACGAAAAAGAAGTTACTTTAAATAAAATTGATATCCTATTATTCTGCTGCTGTACCACTAAGATACCTATAAATAGCACTGGCACATCGTTCTTATTAATACGCCGAATTATTTTTCTCCAACCAATAAGAGACTTCATCACTGCAACGCAACACATCCGCTGCGGCAGACGCAGAGCCACAGTTTTTGCCGGTAAGATAAAATTTCGCTCACATTGAGCACTGATTTCAGTCTCAGTCCCGCTAAGAAACCGAGGTATGACTTTGGTCAGAAAAAGCGGCTCACTAACCAGCACTCCGGGGAAAAACGTCCTCCCACACACTTTGCAAGGCTTCAGCTCCCCGCAGGCTGGTGGAGTTTCTACATCTGCCGAAATCAAAGTCGCAAATTGTCAAGCCGGCTTTTCCCGGAGTGACATTCACTCGGTCAGTCACTAGTGACCAGTTAAACATTATCACTACAAAATGCTTACTTACAGTAACAATGCAATATATGTACGCAAATAACAATATTATAGCGCACCTGTTTATTGAACATTTGTAATACACAAAGCTTTGGGTTGTACCTATTAAAATATTTAAATATTCAAAATGTACAGACTAATTATTATTATTATATATATGACAAGAAGATGTTAAGTATTACACACCAATTAATGAAAATACCTGCAATGTTTTGTAAAAGTAACCGACCACTATTCAAAAACCGAAGGTAACTAAGGAAAATAGGCTCGAAATTAAAATTTTAAAAGTCAATCTCTCACCCCCAGCGTCCTCCATCTTCCCTGCATATACACCCTGAGATGCGGTTACAGCTCGTCTGAAAAGCCGCTTCACCGTCCAGTATGAACCTGCCTCATTGGCTGCCTCCCTGGCCAGACCGGGACGAGACGAAGGGCATGCTTTCTTTCCGAAGGGAGTACATCACATCACATCACATCACGCATCTATCTCTCTAGATATCTATGTCTGTCTGTCTATCTATCTGAATTAAAATTCTTCTAGCAAAAAATAAATAAAATTCATTCATGCAAACATGTATGTCATCTTCAGTGGATGAACAGATTTGACTAGTATATCTAACATGACCTAACCAGGATAAGCGGTTACAAGGTGCATGCATATTTTACAATGTTCCCAGGGATAATACGGAACTATTCTAAACCCTGTCAACATCATTTATATGACTTTGAAGTCCCAAGAAACAGCTCTTTAGCTGCACATCCCTGAAAGCAGTAAGGGTAACCTCGGAAAAAAGGGCCGTACAGCTTTGCTAGTGTACTTCCACGCCAGTACAAGGTGGACGCAATGAAAACTGTGAATTTTCTACAACATGTTATTTAGATTTATTAGGGGAAAGTAAATAAAAAAATCATTCAATACCGTTCTGTTATTAAAGGCAGCCTGCAGCGTAGTCATTAAGGATATGAGCAAAACCTAGGCCTGGGGGTGCCGTTAGGAGTGCGAGGCAGCTAGCGGCCAGCAGCAGGGTGCTCATCCGGCATCTGCAGGGTATCCAGCCGGTTCTGCTGGGTGTGACTCCGGAGCGTGAGGGCTTACTCAGCTGTCACTGCACAGCCCCAGGCACGTGTACCACCATCGCTTCGTTCGTTTGCTAGTTTATCAAATAGCAACCAAACTAAATTCTTTTAATCTGAAAATCACTTTCAAGTGAATTCGCAAACGAATCGGCTCTGATTAAACAGCGCGCCGCGTCGCTGGCAGAAGGGCGGGGACTTTACAGAAAAGGGGGGGGGGGTATTACAAAATAGCAATGTATAATAAAAACGATTGTCGACAACTTTAAGAAAGTCTGACATCTGCTTCGTGCAAATAAAGGAAATAAACACTTCCTCTGTATACATGCAGATGCCGTGGGAAGCGGGGGCGGTGACGTCACCGCGCCGGGGAATGGTCGCCGCGAGCCGCGCACGCTTGTTCTAGCAGCGCTTCTCCGGGACACTCCTTCCACAAGATGCATTAACCAGGCTGTCATCATAGCATGAAGGTAGGTCATGCATAATGAACTCCCAATCCGGCAGAAACGTCCTGATTGGATCGCAGCCTCTTGCGAGTCATGGTCGTACCAGACAGGCTCTTTGGTACCTCCAAAAAAAGCATGCATGGGACGACGGATTAATTCTCTACAAAAACCACATTAGCACGTTTTAACAATAGAGCTTCCGAACCGATGCATGTATAGACGATTATAGCAGGTAAGATGCCATTTTAAAATACGGAGGGTTCAGCAGCGCATCGTCGGGGGATGCTGATGGGGGATGCACGCCGTGCTACGCTGCATTGTTTCCTATTGTTTCCTAGGCTACTGATAAAAGGAGCCGATCAAACAGACACGGTACGGACGAATGCAGTTTTGTAGGGGGTGTTTGTGCCTTGGGCACCATCCCCGGGCACGGACCGCGCATCACTATTGTTTGCGAGACCTTTTGTTGCCCGGTGCCGCGGCAGCTGGAACAAAGCGCCGTGTCCGGGCCTACGGAACAATGTTTACGCCGCTCCGAGAGCATTTCTTTAACATAACAATAATGATAAATCATCTCCCGCGGGTTCCTATACTTCCCCAGCATCTAGACCTAGGTCAAATCTAAATGCATATCATGTATCGCGCTGCAAGGGAGGACTTTTTGAAATGACGGAGAATGTCACATGCGTTTCGCCTGTCACACAACAAAGGCTCCCGAAATGTATAGAAAAATAAGCAATGTAGTCCCCGCTGAACTGCCAGAGCCGCGATACCGCAGCGATGCGGTTTCTGATTCTGTGGCACACCCACATTAGCCGAAAATGCAAGGGACAATACCGTGTATCTGTACCGTCATAATACTGCACACTGGCGTTAGCCTCTTCTCAAACAGGGGCACCACGCTGCAGTAATATGCTTCGCGATTTTGTGGAATCGCGCGACTTTAATCAGTACTCGATTTAATGTGCGTTATGTATAAGTTTATATTTCGGTATATCGATATGAATGATTTAGCAGATAAGCCCGGATCGATTTTCTACGATCTTGTGTGCCACATTTAAATGGCACGAATGTCTGAGGTAGAAATCCGAACCTCCAAAATGTCATTAATAAATGTATGCGGGCTTCCCCGGCTGGGCTCGGGGAGGGGGGGTGTGATTGCCGTGACACTGGCAGCGCGTATTTCACTTGTTGAATTATTTAATAAGTGACAGTCAACTGTGGGTTTATTTTGAGCAAACAAAACGGCCCATCTGTTCTTCTGCTGCGGGCAGGCTGCCTAATGTGGCTGTGAGTGTAGCTGGCTGGGTGGCCTTGCTTACTGTGTCAGCTGTGAGCAGTCCCCCGGAAGCAGCCCATGCACTCTCCCTCTCATCTGGCCGTCGGAAGCCCACTTGTGCATCAGAGGCCAGAACCCCTCAAGTCTGGTGCACATCACCGTGAGCATGTCCTGCTTTTGGGGGACTTCCGGGTCCCAAAGGACACACTCTAAGCCAGTTTCTTAGATCCAGGACAGCAGCATTTTCTGTACCTCGGCACATGCAGGATACAGCCCCATCTTGCTCAGAGCCCTTACTGCACCTCCAGCTCCCTGTCCTGCTCCTGGAGTAGTACCACCTGTCAGCCACTCTTTGGTCACTCACAGCTAAGCCCTAGAGGTTATAGGGTGCCTCACATTTCAGACAAGGGTACCTCTCTGGTGGGATTCATCTGCAGACCCTTGGGCCACTTCTGGGGGGGTTGCCTATCTCACTAGCATACACAAGCCATAATCATGGCAAGGAGAGCGGCAGGGACCAGCACTTGAATTTTAAACAAAACTGTTAATGGTTCAATGGTTAATTGTGGTAGAACATGTCTGTTGTACAATTCCATCAGAGAACTCAACCCAGATATGTGAAGTTTAAAAACTGAGTGTGATGTAGATTTATGCTGTTGTGTCTGTCAAAGTCTGTCACTTTAACCTAGGGCTGGGCGATATGGCTGAAAACTGTATCACGTTATCAGTGTTTCATATCGGTCGACATCGATAATTATTGATATTTTT
>JAODKN010000120.1:304747-320356 GCA_026774425.1 Petrocephalus zakoni | reverse complement strand
GAGATGGAACGTACACCAAAAGGCTTCTTTCTCATTGCCGCATGCTCAGCCCCCTGCGCTATTACAGTTTGATGTGATTAAAGCCATTGTTACTCTTTCGTATTTTAAACAAATGACCACACTTCTCTGCAACTTTTTATGATTGTTTCCCAGAAAAGTTACATGATAATTAATCACTCCCTTGGGTGGATGTATGGTTACCAAAGATGGACGGACCCGATGTTTCCAACTGTGTTTTTACCTCCAGGTGATGGAGATGAAGCTGATTCCCAAAACTCTTCTAGAGACCAGGCTGTGGACTCAGAGGAGAGCAAGCCAGATAGCAGCTAGCCCCTGTTTCTGAGCTGTGGGGTCCGCCCATGACCACCACTAGGGGGAGTGTGAAGCTCTCCTGGGGGTGGACTGAGGACGGGCTGAGCCATGAGCAGCGGGCAGGGCGGTTTCCCCACCGTGCCCTGGCACAGGAAGGCTCGCCTGCTAACCACACAGATGGGACGCCTGCAGCAGCTGGCCAGATCTGTGCCTTTAACAGCGACGGAGGGGTACCAGCCGAGGTTTGCGGGCTGCGGAGTGCCGTGTTTTGGTATAATTGCAATAGCTGATAAGAACAATGTGTAAGTAGGGGGTTAGTTCCTATTGCTGCTGCCAAGCTGTGGCTTTTTTTTAGGGTTCACAAAGGAGGTAGGTCACAGATCATCGACACAGGAGTTCCTGTGAGCCATAGCATAACAACGAAACATTAAAGGGGTTTTCAGGAAAAATGGAATATAGCTGTCAGATGCAGGCAGTCAGGTAATGACCCTTCCTTATGGGTCGTTAGGTATGAACAGCAGACAGAAGAGAAGCTACATTCATGAATAACTCCCAGTTATTTGTGCCAGACGCTCAGAGGCACCATATGGGTCAACAAAAAAGACTGTGAGGACTTGTTTCCTGCCAGCTGTCCTGACAGAAAGGCTGAAAAGTGAAACACACATGGATTTATAATCTGTGAACTTTACTGTTATATAAACTGCCAGTGTTTTTTTTTGCCTAAAATGTTTGTACAATAGATAGATACTGTTTAATGTAATTTTATAACCTTTTGTGTAGCTGTGTTCTGTAATTTGTAACACTTTTGCTAAGAAAGCTTTTTAAAATAATTTTGGTCATATTTTACATTTTAATTGATAATATCCGAGTTGTAGAACTTATTTGTTACTATGTGCAAATTCTACTGATTGGTTGCCCATTTGACCAACACCCTCTTCTTTAATACATTCAAAATAATATTTGAATATTTTGTAGCTAACATGAGATAAAATTGCTTCATAGGAATGTGATCGCCTCTAGCGTTTAATAAACCTTGACTAAATATAAGTAATGTAAACTTATGCAATATTCTTTTATAATTCATGTGTGCTAGAGTGAAATTCCATTAAGATCTGAATCACTGAAAATAAACCTGCTTCTTTTTGTAAGACAGTGTAAATCTTCGTGCATTATTTAATGCAGATTTATAGGATTTTCTGTTTAATTTCTGCCTAAGAATATTCCTTTTTTCTAAGTGTCTTTTTGGTAACCGTCTGCTGTATTATATGGTGGTTTAGATTAATGGCTTTCTACATGTATTTTGATCATGTACTTTTTGAATTTTCTAATCTAAATGAAGCTGCTTGTTTAATTTATTGAATAAAGTACCCATTAATCTGGAGCTGAGTGCGTTACAGATAGGCAGCCTTGTCCCTTCACGCTCGCCACATCTCTCTTTTGTTCCCAAAGGCTCGGGAATAAGAGCAGGGCGAGCCCAGCATCTCCGAGACGATGGCCCCACATTCCAGGCATCCCGCATGCTTCATATTATGTTCAGAAGGCTGTGAAGGGCCGGGTTGTGATGTGAAAATCTCAGATATACAAAGGCAGTTACACAGTCACTGATTAAACAGGTGTGTGCATGTATATCACGTTTGCATCTGGTCCCCACGATGTAATATATTCATAACAGCTGCCCCCCCCACACACACCCACACAGACACACACACTGGATCTTCATTCTTACTGATTTCTTCTTGATCTTTTAAGAAAAGCTTTCCTTGTCTTCTGTTTCATTGTTAATTATTGCATGGGTTTGCTGGGTTAATTCCTGAATATTATAAATGTTTGTGAATACAAACACACTGCCAGCCTGGCTATTGGAGGGGTCAACACTACAGAATCATCCATGAGAAATACCAAATCCTGCATGAAAGACACTTAATCCCCAGTTCCTTTGTATAGCTTTGAAAACGTATCACCTCATACTAGGCTAATGCCAGGCCCGGCCTCTGCCAGTGATTTGTAACTTCAAACATAACATTGCATGTATTTTTATAAAGCCAGAAGTTGGGTACCATGCCTCTTCTCTGCAGATCTCTATCCCGAGCAGGCCACTCCCATAAGGCACGCAAAGCCTCATTTCCATTGCGTTAGTCATACCTTTAAAAAAATTCTCCCTATTTAACCCCAAATTCACAAAGAAGAAAATAAAACTATTTTTTACACAAAATCTCATATATGGATATAATTTGTGTCAATTTGAACTGCTATTAGACATAGAAACTTAATGAAATTATACATATGAAAAAGGATGTTGGAAATTATTCCCCCAGGCACCACCCTCAGCTGGACTCATTCTGCTCGGTGACATGACTGTGAATTGATTTAAAGAAAATTAAATAAAAAACATAAGACCTATATACAGCACAAAACCCTGTAACACATTCAAACAATAAGCGCTGGGCCAGCATACAGCCAATTACATTAAATGCGGGTGGGATCTGCCAAGGCAACACGCACATATCCATATATCCATCTGTTTATCCATCCATCCATAAATCCAGCAAGCCCCATTTTGCCAGCCTTCATCTTTCTGTCTATTGTGAAATGGCCCACATGTCCCTTATGAGATTCTGTAAGCGTCGGACATGTTTCCAATTGATCATCATCACCACCGTCATGGTCATCTACCTAACTGTATTTACGTATGATACTGGTTAATTCCCCTGCAGCTCTAGCTGATGCCTGGGCCCCAAAACAGAGAAAGAGAATCAAGTTTGAGATTTTTTTCAGTAACTAACTGCTTTGTCACCTTTCTAAGTGAGACCTCTGAAGTATTTACACATTGTTAAAGAGGGAAACAGCAATGCAGCTTGTTGGTTAAGTGGTTTAAAATGTGTTAATGACAGAAACCTTAACTGAAATTCAGGATTCCCTTCCACCATGAATGTAGACGCGGAGGCACTGTCGTATCTGCAGTACCTGTGGCTTTGTCACCAAGGGAAGCAGCTGCCAAGGAGTACATGACGCAAAAAGGAGGCTGACATCACCATGACAAACAAGGACATTTATACTTATTTAAATTCACGGTAAGCTGCCTCATACATTCTTATGTATTACAGAAATCTGCATCTGGAGCAGGCAACGGTCTACAGTCTGTCCCAGGGCTAAGATGGGAGATGACTCTGGTCAGGATGCTGATCCGTCAGGGGCACACACGCTCACACACGTGGAGCAGTTCAGAGACCTAGTGCACATAAGTGCCGGTCTACAACCAGAGGTGTAGCAACATGACAGGCAATAATTCGGGGCCCTGAGCGGGGCGAGTACTTTGCAATGACAATTCTGCTTTATTCGAGTATTGTGTAGTGAAGGATGATTATTTGTCATTGTCGACACACCACAACGAAATATGTCCTCTGCATTTAACACAAGTAACATTGGGACACAGCAGTGGGCAGCTAATTCAGAGCCTGGGGAGCTATGCTTGGGGGGTGGTACCATTGTCAGGGTACCTCAGGGGTACTTGCAGGTTGGGGAGTCAAACCGGCCACCTTTCGATTACACAGTCACTTCCCTAAGCATTACAGCACCACCACCCACATTATTATTTATTTTTTATTTATTAATTATTTATTCTATTTTTCAAAAAGTGAAAATAAAACACTTGAATTTTTCATATTCTTTGTTGATATTATTAATTTCGGTGGTGTGAATTGGGGGGCCCCATGCTGTTCTTTTTGTCTTAGGGTTTCCAGGGTCGTTAGAATCCATCACCTCTATTTGCAGTGCTGTATTGAATGAGCTATGGCGTATTTGCAAACACGACCACTAGGAGCTGCTGTTGTATAAAGGAAGCGATCAGTAAGACAGTTAATACAAAATCACTTAAATGAATGAAAGGTAAAAAGCTTACACTTCACAGCTTATGACTGGAAATAAGCACTAAGATTGTGTGTATGTGTGTCATATACACATACAGACTTCTGTTTTCCAATCTTAGCGAGGACCGTCCATTCATTTCTATGGGAAAAACCCTAATCCCAATCACAACACCCTTAACCCCTATCCAGCCCCAACCTTAACCATAAGTGACCAAAGAAAGTACAAGACTTTTAGTATTTATATTACCATTACCACGTACTGTACCCAGTAGAGGATCATGCATACTTTTGCTCAGAAAAAAAACAATTTAATTTTATTAGAACATATGCTATTTTATAGAAACACATCAAAAAATAAACAAGAATTTGGTGTAATGGTCATATCAAAAGTCATCAGTGTTATAGAAGATTATGTTATGTTGTTAAAATGTACTTTGATACAAAATACCCTAACTGTAATTACAATACAGTGGCAATTATATTGCAATATATTAAAATAAACTACAAAATGCAGAAAAAAATGGAATGCGCCAAAATAAACTGCAGAATTTTGCATTTTTAAAACATACAAAAATACTGAACACAAACCATATGGGCAGTTCACTGCTTACTGTAGCAAACTTGAGCACATAGGCTTTGGTAAAAGGGTCTTCATCTAGGTAACAAAAGTATATAAAGGAAAGCATTTTTATGATTAACAAGCAAATTTCGACCACATTACACATTAGATCAACTCATGTGTCAACAATCCTGGGCAAATTACTTAGCAGCACACCGAATGGCCCTTTGCATACGTGATGTCATCACGTGTACAGTTTTGAGGAAAAAATTATCTATATTTTTGTAATACAAAAATACTGCAACCCTATTTGGCATTTTGATAGTTTACACAGTCATTGGTATAACGTTGATCAAATACAAATAAAGTACTATTTGGTATTTCAAAAACATATTTTGAATGCAGGTTTTGGAAATACTGCCCATCCTAGGGTTAAAGGTAGGGTTAGGGTTGTCTAAAAGGTTTGTTAGTAATTATGGTTGCTAGTAAGCCAGGCCTAGGATTAGGGTTGCTAGTAAGGTTAAAGCCAGGGTTAGCGATGCTATTAGGGTTAGAGCTAGGCTTAGGGTTGGTGGCTCCAACACTAATAGCAACTCTAACCCCAGTCCTTCAAGCTAATGTATACTTCTGCATACAGCCTAAGCCACAGGTACAGCATAGCCTATGCTGCAGCCTAAACCACAGGTACAGTATAACCTATGCTGCAGCCTAAGCCACAGGTACAGCATAGCCTATGCTGCAGCCTAAGCCGCAGGTACAGCACAGCCTATGCTGCAGCCTAAGCCACAGGTACAGCATAGCCTATGCTGCAGCCTAAGCCACAGGTACAGCATAGCCTATGCTGCAGCCTAAGCCACAGGTACAATACAACACAGCCGCGTAGCCTATGCTGCAGCCTAAGCCACAAGTACAATACAACACAGCCGCGTAGCCTATGCTGCAGCCTAAGCCACAGGTTCAGTACAGCATAGCCGCGTAGCCTACAGTATGCCAAAGCCTGTCATGCACCTCCCCAGAAACGGCGAGTGGGCCGCTTGGAAGCTTTGCACTTCCTGCTGCTCAGACGTTGTGTGGTTAGTTTCCAGCAAGGGGTATTTTGGTGTGGGACAAGTTGTGTTAAGCTCCTTGCCAGCCTGCTATTTTGTCACACTTGCAGTTGTTCATGCTACTGTAGGAGTCAACGATATTGGACAATTTCAGTTATCATAATGTGCGATAAGTATTACAATATTTATAAAGTAAAAAAAAGTGTTCAAAATAAGTTTCTCACAAACCTGTCTATGAGCGATTTAAATAGCAAATATAAAATGATTATGAGTTTCCTCCGCAGGGTGGCTGGGCTCTCCCTTAGAGAGAGGGTGAAAAGCTCGGTCATTCGGGGGGGAGCTCAGAGTAGAGCCGCTGCTCCTCCGCAGTGAGAGGAGCCAGATGAGGTGGCTCAGGCATCTGGTCAGGATGCCTCCTGGCCGCCTCCCTGGTGAGGTTTTCCGGGCATGTCCCACTGGGAGGAGGCCCCGGGGAAGACCCAGGACATGCTGGACAGACTATGTCTCTCGGCTAGCCTGGGAACGCCTTGGGATTCCCCCAGAAGAGCTGGGCGAAGTAGCCGAGGAGAGGGAAGTCTGGGTTTCCTTGCTTAGACTGCTGGCCCCGCGACCCGACCCGGACAAGCGGTAGAGAATGGATGGATGGATATGATTGTCTCCGAGAACGCGTACAGAGCTCATGCAAAAGCAGCAAAGGTCTGCCAAATGCTGTAAATATAAAAGCAAACTTTTAACTGCATACTAAATAAAGCTGAAAAGAAACTCACTGAAATTGCAAAGCCTGCTAAGTTTTGTTTCCTATGACAGAGTATAAATTTTATAGTGAGACTAAATGTGATCAGCCCATTAGTGTTTAGGTGGTACAACTGCAGAGGACACAGACACACCAGCACAGGCCACTTGCATCCTGTCTGTTGTGAACATTTACTTGATTATTCATGTTTTATTCGTCGCTTGCAGCATTTACATGTAACGCTACTTCGATGGCTGGCAGAGCTTGCCTGTTACTCAGTCTCTGCTTTTCACTCACACCCAATCTCTGAGGCAGCCATTTCCGTTGGTTCACGTTCAGGGAGTGATCGCGGTCTGAACGGCGCTGCGCAGCGTTAATTTCAGCTATGCTGATCCTCCCCCCCCAAGAGGCGAATGGCGGTTTGGATGGATACGGCGGGTAAAGTCTCTGTACCCCTCGCCGCTATTTCCACCCCCACTTACTGGCTCGGGTTACATGTGCAGAGGTCACATGTGGTGTTTGGGGCTGAGCCCTCAGCCCACAAAGTGGCCCCCAGCCAGCGCTGTGGCTCACGGCTCCTTGGAGGAGGGCTCGCTTGGCGTCGCATGATGAGGCGGGTCGGTACCGGGCTCCTTCTGCTGCCCTTTAGTGTGGGCGTCACACAGGAACAGGCATGTGTGTCTGGGCACACATATGGCCTTACACACATGCGTAAAGATACCCAAGCACCACGATTCTCAGTGCCGCCATCTCCGAAAACATCACACGGTACATTACCAATAAAAAACGTCTCGATTGCAGCAGTCTGCCCCCATGTGACACTGAACATTTTCAGCCTTTCCAGCTTACTCGTAACATGCTTAGATTGTTAGCTGTCTGTAGATTGGCGTTAAAAAGCACGGTGACCCTGTGGAACCACCCCATCCTCTGTAAAACAAATGTAAAGAAATGAAAATTCAAAAACTAATGGTAGTCCTAATATCTCAGTGTTCAGATGTTGGTTTATACACTTAGTATCAATGGTCTTTTTCATGTTTTGCAATCTCTAAGGTGAATTTAGCATTAAAACAGTAAAAAGCAGTATAACTAACCCTGCATGCACCTCTGCCATTTAACCACTCAAGTAACAGTTCATCAGCATTTTTTTAAGAACTTGATAGAACTTTAATAAATGACAGGCTTCGCTATATTTAACATTTTTTCCTAACCAGACACACTTTTCCCCCCTCTGTAATACATTAAACAAAGACTGATATAATAAAGTTTGTGGCTTTGGATGTAAATATGTTTTATTTTTACACAGAGCTTAGTTACTTTTCAGGGAATGGAGTGTAACCACACATTCTTTACTAAATTGGTTGATTTTTTTATATTGTTACTTGATACTTTTTTGCATTTTGGTTTTGGAAATAATGAGGTTTGTACTGAGATGAAGTTCTAAGTTCATGTGGTCTAGACGTGCCGTTTCTTTGCAGCTGGAACAAATAGCCGAGAAAGTCAGCTAGCAGTGAATATGGAGGCCTCACCTTCCAAAGTTTAATTGCGCTGCGTGATACTGGATAACCAGGGCACCGATCCAGTCGCACGTAATTGTGATGATAACAGGGCGTGTGCCGCAGGGCTGAGGCTAATGCTTATTGTGGGCTCAGCAGGCTGCACACGCTGTATATTACTGTATATTAATGCATCTGCACTTCTCACCAGCGGACACCGCCATTCCGTTTGTCAGTATTTTAGCGCACAATCTGACGTCACAAATGGAACGACCCTGGATCGTCTTCACTGGAATTCAAATAATAAGTCGCTGATGCTTTTCTAAGCCAGCAATTGATCAGAACAAATCTGCATACTAAACTACGAGAAATACCATCAAGACAAGTTGATTTTCCACAAAAGTCCATATGTACTGGATTCATTACAATGTGTGTAGTCACTCTGGTGCTGCCCTGTTTGGCTCATTTGGAAAGGGTTTCTTGTATTCTTTAATTTAACCATAGACTATACAATGGATACAGCAGGATAAGATATAAGCATGAGTCTCGCTTATTAACAAACCTGCAGGACATCTCCAAACGGCACCATGCACTCCCCAGCTGTGAGCTATATGACCTTGTCTTAGTGCAAAAGATCATTAGCCTGACAACTCAGTCGGTCAGCATTTAATGACTCCAGATTTATTAACTGCACAAAAGAATATATTTTTATTATATAAGTATTCTGTGGGTTTTATGTCTGGAGTTCATATAATGATGCCTTTCTATTCAGGCCCCAGAATCAAGCCGTCATTTTAACAAGCAAAATGATCAATGCAAAATCCTCTTACAAGAGAGGCCAGAATTGTGACAAAGGGAGTGCGATCCTAACAGACTTAAGAATACGATTCATTATATTAAAATGGAGTTACAGTGGGGCTAGCCGCAGCGACAAAGGCTTTTTAAAGCGGGAGAGCTGCAGAAAATATGTCTGGAGCTACAGGTAATACGCACTAGGCGCAGTATCTGGGATGCGGCCGGCGGATGGCGAGCGGCTCCGGAATAATTCGCCGAGATGAGAATTTATGTTGACTTACCTTCAGAGCGCCTCTTAGTGAAGCACTTACAGTTTCATTCAGCAGCTTTTAATGGGGTTTTAATGACGGCACCGGAGCAGAATCGGAGCAGGCGAGCGGCAGCGGATTTTGATTTATTTCTGCGCATGAAATGGGGAAGCCGTCTGCGCCTCGGCGGATGGCGTTTTCGGCTTGGGCACATTCTCACGTCTGTGGCCCGGGCGTGCCGGCCCCCTTCCCCCGGGGGCCCCCCGTCGCAGCATCCGATTTGATTGTGTCTCTGCTCCCATTTGTAAGTAACAGCACTTAGGCTAGAGAGCCGCGGGTAGCTCGAGTGCCCGCAATGTATCAAAGAGCTTCTGTCATCCAAAACAAGGAAAAACAATCTAGGTTAATTACCAAATGGAGCGTCTCCGGGCTGTCAGACCGCGGCAGCCTTAATTGTTCACCGTAGCGAGACTCTCGCCATTCTTCGGTAATGCAATGAGAACGCGCCTGGCGGATTTTTTACCATCCGAGGCATTTTGTCAAGGTGTACGCAGGTGCACGGAAGACCCAAGAGTGCACTAAAGATGCAAAATGTGCACGGGGTAATTTCCAGTGCCCCAAAGACAGCTCGCATGCAGATTTGCATGCAGGCAACAGCACGTAGTCTGCATTTAGATGCAATACTTTACAGATTAAAAATATGTGCTTTCCAGCTTTGGCTAATGTTAGTACACAGGTCAAGAAATAAAACTCTTGGAAGACACTTGGGGAAGAACAGCCCGGAAAGAACCTACAGTAGGGGCTAAAAGCAGCACCTGCGTGTTTGGAAAACATATCTGTGAAACTGAATATTAGGCCTGGACAGGCTCTTTGTACAGACTGTACAAAATACAAATTTAAGCTGCCGTGAAGTGACTGACAAGCTTGAAGAACGTGGATCACTACAGAGAACTGGTACATTATTAATGAGATATATTATTGACTTATAGCTGGGCCAGAATACCTCGGACATGTAGTCGGGGGGGGGGAGGTCTTAAGGTCAGGCCAGATCTAGACCACGTTATAGAGATCAGCCTGACAAACAGTGGCGCAGAAAAGCAGGGAACGTTAGGATGATTCCAAGGGCCCCTGAGTGACCTAAACATTTGGAATGTGATTGGATTGGTCTGGGATGGGGGCCCAATATGTTATGTTTTCATGGGGCCCAAAATCTCCAATGACGACCCTCCCGATAACACAGGGTACCTCCACCATAACAGTGCTTTCCATTCTCCTTTCAATCATAATTTTTCATTGAACACATTACCCTGAATATCAATTTACACATTCACAGCAAAAATACTTAGCTCATGCATAAGATTCACTTTATCAAGATGCAAGATGATCCCTCAAGAACTCATATTAATCAATCATTTGTGCTGTTTTAAACATGATAACAAAATGCCTACTCAACTAGCACACTTAAAATGATTTCTGAGTCACAAAATGTCATACTTTTTGGTGGCTGTAGGGGGCAGTCAATAAAAACAGATGCAACTCCCATCTGCAATCCCAAGATTCCTGTCATGTGCCCTGAATGCGTTCTGTAAAGAAGCAAAGTATCTCTCCTACAACCACACAAATAAACTCTGAAGTGCAGCCTCCACACAACACGGTGATTTTTACAGTAAGTACACTATTTGCTTAGCCTCTGAACGCTTGCGTGGGATTTCTCTGGATGCACTTTCTTCACAAAGTCCTAGGAGGTGCTGGTCTGCTCACTTGGTGACTTGACAGTGACAGTAACAGTCTTCTGTTTTCTGTTTTTGCAGCCACAAAATACCCCGGACATTATATTTTAGCATTATTCTGAACTGATTTATTTATTTTTGTTCTAAGTACATATCTTTAAGTGATAATGAAAGACATTAATTCTGGGTATTAATGTCCTCTCGATGTGCTGGACAGCTTCCTTCTCAACAAGTACTCAGAATGTTTATGCAATGGCCACCGCATGATAAATTTAATTTAAGAGTACAAAGGGCATTTTGACTTAGCATTCAAGAGCCAAAAGGCACTTTTGTCTGTATCTGGCTGCTGCTTCCAGACGCCGTCCTGCTTAAGTGACATTTACTTGCCGGGATGCCGGCCGTTGGCAACAGGCACGAGACGTCCAGTTTCTCTGCCATCACCCCATCATATCAACCTGCTGTGGCTTCATTATAATGGGCTTTATTTAGTCAATAGGCCGTTTCTTTTTTACTAATTTCATGGAAGTGTCCTTGATTCCATTTTTTTTTATTGAATGTGCTCATCCCTGGTCTCAGTGACCCAGATTTCTGCAAGACGGCCCTCCTTCTGCAAATGGGTGCAGATCTATTAAATTCACCTATACCATTATAGAAGATAACCTTCGGTGATTTACCACTTTCATAACATCATGGGGGGCTCATCTGACGGGCATCCCCAGAAAATTAGTTTAATTGAGTCAGATAAATGAATCTCCCTCAAAACGTGGATATAAAAACACAGAATGCAAATACAGTAGCCAATGACAGCCCCCACTCTTTGTCCTGGGGCAAGCATCATAACTAGGACAAATGTTATTTACACTGTTTGCACTTTGAATGACCTGCATTGACCATTAGTCTAAAAGCTTTATTTTATCTCATAGAAACCTGGAATAATAAGGGCATTTATCATTTTTCAGAAATTAAGCAGATAGATGATATTTTAAAATATTATTGCAGGAAGCACAAAAGACCCACTGGAACAGGAACATGATTATCCAGCCATTTATACTGGGAAATTGCAATGATTCTATAGCTGTGTAGACATGGTAAAGCTTATACACCACACAAAGTGGCACTGGTTAAACTGGGATGTATTGGGTGCATGAAAAGGTCATTTAAGAGGTATTAACACTAATTTTTTATACCAGTTGCTAATGTTTTAAAAATCACAAAAAATAAGCTGGCTACATAGTTGACGGTTAGCCTCCTTTAAAATTGTTCCATTTAAATAAAAGGATTTTAGGTGGGTTAATCTGGAACAGCATGGATACTCAAAGCAAAACACCACGATGGTAGTGAAACATAAATTAAGCAAATAAAATAAGTAGCCGTCAGGAAGCTGAGGGTGTCCCGCCTGGCCGGCCGGATCCCGGATCATCCCTTACGAGGGTCAACTGAGGGCACAGAGCAGGAGCCCAGCTGTGTCAAATTATCGGCACCTTGGTGCGTGATGGACAGCCATCCAGGGCGAGCTCCCGGGCCCCCGCGTCAGCAGCTAAGGGCCGCAAAGGCGTGACGGAGCAGCCAATGAGCAGCCCGGGCCCTGGCCACCGTCCAAACAAGACGGCGGGGGGCCTAATCGCGGGAAGAATAATCACATCACCGATACAGCATCTCAAATGCCTACTCCTTAGCTTGTCCAATAGCACGTGATTCATTTTAGCGTCGCTGCTACTGTGACTGGTATTGCAGCCCCTAAGACCCTGGCATGTCCTACATGAACCAGAGGAGACACTCCCTGTTTTATATCAACTGTAGCTTAAGTGGGAGCCGTTAAGTGTCATGGGTGTGTCTCTGAATCCGCGCAGTGAATACCCAATCGTTGACTGTGTGTGCGATGACTGGGACTGTCCCAGATTGATCTGGACCTCCCCGGATTTCCTAGCCGGCTTTGACGTATCTCAGAAGGCCAGCTCTCCTTGTATCGATCATCCTCCAAAATCCTCCGTTATATAATACAATACGTCCTGAAACTTAAAGGAGACTTTCAGACAAAAGCTTTCATTATAAATGACTTTAAGAGATCCAACAAAGACACCATCATCATTTATCCAGTGGGATATTATTCTGAATCAATTCTGGTAAGCTCTTCAATGGTACAACAGCCGGGCTGCACTGTCAAAGGTCCCCCTTCCAAACCACTCTGCAGCTTGCTTTATTTTCAAGTGCGGCTTATGTATTTGTAGACATGCTTTCATATTCTTACCCCTGGGACCTCTTTTACTCTAGTCTTTTATGTATGGTGTGTCTATGTATTACAGGCCAGTCATTCAGCGATAATTTAATAGTGGTGTAAAAATCCCAGTATGCCCACAATGGGCTGCACCAGCTCACCATTCCCTCCACGTGTCTATGCCGGCATTGCTAATCACCCGCTAAGCGGCACCTGAGCAGTGCAGCTGGAGAGCCCAGTGTGCCGTCTCCCAGCTAGTAAAGTTAACAGCTTCCGCACAACAAGAGAGAGGGACTCTAATGATGTCAAAACAGGGTGAGCACAGCTGAGGCAAAAGTATGTAGACAAAAGGAAAATAACCGTCAGCGAACCGTGTTTTAGTCATGCGAAGAAAATGGCCCTAATGGTCTATAGGTCTGGATTGGCGATCCAGTGCCCAAGATGACGTTAGAGCTTCTGATGTTATGCAACACTCGAATTAGCCAGCGGATGTCATCTCTGCATGCTTTGGCTCTGTGCCTGGGGTCTTTTTAGGGATGCACGTGCAGCCTGCATGGTGCTCTCTGGGGGTACGCCGGATCTGAGCAGGGGTCTTCGGGGGTCCCTGAACAGGGCCCAGCTGAGCACTGCATACGCTAACCCCTTAGTACCCTATGAACCGCTGATATCCTCCGCAGCTAAACGTGTGTTAGGGAGATAATTAGATCAACTGGGTGCTTATGTGCTTAGGTAGGATAAAACTGTACATGACCACCAGCCCAAAAAGATCTGCTCCAGGTCACATGTGTGACTTTCGTTAAATTTTTCATCTGAGATATAAAATAATGTAAATACATCTTAAATAACTGCTGTGTGGGATAAGGTTGTATCCTTTATGTAACGTTTGGCACCAGGCCACTGAATGAAACAAGTGCTGGGGTGACTTTATTACTCTGACATCACCACCACGGGACACCGGGACACATCCGGGACACACGTCAGTGTCACGCACACACACACACACACACATCTGTATTAATATATTTCTGGGGACTCTCCATTCATTTCTATGGGAAAAACGCTAATCTTAACAATGACACCCTTAACCATAAGTAACCAAAAAAATACAAGACTTTTGGAATTTCTAGTTTTTTGATTGCAGCTACAGATTTTTATAAAATTGAGATTGCCTGTGTGGGGACTGAAAAAATGGTTCCCATAATGTAAAAAAAAACCAGATAAACAGGTTTTAATTACATTGTGGGGACATTTGGTCCCCACTTTGTAATATATACAGTACATAACTGACAGACACACATGCATGCAACCACACACACAGAAATAAGTGCTCACAGGTGGTAAACGTATCCCTAGCCTTCAAAAGCACTAGGTTTTCTATGGTGGGGGCTATTGCACAATGTATAATGAAAGCAAAATAAAAAAGCACAGAAAATGGCAGCTGGAGCCCGCTGCTTATGATTTGTACGTCCAGGAAGATTACAAACTGAAAGTCCACTTGCTCGCTCCAGCGTTTGAATCTTCCTCTTCCATCTCCCAGATTGTCTAGCCTTATTAATTCCAATCTGCCTTTGAATGCATCCATGCAGTCATGCCATTACTATTAGGTGCAGAGATCAAAGGCAGCGCCGCTCGCTGGCACGCTCGCGAGCATCATCCACGTCCCCTTTGATGCCGTAAGCCTCTGCGGTTAATGTAACGGGGGACAGGAACGTGGCAGCTTGTCCCGTGGGGGGCTCTGAAGTGCCGGATGAGAGGACTGTAACTCAGGTGAGCGTGCACTTCCCTGCAGATGCAGGTCGCATGGCACGCTGCAACCCCCCCCGTTTCAGTGGCACGTGGATGTAGAAGGAGCCACATATAAATTAGTGAGGCCTGGGGGGAGGGAAGATCATCGTGAAGATGTGTGTCGTGGCGGAGGCACGTGGGAAAATGATAATTGTGCCGACGAGTCACGGAAGACGCACTATCGATCCTCTGCCCGCCCCCCTCTCCCCCTCTCCTAGGGCGCAATCATATTTAGCCCTTGAGAAAATAGGATCTTCCATTTTTTCTGTTAATCATATATCTTACTCGCCGCAGCTTGCATTTCCAATCTGGAGCCCGTCACACCATGGTGATCGAGGATCACCGTCTGGGGAATGGCTGAGGGAAGCCACACCCCCAGCCCTCCACCCCGCCTCTTCCCGCAATCACGGGTCATCCCAGCAGGGAGCTCCAAAGCTTTGGGGCCAATGCTGATTGGCTGGCTGATGCCACAGTTTTTAAGCTGGACTCTGTCAGTTACACCGTTTGCCAGGAGAACCCGTATAGGGTTAGGGACACTCTTTCCCTCTCTGCTATTTAGGTACATGTGTGTTAACATGCATTAATAAACCATTTAAACTTAGGAAATGAGGCAGTGACATCATAGCCACATAGAAGTTGTAACATGATCGTTATATAAGTCAAGTGAACAAAAAACAGACAAAATTTGTGGAAAACTTCAACTCAATTACATTTTTTTTTTGTATAGGGCATTTTCGCAATACTACACTGTCTCAAAGCACTTTACAATATGCCTGCCCAGAGCCCCAGTGAGCAAGAGGCAACAGAGGCAAGGAGAAGCTCCTTGG
>JAODKN010000120.1:292235-303623 GCA_026774425.1 Petrocephalus zakoni | reverse complement strand
TCTCAAAGCACTTTACAATATGCCTGCCCAGAGCCCCAGTGAGCAAGAGGCAACAGAGGCAAGGAGAAGCTCCTTGGCGGGAAGAAGGAGGAACCAGTCCAAAAGAGGGAGCCCACCCTCCAGGGGCCGGCAGAGGAAGCCCTAACCCTAACCAGACCATAAGGGGGACCCCATCCTCTAAGGGCCAGCCTAGGAAGCCCTAACCCTAACCAGACCCAAAGGGGGACCCCATCCTCCAAGGGCCGGCAGAGGAAGCCCTAACCCTAACAAGACCCAAAGGGGGAGCCCATCCTCCAGGAGCCAGCAGAGGAAGCCCTAACCCTAACTAGAGCCAAAGAGGGAGCCTATCCTCCAGGGACTGGCAAAGGAAGCCCTAACCCTAACTGGACCCAAAGGGGGAGCTCATCCTCCAAGGGCCGGCAGAGGAAGCCCTAACCCTAACCAGAGCCAAAGGGAGACCCCATCCTCCAGGGGCCAGCAGAGGAAGCCCTAACCCTAACCAGACCCAAAGGGGGAGCCCGTCCTCCAGAGGATGAGGTTAAATGGACAAGATGGCAAAATCCTAATTTACACAGTCCAAATCAGCACCATGTGATGGGCTCCAGATTGGCAATGCAGTCTTTTCAGGTAGCTGTGTCTGTGAGCTTTGTGACGTAGTGCCGTCTGGGAGCTTTGTGAGGTAGTGCCGTCTGTGAGCTTTGTGAGATGGAATTAAAGTGTCCCACACGCATTATGGCCAGGAGAGCTCATAACTGACAATGCGCTGTCCATAAGGGATGAGAGCAGGTATGCATGAGAGGCTGCGTTAATCACTAACCAGGGGTCCCAGCATCGGCTAGTGATGCTTACTGTTTGTGAATGTGTTCATATTACAGTGAGGGCAGGCATGAGAAGCGTGAAAACGCAATCACGACTGAACACTACAAAGTGAGGTGTTCTGTGCGGGAGTGAGGCTTTTAAAAGACCCCCGACTGCAGTTGTGGGCTATATTGGCCACAAAGTCCGCAATGTCCGTGGTGATATTGTGAAAGCGTTTAATACATTTTTGGTAAATCTGCTCTCGTGTGTCAAGATACTGCCTTTTGTCACGTCTTAGCGTGTTCCACTTTATGTTATTAAGAATAAACGCAAGCGGCTGTCTGTTTTTGTTATTATGCAAATACGATATATAAAAATTTATCATACTTCATACTGAGTCACAGGACAAAAATATATATAAAGCTGTCTGTCATTAGCTCTCCATGGTTACACTTAGTATTAACTCTAGATAACATTCAAAAAATTATATTTAGTTTGCATGGCCAAATTTCCATTTTTTTGTTTGTTTAAGTCAACATCAAAAGACACTTCCCCTTTGTAGTGAAATTTAAGAGCAAATATGACATATGCAGGGTAATTGGAGGCCTATTATTTTTCATCTTTTTATTCATGAAGCCAAAAGAACGAAAAGGAGCATAATAATGGCCTTTGAGCAAGGTCCAGCGGGAAAACTATTGCAACTTGTATGTATAAATGTCATAGATTTCATGATTATCGTAATGAGGGCAAATGACCAGCATCATCCCCTTATACAGCATTAAACCTGTTCACTCATGCTGCCTCCTTTGGGGGGAGCTGGGGGGGGGGGGCTGCTTACTCCCCAGCTCGGGGGCGCCCCGGGGGCCATCCTGACAGTAACTGACACGTTTCCTAGCAGGGCCTGCTTACTCCCCAGCTCGGGGGTGCCCCCGGGGGCCATCCTGACAGTAACTGACACATTTCCTAGCAGGGCCTGCTTACTCCCCAGCTCGGGGGAGCCCCCGGGGGCCATCCTGACAGTAACTGACACATTTCCTAGCTGGGCCTGCTTACTCCCCAGCTCGGGGGAGCCCGGCCTGGCCGTGCGGTAGCGGCCACGGCCCACATTACAAGCAGAAGCGGCACACGGCAGCACCTCCGGGGCCACATTCAGATGGTGCTTAAAGCCACCAGGGGCATCTGCAGGCACCAGCTACCTTTTAGTCGGCTGGAATTTAACGAGACAGCTTAATACATGGCGGAGCAGCTGGCGGCTGCGGTATTAAACATGGGGCTGGCTCTGCATCAGACACGGAGCCGGCTAGGACAGGGACCTCTGCAGGGTTAACTGATGCCAGCATGATGGTCCCCCGTCATCCCGTATACGGATGCAGACAAATTCCAAGGCAAGTGCAAGCGTCGACACCTTTAGCTACCTTAATAAAGGCAACCTCAGTATCTGTCTGTTCATCCATCCATCCACCCAACTGCTTATCCAGTACTGGGCAGCAGGGGGCACCAATGAAGCAGGGTACACACTGGATGGGGTTTTCATGAGTTATTATTGTTATTGTTATTATTATCATCGATAATAATAACAATAAGCATCATCGTCATCATCATCATCTTCTGGGATCTCTGGTTTCTCCTCCACAGGCCAAAAGCATGCTAAGGTGAATTGGACTTTCCGAATCGCCCGTAGGTGTCCCTGTGTGAGTGTGCCCTGTGATGGGTTGGCAGCTCACTCTGTGTTATTCCCTGCCTTGCCCCTGCACATGTAGCTTTTGGGATAGGATCCGGACTTCCTGCGACCCTGTATAGGACAAGTGGGTACAGAAAATTCATGGGTGGATGGATGGACATTCATCGTCGCCGTCATTACCATCTTGGCCAGCATTGCCTCCCAAACCCGACTGGTGACGGCACACTCCCCGCCGCACAGTACACAGTTACACCTGCTCCCTGCCTGTGAATAAGGGCATTCCTCATGCTCAGGGACCTACCAGCACGTCCTACGTCCCCACTCTGTTAGTGAGCCCCGTCGAAAGGAAGGTGAACTTGGGCCCAGACGCTCTGCTTTCTCATATTATGACGACGTTCCAAGCAATTAATCAAAGCTCCCTTTATTACTTTTGCTAGACATATTAAATTGTCCTTCCAGCTCTGGGGCTGGGGGTTTAATTACAGGCCACAATCACCAAAACTAATTTCCTGTTTTCTGCTACAGGTCACAAATAACCTGAAGCAACGGCCAGGCTAGACAGAGTGCTCCTTCATAAAGAAAAAAATCATTCAAAGGGAGAGTGATGGAAATCTAAAACTCTATAAATCCTGGTTTAATATGCACACATATTTCCTTTTCCTTCACTTTTTTAATCTAAAAGGCTACGGGAGAAAGCAGAAAGCTGATTTCCCACTAAATGTGTACATCTTATTTAAACTAGATGCCTCTCTCTTTTCCGGCGTTTCCTCCTAAAATGTTGACATCTTTGTATCTATTTAAACCCATTTAAAACACTATCGACCACCGCCCAATCACAGAAGTCCGAGTGTGGCGTGTCACAGAGGGCCGTGCTGGGCGTGCTCACGGCACGACGACGGAACACTGCCTCTCTCACCATCAGCGACTTCCCGCCAAGCGCGGCTTACTGCCGGAAAACGTCATTAATTCCACATTAATGATAAATGTCCTCTGTTCTCCCCTGTGAGTGAAGCAAACCTCTAAACGACGAGGGCTCTGCAAACATACACTGAAGCTGTGCAGGGACATTTAATTAATTTCAATAATAAACCATAACACGTTCCGTAGTACAGCACTGATTATTATAGCCCGTCAAAATATGTGGGGTTTTTTTTTGCAAGGGGGAGGGATGGATTGTCTCTGTTGCAGCCCCTTCTGAGGGATTTAAGGCTTGCCGTAATCACTGTCAGTCCATGAATTAAATGCGGCGGCGTGATGTACGGGGGGCTCCCTGGACCCCGGCACGGGCGAGGCGGATTGGTCAGGCGGCCGCTCGGAGATAACACACACGGCCCGAGGAGGTACAATTACTCTGGCAGGACAGGCACTTACTTAGCAGAGCAGTCGAGGTGTCATCTGTCAGCTGTCCCAGCGTGGGGGGGGGTTGATAGATGCTGCCGTCCACGGGGACGGACAGGGGGCCCTGCTGCTTATGCTTGCAAGCACCCCCCCCCACCCCCCCACGTTTGTGGTGTGGCCGAGCTTATTATTGCTCAAGAATACAGAAAATAAAATGGTGATGGTAACTGATGCCAGAGAGCCCCACCCCTCAGTCAGCAGTCAGCTGCTAGCCAATCCGGAGAGAGCCCCACCCTTCAGTCAGCAGTCAGCCACTAGCCAATCCGGAGAGAGCCCCACCCCTCAGTCAGCAGTCAGCCACTAGCCAATCCAGAGAGAGCCCCACCCTTCAGTTAACAGTCAGCCGCTAGCCAATGCGGAGAGAGCTGCTTACGGCTCTAATAGCCATGCAGCATCAATGCAGATTCACCGTTCATCCTCGTCAACCACAGTTTGCTGGGAACGAAAATCACAGTTCTGCACTCCTTCATAATTAAAGAGTTGTTCCCAAAGGGCTGGAGAAGTGTGTGGGGCTAGAGGGGTGGGCGTGCAGGCCCAACGTGAGTGCCCCAGCTCCTGTGAAACATGCTTAAACTCTCATGGAAGAACTAAACCGGTAGAAAATGAGAACCACCATGTCACGAGGACGGCCTCATTACACAAAACCGGAACCGCCAGTGCATGAGGATGACCTCCTTACTCAAAACCGGAACCACCATGGCACGAGGACGGCCTCCTTACACAAAACCAGGACCACCGAAGGCACAAGGTCAGCCTTCTTACACAAAAGCAGAACCACCAGGACACGAAGACATCCTTGTTAAACAAAAATGGAACCACCAGGGCATGAGGACGGTCTCCTTACACAAAACTGGAACCACCAGGACACAAAGACGGCCTCCTTACACAAAACCGGAACTACCAAGGCAGGAGGACGGCCTCCTTACACAAAACCAGAACCATCAAGGCACAAGAACAGCATCCTTATGTAAAAGCAGAACCACCAGGGCATGAAGACGTCCTCCTTACACAAAACCAGAACTACTAAGGCACGAGAGCAGCATCTTTACCCAAAACCGTAACCACCAGGACCTCATTACACAAGACCAGAACCATCAGGGCACAAGGATAGCCTCCTTACACAAAACCGTAATCACCAGGACACTAGGACGGCCTCCTTGCACAAAACCAGAACCATCAGGGCACAAGGACGGCTTCCGTACACAAAACCAGAGCCACCAGGGCACAAGGACGGACTCCTTACACAAAACCGGAATCACCAGAGCACCAGGATGGTATCGGTACACAAAACCAGAACCACCGGGGCATGAGGACGGCCTCCTTAAACAAAACCGGAACTACGAGGACGACCTCCTTACACAAAACCAGAACCACTGGGGCACGAGGATGGCCTCCTTACACAAAACCAGAATCACCAGAGCACTGGGATGGTATCCGTACAAAAACCCGGAAGCACTGGAGCAGGAGGACGGCCTCCTTACACAGGCACTCAGCGATAAATAGCAACTGGATCATTCTAAACAGGAAAACGGAGGGACAGAGAAGACGAAACGTAATCTGTTTAGCCAGTTGGTGGTGTGGGTTTCACAGAAATAAAATGATGACTGAACATTTTTAAAAATATAAATTATTCTGGAGGATTTACTAACCTTAGATAGTAATTATTATCAAAAAGTCCCAGTTGCACATGTGTCGTTGGCCTGGGACCAGGTACAACAAGAGCCGTTAAGTGTGTGGTGAGCAGTCTGAGGCCACTCCAGAGGGCCCATAATTACAAAGTCAGGCTTTCTGCCGTTCGCTAAAACGTCTAATTCCGGGGCAGTTTCGGAGAGCCGTGCCAAACCAGCCGCTAATTGTTGCTACATGTTTCCAGGGCCGCAGACTGACACATTAAAGATCTGGGACATGGAGCTGGTGGCTCAGCAGGGCAGGATGGAGGGAGAGGCATCCTCCACGGCCCCTTCCAGGCCCTCCCAGAATGCATTGCACGGTTACAGGGTCACTAACCTTGGTCAGCTGGCTGAAGTGAGGTTTTCAATTTGAAACAAGTCTGCACACGCATTTACATGTATGTAACAGTTTTATTACCTTGTAAATAGTGCAAATAGTAGGGTTCGAAAAACTACCCCAATGCTTTTTATGTAGCTAATTTGGGGTTTATAATGGAATAACATAGATTTCCAGTAAGATTTCCTGCATAAGAGTCTGAGAGTCTGAAAGTGTGTCACGCCAGAGGCAAGAAAGTTTGTAATCCTGTGGTTAAAATGATACATATTTGTTCTTAGACAATGAAGCTATGCCAAATTGCTAGCTGCCTGTGAATGACCTTGGTGGGTCAATAGCAGTAATCAGCTGCCAGCTACGATCATGGTTTGGAAATCTCAAAGCAAAATGAATTTCGTTTGCTCTTTGCCATTTCTCCTGAACTGATGCCCTCTGCTGTCCTCCGGTTTGCTGAAAGAAAAGCCCTGATCTATTCAATTCAATTCAATTCAGTATATTTTTATATAGCGCCCTTCACAACAGAGTTGTCCCAGGGTGCTTTACATGGGTGTGTTAGAATACATTGATATACATATAAAATAAATACATTGATATACATATAAAATGAAATACACAGAATGAAAAAAAGACAGAATAGAAAAAAAAGAAAAGAAAGAAAAAGCCAACTGACAACGGAGGAGAGGAACCAAAAACTCCCAAGCAGGGAGATAAAAAAACCTCTGGGGGTCCAAGGTCAACTGGCTGCCCAATCCCCCTGGGCATGCTAACATTACAGGAAATGTAAGAGTGAGCATGGTTGCTCTGAGTGAGGACTTGTTGGGAGCACAGCCAAAGTCCAACACTGAATACGTCAGTCCTCCATGCCGGCCTTCTGCTGATCTACTGCACAGTCTACCGACAGGTCACTAACTTATGGGTAAGATTTGCTGCGGTGTGACTGTGTTGACTGACATCATCTTTTAGACAATGTGATGATTGTGGCTTCCCAAATTATGTTTTATTATTGGGCCTGGACAATGTTCATGAAGATGTTCTGGTGAGAGCTGTGAACTTCTGGGAATGTTTTGGTCTCCACAGCCATCATCACAGGGAGCTGCTGTGTAGCTGTGGCTCAGTGCTTCACAACTGATTCTCACGTGGTTGGCTAGCAGGTTGCCTTCTGCACCAGAAAATACAGGAACACAGAAGATTCTGGAATCAGTCTGGAGGACCACAACCCCCACCTGAGCCTTATCTACAAAGGCTGTTTTGTATACATGCATCATGAGCTTTGTGTCAGGAGGACTTTGCATCTGGTGCTTTTCCACTGGCAAACAGGAACTGAGCTGTACTGCAAAGAGAGTCTGGGTACTGCAAAGAGTCTGGGTACTGCGCGGTTCCATCTCTCTTCAGTTTTCTACTGCAGCAGGGTCGTAAAACCAAAGAGACGCTTTATTTATTTATGTCTTGTTATAGTATCTTTAGCTTTACTTTCTATTCCTGTATATCTTTAAGCTGTTGTAATAAGTAAATTTCCCTGGTGTGGGATCAATAAAGTGATACCTTACCTTACCGTGCTATTCGCACGGCACACTGGCATCATGATTAGCAATTTCAGCTAGAGCTGCCTGTGAGAATCACTGTCAGCACTAAACTCTAGCGGAATTAGCATTCACTTGCGCAAATTTGCATTACAGATCTTTTCCGTTCTGCTGTTCCATAGAACTTTTTTAAGTCAGAGTTTGGAAATTTTCAAGGTCCGAGTTATCGGTAATGTACCGCTACATTACAACGTGCAATACTACTGATAATGAATAATGAATCAATAATGAATAATAAGAACATGGCCTTTTGTCCTTCAAATAATCCACACGCAGAACATCTCCATGCATTGTAACCACTCAGATGGTGGTGATGTAACCAGCTGAGTTTGGTCACACTTTCGGCCCTGCCAGGAAGCAGGACCATGTCAGCACGAGTACGGCTTGGGTACAGCTCGGTAAATGTGCCAATACAGTGACCCCAGACATGAAGATGCTCTGAGCCCTGGAGGAAAGGTACTGTCTGAATCCCGACATTCTGGGAGTCTCTCCAGGCCTGTCAGGGTAATTCATCTCTACACACCTCTTAACAACTCATCCAGCTCATCCTCTGAACAACAGCGATCTAAAACCCTAACGGGGGGGGACCCACTGTGGGACGCTCCCAGCGTGGCCGGTAAAAGACGTCCCGCTCTGCTCTCACATTTTAGGCGGACGACCTTGAGATGACCTTGATGCTTAACACACTCCTGAGCAAAACAGAAGCAGTGCTTCAGAGCAGAGAGCATCCACATCTATGTGTTGCTACTTTAGAAGAGACAATCAGACACAACAAATCATATTAATCCACAAATAGTTACTATACATCTATAAACATAATCACAATTTATATTACAATAATCTAATAATTTCAGCTGTGGCTAACTAACATCAAAGCAAAGTTAATCGACCCTTTAAGGTATCAGGATCAGTAGAATTTCAATCTATGAATATAGTGTGTAGTAGATGAACCAATTAGGCCCAGCTACTGATATTAAACTCCTCAAAGACAGTGCAAGGACTCTTGCAAACCACAAGGTGAAAACTAAGAAAAGGGATTTTTAATCTATTTTTAAAAAGAGAATATTAAATATGCAAGGTGAAACGTTCTTTTAGAAAGCTCTTTGATCATGAATAGAGAAGGTAGTTTCAAGGTGAAAATTTAGTCTAATCTTATACATTCCAGGGCAGGAGTAAGGAAGTAATAAACTCAGTCTCATTAAAGTTAGATTAAATCAACAAAGTGCAGCTGATCGATGTATATGTGCACTTATTTTTCATAAAATTTTATGTTATCCTGCCCATGAATCAAACTGCGCTATTTACAAAGGTTCAAGACACAGAGTGCAGCCAAGTGACTAAAATCCGGTAATTTCTCTGCTCCGCGGCTCAATGAAAAAAAAGCCACTCCTCTATAAAAAACAAAAAGCCATATTCTCAGGCGGTTCCCCACGTCTCTGGCCGGCTTTTAAGCCGGAGACGTCGGTGACTGCACGTAGGCGAGGGCTCACCTTTCCCTCTCGTGACAGACACTCATAAACACCGGTGTGGAGGGCAAGGCGCTGCTGGCCGCGGATGCGGTGATGCAGAAGGGCGTGAGGACGCGTTAAGAGCATTCACTTGTGGACCCACGACCCGGCCAGCCACTGGGGGAAACCATTAGCACTGTAATGCCTTTAGCTAGTCCGCCACACTGCTGTACTGCTTTCCAGAGAAATGCAATTTGACTTCCAAGTTGTTCTTTTACACCCAAATTATTCACCTCAACCTTCAGACGTCCTCGCGATCTGTGCTGACAGCATCGGCACAATGGGCCCGCCTCGTACCCAGCTCTGTGCGTTTGATTAAACTGGCTGCCCTCCCAAACAACCTGCTCAAGTGTGCAAAACGAAACTTGTGAACTCATCTGTGCTGAGAGTCTTCAGTTGGTGGGTGAAAATTTTCGATTATAGACTGATTAAACTGGCATCCCATCCAGAGATGCCCCCTGCCTTATACCCGGTGCATTCTGGGATAGGCTCCAGGCTCACCGCGAATATACTGGAGAAGCATTTGTAGAAGATGGATGGATAGGACCCGCATTCACCGCACTGTTTTTTTTTTTACCTTCAGTGAGCAAATTTCTGTGGAAAATTTCAAGCCTACAACAAACTCCGTGAGAAATGTAAAGCCAGGGCTTCCATTTGTCTGGCAGCATATCAGAATAAATCAATCATAAATTAAACGGGACAAACCGCATTAAATCTGCTAACTGCTTCTAAATTTGTCATGGCTGATATGCACGTGGAGGGGGCTTTTATGTATGCTCTGCAAGCATTAAAATTCATTTCTCTTTGCAGTGTATCGCTTTTCATCAAAGACTGAATGAGGCGTTGGAAGGAAGATGGAAGGTCATCGTGAAGGATGTCGTGAGTCTGCATGATCCAGATTCCAGATTGGACGTCAAGTGAGGAATCGTCTGCTTCACGGTCAGGCCATTTGTCTCCAAGCGAGAAAACAACAAGGGACGACACTTACCGACGCCGTTATCTAAAAACGATTACACCAGTCTTACACATTCATCTACTCATAAACCTACAAACACTTAGAAAATTAGTCGTATGATTTAAATAAGTTACACTGTAGTTCAGCTCTTTACGCCCAAGTCAGAATGCTTAAGAGTTTGGAAGTGGAAATAAAAAAAACATGCGTTACAATAGGTATGGCGATGTTAGTGTAAGTGTGGAGTTAAATATCGCGCCTGCTATCTCTTCCGTCTCCTGCGCTAACCCCCCTCTTATCTAATCTGCTCGGCTAACATAAACTAGCATCTTTTAATTAACCTTGAGGTGGATCGCCTGAGAACACTGAATACATTATTCACTGGGCCGCACCGAGCTGCCGTGCCTGGCAGGCTCTCATTGGTGTAGAGCTTTAATGAGGTCACAATGACAGCTCACTCACACGCCACGGCACGGCATCACCGTCAATACAAATCGAATTAGGCTTCCCTAGATTTACTCAAACAGATCCTTAGATGTCTGCTTCTAGTGCATGATGGCATTTTAAGACATGTGATGCCTTCTCTCAGTAGCCAATCATATGCTGCTGGTATTGTATATTTGTAATGTTGACAAATCACGTCATTCCGATCAAACACGAGCTACTAACCAAAAGCATTGTTGCAGCATTAAAATGCCACTGTTTAAGAAATAAACAGAATGTAATGCGAAGTCCAAAGGCTTCGATGGATTTTTTTGTTTTGGTAGGTAACAGTGATGGTTTCTCCTTGTGTACTTGGCTTATTTAAGAGTTGAAGGCTAAGGAAATTGTGCATCAATTTGCTGGTTCTTCCTTTTAAAACTGTTGCAGCAATTACCATCAATTACCATGGTCAAATTATGAGTTTCAAGTTCGGCGATACAAGCCTAAGCGATACAGGCCTAACCGATACAGGCCTGAGCGAAACAGGCCTAACCGAAACAGGCCTGAGCGATACAGGCCTAACCGATACGGGCCTGAGCGAAACAGGCCTAACCGAAACAGGCATGAGCGATACAGGCCTAACCGATACGGGCCTGACTGATACAGGCCTGAGCGATACAGGCCTAACCGATACAGGCCTGAGCGATACAGGCCTAACCGAAACAGGCCTGAACGATACAGGCCTAACCGATATGGGCCTGATTGATACAGGCCTAACCGAAACAGGCCTGAGTGATACAGGCCTGAGTGATACAAGCCTAAGCAATACAGGCCTGAGTGATACAGACCTGAGTGATACAAGCATAAGCGATACACGCCTAACCGATACATGCCTGAGCAATACAGGCCTAACCGATACGGGGCCTGAGTGATACAGGCCTGAGCGATACAAGCCTAAGCGATACAGGCCTAACCGATACATGCCTGAGCAATACAGGCCTAACCGATACGGGGCCTGAGTGATACAGGCCTGAGCGATACAAG
>JAODKN010000120.1:274655-291350 GCA_026774425.1 Petrocephalus zakoni | reverse complement strand
TAATACACGCTGATACACACACTGATACTTTCTGATACACACTGATTCACACTGACACAAGCATTGATACACACTGACACACACACTAATACACACAAACACACACACTGATGCACTCTGATACACACTGACACACAGTGACTCACACACTGATACACACTGACACACACACTGATGTACTCTGATAGACACTGACACACAGTGACTCACACACTGACACGCACACTGATGTACTCTGATAGACACTGACACACAGTGACTCACACTGATAGACACTGACACACACTGATACACACTGAGACATTCTGATACACACACAAACATACACTGATACACACTGACGCAGTGATACACACAACGTGCTTTGCAGAGACGTGTATGTATGGAAGCATCAAGCACCATGTTTTTAATGCAGAAAAGTATAGCTAAAAGCTACACAAAATGTTTAGCTAACTTTAAAGGTTACAAATACATTTTCAATATGCAATTTTTTTTCTCTTTCTTTCTTTCTTTCTTTTTTTCTTTCATCCGTTCATTCGTTTTTGCAAAAATGCCTTTGCAGTTCTGTAGGGAGAATGAACTTTCCTTCACTGGATGAGAGTGTGACAGTCACTACGAGAGGAAGGCCGCCACCCGCGTCGCATTCATTTTCACCTTCCTGCGGAGGGTGCGAAGGGCAGGCCTGCCTGCAGGGGTCATTCCCGGGGGGCGGGGCTGGAGGGGAGCGAATGTGAGGGACAGGCTGATAAGCTGAAGTGCTCCCCGGACCCCATGGAAATGAATAACCCTCCTGGCTCCCTTATGAGAATGTTCCCGAATCACACCACGCTAAGGCCAGCAGGGAGACACAAAGAGACTGTGTAGATAGACACAGGGCCTTGTATATACACGCTTACAGAGTCACCACTTTTAAGGGGACCAGAACATGTAGAAATAATGTAATGGCTTTTAACTGAATTTTATATAGATAAGATTTTGATTTGAGGACACGCAGACATGAAAATTACAGCTCAGCAGACATAGCAAGTACACAAAGGTAGGCATTGGGAAGGACGACATTGTGCTAAGCCGCTAAGTCCTAAAGCAGCACTTTGTACACAGTAATTACGGCATTTTTCTGCATGACACGGCCTTGCATCCCCATTCAGACCCAGCCGGAGAGCACTTGCTCTCACTTGCCTCGTCTCCAGTCCGCCTCTTACAGACAGCCCCTTTAAAAGGTGTCGTTCCGCGTGCGGCATGTGGGCCCCATGCTTTTGTTACTCACGTGGAAGACAGCAGTTACTAGATTTGTTATCTAGTAACTCCATTCATATACAGAAAGTGGCGTCTATGCATGTTCTGGGTCTACAAATGATGTATTGTTATATCAAACTTTGCTCCTCTGGACATTCCTCTCTGGAATTGAACTAGCATGGATATTATTATCAAAAACCAAGGCACTAAGAGGCGTAATGAGCTCTGATGTGTCCTAATCCATGTGTCTCCCCATCTGTAAGACACTGTAAGATAAGGACACTGAGAGACAGACAGGAACTCCTTGCTTAATGTTTACCTGTGAAACACAGTATGGGGATACTTTTTTAGCTGGAAAAGGCCACGTTTTCTCATTCGGATTAGCGACCCTTGGGATCGGCCCTCAACAGGACGAGCGGGTACTCAAAATGGATGGATTTATTTTTCCCAAAATAAAGTATATGAGTTTCCCATGATACCCAATTTTTAGATTCTAAGACAACTGATAATTTATATTCGACTAGGTAATGTCGTAGCAAGATATTTCCAAAAGAGAGATGTATTTAAGACTGGTGGAGAAGCCCAGAGTCCTGATAGCAAATACACTGCACTCTGAGCACACTTCCGAAGAAGCCAGGATGCTCCCTGCAGAAATACATGCCAGCATGATAATATGATTCATGTCAGTCAGTGCTTGCACAGATTATAGAACAGGGCGAGTCAGGCTAGCTATCGCCGCGCAACCATCCAGCAAGGGCTAACGTTAGCATCGCTGGAAGCAATATGCAGAGGCTGTTTGTCGTCACAACGTCAAATGTGAGATGTGAGAAGTCAAATCAGATTCATGGACTGAGACTGTGGTGAATCTGTGGACTGTGGTCTTCGGTCCCTCGGGGGGCACTAAAATGAGGAGAGAGGTCAGGATACCATTAGCATGCTTTGGTTTGTATGCTATAGAAAATCACCAGATCCGCAGTAATGGAACTGCGGGATTCCCTGGGTTACCAGCTACGGCCGTCACCTGGGAACATGAGCGGAGGGGGTGGAATGAGCCCCGTTCCAAAAGCAGAAGGGATGCAGGTCAGGACTCGCCCTCCGTCGTTTCCAGAAATTGCCAGAGAGGTGTGAAGAAAAAGACGCGTTAGGAGATCACGTAATGGCGGGGACACCAAGCGTGTCGAAAATAAGCCAGGACAGTGTCTCCCTCGTTGGCCCACACTGGGAGTCGCGCAGCAGGTACGGGCCAGGACCTGCAGAGGGGGACGCCGATTTGAGAAGCATTTTCTAAAAGATTCCTTTCTTGGACAGATAGCAGTCCCTTCTTTAGGCATGGAAAAAAACAGTTTGGCTTCCAAGTTCTCCTCATGTTCAATCACCAAACAGTTTTTAAAAATGACATTAAAAAAATCATTCCAAAAACGACAGTTACAGTGTTTTTTCTAAATCACACACATATTGTAGAAAAGCTTCCCAGCACGCAATACAAAATCCACACCTATTCTACAGTATCCTACAGTGTCATGAGGTCTCTTTTACTTTTTTGGTCACCAGCACTTTCAAACGAAGGGAAAATACTACAGTGTTTAATCTCCGCAGCCTGATTTGGATCAGGGTGAATGGCTCCACACAGCTTTGAGGTGGACAGTCAAAAAAAAGCCTGGTACTTGTCGTGGGGGGGGGCAGGACTTTCTATTACTGTGCGGCACTTCCCCTGCTGGATTTCGCTACGGCAGGAAAGGGGGTGAGGTGTAATGAGACCCTCTGTAATGCATTATTCATTTAAAAATAGACGTCTTCTTGAGAACTTAAAGGAGGTCACTTTTTAGCAGGCAGGGGAGGCTGGAGTATTTACTATTCATTAGCACAGAACCGCTATGTCAAAATGCCCAAAAGCAGGGAACAACACCTGTCCATACATCCAGTTTCTGTCCTTTCACTGCTCATTTAATCTTATATCCATCTAATTAAACTGTGGATTTACACTTTAGTGTGCTGGAAAAAGGCTTTATATTTTTAATCCTGGAGGATCGCTTCACCTGAATCTGCAGAATAAACAGACAGGCATGCAGGAGAATGTGCTCACTCTCTGAAGGATACACTCTTACTGCGTAAGACAAACGATCACAGCCCACAGCTGAAACATTATATCTAACGTGTGCATTACTACAGACAGTCAGGCTGAGCAAACTGTGAAAATTAGCTGACAATATCTTGTCTGTAAATTAAAAGCAATATGACCCATTATTGATATGCAATACAAAAATATAACAAAAAAATTATATATAATTATATATATTCTTTCATTATATATACAGTATATTTATATACAGTATATACTGTCTAGTTTTGTGAATGATTGGGAGGATAATGAAAGCTTTGTCTTCCATAACAAATGGGAACATATGAATAAAAATGCATTTGAGGACTGACTTTTATTAGAGTAAAAACCAAAAAGATTGTCAGGAGATGCAAGATTAAGCATCTGATGACAGGTGTTTGGCAAACAAAAAAGGGCTGAACGGGAGCAGAGAAGCTAGCAAGGGGTCAAAGGAAGACGGCGAGGACGGGGACAGGAGGGGCGACGGCGAGGACGGGGACAGGAGGGGCGACGGCACTGACCGGACAGGAGGGGAGACGGCGAGGACGAGGACAATGGCGAGGACGGGGACAGGAGGGGCGACGGCGAGGACGGGGACAGGAGGGACGACGGCGAGGAGGGGAGGACGGGGACAGGAGGGACGACGGCGAGGAGGGGAGACGGTGAGGACGGGGACAGGAGGGGCGACGGCACTGACCGGACAGGAGGGGCGACGGCACTGACCGGACAGGAGAACCAGACAAACACAAGAACTAACGAGGGGTAACAAGCAACAGGGGTGGCTCATCGGGGCCACGTCAGGGAGGAGGGTCAGCTGGACATGACGGGCAGGATGTAACAGATTAATTATTCTTTATTTCTATCAGTTCTGTCAGTCCAGAGAATTGTCATATTGCTTTTGAATATTTTTAATTTTAGAATGTAGCATATATTCTATTTCTTGTAAATGTCAGATTTTGTTTACAGGAAACAAACTTGACTAAATGTAAACGCTTTTTATATGTTTATTAAAATCACCAGATATGTAAACCTAATATAGAATAGTCTGTATCACATTTTCTAATCTATTTTGAAAAAGTAATCGAGGTATGCATTAATTTTGTCAGGCTGAAACATGTATCAAAGCTGTAAGAAAATGACCGTCATAGAATTCACCCTATAAAGTGACAGAGTGTGGCGTTTGCGGTGTTTTCTAACATGGCCATAATGAAATGGACAGTGCTGCACCCCCCCGACAAACGCAGTGGCCATTGTGCTAACGGGAAGGCGAAGCGGAATACATCAGAAAGCCATCACGCCTTCATTTCCCGGCCTGATGTAATGGAGAGAGGGTCCCGCCTCGCTCTCCGCTGTGGCTGACACCGGCTGCCAGCCCCCCCAGTCCCCCCTACACTCCCTTTTGCCGCGGCCCCGAAACAACGGGACGCACACTTTGGAATATCGAGTCCTCCTTTCTTGACACCTGCCAAGAGATGCGAGACGACAGCGAGCCGTCAAGGTCCTGCGACACGGCGCAGCCGCTGAAGCGGGGATTTCAATGCAATCCTTTCTCTCTTTCTCTCTCTCTCTCTCCGTCTTTTTTTATTAAATGTGCAGCAGCGATTGTGACTGTGGTTCTATGTCACCAAAAATACAATTACATGCTGAACATACTGAAGATCACCGTCACGAAAGGGTAATATCTAAAGCGACATGCAATCAAAATAAAGATAAATAAAAATGCAGAGTGCACTGCAGTACACACACACACACACACACGAACGCACACATACACAGTCCATGTATTCATATTGTTGTGGGGATCCACCATTCATTTCTATAGGCACAACCCTAATCTCAACAATGACAAAGTTATCCCCTCCTCAACCAGAACCTTAACCGTAAGTCACCAAAGGAAATACAAGACATTCAGCTTTTTTAGTTTTCTGATTGCAGTCACAGATTTTTATAAAACTGAGTTTCCCCTTGTGGGGAGAGAAAAAAAATGGTCCCTGCAATGTCAAAATAACAGGTTTTACTTGCATTGTGGGGATATTTGGTCCCCACAATGTGATATATTCATAACCCACATGCACACACATACAAAGACACACACACACTGTCTGCTTTTCCTAACCTGGCACGCAGAATAAGTACAGCTCCTACTGATATGAAATGGCCAAACCCTTCTCCACCACGCGTGAGGTCTAGAAATAGATACTCTGAAGTGTTCTGAAAAATAATGGCATAAATAGGTCTGATGTGAATTCCATATGGCCTGCATTTGTGCGGAACTCCCAAATGCTTTTTCTGAACAATGCGGTCTGAAATCTACACTTTTAAAAATATCATTAGGGACAGCTCGACAGAATAAAGGCCAGGAGTGAGCGGCGGCAGGCCTGAGCGGCGGCAGGCCTCACTGACGGATGTGACGTGACTGCACTCAGAAGGCTGCTTCAGTCGCTTTGTGTTCCAGGGCATGCAGATTTAAACCGGAACATTACATCTAGCAGTATATATGCATTATATATAATCTATGTGTGTATGTTTATATATACATATATATATATGTATACATACATATATACATAGATACACACACACCAAGTAAATAATCATACCAAATTGAAAAAGGTAAATATGGGTTCAGGGGTTTCTTTCCAATAATTTATAATTCCTCTTTTTCTCAGTGGAGAAAAGACAGAGAGTTCATCTGGCAGAATACGGGAATGACCAAAAACGACACAAAAACATGCTTACTCCGTGCTTGATTCTGTCCTTTTAAAAGGAACCAAATGTACTTTACAAAAGAACGAACAAAATATAAAAATCCAGAAAGGGTGCATGTATAAAATGCTAGGATCAAACTGCAGAAAAAACAAATGCAAGCCTGGCCTTGAACCATTTTCATTTCCTTTCAAACTATTGTCCGGGCAATTGCATTTGGTTTGAATCTGACCGCTATTGTGTTGTGCGGCTGCAATCATGCCTCTGCGTGCTTGCATTCTGGTCACGGGAGAAAGGTACCGCTGAAGCCTTGAATTCTCGGTGCTGTGTTGATCGAGTGCCTCTGCTTTTACCATCTACGGTTCTTGGAGAAATGTCGCCACGCGGACGAATAGGAAAGAACCATTTTACTAGCCCTTCTGTACCGGTACACGCTGTTTTCAAAGACGAGGGTCGAGCGCTCGCCGGGCTGAAAAACGAAGGAGCCACCAGTAATGTCTTTGTTGGCCAACAGAGGGCAGCAAATGAGAGCGAGACGGGAGAGAGCGGAGGCAGCGAGAGGGGGACTTTGACAAGATCAAGGCTTTGTTATACACAGAAGAAAAATGAACAGATAAAAAAAGAGCTAAGATTAAACAATTTAACATTCCGACGTGAATCCTCGTGCTCGAACAGTAATCAGTGTCACCCGCTTTTCCAGATACATACACAATTCCTGTCTTATTGTTATTGTAACTGCACACCCCCAACCCCAACTACAGCAACGGTGGCCAAGACAGACATTTAGCAATTTATTTTATCTTTATCTTATCTACTAGAAACGGTTTATGAATAGTGGCAAATTTAAGCCTTTAAGTCAAAATATAAGCGTGCCTTAATGTAAATACAGGTCTTATTGTCGTTCAGTGTTCTCTCGAGTTGCTTGTGCAAAGGAAACCAGCGGAATGGAATGTTTATCAGCTGGAATATTAATACTTAATTTTTTTCTTTAATAGTTTTTCTCCGGAAAAAAGAAAAAAAAAACATTATAGTAGGCATGAAGTCGCAGAGAGGAACTCCCACAACTGTGGTGGAAATTTAAAAAACGGAGGTAGGTACACAATCTAGGGAACATTTTTATTTTTGAAGGGAAAAATGAGCAGATGTCTAAACATTGGGCCGAGAGCTTCTCTGCCCTGACATCTGGCTCCGGGCCATGACACCAGAAGACGGGTTTGGCTCGCCACGCGGTCCCGCCACATTTACATAATCACATACATATTTCATACTTCTATTTTACATATTTTACTAGTGATCGTACATAATTCTAGAATCTGACAACATGTTGCATTTGTTTTTAATAAATTATTCTGTTGCTGATCGCCAATTGGGAAATCCCAAATCTATGCACTAAGCAAACACATAATCAAAGAATTGCCTTTAAGAACCTGACTTCTTAATTGCATATTTAATATTACATGCGTGGGTTTGGCATTACACTAATTATAGTGCCGTAAAAAGAGTCTTTAAACTGGGACCGGGGGAGACTCTCCGGCTGATCCCCGGGCGACGCGCAGCGCGATGCGCCTCTTTCTGCAGAAGCCGACGGCTATGAAAAGCGGAACCCGGGCCGGCTGACGTGGAGAAGCGCATTAAAAATTCATCAGTGCGCCAATTAAAAGCCGCGGCGACGCTCGTCTATTTCAGCCATATTAGGAGGTTTGTCAGGTTGATATACAAGGGGGCAAAGCTGGGGGGGAGCGCTTTGGTCTGCTGTCCCGGCAGCCGCCGCTAAGTGCGCCGCTGTTTGTAAGGTGCGTGTGATTGCATGTGATGATCGCAGCCCCTGTTATATGCTTACTTGCACATTTGGCACCAGTGACTGAAATGCTCGTTAAAGGCTAGAGACAGTAAAGGATGCCTGTGGTCAGGTTCTCATCCTGTCAAAAAATTGTTGCACCCCATCCACCAACCCCCCCCCCCCCCGATCCCTTTTTCCTCGGAGCCGGCATCCGCCCATCTATCCGGCCCTCCCTGCCGTGCCAGAATCAAATGCCCTTTTGATATGCATCCCGGCGAACCGCAGGGGGACGGGCAAAGTCCAGTAAGTCTAAAAAAAAAAGTTCCAGGATTTTGCGCGTTTAATACTCCGTCTGGCATAATATATTTAAAAGTATAAACAGAACTGTAAGAAAACGGATCTTGCTTATGAATTGGTGTCAGATGGAAAAGCTTACTAATTGCCGACACTTAAAAGAGATCTGGTGCAAACCCATAGTTTTATACGTAGTAAATGCGCATTGTACAATAGAATTTACACCCTCGATCCACTCTAAAGCATCACGTCCAAATCTAATACTCGTCTTCAGTTTCTCGCCGTTAATGACTCGCGTGGAAATGCTGTATTGAAACAATCTGCTACGAGTCCTTGGGGAATTCCCCCTAATTGCACATCTTTATTTTTCCAGGGATTGCTTAACTACCGAGCAGGCAGAATTCCCCATTAGCCCGCTATTTGCCTGTGTACTGCAGCCAGGGTCGTTAAGTAACAGACCTAAGCATGTGAGGGTCAGAGCCGCCCCCCCGTCTCGCCCCCGCGCTTTCACAGAGCCTTTGGCTCCCGACCTGCCCCTTGTGGTCAGGTGACTCAGACCGTATAATGGCCTTCTGGGAGGTGGAGTCCTGAAAAAGGGCTTTTCTTTTCCACACGCAGTAATGTTTTGGACTGTATCCAAGGGAAATGTTCTTGAATCCCATATGGAAGTTTGTTTAATATCTAAATTTTTTTTATCTGCAGGGGACTATTTTTTAATTAAAATAGCTAAACATGTCAGGTAAGGTTAAAATAAACATTGTCAAACTAACTTTCTGTAAACCCCATTATAACAGCAGATTTTTCTATAATAATATTGTTATAAGGTGCTACGAACAGAGAATACTTAAAAACTAATAAAAAGAATAAAAATTAATATACACTCATGAACAAACACACAAACTGGAATTTTCATGTGACAAGCCAAGTAGTGAGTAATAGAAATACAGGCATTTCATTTTTTCAGACATAGGCATGCATAAAAACACTACTCACTTATGTTTTGCCAGCATTTTAGCCAACACTGATCTTATTCTGCCTCTGAGTATAGTTTTTTTGGCAGACAACAAAATGCAGTTTTGGCTTATTTCCCACTGAATTTTAGTTGTCATGGTAATACGAGCGTGATCTTTAAGGCTGAGGGAAACCAGGCCTCTAGCAGCTGGTAGATTATCCCTGATGTACCGCACTGTAGAAAAGTATACTAAAAAAGCCTCACGGACACAGCGCACAAGACAGACGACAGTGTTTAGAATCACCAACCGGCAGATGTGCACAACCTTAAATGCTATGTGTCACTTACAATGCTATATTTATCTGTCCAAGACCATTCGTCAATTACTTCTTGCCCTGGAAACAGTCAGGATAATGCTGAACCAAACCCGGTAAGGATAAAGCACAGATTCAGCAGGGCACCGATATCAGCGAGAGGGGGAAATCCAGGAGGTTCCTCGTCGGACAGTGTGGGGCACCTGTCACCCCTGCAGAGCTGTGATGTCACAGTGCCACCCCCTAAGCCGCCCAGCATAAATGACACAGAAGTCATTAATGAGCACCGATTGCTGAACAGCTACTCTATCAGGCCACTAACAAAGCCCTATCTTTCTCCGCCGTCTCTCTGCTGGATGCGTGGGCATACTTATCTCCATGTTCCCAGGTCATCCCCCTCCCAAGTTGAGCCACCAGCGTGGGATATTCTGCAGCATGAGGGAAGCGTTCAAGGTTGAATGAGGCGGGGGTGGGGGGTGGGGAGGTCAGTGTTGTCGGGTTCCTGGGAGGGGAAAACGATCATCGACTTCATCTTCAGCTCCTCCCTTTGATGTGCCAGTTTTTAATCAGGAGCTATCGGCTCAGACCCCATCCCACCCCACAAAGTCCCATTACTCTCTTACTTTCTGCAAGGAGGTGATAAGGACAAAGCTCTCATTTTTCCCCCTTCACAGAGTCACACCTATGATGGCTCCCTGCGGAGAGGCAACATATAAAAATAAATAAATGTAGCGCAAAGGAGGATAAAGGTCACCTTCCTGTAAGGCCAGACAGCCTCCTGGCTTTCGGAAAGCCTGTCACGGCTTGGGGTTTCTGTGGAGGCGGCGTGGGGCTAGTGGGTTTGGGGGCACTCATGAAAAAAACAAATGTTTCTGTGCTTCTTTGAAGTGGCACTCCTGCGGTTTATCTTGGTCAATATTGCTCACTTTTGACAACATTTAAAAGAAGATACAGGGGGAAAAAAACAGGGCTGGAGATTCGCTGTCACACCGGTGGTTTCTCAGCGAGCTCGGGGGGGAGTCGTCTCTAGTGGGCCGTTTGCAGAATGTGCTAATTCTCTCACAGATCCGGATCACAGTCCCCCCGTCCTTCAAGTGCAGGCAGCCTTTCTTCAAAGGTCAAGTTCAAGTGTTTACCGCCAGGCCCACAGCGGCATTTTTGGCTTCCAATTAAAGCCAGACCAAACAGATACAGAGATTATAAATCTGCTATAGTGACTGATACACCAAGCTAAGTAACATCTAAATCCATAAAATCAATCAATCTGCTACATCCTGCCCGTCAAGTCCACCTGACCCTCCTCTCTGACGTGGCCCCAATGAGCCACGCATGTTGCTTGTTACTCCTCGTTAGTCTTTGTGTTTAGGATGGAGGATCCCCGATTCCAGGATGCAGGGAAGGTGCTAGAGAGACTTCCCCCAGACGGGGATCCCCAGGAGGGAGGAGAAGGTTCAGTGCTTACTACTCAATGTGCAGAGGAGAGTTGAGCGTGAAACTGCCTCCAGTGACCCCCCATCGGAGCCCACACGTCCCATCCTCGCCTCTGCTGCACCTCCAGAGACTCTCCTTGCTTCTGCTGTACCCGACCCAGGCAACTCTCTTGCCGAGGCCAAGAAAAGTGGACCCATGGTGCCCTCCCTCTTGCCCTGCAGTACCCTTGGCGCCCTCCGGCCCCGTTGGCCCTCCGAGGACATTAGGTCCTGTGGTCCAGATGGACCCTGCTCTGCCAGGGAGTGGGCTCAGGCTGTCCAGGGTTTTGCCTTAGCCTGTTCCATGCCCCTAGTCCTGTGTTTGGTCTGTTCTTTTATATGTGTGGCTCTGCTTGTTCTTGGCCTTTCCTGTTGTCCTTTTCATCCCTGCCGTACACAGTCCTGCCGTACACAGCCCTGCCATACACAGTCCTGTCGTACACAGCCCTGCCGTACACAGCCCTGCCGTACACAGCCCTGCCGTACACAGTCCTTCGTCCCACATGATGTCACACAGTCTTTATTTATGCAGCACTGACTTCAACCACAGGGTTTACAAAGTGCTTTACATACATTTAAAAGAAAGGAATTAAAATAAGCATATTCAGAAAAAAAAATTGAAATACTAATAAAATATCACCAAAACGTGGGAACCACCCACGTTCTCAGTGAGGGAACTTTAGACCACCCTCCCTGGTCTCTGTTGGGGACCACCCTCCCTATCTCTGTAGGGGGCCACCCTCCCTGGTCTCTGTTGGGGGTCACTCTCCCTGGTCTCTGTTGGGGGCCACCCTTCCTGGTCTCTGTAGGGGGCCACCCTCCCTGGTCCTCATGCCAGGTGACCCAAACCCAGTGTCCTCTGCAGGGCTCTCCTTCATAAAATTGGCATGAGGTCAGTGGAATTACGTCAACATGAATACAATGCATTGTATTTTTTACATTCTGTAAAAATATTTCCTGAGATTTCTTCTAAAACAGTCCATCATGTCATTACTGCCTCTTCAGTAAGTGACTTTTCTTGGAAGAGAATTAAAATGATGCACAATAAATCGACTGCATCAATTTCTGGGAATAATTATTATATTAATTTCGAATAATAAAAATTAAACAAAAGATACAGTTCATTATATTTTGCAGTGGCACAGTGCCTGTGTCTGGCTGGTTTAGCCCATCACCCCCTAAGCCAGGACAGGCAGCACTGCATTGATTTAGGATCTGGATTCTTAACCCAAAGATTACTGGTTCAAATCCAAGAACTATTTCATCTGCTGCACTGTCAAGAAGTGACTGTACCCAGAATGACTTCAGTAAAACAACCGGTTGTAAAAGTGTAGGTTGCCTCAGATAACGGTATCAGGCCGGCAGCAAATGCAGGAGAGGCGGATGTGGGAGGGAGGCATGAGGGACGGGAACGAAAGTAAGGCCCCCTATTCCTCTAGAAAATAAGGCACCCTATTCCTCTAGAAAATAAGGCACCCTATTCCTCTAGAAAACAAGCCTCCCCCCATTCCTCTAGAAAGTAAGACCCCCCCTCTAGAAAGTGAGCCCCCCTATTCCTCTAGAAAACAAGCCCCCCCAATTCCTCTAGAAAGTAAGGCCCCCTATTCCTCTAGAAAACAAGCCCCCCCATTCCTCTAGAAAGTAAGACCACCCCCCAATCCCTCTAAAAAGTAAGCCCCCCCATTCCTCTAGAAAGTAAGGCCCCCCTATTCCTTTAGAAAGTAAGGCCCCCCTATTCCTCTAGATAATAACCCCCCTACTTCTCTATCTCAGCAATAATAGTGACACTGATGAACTTCACCCAGTTTCCGGCTCAAAATGAGCCGAAAAGATGGCATTTTGACGGGAGCCGCTGCATAACCTTTGTAACTATTGACAATGAGAGTAAAAAGAGGAATTCTGAGCACTGCAAATATGCGGCCAAAATTTTTGAATCTGTATATTTTGATAAAGTAGGGTTGACTTCAACCTCCAAATACTTTTAAAAACGAATAAAACGGTACAAGATTCAAACCATACAAGCAGCACCCAAGCACTGTCATAGATTAATGACTTGTGATGTGGACGTCTGCAGCCAGGACCACACTACAAGATAAACCTCAGTCACGTTTTAGCAAAAATGCAAAAACATTCAGTGAGGAGCTCTCCAAACTGCGACGGGCGGCTCACTTGTTCCGACTACCTCGCGCACAAAAATAAACCGTGAGCGTGGATGGAAGTCATCCCAAAACTAAAGCTTTCACTGTTTCGCCACTTTCCAGCAGACCACACAAGCTTAACCACATGTCTATTAAATGAAACGAGTGCTGAAAGTTAAGCGGTCCCTTAATCCCAGTCCAGTTCACCAGATTTTTGGATATGCAAATTACAGTCGTTACACTTGGTTGCAGTATAACGGGTTGGTTGTTACCCCAAAACTTATCTATTCCTTTATATCTTCCTAACACACATAGTTAACGTTCTGAATGTGTTCGGAAAAGGCTCTTTTTTCGGTGCTGTCCACCATCCGTTTCTTTATTTGCCTTCTGTTCCTTTGTGTAAAAAGCCAAAACGAAGAAAGATGGTTGCAGAAACGACACATTATTTCTGCACTGCATAATGCAGATGTAGGGTAAATAAAAAAAGCAATTTTCGTTGTTCAGTTCGCAACGGCGGACCATCCGTCCTTCCTTTAAGCCTTTAACTAGAAATGATTGGCTGCTGCTCTACTGCAAAGCTTCACCACAGACCAACACCCATTCAAAATGGATAATATTCAGGGTAAAAGTGCAAACCTACTGTAATTTTATTTTAAAAATGGAACCAGCTTGTGGGTTTAAAACTGTCAAAAAAAGGCACATAGAAGCATTTTATACGCCAACCTCTCCAAAGGCAGAGTTTATACAGGAAGAAAAAAAATGTATATTTAGATGTAACTCTATAGTGCTTCTGTTCTCAAATAAATTAGCTGCCAAACTTGCTTTTGGGCGTTTGTACTTTCAGCGGCGTACGTAGAAAAAGCAAATACAAGCTGGCTTTAAAGAGGCGCGGGAGAATGCCACACTCGGCGGTGCCCGGGCAGCTGCGTGGACGCCGAGCGCGTGACACCGGGCCAAGATGAAAGCAGCAGGCAGAGATCTCTGTGGGGCCCGTACTTCACGAGAGGAGAATCAGCATCTCTGCACGTCACTAAGAAGCAGCCCCTGCTCACAAGGCGCGCATTGTTTGTAGGTGTATATATATACTGTATATGTGTATCTCAGTTCTCTCTCTTTACCTTAAAGTCGAGTTTACTTGCATAGCACATTTTCAAACACACAAGTGATTCAAAGTGCTTTATAGAAAATAAGAAACAGAATGCATACAATATGAACATTAAAAATAAACAAAAACATTTTTAAAAATTAGCAAGGACTTAAAAGCAGCGGCATTTAGCAGTAACGTGTTGTAAAAGGAAGCTAAGGCTTGGGGGCTTCGGGTGGCTGAGCGGCCATGTTGGTGTACGGCGGTCAGACTCACAGACATGCGGCTCAGCAGGGGAATCACCAGCACTGCCTCTGTGTGGCGCAGGATGCGATTAGGCTTCCTGTTTCTGCAGGACAGGGGCGACTGTAGGATCTGACCCTTAGGCAGGCACCCAGTAAAGTTACCACAAAAATATGGGACAAATCACTAAAAAAACTAATATTTTTTTCAGGGCAGCTGAGATAAAAACCAAAGCCCGTCTGTGATGTGCGGGTACACAAATGACCCCCACAGTGTGCAGACTGTCCCATCCAAAGGAAGGGGACCCTGCTCACACCCTTCTGTCCAATCATGACACCCGCTGCATTCACGAGGCTTCTCCTGACGCCATGATTGGGAGGTCAAACCGAAATGTTGCACATATTTTGTTGAAGGTGAGGAAAATAAACATGACTTGATCCATATGAAGATGAGGAATGGTGACAATCTCAGGATCTTCTGATAAAGATCAGGATCTTCTGATAAAGTTAATAATACTGATTATTAACTTTGTTAAGGGCAGAATCTCAAAAGACTACTTTCTAAATTAGGCACATATGCAGATTTCATGGGGTGGATTTAAGTGCGTCTATCGTGAGTTACATTCCTGTGAAGGATGCTAAGATTGGCACTCTTTCCCTCGGAGTTAGAGCAGTCCTCCTTCTGGGGCAGAGCCTCATTATATTTGATTGAAAAGTCACGGCAGCGGTAAGTGTCACGTAGTTAGCCAGATTAGCACTAATGGCAATACCTCTGCAGCCGGTGTTTGCCGTCAACTGAGTAGCAGCCTTGCACGGCGGCCTCTTTTCGAGGCCTTCGCGCCGCATTTCTGTACAGCGCATTTCACATACACGCCGCATTTCTGTACGGCGCATTTCACGTACACGCCGCATTTCTGTACGGCGCATTTCATGTACACGCCGCATTTCTGTACATGTCGCATTTCACGTACGTGCCGCATTTCATTCACAGGCTGGTCAGTATTATTCCCCAGAGTCACTCATCCACTTCAAGGGGGCCTTTGTGACACGGCCTGGAATGTCACCGGCAAAGCTGGCTTTCGGCTAGAAATCCAGCCTGATGGCAACATGAGGATGCAGTCAACCGAGTCTGCTGAATTTGCCCATTTGACAATATAAATTGTATTTCACCCATTACGCAAAAACTCAAACTTATTTGCAATAATGCCAAATTAAGCTGAATTATATACTTTCTGAAATATTTTATCATATCACCGTTTGACAGTATAAATTATATTTCAGCCACAAGTCGGAAACTCAAACTTATTTGCAATGACGCCAAATTCAGCAGAATTCCATTTATAAAATTTTATATCTTATATAAACATACAGTTAGATCCCGACTCACGATGAAGATGCGTTCTGATGACCCCATCATAACTTGAAAATATTGTAAGAGACATGACCTGGCCTAATCAGAAGTCTTAAAGAATGGTGATCAGTATGGGACAGTATACTGTAATTTGTTAATTATTTTAACAAATGACAGTACATGATTTAGCAAAACAGACCAATTTACAGTACCGTACTACATAAACTATATATATATATGTATTTATTAATTACAATACTGTATAGCAAAGTACTGTCGATCGCCAGCGAGAGTGTGGCATCTCACAAGGCACACATCCCGGTAGCGTCCCAACGTATCGTACCGCATACACTGCAACGTTTGCCTGCTGTCCCAAACTGAAAATATTTTCACAATTTTGTCGTATCGCTATTATCATCATAATATCAAAAAAAAAAAGTTGAACCATCGTAACTCACGGACCATATGTATAAAAACAAAATCACAGAAATATGAGTACTTTAAAAATGATTCAGCCTGTTGAAAAATGAACAGAGCACAAGGAAGTGCATTTAGAAGCAAAAAAAGATGAAGTAAGTAGAACAAACTGAGCTGTATTTTAACTTTCACACTGTCATCCACTTTACACTACTGAAAAAGTCACACAAACAGATGCCTGCCAGCCTTTCCAGTGTCTACATAAACGCTCAGGGCCACAAATCCTTAGCCAAGAGTACAAGCAGAAGTTATATATCTCCCGATCTTAGTAAGGTCCAGCTTGCACTGCTATTATCGTGTTAAAATCCTGCTATCGTTTGTTTTAAAACACTCCTTTGGTTAGATCCTCACTCCCAATGAAATGTTTCATCATTCCGGAGCAACCCAGGAACCACAACTGGTGTTTGCCCTCTTAATCACATGGCTTTTGTTAATTAGGAGCAGCTGATTGTGGCTGAACTTTACGATCACATGGTGACACATTTAATGGCTAAAATGTGGCCAGCAGACTGTCTGTGTGTCTCTGTCTGTGTCGCACAGATGCTCGCCGCGGT
>JAODKN010000120.1:255146-274609 GCA_026774425.1 Petrocephalus zakoni | reverse complement strand
ACACATTTAATGGCTAAAATGTGGCCAGCAGACTGTCTGTGTGTCTCTGTCTGTGTCGCACAGATGCTCGCCGCGGTACACAGATGCTGACTAGGAAACTGAGACAGCACTGCCAAGAACAGCGAAGGCACAGCGACTCCTTGGGTAGCACTGTCACTTCATGGCCCCAAGGTTCTCCACCTCTGTTCTCCAGCAGGATAACAGCCATATTTTCTTGGCCTCCTTGACTTTGTACTCTGATCCCGGCTTCTCCAAAGACGCCATGTCCCCTCAGAGGCAGGCCGGCATAACAGAGATGTGAGATGGCCAGATTCCTGTAGAATTTGACAAGTCTTGCTTCCCCCGCTCTCTGTGCTGATAAGTGGTACTCCCCAAATCCCCTCTGCTCCCAGACTTTCAGCGACCCTCTCATCCCACTATAATTCGCCCCGTTCTCCTTCAGCTGCCACCTGAGACCATAGGTACTTGACCATACTTGTGTTCTCGTGTACCACTTTGACGTCATCTTCCATTGCTGAAGACCAGCCCCAATACTAAGAAGTACACAAGACAGCAAAAATCCCCTCATGTCATTCTTGTCCCACCCCAAATATCAAGGATGCATCGGTCACATCCTCACCAAACGAGACCAATCCCGGGATTCACTGCACCCCAAGTTCATTCTTGGGTGGCAAGTTATCAAGACCGGCCTTGCCGAGACCACAAGCACGATCTTTGTGTTCTTGGTATTGAGAAACACCCCATGTGAGCTGCTGAAGCACTTTGGCTCTGCTCACCAGACACTCATACCCTAACTAATGCTTTCTCATTATTCCCCACAGCAGGATGGGCTGAAAAGGGGCTCTTGGTTGAGGCCCAGTGCCGTTGGGATGGTTACTGCTTGTTAAGGAGCCACTCTCTTTCAGCTAACATTTATGAACCCCGCTCACCTTGAGGAGACGTCAAGACATCTGTGCAGAATGCTCGCATGTTTCTGTTACATCTTCGCTTAACGCAAGTTCAGAAAGTTATCCTAGGTTATTATTCAGGAAATTGTTATATGTAACTTGTATATTTTTTTCTTTTTTTCTGTACAAATAGACTTTGAAATTCATCTTTCGACTTTTTACAAAGAGGCTTTCCCCAATTGGAAGCACAGAAAATGACTCCCTTTCCTGTCAGAGTGTAATGTGTAATTTTTTCGACTAGAACTTTTTTTTTTGTATGTATGTAAAAATGCAAGAAAGGGGCCATTTTCATGGTGTCTGCACAATTTTCCTCTGAGGCATGTCATTTTCTACTGGATCCCCGTGACAGCTAGCTTTCCAGTCATTTTTTTTTTTTAAAAAAAGGAACACAGCGAGGTTCAAGTCAGCCCGAGACGCAGATGTTAGCATTTCTGTCGAGTGGTACTGTCCCTCTCATGCGGAGCCATAGAAGCTGAGATCCCAGCCGGTCTCACCGGAGCCTCCGGCTTGCTGGCGACGACTGAGACCATTAAGCTACTCAGGTTATTAGTAAGAGTAACACTGGTTTAAAAAAAACACATAAAGCTTAAACTTCAGAGGTGTAACGTAAGCACGAATGAAGGAAACAGGAAACTCCAAGTGTAATGGTGAGCCCACTGGTTGAAGGCTCACCATTCCTGTACAGCAAGCAGCCGGACGAGATGCATGGACCTGCACTGATTGAAATTCAGCACGCTTCTTCAAAGCAGACCTGTGCCGGACAAAATGGAGTCCCCAGCTATTCCCAAGCGGCCATTCATCACGGCTTCCTGCCCCTCTCCAGCTTAGCATATCCAGCTTTGAGCGGGAGACAGCCCTCCGAAACTATGAATTAATTTTAAAGTGATGCAGTCAAGAAAAACTCCAGGGCAGTCTCGGAAAACACACACGGCAGTTAAACATCTGGTGTTTTTTGGAAACACGTCTTTTAGCATAAAGACCCTGAAATTCATATACATTTTTCATCCATGCAAGGAGTTAATGAAGAAACAGAGCAAAAAAAATAATCGCCATACATACTGCCACTGCCACTTAATGCTTTCTTTTTTTGCATTCATTTCCAATATATTAAGTTTAACTGAAACAATTCAAGAGTTTGACAATAAATAAAAGTTACTCCTACTGAAATTTTAAAAATACCAAACGTGCTTCATGGTCCAATCAACAATGTAAAAAACAAAATCTCACTGACTGTGAATTTTCTCAAACAAAACATATCTAGGAATTTAAAGGATAGGATAGATCAGGTCAACTGCCCAAACTGATTTAAAATGTAAGCTAAAGAGAAAATCAGGAAACCATAGAATTCGGTAGCGTATTAGCCCTTATGCTAACTGTGACTAGTCACTAACGTGCCTTGGGCATTCAGTGCCATGGTGAATATCACGTCAAGTTGGCTATTTTTTTTGTTGTAGCTCCAGCTGGAGATTTTCAAAGTGAACAAAGCAAATGCCTCAGCTCTGTAATCTTTATGGTAAATCCTCCCAAAAACACAGACGTAAACATCCCCCAGCATAATAGATACAAGGCTCACAACGAGTCTTGCAACACTTGCTTAATTCAGTAAAAACATTGCAAATTTATCAGTTTTATAAAAAAAAAACCATTACTTCATTTGGTAAAAAGATATATATACCACATTAGAAACAACCAGAAGTTTTAAAGTGAAAAACTAATTTCAAGTAGTAATAAATTGAAACCCACATTATAGTTCTAAAAGAGCACTTCTGAGTATACAAAGTTCATTGGCAAGCAGTCTGATTGGGTGTTTTTAATTAGTAACACCTTTGGAATAACATAAAGTGCCAAACATTTGCAGTTAGTATCCCCTTGGGAGCCAATGACCACAATTGCAATTAACAGCAAATCGTAAGAACAGAACTGAATGGGTCAGTCAAAAAATGATCACATTTAATAAAAAGGAAATGTCTGTGCATAAGATATGTGCAGATGTTAAACATTGCTTGTGATGAAACCAATAAATTTGCGACATTGTTATAGCAAGCATCCCCAGACTTTCTGTGTGAACTGTACGCGGCACATAGCTAAAAACACATACATTAATTTCATAAATCATACGAATCTCCCCAGTGCTGAAAAACACCTTACAGTAACTAATTTCATAATCTGTGAAAACAAAAATGGTCGTAAGCAATTTTTTCTCTAATTTTCTTTAACCAATGAAGAAAAGCATGGCACAGAAGCCTTAACATAGTGGCAAATATGTAGTGAAGGCTTTTCCAATCAAGAACAAACTGGGTACAATGAGAGAAAATACCGAAATATCAAAGATTGATATATTTGGCAGAGAAAGGCTTCCACAACAAATAAGGCAACTAGTGCAGCACACAGAGTCTTAAATCAGCCCTTCAGATGAGTTTTTTCTTTAATTAATGAATTGAAAATAAGCTTCTTTTTTGGCTTGACTACACTGGTCTGGTTGCTCTACAGTCTGCACTGTACAGTGTAACCTGAGACATTCCTGTAATCCACACGAGACAGAGCACAGACCTGGCTTATTATAAGCATGTCCTGCTAGCAGGGGTGACTGGCAGTGATTGTAGGACGTGAATGCTTATGAAGTGGAGGACGGCAGCGAGCCAGGAATCCAGGCTCGCGTGTCGGCGATCCCAAGGAGGGCGGCGGCTTGCCGAATTCTCCTTCTGTGCGGCGGCCGGCTTCCACTCGTAGGCGCATTTGAACGCCACGTCACTACATTAAGCTGCAGCCACTCCAGAAGGGATCACCATCAGATCAAAGGCGACAAAGTGCCCCCAACACACCGAACTCTTGCTCCGAAGAAAGGCCTTTTCAACTCGGACAAAAATCAAGCCATGTTTGGTCCCCCGCTTTAAGTAACCGGGGCTTTCTGCCTGAATTAATGGACTCCACATGTTATTAAAAAATGGCACTAGCTTCTCCTTGCGTTAGATGGAGTGGTTTATTATGCTACCCGGAGACAAAGCCCTCAGCAAAGTGTGTGTGTGTGTGTGGGGGGGGTTTGCCTACCTGCACCCCCCCACCCGCACTCTGGCCCCTGGCCCAAATGATGCCCCTCGCTCTGTTTCTCTTATTGCACTGCACACATCCCCTTCTGCATCTAGGAGGTCCTCAGAAGGTCATGTGGCACCGGGAACCCAAACACTAAGGATCTGGTCAGGTTCTGTTCCTACTACAATGTACATCCAGGTTCTGAATATCAGAATGTCAATTTAGGGTAATTTTTAATTTATAATTGGTGCACTGTTTTCTCCTAACTGTTAAAATTAATAAAACATGAAGGACTTAATAATGGAGTAGGTTTTGTAATTGAATCTACTGTGGTCAATTAAAAATCTTTGTTTTTCTGGCATGGCAACCCAAGAAGCTAAAAACTGAATAACTACTGGTATTTACTGTCAACTTTACAAATTTGGAAGCAAATAAACAACTACGTAAACAAGCAGATAAAGTTTCCCCAAATTTCCCAGGGATGTATTAAAATGCTGGGATTTCTAGCCTTATTCCCTGAGCTGCCTGCGATAGGCTCCAGGATAACCAGCTGGGAGATGGACAGATAGATGGATGCATGGAACTTTAGTAGTAATATCTCAAACGAAGCTGAGTGATTTCACGAGCAGTGCTTTTTTCTTGACCCCGAGCAGCTCCCTGATCAGCCCTCTGCGGACAGATCCCACATTCAGGTACGGCGCTTCTGAGGGGCTCCTGTCGCCTTGATGTGTTTCGGCTGGATGGAATTAGATGCATGGTTCCACGTAGAAGGAGTGCATATACAATGTATATCACATGTGCCCCTCGCACACTGGATGTTCTCTTACGTGCTCTCGGATGGGCCGTACGAAAATACAATTATGTTATCAGAGATAAATGGATAAGCATGGATTTTCCTCATTGAAAACCACAACAGCGAAATGAAACTGGGAATCATACAGAGAGATTATGACTCAAACAAGCCCAGTGTTCTGCCACATCAAGGGAGACAACAGTGTCGCAGTGATGAATCGCTGTGCTCACCAGCATCACACACACGCACACAGAATCCACCACCCTCTTCAAGGAACCGTATGCTTTATTTAATTAAAATCCAATCACAAGTGTATCCTACAGAAAGACGGCGTGTTAACTCTCTAGGGCCATCTGCCATGTATATTACACAGATCAAAGATCTCTTGATGCCACTGTGATTTATTATTTCAGTGGGTCCTGGTTAATATTTATGTGCATCGTTCAGAGCAGAAAGGCTTATCTCTCCTCGGCCGAGCGATCACACGCAAAGCGTCTAGACGGCACTAGTCAGCATCATTAGCCCTAAACACACACAAAGCGCTCTTCGTGATCGCCGCGACAGCAGCAATGATCCCGTCCGCCGACATTCAGCTCTCCTCTCACTTAATGAACATTTTCTCCGTATCTCACAGGCGACATTTTCCTCGTCAGGTGTAAAAAAAAAAAGTGCCAGTTCCTTAACGGGGATCTGAGAAACATACAGACGCATCTCGGCGTCTTCTCCGTAAGCGATAACACCACAATCCGCTGTCTCTAAATGACACAATATCCGTATCATTTAAGGCAAGTGCCAGACACCTCTAGCTCTGCCAGAGCTCTGTGGGATCTCTGCAAACGTGTTACATACAGTATGCGCCTCTAGAGCACGTTAAAGACTTGATGATTTCTCATAGTAGATTTCTGCTACTCAAGCAGCAGAAAGCACAATAAAATTGAGATTAACTTGAGATCAATTACAAGGCTGATTATATATAAAGAGAGATGATATATAAACAGAATCCTACATGGCTTTGTCTGTCTCCATCTGTTACAGAGGCTTCCCATAATAGCAATGAGCTTCCGGAAGCCTCCTGTACAGTACAGACCTAATTACTACAACGAATATGACCCATGAGGACGGAGGTGCGTTGATGAAGTGAAAGATTATCAACATTAAACTGCGAAGACAGAAATCAGGCTAACGACCCTTTGGGGGAATTAGGGGCCGCTCTCTGTAACACATTACAAATATATTAATGACAGGACGTGTTAAACAACATTTCGGTCCTGGGTTCCCTGCAGATTTTAATACCCATAATTACAAGCTTTAAAAATGAATCTACAGCAAGCTTTCCTGTAACGCTTTTACTGAAAGCACTTCCACTCGGCCTTTGATTAGAGGAATGAATATGCCACGGTCAAAGTCTAATTGTCACTGTGGTGTAAAATTGAAAAATTGATGCGTAAAAAGAAAATGATAAACCTGCTTATTGCACACACACATTTGAATTCATATCTGTTAGGGGACCGTCTATTCATTTCTATGGGAAAAACCCTAAATCCTTAACCCCTACCCAGCCCTAACCATAAGTCACCAAACAAAATACGAGACTTCTAATTTTTAGTTTTTTGACTGCACTCACAGATCTTTGTGGGGACCCAAAAAATGGTCCCCACAACATCAAAATAACAGGTAGTTGTTCCCCAGATTGCAAAATATATATAATACAAAGACACACAAATACTTCTAGGCCACTCCAAACCAAAAGGTATTTCCCAGACAAAGCAATTTCTATGGACGTAGCAATTAGAAATATTGATAAACAAACGTGACATATGGGCACTAGGCACCAATTCCTGTAGATCTTGCTAATAGCCAACGCCAACAAAACATCATTTTCTAGGGGCTTAAATATGACACTCAAACATGAAGGTTTGCTGGATTTACACAATGCACCATTAGCGACAGCGAAACGTGGTCCAACAGTGCAAAGGCCACGCTGCCGTGCACATTTAACACGAGCCTGGCCTTCAACACACAGAGAGCTGGAAAAAGCTGGAAGCAGCAACAGAGAATGCAGCTCTGTGGCGCACAGGGCTTCGCCAGCCACGGGCCGGCGTTATTTATTCATTACATAACGCTAAAATGGCCAGAGGTGGTATGATGCAGAATATCATATACAAGGATTAAAATACCTAAATCTGTTTTCAAGAGTTATGGCTCAACAATAGACACCTTATAAAAAATAAATAGCACTGTAAGGTCTATTTATACGCTTGAACATCTATTTACATTGAACAATGTAACCAATTAAAACACCCCAATGGGTTTATTTAAATATGTATATAAATTATAGAATTATGGGATTAAATATCTAATTTTGCAGAGGTCAGTCATTATTAAACTCTGTATTCATAATGACACTTATATTCATAATTCATACTTACTGTAGCTATTTCGTTTATATCCTACTGGGAATGACAGTTATTAAGATGGTGTCACTGGAGAATGGAATGACACCTATTTATAGGTCTAATTAAAAATTCAATAGCAAACAGAAATATGCATGACCAAAATGAATAAAACGATTTACTAATGAAATATCTGCTCAGACATAAGCATACAGGTCGGTTCCATTGTTCACTTGTCCAGAGACAAAAACCTTACAAAATTATACCTTACACAAGCAATGTTTGCTTTCCCTTACACTATTTTAAAAAGGTTTGTATTATTATGCATTAGAAGAATTTTTCAAGTCTTAATGGAGTCTTAAAAAATGTCTTATAATATAAACTGGAGTGAATTAAAAAAAAATCTTACAGCAATAATCTTATTTCCTTACTTTCAAAGCCAAGCTTCATAAAATACCCTTGAAGGAAACTAATTCTGAAATTATTCAGCTCGTCACAAGACCTGCTCAAATGATTCATAAGGTAATGACTTTGACCTGTGGATGGGGTTTATTTTTCCTGATTAATCAAGCTTGAAGATTCCTCTGTTTACAAGGAGCCTACGGCCCAAAGCTCCGTATTCCCCTTTATAATAATGAGTGAGGTAATGCTCCCCTGAATAACATTCCCAGAACCTTGAGACAGATTCCAGCCATTTACAGCAAAACTGCCTATATCAGAGTAGACCAGAGACATTTCTAGGGTACCTCAGAGCGTTCTCAGAGTGTTCAAAGGTAGAATTTTCTCCAGTTAGCTGATACCAATCCTCACGTTTTGTTTATGTTAAAACATTCCATTTACAAGAATAGTATAATAAAAATAAATTAACTGAACTGAATGACCCATGAAACCGCATTTACGTGAAAAGAATACAAGCGTCACCTGCTCAAAAATCAATGAAAACCAATGTATAACAGAGGTTAAGGGAAAAACTGACCGTGCGTCATTTTACTGCAGAGCATGGAAATTGTATCACAGTTCAGAACACCAAGACTATTTACCTCGTAAGACCCTCAACTTTAGTGCCTTTTATAGAGCTATACAGAAAGGATCTTTTGCCTCATCTTCAGAGTATTGATTTTCAGACACTAGTATCTTCCCAATGTGGGTCACTGAATTGCAGAGAAACTCAGTAAATGTGCTGCCAGCTCCCCCAGCTTCCACTAAAGACATTCCTATTATGGAATCATTTTACAAGCTCAAAGCACCCTGCCATTCGTTTGCAGTATGCAGCTTCATTAAGGCACAAGTTTATATTTATCAACATTGAATTATTTATCAGGATTTCATTAGTTAGCATTTTTAAATCATTCATAAAAAACTTCTCACTACGAATATTTCAGATGCAAAAAGAATTGTATCCTTGTGCCCCAAGTGTTGGAAAGTGAGGGAGACCTGAGGACAGCAGCCACTCCGAGAGAATTGGGAGCGCGGTGGCTGGGAACAGAGTAACAGCGCATCAGACAAGAGCCAATTACTGAGAAAGAACCACAGCAGAACCACCACCAGTCATCTAGCTAAGGTGAGGAAAAAAGGATGTTGCTTGGATGGGACAGAGGTGGCGCTCCCCAAACAGAATTCAAGGCGTTGTGTGTGGCATAAAGCTAACTCTGCACACGGTGTCGGGATATAGCGCCCCAACAGTGTCGTGGCATGGTTACTTTTGAAAGCAGGCGCCTGGAATCTCATTGTTGTTAAAGGAAATATGGATAATGAGTCTCCTGAACTGCTGTTAGCATTCCGACGTCTTCCGAGGAAGACAGCCATATGACACACTGCAGAGGAGAGGAAGACAGCCATATGACACACTGCAGAGGAAAGGAAGACAGCCATATGACACACTGCAGAGGAGAGGAAGACAGCCATATGACACACTGCAGAGGAGAGGAAGACAGCCATATGACACACTGCAGAGGAGAGGAAGACGCTCAGCTCTGTGCTGCAACGTTAATGGCTGAGTATTTCAGGAGCTTTCATTTGAGAACGAGCCTGAACAACTGGCAGTTATCGTAGTGTTTTATCGCAGAACCACGTCATTCAATATTTAATAAAGATGAAGCAGGAACAAATTAAAGAAGAACGCTGCATCTGCTTTATACTTTATATCACACAAATACTAAATACCAATCAGATTGAGTGTATAGAAGTAATTTTAGTTCCAGCTAAACTGGCATCCCCAGTGGTCATTTCAACAGTAATTATAAAGTAAAACCTTATTATGTTTATCCTTATTTGACCTTTATCAGATGCCAATTTACGACAGCAGAAAAAGACTGTAAAAAATCTTCCATCCTTAATCACAGGCGTTGAAATTCGCAATCAAATCAGAGGAGTCTCACCAGAACAATCAGAACAGAAGAGGAGCCACTGCAGTAAAACCTGTCCAGTGAGAGGCCCTATCCCAGCGCTGACAGCCAGTGTGAGCCTATTTTCAAAACATATATTCAACTCCAAACACTCCTGAGATTTTCTGAATTTTTCACGTTTCTCATATTAAATATAGTCAGATATTTCTGAGGATTGCCATAGGTAGAGGCATTATTCTGAGAGGAAAAAATAAGCTTCATGCTTCTTTATACTTGCTTTGAGCACAAGATAATCAAAAATGCCATCCTCCTTAGCGAACATTATAAAACACTAAGTCGGTTCTTCCGTTTTAAAACCAACAGTCTGCCTTGATTTGGCCACACCTCGTAAATATGAATCAGACTAACTTTAGTCCTAACACAAAATGAGGTATAATGCACGGGTTTAGGGGCACACTGTGACCCACTCAAACGACACCAAAATATGCCTATACATCTGCCAAGGGTTACAAAATCATTTATAAGGTTCATGTCGCCAACAAATCCCAAAAAATTCAAACAAAGGTTAGGGCGACAGCTCCTAGAAGCAGCCATTCTGCTAAAATCTCTCAAGAAGAAACTGAATTGTAGAGAATGGCACAAAGTACATCCCAGCAATATCCAGGGCACCAGCAATGAAAATGGCAGATGCGATAGGAGCCACTGCACCCTAAGCGTGATCCACAGGGCCCATGGCAAAGTTTGTCATGTTTGGCAAAATCCAAGAGGCTCAGGATAACAGCCAAGCATGGTGGGTGGCGGCACTGCGGCGGTTGGGGGATGCTCCACTGCATCGCGACTTGGATGGCAACGTAACGGAAGGAACCGCAAATTATACCCCGCAATGGGAGAATTTCAGACCATCGGTCCTTAAGCTGCAAGAGTCATGCAGGAAGACCCAAAACACAGTGATCTACACTGAAATGTCAGAAGAACTTAGAAAAGGTGCCAAAGTTTGTGGATGGCCCAGTCAAAGTCCTGTACTGGACAGCTTCAGCACAAAAGGTGAGCTGAAAGGGCTCTGCGGGGTTCAGAGAGACTGACCAATAATTACGTAGAATGTTTGTTTGCTATCACTGCTACTAAAGCCGGTGTTTATTGTTTTCGGCGTATGGAAGACCTGGATATTAAAGTAAAGTAAAGTAAATGCCCATTAGTATAATTTTTCTATTATTTGTTCACTCAGGTAGAAAAATAAACAGAGCTACTTTCCAAAGTGCTGCACGCATACATACCAACCATACCATCGGTACAGCGTTGAAAGCTAATTTCTGTTGATGACTAAGGGGTTGCACTGCTGTAATGAGCAGGTAACCTTTTCAGCTAAGTGTGCAGCTAGCTAGCCAGGGCCCCGCAAACACGAGCCGCTCAGGAAGGGCCGAGGGGGAACGGGGGCACCGACGACAGCCTACGGGAAGTACAGCTAAAAGCTTATCAATAGGGTTTCCGTCAGCTCCGCCATGGGGACAGCGGGCGCACATGCAGGCAGTCGATACGGGCCCACAGCCTCCGCGCGTCACTCTTAGAAGCAGCAACATCTGGACAGCAGTATGTGGGGGCCCCGGGGGAGGGGGCTCCTTCGCTCATCCCTCACCTTCGTGGACAGGAGCTCAGCTCCGAGCCCCACAGCCACGGGTACGAGGCTGGTTACCTAGTCTGCATTCCCCGATCACCAGGCCCCTACTGAAGACGGCGCAGCGGGCCGTGAAGCACAATAAGGAAAAAAACATTGCCTCTAAATACCAGAGACACTTAGACGATTCAGCAGGAAGTCAGCCTTGGATGACTGCTGGCCTGCATGTTTATTTTTACACATGCATTTTCCTACCAATAGATGGCACACTTTAATTTCCGCACCGACTGTCATTCCCAGGAAGGCATCACATATTAAAATCAGAGTTTAAATTAAAGAATCCCCCAGGCATTATTGTTACAGATTTAACAACTTGTCACATGACAACAATATTTGGGAATGGTAGCTTTTAGCACGAGAAGAAGCAGGTGTCTTTTTTATTTTTGTGTATCTATGTGTATTGGTGGGGACTGGGGGTGTACAAAGGAATATTAACAGGGTAGGACATGATTAATTTATAGCACAGCAGCAGTCCAGCTGTTTAAATTAGAGCCTTAGGAAATGGTAGGTCCATCCAGTCTGAATATTCAATAGAGTACACACACGCGCACAATATGCTACAGAGTATTCTCTGTGCAAGCACAATGCTAAATAATCAATTTGTAAAATTAAGAGATTTATTTCGCATTACATTTAAAACAGCTGGCTTGAACAAGCTTTCCCGATACAGTGGCACCATCACTGCTACTACAAATAAAAGCAACAATAATAACAAAAACAACAATAATACTCATAACAATATCAATGATGGGCCGATAAAATAATAATAATAAAATAATAATAATATGAAGAAGCAGAAGAATAAGAAGACGATGATGATGGAGAAAAAGACAAGGAATCAATAATAACCAGCATCAGAAATACGGAACAAAAGAGGCAGGTTTGGAATAACCGCCCCCCTCCCCCCCACCAAATCCCATGGAATCTCTCACAAAGAAAACAGAAAATTCTGCCCCCTTAAGAGCTTTTTACTCATTTCACCCAAGTACTAGACCGCAAAATGTGGTCCCTCAGAGATGGACCGTATCCTGCCATCAGGCAGATGCAGCTAGACTCAGACTGGCTGAAAAATGCAAGCAATCAAATGCCGAAAAGCAGGCATCACAGAGTTTAATTTTGAGGCAAAATTGCCAGGGACCCGAAAGCGGTGCTCAGCCAGTAGTCGGTGCTGCTTTATTTACAAGCCCTTTGATAGATTCCAAACTGCCGCGGGCAGTAACACACTATCTAGTGTTCAAACTGTAAACTAATCTCATGTCAGACATGTTCCTTTGATATAATGCAATCAATACTTTCTGGAGAAGCAAAATGCTTCTGATGTTTGTGGGTTTATGTTTGCAACACTACATAGGCTCATATCATTTTGGAGTGACCCAAAAAAAGCCGCATACAAATATAACACCACAATAAGATGTCTATGGATGTTTCCGACACCAAACATTTCTGGATCGATACCCTGTGTAAGACAAAACACAGCAGCTGCAGACTTCCTTTTGAATCACAGGGGAATCTGGCAGCAAAATTAATATCCAGGAATTCCAGCTTTCACATTGCAGAATTATTACGTATTATCACAATTTTGCTTACTCATAGTTTCCTACATTTAGTCTATAATGTTTTTTTTTTATATCTAACTACCTTTAAATCATACAGCATTTCTTAAATACATTTATGCATTGACTGCAGGGCTTGCATTTGAATAGCTGGGTAACAGTGTATCATGCACTCGCACAAACAAACATAAAAGCTGTGCTTCTGTTTTTCTCAGAGGTGGCGTTAATGGCGCAGTGTAAACCCTCCTCGCACTCGTTCTCATTCGTTGCATGTTGAGCTGCAGCTTACATGGCCTTCTAATGGTTTTTATTCATCACCCACTGGCATCAGCTGTTCATTTATCATGTTTATTTTGGCATCGGTACCCGTTGCATTTAAATGTTTTACAGTAAACATTATGCATTTTGGACTCTCCAATTAAAACGTGATGCATCATCCCTGGCAAGCCTAACCCTCCGCAAGGCCAGACGAGCTGATGTACCCATAAATCACTCTGTCACGGCCAGCCAATCCAATGGCGGCAGGCCCGTGGAATGCGTAGAGGTATATCCCTGAAGATAATGCCTAATTTGCTTGCATATTCCACTGCTGTGCTAAACTGTGTGCTAAAAAATGACCACAGGACACCCAGGAAATGATGGAATTCTTGATGACTCGAGATTGGAAAGGAGGGTCGTAAACACATTTAAACGTGCTGTTTGTAAATTAGGCAATTTAGTTCTAGCACGGACATGAAATGAAATCTGCAGTATAACGAACAGACCTGTAGGGGGTGAGCCCTTCTTCAAAGCAGGGGGAAAATCCAGCAGGGAGTCAAAGCTAGCTCCAGCTAAGGATGCTGGGAGTCATCGAAAATTCAGGGAAAAGCATTCGTCCGCCAGGAGTGATCCAGTGACTCGCAAATTGCCACCTAGAGCCTAGTGCTGCAGGTCTGGTTCTGATTCAGCCCGGTGATTTTCACAAGGTCCTTCACTCTCTCTCTGTCGTGGGCAGGGCTCATTCAGTAATAAGCTTTAAGGTCAGCATTCCTTCCACATCATAACCAAACGTCTCCATTTACAAATTTAACATCCTGTATTATATCACAAAATCTGAAAAGCACCACGGAATTGGTGGAAAAAATTTTGTCCCCGAAAAACTCCAATTAAAACACAAATATTCTACAGCTGGAATATAACATTTTGTAGCACATGCAATACGAATTAAACTTTAAGCGAAAAGCTTTATAACGGAAACACATTACTACCTTCCTGTAAGTGGAATCTGAAAGTTCTTTGAAGTCAAAGCGAGGCGCAGGATGGGGGATAATCAGGTACACGAAGTGCAGGGATGACCCAAATTTCAAAGAGAATTAACGGATGAGCGCATATCTAACCAAATACATCAGACAGAGCCGCCTTTGACATTTTTGATCTATTTGATATTTTGATTATTGTCCAAGAGTAGCTGATAGTATTAAAGAAAAAAGATTACGTCTGATAAAAAGTAAAAGGCTGTAAAACATACCATATTCTTATGACATTATCATTATTATAATGCAAGCACTAGAGTAAGAGGAAAAAGAAGAATCATAAAGGGACCAGAGGAGGACAGTGTGTGTGTGTGTGTGTGTGTGTGTGTGTGGGGGGGCTGTTTGTAATTATGGCGGCTGGTGTGTGCCGATCCACCAGTAAACTCCAGGGACAGTAATTATGTGACTGCAAACACCATCATTACACAGCGACACAGGCCGTGGCCACCACAGGCGTACCTGCAGTCCCTACGCAAGGTGACTTGCCGGCCATCACCACGAGCGGAGGCACGGTCTGTACTTTCTGAGCATGGGAGGGGGCAGAGCTGCCCACTGCAGCACCTGGGGTGGGGGTGGGGGGGGGGGGGTACAAAATACAAGGAACAGACAACAGTCACATTAAAAAAAGAAGAAAAAAAAACCTTCCACAGGTTCCTTTGTGTACAACACAGCCAGCACAGCAACACAGACAGCACAGCAACACAGCCAGCACAGCAACACAGACAGCACAGCAACACAGTCAACACAGCAACACAGTCAACACAGCAACACAGACAGCACAGCAACTTCAATTTCATTGTTCCTTGCAAAAGTGACAATGACAATAAAGATTTATCAACACAGACAGCAGCCCTACAGCACTGATCTTTCACTGAATACGTTTATATATAATGAACATGAATAATTTTAAAAAACATAACTTCAGGAGCAATAATAGACATATGAATGATAAATATAAGCATAAAAGACCTGAATTATTGATTAATATTACTGCTACTATCAGATGAAGAGATGGATAGATAGATAAATGAAAGGTAGGTTAAGCAAAGCAAAGTCATACAGCACTTGTAACTTTTTTATTCAGAAACACACCTACATGCTTCTTATACGGCGGGCTGTTAATCTCCCCACATTTACAAGTTAACACACGTCATGCCGCTAAATAATTAAGGACGGGATTCTGGGGGAAACCAGCTTGCCGGCAATACTCCCGAAGCGTTCAGTGGCGCCGTGTGGTCGTTGGAGACGCTGCCCCCCCCGGGCAGCAGCCCACACCCAGCGTATTTATCTAGCTCACTCATCTGTGGCCTGATTTGAATATGCAGCATCCTTTCATGTCTTAATTGCCGTAAATTACACTCCCTTGGCACTGTTCCATAAATTAGCGCCAGTCAGTTGTTTTGGTCAAGCTATCAAAGCCGTGGGGGTATCAATTAACGATTTTAGGAGGTCTGCATTTCAATTCCTTAAATACCACATTTTGAAGTTAAATCAGCCCGTGTGTGGGCCCGGGCGTCTCGTTTGAAGACAGCTGCCCCTACGGATTCTGCTGGGACCCCGCGGTCCATTCGAGAGCAACAGTAAAGATTAGGATCTTATCGTGGCGATATAAGTGAGAATGGATGCACAAATGAAGCGAGCGCTTCAGCCCGGGCCAATGAGTGAAAAGTCCATTTCAATATTTAACTAAAAATTTATGTTACGGTAAACACAAAAAGTTTGCAGAGTGTTTAATAATTAACAGCTATTGTCAAAGAAGTTCAATCAGGTCTGTCTGTTTATTCTCAATGCTCGTCCACAGTCTAAATATCCTTAGGTGTAATAATGGTATGCATTTAGGGTTAAAAGAATAAAACATCAATAAACAAAAGGTTTTCCTGAAAAACTGCTATACAGCAGTGATTATATATAGCACATTATAGTGCCCGAAGCCCAATCAATATCCTGTCATCTTTTGTACTGACACGTCTCATTAAATGATTAAAGGATTTGCAGAATCCATGAATGTTAAAAGAAAATTTTTGTTTTTTCTCCTCAAGGATAAACTTCCCTCTATTTCATATCTAAAAAAATAATAATACTAATAAAATAAGTGTGGGTAGATCAGACTGGTAGCTGTGTCAACAGGCCAGCCCAGAGAGGCCTCTCTGTGTTTGGGTCAGTAATCAGACATTATTAGCCTAACATTAAGTTACAAATCCACACATGCATGACTGGGGGCAAGTACCAAGCAGCTACACAGTGACAGGCCACTGCAGAACGTCCAGCTGGGGGCAGGTACCAAGCAGCTACACAGTGATAGACCACTGCAGAATGTCCAGCTGGGGGCAGGTACCAAGCGGCTACACAGTGACAGGCCACTGCAGAATGTCCAGCTGGGGGCAGGTACCAAGCGGCTACACAGTGACAGGCCACTGCAGAACGTCCAGCTGGGGGCAGGTACCAAGCACTGGGATAGGCTCCGGATCCCCGTGACCCTGAATCAGATAAGCGGCTACAGAAAATGGATGGATGGATTTTGATTTAGCTTTTTAGTCTTGGTTTTGTGGTAGAATTGCAATGTAGTTTTAGTCATGTTTTAAGCATCTGGCCTTTTTTAAGTTTCTTTGAAAAATGCACCTGTTTTTCACATTGGTCTGCCTCTGTCCTCTCTATTGATCCCTAAAGGCACATCTGTACAGCAGTTATTATGGCATGGCATTGTCTGAACATGCGGTCCACAAGTACACAGAAAATTACCTGATTCGTAGCTATGAAACCTTTCTAATATGAAATATTGTACAAATTCTAAAATGGCTTTATACGAACCTTATTTATCATAAGATGAACTATAAATCAAACCAAAATTTTGTCTCAAACAAAAGACCTGCATATGAAAAAAACAGCTCTACTCCCTTTGCATAGTTTCTATGTCAGGCAGATGCATGGCTTACGTGCTTGAAACCGGCTAGATCGACATTATCCATACATGCCCAAACTGCAAATCTCATTTCCGTCTCGTTTTTATCCACTGGCGAAAGTGTCAGTAGATTTCATCAGAGATTAATTTAAATTTTATTTTTGTTTCTCTTTCATTAATGAAAAATCTTCGTTGGCAAATAATTTTCATCAGAGTTTTTGTCAACAAAATTAACGCTGCTCCGAAGGAGGGCGGTGGACTCGATTCATTGTGGATAATGTATATGGCGTCTACGTCATATTCCCTGAGATGGAGCCTTTTCCAGGAATGACAGGGCATAAGGCCAGGGACACCCCGAGCAGGCAAGTGGCAGGAAGACGGACAATATCTGTCGAAAACATTTCTGCAGAAAAGGGACGGCATTTGTACAATATTCTTTTTCTTATCTCCTGTCACATGGCTAATCACTGAATACAAAAAATGCTTTAAAAGGAACTGCTTTAAAATAAACAGAATCATTTCAGAACACGATGACATTGATTCGAAGCAGAACGAGAAGCTGCATATGAAATGATTAAAACTGTCCCCGCCTCCCCAAAGTAAACCACGCGTCGCAAAATATGCACGGCTGCGCGTCGAGATAAAGCCGCGGGGGATGAGATGACACAGCGCTTATTTGGAGCCATCATAATTCTTGTCGCCATTGTGGGCTATAAGCAAGGTGTGTGTTAAGCTGACATTAGGCTGGGCCTGGCTCTCCGGCCTGCCCAGTAAAGCATGAGAGCCATGCAGAGCCATGTAGGGCCATGCAGGGCCATGAGAGCCATGAGAGCCATGCAGGGCCATACAAAGCCATGTAGAGCCATGTAGGGCCATGAGAGCCATGTAGTGCTATGTAGAGCCATGTAGGGCCATGCAGGGTCATGAGAGCCATGAGAGCCATGTAGGACCATGAGAGCCATGTAGAGCTATGTAGAGCCATACAGGGCCATGAGAGCCATGCAGGGCCATACAAAGCCATACAGCACCATGTAGGGCCATGCAGGGCCATGCAGAGCCATGTAGGGCCATGCAGGGTCATGAGAGCCATGAGAGCCATGTAGGACCATGAGAGCCATGTAGGGCTATGTAGAGCCATACAGGGCCATGAGAGCCATGCAGGGCCATACAGGGCCATGAGAGCCATGCAGGGCCATACAGAGCCATACAGAGCCATTTAGGGCCATGTAGGGCCATGTAGAGCCATGCAGGGCCATACAGAGCCATACAGGGCCATGACAGCCATGCAGAGCCATGTAGGGCCATAAGAGCCATGTAGAGCCATGTAGGGCCATGAGAGCCATACAGGGCCATGAGAGCCATGCAGGGCCATACAGAGCCATGTAGAGCCATGCAGGGCCATGAGAGACATGTAGAGCCATGTAAAGCCATACAGGGCCATGCAGAGCCATGCAGAACCAGGTAGAGCTATGCAAGGCCATCCAGAGCCATGAAGGGCTATGAAAGTCATGCAGGGCAATACAGAGTCATGCAGGGTCATGCAGAGCCATATAGGGCCATACAAAGCCATGCAGAGCCATACAGAGCCATGTAGGGCCATAAGAGTCATGCAGGGCCATGCAGAGCCATGCATGGCCATGAGAGTCATGCAGAGCCATACTGAGTCATGCAGGGCCATGCAGAGCCATACAGGGCCATACAGACCCATACAAGGTCATACAGAGCTATGCAGAGCCATACAGTGCCATACAGAGCTATGCAGAGCCATACAGTGCCACACAGAGCTATGCAAAGCCATACAGGGCCACACAGAGCTATGCAGAGCCATACAGGGCCATAGAGAGCTATGCAGAGCCATACAGAGCTATGCAGAGCCATACAGGGCTATACAGAGCCATACAGGGCCACACAGAGCTATGCAGAGCCATACAGGACCATAGAGAGCTATGCAGAGCCATACAGAGCTATGCAGAGCCATACAGGGCCATACAGAGCTATGCAGAGCCATACAGGGCCATACAGAGCTATGCAGAGCCATACAGAGCTATGCAGAGCCATACAGGGCCATACAGAGCTATGCAGAGCCATGCACGCCCAAATGCAATAAGTGAAGCGCTGTTTCGGCTACTGCGACTGCAGGCCACTCTTCACTGTCAGTCAGCTCTACGCCTCCTACACATCCAGGCCATGAGCATCTCTACTGAAACTCCAAGGCATCCTCAAGCAAACAAATGCCATTCATAATTACATTGTGAAACAAAGGATCAGAGCTAAACTGTACAGCTAGGTGTAGGCAACGAGAAGAGGAGTGTTTGGGGCTTGACTGATGTCACAGTCTGGAGTTATCGCTCTTATAATATCCATAATATCCATTATGATTTGTTTTGAGGTCAGAGCTGCATTCTGATGATTTTTATCATACTTTAAAGGAAGTTAGCTAATAAATTCCACTAATCATTAGGGGTGGGGGAAAAAATCGATACAGCATAGTATCGCGATATTTTGCATGGTGATATTGTATCGATACAGGGACACCAAA
>JAODKN010000120.1:237720-247895 GCA_026774425.1 Petrocephalus zakoni | reverse complement strand
CAGCTCCCATTCCCTCGTCACTGACGCGACCTGATACCTTTGCTGTGATTGGCCGAATGGTCCTTCAATCAAACTAACGGACCTATGTGTGTAGCCTAAATTTCCGTGGGTGTTTTCGCTCTTGTACCCGTAGCAGCGCATATTTATAATCTGCTGAAAGTGGGGGAGAGGGGTGGGAGAGGGGTGTTTCAGCAAAAGTGGGGGTGTTGTAACACCGACACCCCCCCCGCTTGCACCGCCCCTGTAGGCTAACGATTAAAACTATGTGGAGAAGCGCTTATTTAGCTAGATGCGGCTGGTATGGGGCTGGGCGGAGCAGCAGCAGCCCGATGGTCCTCGGCGATAGCATGTAACAGGGGCCATGTCGCGACGCTATCGCAGTATTTATACGTGTTTAATTGACGGCGGCGAGGAACGATAAAGCTGGAGAAGGTGCTCGGGTGTCTCCCCCGGCTCCGACCATAAATCACGGCGATGCTCAGACAAGTCGCCTGGACGCAAATTCTGATGATATATGACCCATTTAACTTTGATTTTTTAGAGGCAATGAGCTCGCCCGATACAACACGCCGCCACTTAACGACTCGTAGGGAAAAAATATCAGTCAGTGGATCGCTGGACGCTGAAATAACGGTACAAACGAAAGTAGACGGGGCACAACGATCAAGGCCGGGCGGCCGCACATATCGCGATATCCGGCTCCGTGTGTGCGATACGGGAGGACAGGAAATTAAAACGCGGGCGTCGCGACAAGCTTATACAAGTTACAGAATGCAAATGGATGTCTGATTATTTACATCAGTTTGGCCCAATGGCTGTCCTGCCTTCTGCGTGTAACTCCTCACTTCTGTTAAAGGCCCTTGATTTTCATCTTGAGACATAATGGCTCACATGCAAAATAGCCTATTCAGGTGTTATAGCAGGAAGCAGTGAGCATATGAGCTGATGGATGTCTGGTAAAGTCCCAGGGGCACCCTTACACCCCTTAGCAAGGTACTTAACCTGGAATTGGCTCAGTAACTATCCAGCTGTAAAAATGACTAAAATTCAGGCCCAGAAGTTGTGTAAGCTACTACCACAAGAATAATAATTACTTTTAAAAAGGGGGCCAAATGCACACAGCTCGTTCCATCAAATAGCCTTGGGTGCTGTTTGTACGCTGACTGTGTCACTGTGGCTGTTTGCTGCACTGTAATCTCACATGTGATATTATGACAGCAAATCGCAGGGACTGACACTGAACATCACAGCCAGTCCACCCACGAGAAACACATGTAGCCCTCATTTCCCGCCGACTCTCTCCCTGGTGTTTCCCGTCGTTTCCCCGGTAACGGTAACGCACATTGTCAGCAGCGGTGCACCTGTCTGCTCTAATTGCGCAACTCTGCCGGAGGCAGCCGAGCACGTCCGGGAGCGAGCGGCAAGGACCCCGGGGAAGCCGGCCCCGGGACGGGCCATGCTCTCGGAGCCACGGGGGTCAGATCACGTGACCTGGCTGCCAAGCCTTGTCCCAGCTGGGACCCGGGCCCTGTTGGCATGACTCTGACACCCCAGCCCACACACACCTGGATCCCAGGGGGTCCTCCAGCTGTGACGTGTAGGGAAGAAAAAACTGCAATTAAGATGGATGAGCCGGGTGGGAGGGGGGTGCCCCACCAAACCTGGACCTGAAACAACCCCCTGTCTTCACATGCTTGATTTCACTCCTTAATTAGGGCCATTAATCAGGAGCTTTGTGATAGGAGGCCCGGTGACACACCGCTGTGCCCCATCTCAAGCCCGCGCGCGTCTCGGACGTCTCGCAGCTCCCGCTGGCCTTGTACGCAGCCCCTGTCGCCAGCGAGTGTGGAATGCCAGCCCGCAATGCCGTCAGGGCATATTAAATCCCAGATCAATTAAAGCTGAAGGCCATAAGGAGTGTGGTAATTACAGTGCTTTTATAATCCAGCTAAACAAACAAGCGCTTGCCCTGAACCTTCAGTTCACGGACAATAAAAGGTATTGGAAAGACACTGAAAACACACAAATCTAATTAGACACCACCAGTTTTGACACAAACGTACAAAAAAAATCTAATAAAATAATATTGCATTATATCAATAAGTAAAACAGAACAATACCATTTATGAAACCTGCTCACATGCATTTTCTAATATGAATCTTTTGAAGACATTTGATTTATATCATAACAAAATAAAAAAATAATAATTAGCCATATAAGGTTGATTGAGTAAATATCGTACTTTACACAATGCTTTGGAATTTATCTCCATAATCTATATTGCTTACATAATATCTGAATTCTTCTTCCTCCTCTTATTATTATTATTATTATTATTATTATTAATAGAATGTGTCTTTTGTCACAGGTGAACATAACCTGGCGTAGCAAGGACGGAAGCGACCCAGCGGAACATGCCATACCTCTGTGGCATGTCACGGCAGCTGTGCGGCGGAGGAAAGCCATCAGGGGTGGGCAGCTGTGCTGGCTGTGCTGGCTGTGCCATCACGCAGAGCCACATGCCACACCTGAGAGCTTAGCCGACGTTCCTCAGCTCCAAGTTGACAAGGTTCTCTTATTTTAACAAGTGTCAATATTCATTTTTTTCATTAACCTTCATTCTTTTCAGGAAGCAAAGAAAAACAACCTAATCAATAACCATAGGAGATGCCTGCTGCCATTATGTGTCCATTTAATTAACGCATATCTAGTGCAATCCCACGGCCTGTCCCAGCGAGCACAGGATAGGAGTGACAGCCGGGACGGGCCATTTCAAGACACCTAAGTAACATATACTTAGATTTCGTTACTAAACTGGAGTACCCAGATGAAACCCAAACGGGGACAGCAGGGGCACAAAAACTGTAGAGGCAAGCCTGGGATCAAACCCACATCCCTGGCGGTCTGAAGCCACTGTGTCAAGCTTTAAAAAGCATATTTATTAAAAATTAAAAAGGATACAGGGTGTTTTGCGTTGATGTTGCACAGCAAGCAAAATAATTTCAGCTTGTCATGAAATGACACCTGAGAAACAGATGCATTTCAGAGCACATTTCAGAGGAGGGAGCGGGGCATAAGAACGATGGGAACAGGAGCTTTACTGTTCCGGAACAATGCCTGCCACTCACGCTCACGGAGAGCGCTGTTTACATTTCAGCGGCTGCTGGCCGGACCCTCAGTCAGCCATAGATTTTAAAGAGCCCGTCATTCAAATCAGTCGGCCACAAGACACCTGCCAGCCCCACAAAAGGTGTGTCGCTAGGAAATCACTGACCCCCCCCTAGCAACTTATAGATTCAATATCCACATGTGTATGCCTCTGTCACTGAGTAAACAAACGCATTCTAAAGTTCACATGCTAATATCTGACATTTAGCCAAACTTTACAGAGGAAAAGGACGTATTAAATAGATTTGATCCTTTTAATGTTTTCTATGAAAAGAATAATTATAAAGATTTCCTCAACACGTATAATCGCAGAACCAAATAAAGTATGGGGGATGCATGATATGAAAGTGATCTCTCTCTCAGACACACACAAACACACATAAAATATCTACCTATATACGGATACATGTTCACATTGTTAACCATTGTTATATATTTTGTTTTATGTTTTAAAATTGAATGCTTGTTTTGCATTCGGGCATTGTTTTGCATCACATATAATTTTAAATATGAAATGGCACAACCAGTAAGATTTCATTAAATTACACCTTTTCCTGGTTTGTTATGTAACATGCTAAACAATTCATTAGGATGAACTGAAAAACATGTATACTCCTATACAACAAGGTGTAAAATATGTAAAAAAAATCTACAAGTTCTGATATGAAAATAACATTTCATGGAAAATGATGGTCATAAATACGCAGAATATATGAATATTGCATGGGCTGACATTTGTAGTGATGTGGGAAGGTTTATTGTATTTTAGAGAACACACAGGTCCCCATGAAGATCCACTGGGAGGGACAGACAGAAAGCTGACTGCATTGTCATTGGCTGTCCGATGTCCAATCAGAGCCTCTGATTGTTCATCACCAATATGAATCCTAAGCTCACATCAGCTACACACTTTGTCTCGGACAGTCAGACATTCAAACACATCCTGAGCAAAAAGCAGATATTTTCACACAGGACAACAAGGACAATTCCCCAGAAAACCTGAAGTCCTTTGAGTTTATTGTGTCTTTGTTTTTTTTATTTTTTATGTGGTAGCATCTCAGAAACAATGGCGTCTCTGAAAAGCGACTATAAAAAGACCTTCAGGAGCAGAGCATAACATCTCCATTGTAAGGAGTCCTTCATGGGAAGGCCTAAGATGATTTATTAATTCCACATTCCAAGAGCCCAAGGTTACTATGGTGACCATGTAGACAAAGTCAACTAAGATGAGCAGTTTGTGTTTAGTGACCCTATATATTAGCATTTTGTTACCAACAGGACTTCAAAAACACACAAAAAAGTTTACAACATTGTGACCAGTCTAACCTACAGTTTATATACACTCTATATATACTCATGTAAGTTTTATGAAAAAGAGGCCATGGTTCTCCCCATTTGGAGAGATAATTGCCTCCAATCTACCCTGAAAAATGTTTCCTGCAGCGAACTTGAGCAGGAGAGAATAACTGAGGTCCGAAGAAGCAGCTCCTTTGAAAGCGGCAGAAACGGCTCGTTTGCCACGCTTGTGTACACAGTGCATCCTATGGCGCCGTTTAATAACCAGCCACGCTGACGCCTCACATGCCCGAGAGGCTGGCAGAGCCGGGCGCGGTCGCCAACACCGGGCAAGCAAAGTCACCTCGCCCAGGGCGGAGCGCTGCGGGGATTAGAGAATACTGACCCAGCAAATCCAATTCATTATTATTCCATAAAGTTGTTACTGTCCCACACCAGCTCCTGAACCTGACCACCATTTTGCTTGCTGGACAGTTTTCCTCCCTTTTAAAGCCTAGTAAAGAACACAAATATCAAAAGAGAGTGCCCATTATAGATAATGGACACTTATGCAAAGTAGATTTAGCGGGGGTCGGGGTACCATTTCCACAACAGGATCAAAGCGTGCTAGCATGCTAGCACGTGGGACCAAACCACGCTCACATTACAAGGGGCTAACAGAGAGGCCTTCCAACAGAACGAGAGCTGTAGAGGTAGATTAAGCTGATGTAATCAATGTTTACATAAAAAAAAATCCCCACGGGAAAATCTGCTTTCCTTAATGTTCTCCACTGACTTTGATTTAACCTTATAAGATGCTGTTGCACAGTAACCAGTTAGCACAACAGCCTGTTTTAACAGGAGTGCTTTACCATGCAAATGAGCACATTACGCTTTAAAGATTTAATCAGTATGATCATATTGTTAGTGGGCTGCATCCTGAAAGTGGTGGTTAAATTTTAAAAACACATGATGCCCGCGGTAAGTTTCTGCTGGAATTTGCCTGAATCTATAGTCTATGCATTTAGAGAAAGATATTGGGAAAATACATAAGGGATATAATTTCTGGGACTTATTCCTTATTGCTCTGCCTCATGCCCAATTCTCCCTGAGATGAACTACAGATTCACCCAGGATATGGAAGATGGATGTTTAAATAGAATAGAATAGAATGTCTTTATTGTCTTTGAACACAACAGGCAATAATTTCCCTCAGGATGAATAAACTTTTATCGTAGGTACAACGAAATGTAATGATCAACTCCCTGAATGACACTTCCAAGAAAAAAAACAGTAAACATAAATATATACGATATTTATATACAGGAATGTAAATAAATACAATATACCTTGTGATGATGATAATCCTTTTGTTGTCAAGTGAACTCTGCTTGGCATCAAGTGGAACTCAGACGAACATACTTACTGCGTGATGGCTGAACGTCTAGGCTCCCTCTCTCTGAGACACTCTGGGGCCCTGAACACCAAGGCCAACGCCAGCCTGGGCCCGCTTCAGCGCAGAAGGTCTCAACTCTACAGCAAAGCACAAGAGAACATTGTTTCCACCAGTATAAGCAGCATATGTGTGTGTCTTCACTGCTAAACTCCATAACCCATCTGTTTTCCATAGCTTCTGTTACACCACTAGTTGTTTTGTTTTTATTGTCATTATTTTGCATCACTGAAAAATTTAAGTCCCGTTCCAGTCAGTATTATACCTGTCAGACATACCTGCCAGATATGGCACAGTTGAGCATCCCAGTGCTTATTTTTCATTAATCTAATACCTATTAGCAGGGCTATATGATACAAAACGATCCAGGATTACCCACCTCTCATTGATAATGTATAATCACTACACAAGGCCTGTACGGCCTACTCCTTGTTAAATCAGTATCTGTTTCAATGGAATCCCTAGTATTACATATTATATATATATGTGTGTGTATATATACACAAAAATATACATATCAGGAGCTGGATTTCTCAGCAAATCACGCTTTAGTGTGCAGTGTCAGTATAAGGAGGTCTTTTCAATACAGAAGCGCTAATTCGGGAAGCTAATTTATGCGCTAACCACTTCACGTCCTTGGCAAAATGTCAACAGCTACATGCAAATTTCCTTCCTTTGATCACAACACATGTGCAGATTAAATTCAAGTACAAAAGCTGTCAAGAGCCCCAAATGTTCCGTTGAGGTTAATAGTATTATTTGACAATTTGCATTTTTAATTATGCTCCCTGTTAAGGATAAGTACTGTTTATTCAATTTAATCCATTGTGTTGCTGGCATGTTTTCAATTAAAATTCAGTGATCCAGAATGGGGCAGTGTGCGGGAGGCTGGGGCGAGGGAAACATTCATCACCACGCTAAACCAGATGCTAACAACCATCGCTTTCAGAAATGTCCTCTTACAAATCTTTCCTTACAGCCACGCCCCGTTGAAGGTCCACTGGATCGTGGTGTCCGTGACAGCTGCAGATCTGTATCTCTCGAGCGAGAGCTTTCCGGGAACGTCTTAACACCCACAAGAGTGTTTCTCCCAAGGTCTAGGGTCATCGGGGCCTAATCAGAGAGGAGGAAAGAAGCAATCGAGGAGACAACTGTGACAAAAAATGAAGAATGTAAATGTTCCCCATTTCAATTCAAACCCAGTACTAAAGGATAGCAAAGGATAGCTTCCAGTTTTGTGATATCGAACACTAATGTAGTACATAATATTAAAACAACCTACAGTCAGTAGATTAAGACATTGTTATATGAAAGGAAAAGCAAATGAGATTTTTTTTTCAAAACAACTAGATCAAAAAATATATTATTGTTATTTTATGTGGCTGTTTATGTCAGTGATGCATTAATAGTCATTTGCTCTAGGTTACAGCAGGAAAGTCCCGGATCTCCTCTGGCAACATCACACTTAATTGCCTTACAACTACGAAACCAGCAGCAGATAATAATAAACACAGAACAAAAACTTGTGAAATGTATTATTTCAATAATATAATAATTCTGTGGGGATCATTTGCTGTCATCAGAGACATCGCAGGGATTCAGGACATTGAGGAAATGCATACTTGCATGATGGAGAGCGTGTGGTATTTTTATTGAAATCGAAATGGCACAAAAACATCATTCCATGCTGTGGAATGACAGAAATTTTAAAGCCCTGTGGCAAAAAAATTAATCCAAATTGGGTTTAAAATGAGATGCTGTTGAAGAACAGAGAGGGGATGAACTCAGCATTCAAAATACTAGCCATGTTAGCATCAGATCACAGCAGACCTGAGCGGTCCAGGGAAGACCAATGTGATCCATAGCAGACCAGGGCATACCAGGGAAGACCAGGGTGATCCACAGCAGACCAGAGCATACCAGGGAAGACCAGGGTGATCCAGAGCAGACCAGGGCATACCAGGGAAGACCAGGGTGATCCACAGCAGATCAGGGCATACCAGGGAAGACCAGGGTGATCCAGAGCAGACCAGGGAAGACCAGGGTGATCCACAGCAGACCAGGAAAGACCAGGATTATCCAGAGCAGACCAAGGAAGACCTAGGTGATTCAGAGCAGACCAGGGAAGACCAGGGCAGATCAGGCCATTGCCATCAAAGGAAACCTGTAATGGAAAGATCAAGGTCCCTCACTCAGTTGAGCAGATATTTTGGTGCCGATGGGAAGACGCAGAAGATGTCTGTTTCAGGCTAACCTCGTGAATTCTAACGCCGCAGCTGAGATAGACGTTCTTCGGTGAGATGAATCACTCTGTCTGAATGCCATCTTCAAGGGTACTGCAAACCATCTCATCTACTCCAGCTGGGCCGCCCCTCCCGCCCCCCGCATCTTTCATATTCATTTAATCACTATTCTGCCTAATGCATAAAACCTGTTGCTGAATTTATGCCACAATAGAGGGGATGAGTCTTACTTAAGTAAATCGACCACGATCATGTCCTAAGTCCAGTCCCTGGTGTGCTCACTCCCACGCCCGTCTCACAGAAAGGGCTCTTGGCTTTGGATTCACCCTGGACACGAGTGTCCTGCCTTCAGACGCCACTTTGCTGCTTCGCTCGTACACAGACTCTGATCTGCAGGCCCTTTTGCAGGGGCTAAAGTGCTGGTGCTTTTCCACAGGAATTACCTTCAACAAACTTCTGAGAGTGAAAAGCAAGCAGCCAGAGACCTTCCTTACCTGGGTACATACCCGTGTCCCATTCATGTGATAGCAGCTGGAGTTGTTCTCTATCAGAAATGCATTCTAGTGTGATAAATGCACTCTGCAATTGCTGTTATTTTTCTTGGGGCATTGTGCAAAACAGAAATAGTTTCACTATTTTAATGAATATATACATTACTTTCAGAAGAAAAATACATTTTTCCTTGTTCAAAATTAAACGCTTTACGAAGGTCTTTCTCATAGCTTTTAAACATTTAGAGGCTAGGCAGTTTTGATACCCTGTTACTGATTAATCAATACTGCATTTTTTGTTTATGTTTTTCACTCCAGGCAGTGTATTTTTTGCCCTCAGGTTGTAAGTTGCTTTAAGATAAATATACATCATACTGTAAAACGGTGTGGCCTGCATCTCATCCTTGTACCAACGCTGCACTGCACCAACCCTTTGGAATCTGTCAAAGCAAAACAACTAACAATAAGAGAATGCAAAGCGGGATGAACTGCAACCTCTGAGACGCACTGAAGAGACTCGCGCGGAGCGCGGCGCTCGATGCGCGGAGTGCGGCGTACAGCCCGTGGCCAAGCCTCGCGGCTGCAAACGAGCGGCATTATCTGCAACCTCTGAGACGCACTGAAGAGACTCGCGCGGAGCGCGGCGCTCGATGCGCAGAGTGCGGCGTACAGCCCGTGGCCAAGCCTCGCGGCTGCAAACGAGCGGCATTATCGCGCGGAGAAGCCGCGGCTTCCCCTTTGTCACATTTCCATTGCCTGGTCAATGAACCCTACTGTCTGTATGGCCCTCATTTTGGCTTTCTCAGGCAGTAAAAAGAGGCCTGATTCAAGCAGACTCTCAAACTGACCTGAGAAACAAATTAAATGTAAAATGTATATATGCGTCTGTAAAGAGAGGCCCCCAGCTACTAGCTTAGTCTTTTTCTTCCGGCAGTAGTATGGTAACTTAACAGTTTTTGCAACAGTTTTTAGCGATGTTTACTTACCAGAAATTATGTAACTATAAACATTTATTTATTGTTATATATGTCCCTAGAATGTGACTGTTTACCGCACATTAGCTAGCTAACTGATGACGCGTTCTGTACACGAAAGCCACGTAATGCCGTCGGCCGGCCCCATCAGCTGCGAGTCTGCGGCCCGTTGCCCGGCCTTCACCCTCGGTGCTTTTCAGAGCCAGGGCGCCGTGCCGCCGTAATTCACCAGGAAGAGAGAACGCTCTATTCCGCATGCGGCTTGCGGCAGCCGGCAGAGGTGTAAGCGTCGCTCCCCCTCCGCCCCCCGCCTCCCCGCCGTTCCGCCGCTCTGCCACGTCTCCCCTGGGTGATGTTAGACACTCCATTTCAACCCGCTGGAACAATTAACCCCGCTGTTAATTAGTAGGGAAATGTCAGGCACACAGATGGTAACAAGCTGGCTGGTGGCCATGCTGCCAACTGCTCCGGCGAGCCCCCACTCCGCCGGCTGACAGCAGCCGCGTCCCAGACCAGCAGATGCGGAAGCCACCCTGCCGGGGAGGCGGGGGGGTGTACCAGAATCTTTCC
>JAODKN010000120.1:199854-237555 GCA_026774425.1 Petrocephalus zakoni | reverse complement strand
GTTGGCATTAGATTGTTGCTAAGCAGATGTTTTTATTTACGGGTCCCCACTAACTTACATGGCCTATTTCTGTACACTACACACATCTGTAGAGCCCGATCGTGTTTAGGGAAGCAAGGAATTAGGCTCCTTGCTCAAGGGTACAACAGCCGAGCCCCCGTGGGAGCCAAACCATGCCACTGCTGGGTTGCCAGCAACCCCTTTATTTCAGACATTGAAAGGCAATGTTCACAAGGGACTCACCTTCCCTCCCCCCAAAATCCCCCCCATTTCCAATTACAGTGCTGCCTAATATTTATTTGGCAGATTATCACACTAACTCATTAAATAAGTGCTGATCGATAGTGCTCAGCGGGTCCGACGGATGAGACTAAAGACTTCCCCAAGCAGGGCATGTAAAACAGCGAGCAGGAGCATAAATCACCATCGGCGGCCGGGCCGGCCTCGGCGTGACGGAGCATCAGGCCTGTCGCATCCACTCTTTGGATTCTGTGCAGCGTATTGATTTGTTTGCCACACTATGTAAGAACAGGGTCCATTGAAGACAAACACCTGAAAAAGCCAATAAAGGGAAAATGAGGCCCCGCCTCAGAGGGGCCCTCCCCGATGGGGAGTCACTTCATTGTCCTGGCAAGACCCCCGCGGCGCAGTCTATTCCAGCTTAATCTGTCTCTTCCGACAGCAGAGCGGTAACTTAAGTTTTCTTAACAGTTTTTAACGACTTTTATTTACTTGTAACTAACTATAAACATCTGATTATCTTATTTTATGTCAGCATTTCGGGATTTTGGTCTAATGCAAAGTGCTTTATAAATTAAACGTATTATTACTATTATATTACTGTATAATTAGTAGCAGCAAACATTATTAATACATAATGCATGCAACAGCAACAACAATATGTCCCTTCACTTTCTTTTTTGCATCCCCCATTACAGTTCTCTCTCTTAAGTGGTTACATTGTAATTAAATCCATTTTAAAGATGTCCACAGCCATGGGAATTTGTAGGGAATAGCTTGCATGTTTTCTGTTGAATTACTTGGTGTACACAGTGAGGCAAGGGTGATACACACTGTTGTTTTAAATGAGAAGTTCTTAGACAGAGCAAGAAAAAAAGAGCATAAGATAGATAACCTGGCAATTTGTTGATTATAGGGCCTGATATTCGGCTGGAAATTTCACAGAATTATTCTGAATTCCTCTGTCTGCTCTTCACCCTGATCTGCTACGGAACACAATTATATCGCCCTGGCAGTAGGTAATTATACATCAAAGCATCATGAAAAGAACTGGACTGTTCTTATTATTTTCTGATGATTTCGATAATCATGTTTCGTCAGTCAGGCGCTTTTTAAACTTTTATATTATATAGCGATATTATTACAATGTTCCCTGAGATGGTTAAGTAGAAAAAAAACTAAAAATATGGATTGTAATAGCTACCAGGAACAATAAATAAATCCATGTCTGTTTGTGGTGGAGAATGTAACAGGACCAGCACCTAATAAGACATCGTGTCACAGAAGAATTCAGAACTATCTACTTCATACTCTGTACTGCAGAACTGACTGGCAATAAAGGCTTAAGGGTGTTTAGATCTGGTGACATGAATCTATGGGAAGTTTGACTTTCATCCGTTTAATAGTGTGCATTAGCGCATCATGAAGGAACCAAGGAGGTAACACCACAGTGTGCACCTGATTCCTGGCCTACGGCCATCAGGCTACCACACAAGCAGTCATTAGCCTAATGATTGCTGCAAGATGGCTGCCCACACCATCATGGCCCATGTTTCGCAGTTGGAAGCTTCTGACTTTCTGCACACATCCAGGCATCTGGGTGGAGGAGAGAGGGAGAACAATGCCTGATCAGGCCACTGCCAGTCCCCCGTCGCTCCGCTTATGTATCTTTACGCTCTGACCTTGGACACACATAGTTTTCAAACGGCAGCCCAGCCATCAGTTCCAGCTTTGTGAGACTCACAATGTAGCTTTTATGTTGGGGCTGCATCAGAGACGTGCTAAATTAGTTCTTAGGCAATTTTTCAAGCCATAGTTTGGTGTATTTGTGGCACAGCATTCATTGTAAGTGTCCTCTTGACTATTACTCTTCCTAACTCTGTCTGTTGACTCATATAATCTGGAAAACTCAACTAGCAGAGTGCTGACTTTCAGGCCTCCTATAAAGCTGACACAAGCCGCTAATCGGCTTTCAACCAGATATGACTCACCTTCATTGTCAGTCCATCCTCCATCACCATGTTGTCCTGATGCAAGCGGCTGTGAAGTGTAAATAAAAGCTGTTAAAGACAGAGGACGGTCCCTGGGCTGAGCTTCACGGCCTGCTAATTGTGTGCTGTCTGACCGAGCACTACTGGCAGAAACCTAACTCCGAGTCATGTGGTCAGGCTCCAGTGCGATGACCCAGCATCAGGACCGAGATGCTGTTGTTGGTCCCATGTGACCGAATAGGGAAAAAAAATCAGCATCCTGTTAAGGTTAATGTGCCTTTCAGGTGTCATGTTAACACCTTTTCTGACAGCTGTGATAATGGAACTGCCAGCCATTAGTAAGAAATACAGTGAAAACAGGCACATATTGAGCTATTAGCCGGGATGCATCCCATAATAGCTGGGCATTGTTTACGCTATTAGACTGCTATTCTGTAGTGTTACTCCATGCGTCTCAGTGTAATGGTAATAAAATGCCGTTACTCTGCTCACTTTAGACATAACCACATTAGATTTTATATCATCTTATGCAGACACAGATACTAAAACAATTCTTGTCAGCCAAAATAATGGGTAATTCATTGATGGACTTATATTGATTCTCAGCCATCTTTCCATAACCATGATTCCAGTGCAGAGTTCCTGGGAGCCTGTAGTCTATTTCGGGATGCAAAGCGCACCACAGACAGGGTGCTTATGCCTTTGATTATGAGGCATTATCATCACTAATTTTCGCATATGCATTACGACAAATAAACAGTGGATCCAGCAGATTTTTCCTTATCACATGGTTGTTTTCTGAATTTAATATCAATGGTGGTGAATGTTCTCTTTTCCTGTATGAGGCTGGGTTTTACATGCCGTCATACATAACCCAGGTAAGATTTTAATGTTTTATACTGGATGATACTGATGTCATAGGCAACACGAAATGTAACACCTGCAAGAGTTTTGCAGTCTGATCAGAGACATTTGATCTAGTAATTAATGATTAATTAAGTTCTAACCCCACTAATAAAGGATGAAGACAAAATGTCAATTTTTAATATTTGGTGTTCAAATACTCTCAACGGTTGTGGTACAAACTATTAACTACTACAATCACACTCAGGATATAACACTTCAAGAAATCCTTACAGTCCTTTCCAACAGAGACTGTCAACCTCTCAGAGAAAAAAATATGTTTCTACTGTTTAAATCTACATAATTCTCTTATTCTTTCAAAATATTAATGCTGAAGGCTGGTTTTATTGTATATTTGGCAATATGCATGTATGTATGTATGCAGCTGTTAGACACCATATCGCAGAGGCACTAAGACAGAATAAGAAGGCTCATTTGCTCAAATGCTTTTTTACTGTGTGAGAAGACGTTAGAGCACAAATTCCATTCCAAAAAAGGAAATGACATCAGCATAAATAACAGCTTATTTATTAAGCGAAATTGTCTGCCCTTTCTCGAGATTTCACACAGCTATTTTCATTTTTCCTTTGGAGGCTTCTGTGCCGCACTTGTCCTTAGATCCTTAAGTTTATGTTTCTTGCACGCAGCTTAATCTCTTTAATTGATGCGCCCGCGCTCAGCACTGCATCCATGGCTTGGCTTGGCTTCCGTTCCCAATCCCTACATCCACACTTGGCCCCATCAAAGATAATGTGGCGTGACCAGTTAATGCGCAATAACTCGAACATATTAATGAAGTTTGTGGAAGTCGAGAAAGGGAGACTTAATGGGCTCATTTAGAGCAGGCCATCTTTGTGGGAAGTATTTATAGACGCTAACCTGCTTGTTGCTTCTGGCTTTGATGCTCAATGTTGAGGCCTGGGGCGGCCTACAGCACCCGCTGCCTCCTCCATCAGCCGACCTCTCTGGCCTCCTTTCAAACCAGGTGGAACCATGATCATCAGAGGTGACACAACATTTGCACATCTAAACAAGCACTTAATGTCTTCAGTAATCCAGCATCATCAAGCCCGCAGGTTTGCTAATTAGTTCGCTCTTTGAGCAAGGCCTTAAGGCTTCAGGGAACATGCAAATTCAAGAACAAGGTCAAACATGGGCTGCTGGAATCTCCAGTAACATTTCATCCCTGGTATTTTTTTTCCCGCTGCTGACATTTACATTCTGCAGTTTTATTTAACATAAAGTGGGATGCTCTTGGATAATAATGTCACTTGGCGTTGATGCCAATTAACCAGCTGCTTCTCACGTAATTAACCTGGGCCCGTGGAGAGGGACATGCGTGGTGGCGAGAGCAAACGGCACGTGGATGGGGGCACTTGCTGGATCCGCCCGGGGTTTGCGCCCGGCAGGATGTGCAAAAGTGGGACCACAGACCGGTGGAGAGGGACACTCACGGTGGAAAGAGCAAACACCCGATTGGTGCATCGCCAGGCACCACATGGATGGGGGCGCTCGCCGGATCCACCCGGGGATGGGGGCGCTCGCCGGATCCACCCGCGGATGGGGGGTGCTCGCCGGATTCGCACGCGGATGGAGGCGCTCGCCGGATTCGCACGCGGATGGAGGCGCTCGCCGGATTCACACGCGGATGGGGGCGCTCGCCGGATTCACACACAGATGGAGGCGCTCCCTGGATTCGCACGCAGAATGGGGCGCACGCCGGATCCACCCACGGATGGGGGCGCTCGCCGGATTCGCACGCGGATGGGGCCGCTCACCGCATTCGCACACGGATGAGGCCGCTCGCCGGATTCACACGCGGATGGGGGTGCTCGTCGGATTCACACGCGGATGGGGGCGCTCGCCGGATTCACACGCGGATGGGGCACTCGCCGGATCCGCCCGGGGCCTAAGCCCCAAAGGATGTGCAGAAGCGGAACCGCGGGCAGACGGGTCATTAAGCAAACCAGCTGCTCTATGTATAGAAGCTCGTTTAGAACCAGCCTCACTTTTTCAAGTAATAGTTGTAATGCAAAATAAGGTTAATTAAATCACAATCCATTCGTCCCCTAAACCTGGGTGCTTTGGCAGATGCTTTTACTGAGCGTGACTTATGGTTTATAGACTTTGCCTTTTCCACGTCCGCACATTAACGATGACTCTCAGGTGTGTTGCGCTCTCCTGGGAGCAGGAGTGCAGCCCACTCTGCATCCCACATCCGACTTCCTGGATACACATCTGGGTTATGTTCCTCCTTGCCGGCCCGCAGCCGCTTAGCAGCCACGGCGAGGTTCTCCTTCCATTCTAAATCTGCATGATTGCTGGACAATGGTCCTCAGTCACTTGACCAATAATGATGATGTCACACTGGCACCGTGGGGCGATGTCTCCTGAAAACAATGGCATTCAAGTGCAGTGGAAGTCGTGTGACTGCGGAGGCTTTGCTTCTACAGGCAGCCCTTATAGAGCACAGATGTACATGGCAGGAGGGTCCCCATGATATCCATGGCAGGAGGGTCCCCATGGCAAGAGGGTCTCCATGATATCCATGGCAGGAGGGTCCCCATGGCAGGAGGGTCCCCATGATATCCATAGCAGCCAGCAGCCCCAGCTAATGCATCGCCGCGGCAGCCCGCATGTGATGACACGCAAACCACTGTTGTTTCACCATTAGCAGCACACTCGCAAATGCATACGCATGTGCTTGCCCTAAATTCTGCAGAGACAATGCTCTCTATACATCCTGTGTTATGTAACTAACATCAAACGCGGCACTTTGAATGTCTTCAGAGCCACCGTTACGGTATATTTTCGTTACAGATTTCCATAATCATCTGTACGTTTGGAAGACATCCCCGGGCCTCCAACACTCACACATCGTCATCAGGCACAATCCTACCTGGATTTACCACATTATCAGCGTTCCTATAGCCCTCACACTCAACGGCCCTAATGCTTGATGCTAATTCATCTGATTAAAGAGTTTTAAAGATAAAGAGCTCCATTAGAATCCAGGCATGCATTGAACCCACTGGATATGTGTAGGCATATTTTAAACTAAACTGGAATCTAGGTTTTCCAATTTTGTTGATGAATATTATTATGTGATTACACATATGAAATGTGTCTGCTAATTTGACTTTGGAGGCTAATGGAATGAATTTCAAAAATTGGGGCATGCATATAATGTAGGCCAGGGGTAATATTTCGAAAGAACATGTACAATCCCATAAATGTATAATTTTGTCGGGGTAGTAAGAGGAAATGCCTTTTTCATTACCAGTAGTGATATCGCTTCAGTCATGCATCATACATGGATTTCATAAGTATTCCATTTGTACACAATTGCAATCAAGATGAATGTATCTGCCAATTTTAATAGCTAATTCTCTGTATTGAGTGCAGGGAATCGGGTACGCATATTTTCTAGAGCACTTTTATGAAGTATTCCTATGAATATTGATCCTTGTGCATATTCCAAATACAATGATCGCCAGACAATTTGCGTTAAATGGACTCAGACATTTGGCTAGGAGAGTAATAATCCTTTTTTTTTGGTTACAATTAAAAACGTGGTAGAGAGACCATGTTGGCGTGGCACTGGGACACCTCGGCCTAGGAAGTAGGCGTTTGATGAAGCAGCACTTTGACAAAAAGGGAATTATGGGGGATTACTTCACTGTCTGCTCTCTAATGAGTCTGAGGTGAAATAGGTTTCAGCCCGCTCTAGTGCCATCCGCTCTTTTGTGCCAAATATATACAAAATTCCAAATAATCTTCAGACATCCCTGCGGCTTGTGCTCATTTGAAATGCCTTTAAAATTTTTAATAACTGTTTTGAATTTGATTGAGACAACATGGTGCAGATTTTACAAAGAATGCTCGGCCGAGGAATTCGGAGCAGGCCACAAGAACACATACTGCTTCAAAATGTCACATGTATTTTTTTAGCCTTACTGTTTTATGAATACAGTGCATTAATATTGAACCCCTATCTCCATATAAACACGTCTGACAGCAGTTTATAGATAATGGACGATTCTTAAAAACCATGCACACAAAGTGCAGGGAACACGCATGTCTGAATATCGGAAACAAGCATCAGCAAATGTTTGAAAGAAGCCTCACTTCCTGAAAGTCACGTTTAGCAGCATCACCAGCGACGACCACGCGACACCTGACTCCAGTGATCTCAGCCTCGGAAATCAGGTGAACACAGAGCCCCATCAGGTATCCCATTTCTGACGTAAACCTCAGGACTGCAGACTATGCCATCTTAAACTTAAGGGAGGTAATTATTTGTTTGGACGCTGCTAACTATCAAGCTACATTCCGTTACTTGAAGCAGCTAAGCTCATCCCTACGGTTGCATTGACACAATTGCTTTCCTTTTTAGTTACGATAAAAGAAACGGATCAGTTGATTCCTGCATTCATTGAATAAGACCAGCCTCCCGCTCTTGGCTTTGCCCCGATCGACCCATTGATCAGTCGTCGTGTTTGACGGCCCAGTCCACCACCCAAGCCTTTTAACCTGCACTTAGCCTTTGCTGGCTACTCTGTGCCTTCGGTCAGGGTTGGGGGTAATAGATGCGGCCTCCGAGTGGGACGAGGTGTATTAAAAGGCCCTTAAGCACCGGTGATTTGTAACACGGCTTGCTGTCCCACCTGGAGCCACAGCGTGGGGCCATCGGAGACCTTGGGGGGGGCAGCTCCATCACACTCTTGCGATCATTTTGCATCCCAATGGACCCCCACCCATCCAGCCCTATTCCGGGTACTCCAAGAGAAATATTCCCTGATGGCCCCCCCCGAGCAAAACAAAGTGGAACAATTAGGAGATCTGTTATTAGCATGAGCTATTAGGGCCAGACCAACTTTAAATGTATTGCGAGTGTGAGAGCCAAGCAGGAGCTGTGGATTACAGCCCGGAGCATGTCTATGGGACACGGCTGGAAACACAGCACCCACCGAGGACGAGGAAGCGGATCCCCAACCACCACCCCAGTGTTTCGATGGGTTCTGTGGCACCGCTGCATATCTCTCAGCTATTCCCATGTAATGAGGCGTGGAGGAGGCCAGGCGAGGTCCACCTACCTGGGCATTCCCCTCCGCTGTCATAAGTATAGCCAGACAAAAACAGACTAGGAATAATGTCAGAGGAGGGGAAAAAGGGGGAATAATTGGATGGAGTGTATCCACCATCTTGTTTATGACCCACGACGGCTGTAAATATTCCAGGTGTGCGCAGGATGGGGCCACGTCTGACGCAATTTGTTCCGTACTAGCATGTTGGGTCAAGAATTCCTAGGAGCCATGATCTACGGGGTCACGACTCAATGACTGCCTCCCCCCAGCGAGCTTGGACATCTCCCATATGTAAAACTCACCCGGCGAACTGAATGGCCCGTGCAAAAGAGGGAAAATTATTTAAATTATATTTTTCATTTTTTAAGATGCTGTGCCCAAAAACACACCGTCAGGCTTTAAATAGAACTCTTAAAAATGTCATACTCCTTAAGCTCGTTTTTGCCCAGTGGGTGTTTCGCAGTCACTTCATACAATTAATTACGTGAAAAGCAAACATGGAGATCGCCCCGGTGGAACTGCAATCGGTGTATTTTTTTATTAAAATAAATAAGTTTATGTAAACTCAAGAACGGCTTGCAGGCCATTACATAATGCCACAAACAGGCTGATTCTCTTCCATGGTCCAGAAATAAGTGATCGATCAATTTCCTCCCCAAAAAGGACAATTTTCGCTGCAAAACGTCAGACATCTCTAACCATTTTAAGAAGCCGGGCTCATATCGGTGGTGCAGGATGCATTTAAAAAATAATAAACAGGGCACGATGAAAGCTGCGCTGGCCATTTAAATTAGGACGTTATTTGTGGTCTCATCTCTCCCGCTCAATAACGGCAGCCCGCGTCCTGACTGATGATGCCTGCCAATTCCGTTTTATTTGAGAAGTCTAGACATGCATGCTTTTTTATTTTTTATTTCTCAATCCTTTTAAACAAATGCCCCTTGTGAGCCTGACGTGAAGCAATGTGCATATAAAATATAAAACGCTCACCGGAGAGGAGGGAGATACTGTACAGTAATAATGAAAGCAAAAGGGAGCCGGCTTATTTTATGATGTGATTAAGCGGAGAGCGCCGTTTCCCGGCAGGGCCTGGCAGGGGGCCCCCATCCCCCGAATAATGGGGACACGCACACAGGTGCCCAGGCGCAGACGATAAGAAGCGGCTGTTTTGGGGACCGCGGGCGGCCACCGCCGGCCCTCAGCATCACCGCAGGCAGACCGGCGTCCGATCCGCCCAGATTAAGGTGGATCAATAGCAAACATGCCTTATTCGCACTCACATGGAATATGAGGCACCCGTAATAACCGGACGCAATTTGGCGCAATATTGCCTATTTTCCAGTGAACTTCAATTAAGATGAGCAAATATATTGAGATCCAGATGTAGAGATAATTTTGGGCGCAAATATCATTGGTGATTCTTTTAGAAATCTGTGAAATAAAACGTGCAGAAAATTGGATTCCCTGCTTACAAGCAAAACGATGATAAATGTCCCGAATAAAAGCACGGATCGCCTCCAAAACGAACAGCAGGGATTCGGGCAGAACGGAACATTTATGGCGCCGATAGCAGAAAGTCCGAAATGGAAAGCAGTGATAATGAAAGGCGGTGCGCACGGGTGCGGAGCAGCCCGGCTGCCGCGCGTCACTATAAGGGGGGCGGACACGCCATGGACGGCGGGACGGACGGACGGATGGAGAAGTGACGGCGACCAGGGGCCCTCGCACATGTGTAATCGCGCCAAACATAATGTAAAAGCAGAGTCGCCGGGCTCCCTGGCATTAACTCTGCATGATGTGCGCAGAGCCGCGGAAAGGGCGCACGCAGCCCGGCGTCCGCGCGGCAGCCTTCCCAAACGGGGGAGGCATTTGTAAGGAGCAGCAAAGCTGTTGGGTACTCTTAGAATCCGAAGCCGTGTTATGAGAAGGTGACATTTATTGCTGTTACCATGGCACTGTTTCCAGCGCGAGAAACAAATTAGCTATAAAATGCCTTTGTGGAAGGCGCGGGCCGAATGTGCGCGCGATCGTGCCAAGTGCATTTAGCGCGAGTGCGCGGCAGGTACGGCATCAGTGCACAGAGACTGCCAGACAGGTATGGTCTAGTCACAGTGAAGGCGAGGGCCCGTGCGAATAATAAAAAATGCATTAAAGGTAATAAATTTAAAAAGCAATACCAGCAGGTTCACACTATGACTGGCCTTGTTATGCTGAACCACGTTCCTTTCAAAGTCGAAGTGCTTCTCCTTCTCTGGCAGACATGGCGGCCTGTACAGTCCGCACGCATTATCCAGGAGGGCTGCCCGTGCAGAACCTTTACTGCCCTGCAGTTACGATTCCTGTTCTTCTATCATTGCACAAGTCACCAGCGTAAGATGCAGACCTTATGACAAATATTTTAACTTTCACAACCAAATGCCATTAAAGGACAGCTTTAGAATACTATTCATACTATATTTTTAAGTTCAAATTCAGTAAAGTATTCTTATATTTTAAGATGTATTTTAATATTCTTATAGCATGTTGTAGTATTACAATTGGATTCAAGTTCTGCACGAAACCATCCATTTGCATTTCCTGTGCATTCTATGTAGGCAAACTATGTGGGAATGCTGTGTTATGGGATCCTGTTCCTCTTCCATTTGGCAGGGCTTTCTCCGTCTGGCGAAAGAATCTATGGCTTTTTGGGTAAACACCTCCCTGTCTCTCTGTAAAATTTCAGGCAGCTGCAGGACAGCATCCAGAATGCACTTCTTTGTCCACAGTGATGAACGAGATACGCAGGCGAGAAGTGGCACTTTCCAGAACAGTCTTCCTCACAACATGGAGACCAAAATAAGCAGAGTTACATATATGCTGCATATACACCAGCTTAGATTACATAAACCTTAAAAATGTGTCGCCTGTCCAATGCAGAGGCTACATGCCGAGGAAATATAGGACCACCTGTATTTTCATAACATCTAATCTGCCCCAGTCAACCACAGTACCCAGAGAGCTGATGGGGTCTTCAATTACTATTTTAAAGATGACGGCCTCTGCCTGCATGTGTGTGGAATCACCAGCTGTGTGACTTATCCTGGGATACACACTCATACATATATCATTATCTATTATACATATACTTTTAAAAACATCCTCCATTAGTGCGGCCTTCTGGGTTTGTTTTACATTATTTGAGGCGGTAAGAGGTATGTCTTCCTGTGATCTGTCTGTATGAAATAAGCTCACAGTTTGACTTGCGTAGCTAATTCCACAGTCTGCTGAGCAGACACCACCTCCAGGAAACCCTGTCATTTACACAGACTCTGCCGCCATAGGGGCAAATTATTTAACATATAAGCAAAATAATTGTCGACTGTGAGTTTTCAGGGGATCACAGCAAAGCCTCAAAGACAGTTACAACAAAGTCACCAATTAAAGTACAATGGTATTATATTGAGTTTAACACTAAATAGTGATAAGTACACAGGAAAATTAAGCTAACTAAAATGTCGGTGAAAACAAAATAGTATAGCACTAAAGTGAATTGTAAAAAAAACTTTTATAAAACAGAACAGTTGTCTCTCTTTCCCTCCACTTTTTAATCATAAAGGTTGGAAGCACATGTTCTCAAAAATGGAGAAATTGTGAGCCCCAGGAAAGGTGATTTATTTGTACAGTTCAGCAGAGCAGATGTGGCCAGGAGTCAGACACCATGTGACTTGGGTTATAGTGCAGAGGGATGACAGCGCTGCAGTTCAAACACAGCACACATCTGGGTCAAATCAAATGAGCTCCGTGATTGAAATGTCAGCGAGGATCAGCGGGAGGCATCGCGAAACAGGCAGATGACAGGAATACAGAAACACAGGGGCAAAAATTATAATGGGACTTCTTACAGGACTGCACGCGGCAAAGGTCAGACACAATCGAATTACCCTGACACGGCCACCATTGGATGTGCCCGGGGAAATGTATGGGCTGCTTCTTTGGAGCAATACTAAGGCGAGATTGGCTCATAGTATAGGATGTTTCTGCCAAGGTCAAGAAGCCCCCTTAAAAATGCATACACATCTGGAATTATTTCAAAATTACACACTTACCTATGGGACTTTAATCAAGAAATTATGTAAAGATGAGTGAATTATTTCCTACAAAAGTTAAAAAAAAGTAATGAAATACTGCCCTCAGATTTACAGAAAGATAACACACCATGCAGACAAAATCTGATTAATACTCTTGCAAAATATCATATGTACGGGCCATTTACCAAACTTTTTTTAGATTTTCACGATATACCTCAACTGAAAGGTGAGATTTTTCACCACAAAACCTAGTACATAACACAGACGCAGGAACTAAGCCCAGACGCCTTCATCTTACCCAAGTCACCTTAATATACAGAGCGTAGTTAGGGTATCAGTTTTAACCTCAGACCAGTTCCCTGCTATGGCTCCTTCACAAGCAAATGGAATTAACAGTTCATATGTTAAGCATCAGACTACGTCCTGCCTTCTACAAACTAGAGGCAAGCCACATTCACTTATACAGGACTTCAGTAAATCATGTACAAATGTAAAGCAGATGTGCATGGCCAGCGGTGACGATTTAAAAGCACCGCAGCCTCCGCACATTCAGGCCGCCAACTGCCATGCGCTGGGGTATTGAAAAAAGGAGGTAAAGACAGTGAGATGGAAGGCTGACACACACACATACGTGCACACACACGCAGAGACCTGGTTTGCAGATAGACTTTAATGTATCACACTGAGTAACAGACATACCGAAAGAACCGTCGTCTTCCAGTGGAAGCGGGTTCGAATACCATCTACGATAAACATCATTTCAACTATGACAACAGGTCTGTGACAAAATGAAAAGAATTTTCAAAACCATGTTTAACTGTAATACAGTACAGCTGAGACTTCCAACATTACAGTAACAAAAACTAGTGTGACTACTCTATATATATATTTATATATTTATAAACATCAATAACATTTTTGGTTTAGTTTATTTAAAGTTTTTGCCAGAAGGGCAGCTCTTTAATAAAACCTCAGGATGCATTTTCTTACGTTACTCAGGCATGGAGAGGATTATTATTATTTTACTTTTTCTTTTTGGATAATTGCGCTGTGATAATCCCTTTGATATCCAGGAGAGCAACCTTTGGTCACTCCTTGAAAGCGGTCCTCTTTAGGCTGACACTATCCATCCCTAGAAAGTTTTTGGTTCAGTTGCAATGTGTATACATTTATTTATTGGACCATTATACAAGTTTCGGTTCGTTTACCAGTCCTTTATGTGGGAAGCAATCTGTTCCACGCCAACACGCCTATTGGCCGTGTTAATGGACAACTCAGTCTCTCACTGCTGACCCACATTCAAGAGAAAGGCAAAACCAATGCAGAGACCCTTTGGAATCAGGACAGTGCCCCCTACTTTCAGGGAGGCAAAATTGCACCCAAGACGTCTCTTTTGAAACAATCAAAAAGTGTCGTCAGGATTAAAATTAATGTAAAAATACTAAAAATACAAATAAGAACATTAAAAAGTTTACATAAAAATGCGGAGAATAAAAATCGCTGTGACAATAGCACTCAAAACTTCAACAAAACAACCTGTACAATATTAAAAAAAAAAAAATGAAAATGTTATTTGATTTTTATTATAAGCAAAACTTGATTTATCCTGTCAAACAGTTGCATTACATGCTACTTGTTCATCTCAGAATAGGAATATCAAAAGCGATACAGGTTTGCGTTTCTTCATCGTTAATACATTTGTACCATGCACGGCCGACCACAAATATGTACAACTGCTTAATCCTCTTTGTCCAAAAGCCTTTTACTTCTGTATAAATGGCCATCCATTACTTTGGAATGAATCACGCTGACCAGCCTCACGGAACCAGAAAGCCGTTCGTAAAACTGAACAGCCTCGACAGCTTTCACATTGTTTAAGATCCACGGCAAAAAAAAAGAAAGAAAAAAGGAGAAAAAAAAGCTAACCAAAGCATTTCATGAGTCAGTCGTATGTCAAATAGAAAGTCGAAACTCCAAGGCAAGCAGAAACTATGTTGCAGGGTAGCAGCAAAATGTCGGTAAAGGATAATAATACTTTATACATGATGAAATGAGACAGGAAAATCAACGGCGCCCAGAGTACCGAGGGAAGTACAATTAGCTACCCACGAAATGACACTGTGCTCGCAAGTGTGTTTGGCTGACAAACAGCAGGAGGAAGATAAGAAACAAAAATCACTGACAAAAGAACTGTTTTAGTCCCCTTTCACAAAGCAGCTTCTTTGCTCGCAAGAAGTAAATATTTATAGCATTATAAATATTCTTTGTTCAACTTGTACTTAAGCAGTTTCAAGTATGTGGTTCTACTTTGTTTAATTTTTAAATATGTCTTTGAAATGCTATGAATCAAAATGACAAAGAAAAGACCAAAATGTTGCTTTGCTACACTTACAAATAAGTACAAACACACACATACCCTCTCACACACACACACACACAAAAACTATTAAATAATGACCAATCTACAGGAAAGTTACAAATAAATTAAAATCTAGGTGAAATTAAAGATGATAAAATAAGTGCACTGAAGTCCAGACACAAGTACACACCTTAACGGGATAGCTGTTCACCGATGAACAAAAATGTCCACGTCATTCTATCAAAGTCTATCAAAACTAGGATTATTACCTCTTTGAAAAAGGGTGTTATCAGAGGTTAAGTGAGAAAAACATCTGGGTTTTGGCACAGGTGTTAGTACAGTCTACATGGGGCGGGGGGCAGGTGCTTTACAGATATACAAGAAACACGCTTGTGGGACTGAAACGTGAGGGCATATATTTCAACGCCATTCCAGAAACTTCCTCAGTGGTACAGCTTACTGCTTTGGAGGGGGATGTAAAAAGATATGTTGTTCAGTAACAGTTACATCACTCACATATTTAATGCTTCTGATAATGCCGGACATGTTTTGGTAAAGCCAAACCCTGGCTTCTTGCTGCTCTTTACAAATGAGAAAATGTTGTTCCGACCTGAGAATTTAAAGCTACTGAATCACCACCTAACTAAATCACGAGAAACTTCTCTCCAAAAAAAAGTTCCGGATCATCAGTCCCATACAGCACACGCAAGCATTTGGAAACCAGTCCAGCTTCTGTGCAACTTGCTATCATGAGTGTTTTGGTTTGAAACAAGTTCGACATGAACTTGTGGGATACTATTTTCTCCCTCTCCCCTCCTCTGTATTTTCATACAGTAAAAACTCAGTCAAGCATCTGCAACCTTGTCCATTAATCCATAGCTTACCAGCTTTATCAATATGGGAACAACAATCCTGAGTCAATCATTTGGTACTGTGAATATTTTTGGGATAGAGAAACTTTGGAACTGCAGTTAAAGTCTTATTTTTTAAAGCAATGGATCCCATTATCACTCCTATACACTGAACATATCCATCCGTATACTGCTGAAACTACCATCCATGCTGGCTGACGGCTTTGACTTGACTTCCAGCAAATTTTCCAGCTCCTCCAGCTTCTGGCTTAGCTTGCTGTCGGATTCATCCGAGCAGCTTCTGGTGGGTAGCGAGGTCTGAGCACCCGAGGAGCTGCACAAAGTTGAGGTAACCATTGAAGGCAATGAGATGGGTGGAGAAGGTGATGGAGAAGAAGCGGTTGTCCTGGCGGATGCCGGGAAGAGAGTGCTGGGCCAGGCGGCTGCGGCCAGGTGGGAAAGGTGCGGGTAGGTGTTATTAGAAGAAGCTGCAGACTGCGAGGTAGATGTGGTGTTAGGGTTGGGGGAGCAGACAGAGTGAGGTAATAATCTAGCATGCTCTTTGGCATTTCTCATTGCTTGTTTGATTGTTTTCTCCTTGTGCGAGCTCGACTGAAGGTGTTGGCTTAGTGCTTCGTTCCCGCCGATGGACAGGTTGCAGGCCTGGCAGTCATATCTGCTCGCCGCCCTGCACAGCACGGTCTCCTGCAGCGCGGCCGACGGCTGGCCGAAGTAGCAGAAGGACGTCTGGTGGCGCCGCGCCGACTCCTCGTCGGGGAACGGCGTCTCGCACTTCCGGCAGACAAACTCGCGCTTCACAGAGGGAAGGATGAAAGCGTCGGGGAAGTCTAAGGTTTTGGTATCGGTGCGGGGCTCGTGTTTTGTGCTTTCAGCTGCGGCCGCTTTCTCCGCTTCTTTCGGTCTGAGGGCTACACTCCGTGTGCTCGGTTGCCGAGCCAGACTGGACTTCTGCGGCTGATGCTCTGGCGCAGCGTGGTCCTGCAGTTGCTGTCTCTGCTTTGGCTGCTGCCTTTGCTGCTTCTGCAGGGAGTCTTGCAGGGAGCGCTGATACTGCAGTATGGCAGTAGGGGAGAGTCCAGCGATGGCCTGCGGCACAGCCGGGCCATACGGGAAAAGGCTCTCCATTCCACAAAAGGGTGGGAAGTATCCGGCCGGCACTCCGCCCGGAAGCTGGGGCGAGAAACACGAGGCGAGTCCAGGAAGGAAGTAGGGCAGTAACTGTCCTCCTAAGAAGGAGCCAGGATCGCCAGTGATGGCACTCTGCAGTGCCTGCAGCTGTGCTGGATCCACTGTCACCTCACCACCTTTGACTGTAGCTGAATGCATGGTCGGGGACCTCAATCTCTTCTTAACGTCTGGGCTCTTGACGTCTGCTTCTTTCTCCTCTGCCTTCTTTTCCACCTCAGGCTCTTTGCTCTTCTGCTCCGTGGGATTGCTGGGAGGAGGAATGGGGGGCGGAGGTGGAGGACTCAGCACGCTCTTGGCTGGGGTACTGCTCCTGGCAGTAGGGGTGGCTGTAGTGGGGAACCCAAGAATACCAGCACTGGGGGCTGCTAAAGCTGAAATGTGGTGATAAAGACATAGCAGACATTGATAAAATGCACTAACCTTGAAATCTATTTATATCTCAACATGCATGGGGAGGTCTTGGCAAATACCAAGTTTTTTTTTTGTTGTTATAGACCAGAATTGATTCAAACTTCACAAAACACAAAAAAGTAAAATCTATACAAGTGCAGAATAATAATAATAATAATAATAATAATAATAATAATAAACAATATAGTTCCTCTAGAAATACGCAAATAGAAATGAAGTGTGTCCCCTCACTACATGCACTAAGCATCCTCCCTCATTCCAAGTGTATAAAAAAAGCCTTTTCATAAGCTTAGAACAGACAGGCGATGAGTGAGATGGCCTTTCATCGCACGGCAAACTCACCGGGTATGTTTGGCGGAAAGAGGGGGAGGGGTAGGGGGCCATTTACCCCAGGCAGCTGCACAGGTGCCAGGGCGGAGATTCCCGTGTAGCCGGCCGGCCCGTTATGGCCATGAAGTGCATTCTTTTCAGTCACTGTCTGCTGTTGCCCCGTCATGCCGAGGACATCTGTGGCTTTCTTTAAGCGGTCCAGCTCCTGTTGTGCCATCAGCTGCCGGACAGTCGTGGGAGTAAGGTAATCCTTCTCTCTGTCAGTCTGCTGTCCCAGCGTTTCTTGCACTTTGGCAATATGCTGCTTTGAGAATATGTGATCTCGGATAGAAAAGCGAGCTGAATACTTGGTGCCGCACAAGGTGCACTCGGGCCTTGGACCTTCCGCTGAGTTCTGACTGATCATGAACGGTTTGCCAATGTTAATCTTGAACTTCTTTTCTTTAGCGCGGGCATTCTGGAACCAGACCTGCACAACCCTCTTGGGGAGGCCAATTTCATTTCCCAGCATCTCGCATTCCTGCATGGTGGGTGTTCGATAGTCACTAAAGCAAGCCTTGAGGACCTTAACTTGCTGGTTGCTCATTTGGGTCCTGAAGCGCTTGTGGCTAAGCTTCTCTCCACTTGACCTTCCCGCCTTCACAAGGTTGCTGCCGCCAAAGGGACTCGGGGAGCTTGGATCCGCTAAGCTTGACGTTTCGCTCTTATCTGCATTGTCATCTTGGTCATCCAGAATAATGTAACCCTGCTCACCTTCCCTACTGGAGAAACTGAAGGAGGGGCTTGCTAGATTATAAAAAAAACGCTCATCATAACCATTGGGATTCTGGGATGGATTTGTTTTGGCTTCCATCTGCTTTTCAGCCCCAATGCTATTGACACTCTCGTTCTCATTATGTCCCTCATCTGCGGTGGTTGCATCACTCACAGCGGTGTTAACCGAAGATGTCTCATCAAAATCGGTTTTGTTCTGCTCTAGTGAAACATCTGCGGAATTAACATTGAGAACGTCATAATCATGGTTTTCCATTTTCAGCGAAGGGCTCGAGATGTTTTTCCTTTGTGCTTCGGCCTTGACTGGGGTTGAGGATGCCGCAGGAAGCTCATATTCATTAGTCTCCAATTTCATAGGCACCTGCGGATAGTCAAAATAGCCACACCTACTCGGGCTCTCAGCTTCATCCTGCATCACCAGGGGACTCGGCGGCAAGCTGAAGCCGGCCTGCTTTGCTTCATGCCAATGCCGGGAGCGAATGTGGCTTTCGAGGGCCGACTTGGCCTTGAACAGTGCTCTACAGAAAGGGCACTTTTTGTGAGACTGCGGAGGTCCGACGGCTCGGAATTGTCCCTTCCTCTCCCTAGCGCGGGTGTTCTGAAACCAGACTTGCACCACCCTTTTCTTCAGGCCCACTTCATGAGCAATGTGGTCCAACATTTTTCGAGTTGGGTTGGAATCAATGAGGTACTTCTCATACAGGACCTCCAGCTGCTCTGGAGTAATGGTGGTTCGAAGTCGTTTATCCCTGTGCTGGTCTTCTAGGCTGTTTCCACAGTCTTTCTCATTGGAACAGCTCTCGTCTTTTTCTTCAATTTTGCGTTTCAGTGAGTTGGAACCAGAACCAGGGCATGTGGGGAGGGCCATGCTGTTCTGCGTTGCCATCTGGGAGAGAGCTCCTGAAAGCAGCTGCCCAGTCATGAGGGCATTATTTGGGTCGAATATCATATATGGCAAGTCTGTGGGCCTCTCCAGGAACTGAGTGTGGAGAAACTGGTTTTGGGCTGCCAGGAAATGCATGTGTTGGTGCTCCTGCCACAGCTCTGCAGAAGGCAGTGCGATTTTGCATTGCTCACATTGGTACTGTAACATGGGAGGAGGTAAACTGTTGGTTAGTGAGGAGATGGCCATGGATATAGGACTAGAAGTGATGACTGCTGGTTGAGGTTGTGAGTGTGGCCTTGTAGCGTTTTGGTGGGATGTTGTTTTCTGTTGGTGCTGAGGAGTCTGAGATGGCTGGGACTCTGACAGCAGCTTTGCCGCTTGGGGAGGAACAGTCTCAGCTTGCTTTGGTTTTTCAGTGGTTAGGTCGGGTTTTGGTGAAGCCTTTTCTATACAAGACTGTGCTACAGTAATTATGGGAGAGCTGGACCCAGAGCTGGTGGCTGTTATTACTGGGGTTTTGGGTGCATTTGTGAGCCCCATAAACTTTGGAAAGTTCTGGTCACCTATATCCATAAATTCTTCAGGTTGGCAATCGTTCTTTTCTTCATCATCTTCATCTTTGTAACACTGCTTTTTCTGGTGGGTGATCAGGTCAAAGATGCGTGGGAAGACCACCATGCACTTCTTACACTGATACTGCATGTTACTGGTTCTGACGTAACGCTCATTAGTTCTCTCCTTCTCACTGTCTTTACCATCTGCCTGATTCTCGTAAGTCTTGCGAGCCTTCTGACGAGCATTTTGGAACCAGACAACAATCACCCGACTTGGCAGATTGAGAACCACGGAAAGCTGCTCGATCTCGTCATCTTTTGGGTAAGCATTGGTATCGAAAAAATCCTGGAGAACCCTTAACTGGTAGTCTGAGAAGCGGGTCCTGGAGGACCTCTTATTCATCGCCCCGTCCGTTTTGTAATACTCCATCGAGCTAACCTGAGGATCCAGCCGGAAGTCCTCTAGCGTGGTGATAGGTGGAATGTTGAAATTGTATGGACAGTCTTTGCTCCTCTGCCTCTCTTTGAAGAGCGTATTGCGAAACCAGTGCTTGATCACTTTCTGTTGAAGGCCAGACTTCTCTGCCATTTCCTGGATCTGCTCGTCGTTCGGGGAGTTGTTGATGTCAAAGTAATTGCGAAGGATCTTCAGCTGGTCATCGGTGATCCGTGTGCGAGGCCGCTTGAACTGTGACTGCCGAAGGAACTCAGGATCCAGTGCCAGCTGCTGCTGGCAGAGCTGTGCCAACTCTGCTGGAGATAATGAATCCAGGGAGGGTTTGTGGTGGGCCTGCTGTGGGGGCTGGCCGGGGTGCTGCATCATCAGGGGCGGAAAGAAAGGGAGGTCCAAGGCGGGCTGCTGGGACGGTGCTGGTGGTGGCGGAGGGGGCGGGGGAGGCAGTGATTGTGATACTTGGACGGGTGATGGAGGAGTCTGGACCTTCCTAACAGAGGTAGGCGTTGGTGGTGGTGGTGGGGGCTGGAGAGGAGGTGGTGGGGGGGTCGGGGGTGTGGATATTTCTGGCGAGGGTGGATTTATGGGATACAGCTTATCGTAAGCCTCTCTATACTGCTGAGCAAACTTCTCCAGCTCTCCATTTGGAAACAGCTGTCCGTGCACGTGCTCCTGGTGGCTTTTTAGGATGAGAAGGTTGGAGAACAGCTTTCCACATACTCCACACTCGAGCTTATCATTAACGACCTCCTTGCCGGTTTGGCTTTTCTTCTGGTTCTTCTGCCGGTTCTCATTGTACTGGATCACCAGCTCGAATCCAAAGTTCTCCAGCAGGGCCTTGGCAGCGTTGCCCCTCGCCACAGAGATGATGCGTGGCGGAGGGTTGAGGGATTCTGGAGGCTTGGGCTTGGTGTCCCTGCCGTCTGCCGCAGCGTCTCCGCTGCTCACACACTCCTGCTTTGCTCTGCTTGCCTCCTTCTCTGGCGGCTCCTCGACCTCCCCTGGCGACAGACCATCAGCAGTGGTGGCCTTCGTCTCCTCAGCCTTCGGCTTGCTGGCCTGCGGCTGCTGCATCTTCGGTTGCTGGGACTGCGACTGGGAGGCGGCCCGCTGCTGTGACATCTGCAGCTTCAGGTCCTCCAGCAGTGAGGCCGGCAGGCCCGGCAGGCCCAGGGCGCCCGAATGCAGAGCCAGCTCAGGCCCGAGGCTGAACTCGGCACCGGGGATGTAGAAGGGGAAAAGGAACTGGGGCTGCTGGAACTGCAGCAGGGCCTCTGGGGTCACCGGGAAATGTGGCCAGAAGGCTGGGTTCAGCAGCTGGGGCTGGAAGAAAGCGGCATGCGACGGCAAGTCGTGCTGCATTGTCAGCTGCGCTGGAGACTGTGAGGGCTGCAGGGAAGTGTGCTCTGCCTTCTTCCTCATTGCCTCCTTAGCCTCCACTTTCTCGCCATTAGGGGGCGCCGGTAAGCTGGCGTCTGGCACCCCGTGCTGGACATGGACGGGGCTGAGTGCTGGTCCGTTTCCGCTGACCGCGCCGCCGCCGTTTTCCACCTTGACGGTTCTGGTTTTGGTCTGGTGGAGCACAGACCGCATGTGAATCTCCAGGGTAGAGCTCTGGCTGTAGGCAACATTGCAGACATTGCACTTGTAGGGCTTGTTATCGACACCGCTGCCGGTGTCCAGGGGCACAGGGCTTGACGCCTCGTGCAGGACCTTCTTTAGCTTATGCAAGTGTGACACAGAGTTATAATGAACCAGAAGGATGTTCTTCTGGGTGAAGGACTCCTTGCACACGGTGCACTTGTATGGACGAGAAGGGTCCAGAAACTTCTCCATGTAAAAGTTGGGGCCTTTCCTCAGAGGTAGGCTCCGCTTGGGTTCGGATCCCATCTCGTCCAGCAGGGAGCTGCTGTCGCTTCCCGTGGGGCTCGCCTTCCCCTCCTGCTCCATCTCCTCTTCTTTGTCCAGCAGGTGCTCCAGAGCTGGCATTTCCTCACACGGCCTGGCCTCCCGCTCGGCACACAGGTCCCCATTGGGCGACGGGCTCCCGCACAGCTGCCTTACCCTGGCCTTGCTCAGCTCTGGATGACCCATCTCCATGTGCTTCCTGAGAGACGGGAAGGAGGGAAAGCTTCCATGGCACAGGCTGCAAAGGACGACCGCATGGGCCTGTGAGTGGATGCGGAGCTTCTGCGGCGTGCTGAAGGTCTGCCCGCACTGGCCACAGGGGAATGTCGGGCCCTGGGAGTCGCTGCCGGGTGCCAGCAGCTGCTTCGTCGCTTCACCCCGGTCCTCCGCTGAAGAAGTGAGGTCCCTTTGTCCCTTGGCGGCGCTGGTGTCCTGATCTCCTGCTTCCAGGAGGTGCATCTGAAGCTTCTGCTCCTCCTTCTGAAGCCACTTGTCTAGTCTGGAGCTTTTCTTGTCTTCGCCAAGAGCGGCACCTAGGAAAGTGTTAACGGGGGGGTGTTAAGTCTTTCTGTTTTTAATACATTGAAATTCTGTTGATACGTTTTTAATACCTGTGCAGAATTAAAATAGCCACAATTTATTAAGCTTTTGCTTTCTCTAGAAGGAATGAAAATAGAAATCTTTTTTTTTTTGCTTTTCCCTTTTACATTTTTAATCTCCGTACATATTAAGTGTCCATTTTTATAAATATTACTAATGAGCAGGTAAAGATTTTCCACTGCTGTTGAAGCTTGATAAGTAAGACACCTGACACACCAAAATCACTACCTTTAGGGGAAAAAAATACAAATCAGAAAAGAATCTTACCCAGAACGTTTCCAAGTTGCTCTGGTGTAGCAGTCTTGGTTTCCTTTAATTTGTCTTTTCCAGGGAGTGGTGTGTTATTGGTCGTGGCAGCATCTGGTCCCGACACCTGTTAAAATATGTATAGCCGTCCATTTATAAACCATGTCTCCAGTACAGAGGCATCGGAATCCAGGGGCCCATTCCAGGAAGAACAAGGTTTGAGGCAGGGGGGCGCTGCTCTGTCATAGCACAGGGGAGGGGGACGCCCTGGACATGATGCCGCTCTCTCACAGGGGAGGGGGACGCCCTGGAAGGGATGTCTCTCTGTCATAGGGCAGGGGGGTGTCCTGGACACCACGCCACTGTGCCACAGGACAGGGGGACACCCTGGACGCAATGCCGCTCTGTCACAGGGCAGGGGGACGCCCTGGACGCGACGCCGCTCTGTCACAGAGCAGGGGGACGCCCTGGATGTGACGCCGCTCTGTCGTAGGGTAGGGGCAATTTAACAACAGAACTTCCCCTAACTAGAGTAGCCAGAGGAAACCAGCACAACAGAGAGCGACCATGCAAACTCAGACACAGAGTAGAGACAGAACTCACAATGGGAGGCCAGTCTGCTTCCCCATAACTGTACGTGTCCATAAAATTGCATATGCTCTATATAGATAAACAAACAATTAAAAACACTTTCTTAAATAAAAAAATATATGACTATGTATATAGTAAAAAAAAAAAAACAAATACTGAAGAATGTTCTGAATTCACTTTTCGCACAAACGTTCATTTAAGTTTATAGCATTAAACTTTACCGGGCGTGACATTTAGACTGCCATTTTAGGTAACGTCTGGCCCCTGACACGGGGTTTATTTTCAAAAGCGGTATTAGCTTTCCTAATAACAGAAAACCTTCGTGTTTATGGCACAGTCCCCCAGTTTAACAGAGCCGTTTCATCATAAAAGGCGGTCGAGTCGCGCGGCGGTGAGCAAGGAGGCCAGCGCCCATAAAGGCCTTTTATTACAGGCCGCAAGGCATGCTGGGCTGTGCCGCCGACTGCCACAAAAAAAAAAATATATATATATATATATTTATTTATATATAAATAAAAAAAGGAGTAATGCAGACGTACAGTGAGGAGCAGCTTCTCCACGCAGTCGGGCAGCACACTGTGCAGGTGCGTCAGGTGCAGCTGGAGGTGCAGCTTGCTGCCGAGCATATCCTGGCAGAGGGGGCAGCGCACCAGAGGCTGCAGGGAATGCTGGGACGCCACGTGGGCATGCAGGCGGCCAGGATCTGTGCTGCTGAACTTGCAGTAGGGGCACTGGCAGGCCTAGGGAGACAGACCGCCACAGACGTCAAGGGGGCCTAAACACACGGGCGCACGCCTGAACAGGTGACCCCCGATATAAACATAGCAACAGACTCAGTTTATGAAAAGTAACGGGTCTAATGATTTGGAACTGCTGGACGATTATTAGATTTATTACAGAAACAACTTCCTATCGGACGGATACCCAAAGTGACAGCACTGCTGCCTAGTCACGGAGGGCCATATCCTACACCCCCACTTGATGTCATCTGTATAACAAATCAAAACACTTTACTTGAGGGGGCACAAATACTATTGTATTATGCTATTACCTGCATATTAATTAACCACAAATTAAATTTTAGTTACATGCTGATATTGTATTAATTTATCATTAATGAATCATGGTGCATCTTTTATCTCAAGTAGCGACTATTTGTTTATGATTTGGACTTTAGTAGTAACTGAGTTATTACTTAGTATTTGTGTCCCGTCAAGTAAGGTGTTATTGCACAAACTAACCATTTCTGATTTAACTTGGAATACAGCATCTGATTAAGAGAACGTGGCTGAAATGCAGAGTAGTCCCCCATGTTTAGAGCCTAAAGCTAATCCTGTGGAATTCAGACGTGTTGCTCTCTGTAACAGGGACCTGCTTCTCAGCCTGTAACAGAACGCGCTCAGGCTGCCCCACCTGCCCGCCGGTGATGGCCACATCCTCCCCCAGCCTCCGCCTCTTATACTCGCCGTCGCTCCCTCTGTCCCGTGGTGAGCGCTTCCCCATCTCCTCTGCAGGGGGGTCCCTGTCCACCGAGTGCACTCCTGTGGAGGACAAACAGGTGGGCATCAGCGCGGTTCCCAGCACCAAAGTAAATGTTTGTGCAGATTTAACTCTGCGGTAACATCTACTCTGCAGGTGAAAAAGTGCCAGGATCAGCAGTGAAACATATTTTACATACACACATATAAATTTACACATTTACACATATAAACACGTGCAGAAGAAACACTCTGGAAAAGTAGGAATGTGGCTACAGTTATTGCTTACTTTCTCAGGGCTTATTAACATTTACAGACTATGGACTCAGTTTCAAAGATATGCAGGATAAAAGACAGACTGCGTAAGACACAGAAGAACGGCATACTGCGCTATATAAATAAAATTGCATTGCATACTACAATATGCTTACCTGTCCCCAGCCGACACAAATGCACGGTAATAGAGCTCTACCAGGGAAATAAGATTGCCTTACGAGACAATGGCCCCATTTTGCCAAATATCCTTTAGATAACCTCCGAGCGTGTGTATCTGTCTATCGAAGCACACGTATGCGTGTGTATATGCACACTGTGCCTGGGTCAAGCTGGTTGCAGCTGTGTACTGTGATATAAATCTGCCTATAATTGTAATTGGTTGGACACTGCAGAGCATGATAAATCCTTCCTTACTGTCAGGCACACACATGCACGTAAGTGCACGCACACACTGCCACAGGCACGCACATACTACCACAGGCACGCACATATGCACACACCACCCCAGGCACGCACATATGCACACACCACCACAGGCATGCACGCACACACTACCACAGGCATGCACGCACGCACGCACACACTACTACAGGCATGCACGCACACACACACTACTACAGGCATGCATGCACACACTACCACAGGCATGCACGCACGCACACACTACTACAGGCACGCACGCATGCACACACTACCACAGGCACGCACGCATGCACACACTACCACAGGCACGCACACACTACCACAGGCATGCACACACGCACACACTGCCACAGGCATACGCACACAGGCCTGCACACACAGGCCTTCTTATCTTTGTGGGGATTGTCCATACATTTCCAAGGAAAAAACCCTAATCCCGACAATGACACCCTTAACCCCTACCCAGCCCTGACCTTAACAATAAGTAACCTAACAAAATACAATTTTAGTTTTTTGATTGCAGTCACAGAATTTTTTTTTTATAAAAATGAGTTTCCCCTTCTGGTCTGGTTCCCACAAAGTGTGTGTGTGTGTGTGTGTGTGTGTGTGTATATATATATATATATATATATATATATATATATATATTGCACACACACACATTCAGCCGGGAAAAATAAATCTTATACTATTCATTCTCATGCTACAGTACGTGTTGCGGTGGCCTGCATCCATCAACTCAAACATTCACCAAAACATTCCGCTATCTACCCATCCATCTATCCATCCATCATGAAATTTTAAAAAAGATCGAACACAAAAATGGAAACACAAACAGACACCTTTTCTCTTTAACAAGTTAAACTGGTTTATGATTCCTAAAGCACAAACAGAAAGATCCCCTAATAGCTCCTAAGCCAAACACTGTTTTATTGCTCTCCTCTCCCCATCCTGAAAAGGCCCCCAGAAAGGCCTGGGCCTGGGCGGGCCGCTGCGCCTGCCTCCCCATCACCCCGCACCTCGTGAAAGTGCCCCTCTCCCCTGGGTCCTGGTGCACGGCCCGACGTGCCTTTGAGGGACAAGGCCTCGCCTCATGAGATAAATGGGGAGCTGCTCTGCAGCATTCACTGTGTTTGCATTGCGGGAATGAGATGGACGGTCTCGCGAACCGTCTTCATTTACAGCCGTCAGTGACCTCACGGCGATGCCAGGGAAAAGCACACATCGCTCTATTAGGCTTTCACACCATGGTAAATTTTTTTGCGCTGTGTTCAATCATGCCCACGGGTACGGGGGAGCGGGGGCCTCATTTTGCTGGAGTGTCATAGGGGGAGCATGGTGCTAACCCACACCTTTTCAGAGCTTTACTCTGAGCTACACGATCTGTGACTTTCACCTACATTAAAGCAAATCTCCTGACACACAGACCCAAGCTTGGCATGCCTGCTCTTGGGGGTGTATCACACAAGCTATGTTATTAAAAACAGGTATTGGAGACATTCCAAGTGTAGCCTTGGATTTGACTCCGAAATGGAAACGCTTCCCATCCAGCAGTTTGCTCAAATGATGACGTTCCCAAAACGTCAGAAGGGACAAGATGAAATTTGCCAGTCGTGCCTAAGCGTGAAATCCAGCTCGCGAGACTGAAAGAACACCCTCCACCATTTTCCGATTAAGTTATAAATCAAGTATGGCAACGTGTTTAATGCTTTTATTAGGGATATTAAAAATTTCCATTTGGTTCATTGCTGTGAGGGCAGTATCACTATTAACTGGTCTAAAGGTACACCTTCAGAATAATGAACTTGTAATGTAGACTGCATCAAACCAGCCATGATGGAAAAATCAGTATATGCGTGACAATTTTTTACAATAACACAAATACCTAAAAACTGACCACAGCATTTTAAACTACTGCCTTGTTACAGACAATCTTCAGGACTGATAAACTGATGGTACCTTTAGGAGTATAACCTTGTATCTTCCTTGTTACTGAGAGGTCTGATAAGAAAATGAGAGATTGAGGTTTATTAAGGACTACAGATATTTCAAACTATAGCACATTTGCCCCATGACACTGCAGTCCAGGTGGGAGCCCCATACACCACAACAACAAGAATCAGAATTTACTGTTAGGTGCTAACTGAGGCCACAGATGAGGCTAAGGTCCAGATGGCTTCAGAGAGGTCCTCCTTGGACAGGTCCGTCACAGAGGCGTGAACCCAGGATCGATGGCTATCTACTGCTAATAGGTCTGCTGCAGTACTGTTACGCCTCTGCCATAGATGCATCCACTGAAACGTTCATGTAAAATGTACGATTTTGACCTTAGACCTTCATATGATATATGACTGAGGGCAGGGTGCCCAATTTACCAAATCACATGCACACAGCCCGAGGTGGCTTTCAAAGGCTAGGTCAAGGTTTCCTGCTTGCCTGCGCTTAGAAGAGGCTCTAATGAGATGACCATGTTGGTCTTGCTAGCTAGAAGGATGAGGCTCATTCAGAAGTCTAATACAGATCCTGAGGTCCCTCAAAACATGGCGGGCGCAGCTCAGAGAAAACCCTCACGCAAAGAACATGTGTGGTGAAAATTAATCAAAGGAAATTAATAAACAGACAAGCATGCAAACAGCTCTGATGAAAAGAATAATCTCACAGGTCATTCTTTAATAAACTTCAGCTTATCTGAATCTATGCTGTTTGAGGGATATGATTAAAATGAGGTCAGTGTGAAGCTGCTAGCATGAACTGCATGAAAAAATAACATGAATGGGGACAGAGACATGCGACAGAGACATGGTAGGGACATGTGGCAGAGACAGGGACATGTGACAGACGCGAGAGGGACATGTGGCAGAAACAAGGACATGCAACAGAGACACGCGACAAGGACATGCGACAGAGATATGGTAGGGACATGTAGCAGAAACAGGGACATGCGACAGGGAAACGTAACAGGGACATGCGACAGAGACACGTGACAGGGACATGCGACAGGGACATGCGACAGAGGCCCGGTAGGGACATGTGGCAGAGACAGGGACATGCGACAGAGACATGCGGTATGGACATGTAGCAGAGACACGAGACAGGGACACATGGCATGACAAGTGACGGGAGACCCGGCAGGGACACACAGAAAGACAAGACATGAAACGACACAGGATAAGCGCCGGGGATACGCAAGGGGACACGCAGCAGGACACATGAGGAGGTGCTGTCTTACGGAGTTCTTTTCTGCCGTCTTTCCTGTTCTTCTCCCTGAAGTCTTTGACATCAGCTGCTGTCAGGGTTGCAGTTTTAGGGGGTCCGTCTGTGCCTCCGTCCAGCTCCTCTGCAACTAAACAAAGACAGAGATACGCAGATTAGTGCACCTTGGCATGTATAGTGTGTCTGGGTCCATGATCTATACTATGCTGTATTTGCTTTACTATGTTGTGGATCAAGGATCAAAGCAATTGCACACGCACATCCAGAGAGCCCTGAAGCAGCCACCATTCTCACTGTGCGGTTCGTGGGAGGGTGCTAGATGCGGCCCAGCTTATCGTCCCCTAGCATCCGCCCCTGCCCTGGCTTAATGCCCGTTAGTGGACGCCCTGGTCCCAGCTTACCGCACATTAGTGGAAGCCCTGGTCCCAGTTTATTGGACTTAGTGGAAGCCCTGAAGCTAGCATTCAGCCCCAACCCCAGCCCTACTTAACATTCTCTAGCGACAACCCAGCCCTGCTTAACCCCTGCTAAGGGAGGCCCCAGCTCCAGCTTAACGTTCGCCAGCGGTGGCCCAGTTCCCAGCTTAATGCCAGCTAGTGGTGGTCCAAATCCCAGCTTAATGCTAGCTAGTGGTGGCTCAGGTCCCGGCTTAATGCCAGCTCTTAGTGGCCCAGGTCCCAGCTTAACGCCCACCAGCGGTGGCCTTGGTCCCAGCTTTATGCTCACTAGTGGTGACCCGGGCCCTGGCTTTACGCCCGCTAGTGGTGGCCCAGGTCCCAGCTTAATGCCAGCTAGCGGAGGCCCAGGTCCCGGGTTTATGCCCACTAGTGACGGCCCCAGCCCTGGCTTAACGCCCATGCCGCCGCCGGATTAATCTGTTTACGCTGTTAGCTGCGAGGTCGGGGCTGTGCTAATCCTCGGAAGGCCTGCTGCTCCCTCTCATCCCGGGATCATTCATCTCTCACCGTGCCGATGTCACATTTTAATGAATTTTTAGCAGGCTGAGCGAGAGCAGATAGTGAGGCTCATCCTCCCCCTAAATGGCGCCACACAGGGCTGCCATCACAAAAAAAAACCAGCAGGGAGACACAGCGAGACTGGCGTAGGAATTCAATAAAGGTGAGGATTGAAGGGAGGGGAGGAAATGTGGCTGGAAGCGGTGGAGTCATCAGCCGCGGGAGCTTTAATAAGCATAGAGATTGGCCGGGGGGTGGCGGAAAGGTCAGAGCCTCATTTGCATACAATCACTCAAAGTCACCAGTCGGTAAGCAGCTGGCCTTCGCCGTTTCGGGACATGACATGATTAACCTGGCACACCCCGAAGGGGACAGGCGAGCTCAGGGCCCCAACCAAATCACACCCAAAGCAGGAAGCAAGGAAGCCGCCCCTGACGCTGTATTAATAATTCTGTCACTTCAAACGGCTGTGTGGGGGAGGGGAAAAAAAGTTGCTCTGCATGTGCACCCTAACCTCAGATGCAGAAATGTGCAGTTTGAGCAGGCAGCAGCACAGCGCCCCACGATCATTGTACTCTACTGCCTCTAAGAATGCAGGAGACAGGCAAGGGAGCCTCCATTTTCCTGCTAGGATGGGCAGCGGCTGCCCCACTACCCCCGCTCAGCCCGCCACCCCCCACCCTGAGCCTATCACAAATAGAAATCAGAAAAGAAAAGGCGGGGAGAAGGCGAGGGGGGTGGCAGGCTGGGGGAGGTGAGGGGGCATTCTTTTTTCTTCCAGGCCCTGTCACTCCTGATTGCTAGTCTCCTCTTCACAGAGGGATGACGCGATGGGGCCGTAAAGGCGTGGACCCCCCCGACCCGCCCGACCCCCATGCACCCCAGACATGGCTGCCGCTCACCTCGCACGTGCCAAGTTTTAGGGTTAGAATCATGCGAGTCAAACCGCAGCCCCCCCTTTCCAAAGCCTTCCCCGTTCACTTCTCATCCCCCCACCCCCTCACCCCCTGGCTCCCTCCGCATTGTTACTCCGACTGGATTTACTGAGCCATTCCGCTCGGCTGGGAAGCGGGTCCATCAAAGGCCCTGGGACAGAGCTCAGGGCGGCACGCCGCCGCGGAATGTGCTAATACTCCACCGCTCGTCACGGCAACGGAAAAAAGAAAATTATGAAGATGGTAAAAACGGACGACAATCATCTGGGTCTTATCAGACCTGCTCTGTTTTTTTCCTTCTCTAGACTCGGCTGGGTTTTCCGCAGATCTGGTCTGCGTTTCAAGTGCTAAAGAAATTCCCAGACGCATCTCGCTATACATCATCAGCGTGCCCGCCCTCTGTGTGACCCCGGGTGTGCCGGGCGAGAGCTGCATTTGGCGGGGGCGTGCGGTGGGAGGGGGGGGAGCGTCTGCAAATGGGACCCCATGGGCCTCCGCAAGAATACGGAAACATTATCGTTATAAAACACTAGCTACAATACTAGCAACCTTTGAAGGTCAGACTGTGCTCCTTACAAACCTACGTGCTTTAAACAGGCGAGATGCAGAAACCAGGGGCTCATCAAGCTGCTGTCAGATTTTACGATTAAATCTAAAAAATGTACGACAAAAAAGGGAGGGTCTTACAAACAGTGGAAGGTCTCCCCGGTCAAGGGGTGGGACTGGCTCGCTTGTTCCCATATTCATGAGGCAGAGGGGCCAGTACGGAAAGATGGAAGCAGCTCCCAATAATGTGGCGTAGGTAAGCATAGGTCTCCCGTTTCATTAAGCGGTGTCCTTCAGGGACAGGTTATGGATGAGCTCAGAGCCCAGGGGCCCGCGGTGTCTCCCACGGGCACAATAACTGCTAGAGCTCGCCATTAAAAACCCAGTAAAAGACTGACCCACTGAATATTACGCCGGTAATATATTCGCCAAGGCAGTGGCCGGCGCATTTTACATGCGGCTGGTTAATTAGCGCCAGGACGGCCAGATTCGGCGGACGACTCCCAAATAAGAATGCTAAAAAGGAGAGCTGTTCTGACAAATATATCTCTTCTGATATATCTTGTAATTTTTTTTAAATCCTGCCAATGATCAGCCGCCGGAGTCGAGGTGCCGTGACGCGGATCTCATTTGTGACCGCCAGCTTTCTGGGAGGGGGCCTTACCGCCAGCCGTACAGGAATGGGGAAAGGCGACCCCCGAGCTGCTCCTGGGTAAGGGAGTGGAGGTAATACCTTCAGGAAAGTGACCTTTGCTGGCTGACTGAGCCTCGACACCCCCCCGGCCCTCACACGGCTGCCACCCCCCCATGCCTATTTTTCCCCAAATGTCAGCGTATTTAACAAGCATTTAGATCTTAACCAGATGCCTTTAATGTAGCGTGTCTAAAATACTAAACATGGGCCTCAAGACAGAGGGCCGTGGCCCCGGGCCCTCGGCGTTGGGGAGGAGGGGCCGGCGGCCATATTGTACACATTAGAGCACTGAGCAAGGACCGTCCTGCCGAGGTTACACAAAGAACACTGCATGGCTGCTGCGCGGATGTCAACTCCCACATCCTGCTCCCTAAGTCTTTGTGCTTTGGTTCGCATGTTTAATGGGGAACGTTACATTTTCTTTGCTCTTTTTTTTAATTCATGAAGAGTCACTTTGGGTTACCGCGAGACAAAGGCTGATCATTTCAAGGTTCCGCATTGGGATGGGTCCTCCAAAGGGATTCACCAGCCCACCCCCCTGGGGTGCCCAAAGCCCCTCATTAATTCACTCATGGGGCCACAGTCCCACTGACACGCACAAGCCGGCCCAGATGTCTTTTAACAAAGAAAAAAAAAAAGCAAACTGACTGCAAGTATGACTGCGTCCAACGTTCAAACCCTTTCCCTGTGTTTCTGTGCCACACCGAGTGTGACACCTGATGCACCAGGATTATAGGTTTTACATACACTTCGAAAAAATTAAACAAAATATCAAAAATAGCTTTTCAACGGTTCCCTTAGACTAAACCACAACACCTGCAACTCATCCGCCCTCCTTAAAGCATTTGTGTTAGACATAATGGCTTGGGCTTTGCTCGAAAACAATTTAAAGAGACTCCTGTCGGTTAGTCCCCCCCCGGCCCCCCCTTTTCCCTTTGGTTCCATTATTCTCTATCCAATATTTATCCTCAGCCAATGGCAAACAGCTGCCTGGGCAGCCGTGGCGGTGGCAGACGCCAGAGGGGGAGGGGAATTTCACACGCGTCCGCCAACGTGACCTGAGCAGCCGGCCGGCTCGTAGCTCGGGAAAACAAGGGGAGAAAAGGAAAGGGGGGGGGGACGAGGCAGCCCCCCCACCCGGGAGTCCACAAGGAGAATTCTCCATGGCCCATTCTGGGGATGTCAGGGGACCTGACAGCATCACATCAGTGGGGACCAATCAGAGGAGGCGGTGAGTGTGAGGGGCCAATGAAGCGACGGGCTGCAGCAGCCCCAATGCTGTGAGTAAAACCTCATGTCCAAGGCCTTGCACAACCTGGGGGTGGGATCACCTATTTCACCTGCAGAGACCCTTTTCTTAAATTCAAAGAAGAACAGACAGGGCGTGATGGATTTTACAAAGTCCTCGGCATCTTCAAAGGTTTTGGCGAGCATTTCGGGGAATGGCTCACGAAAAGCAAATAATCGAGTGATAAAATTCCCATTGCGTGTAATGTACAAACAGGGGAATGACCTCCAAACAGACACTGGCCCATAAGAAACACGTTTATTAAAGCTTTCATTCTCAAAAAAATACCGTGTAATAATGCATTTTACCGGAAAAGGAATGGCACCCAATTGGCCAGCTTAAATAAGTGCTCACAAACGAAGAGCCAGCAGCCTGGTGTTTTAAGAGTTTCAGGAGGGAAAAAAAACACTGATATATAAATGATTCATCATTGATTTGCAATTTCTTTTAAGTCGCCCCCGGCTCATTTTACTATAACACTTCGCCAGTCTGGCGTAGGGCAGACATGGTATTATTATAAATATAAATAAATAAATAAATAAATAAATATATATATATATATAAAAAAGACACCACCATTTCAACCTTACCCCCCGGCCGTGCCAAACCAGTGGATACGGTGAGATCGACCTTCCCCCCGAGGTAAGTCAGAAGCACTTTATCGCCGGAAATGTCCCGCCCAATAATTACATGCGCTGCCGTCACAGCCAATCACCTGCCGTGCTTGGTGGGCCGGCCCCCTGTTCACTCTAATAAGGTAACGGGCACCCTCTGCTTCAGGGGCTCATTGATGGATGAAATCTTCATCTGTGGTATTGATCCCACAGACCTGTAAAGTGTCTGGCCTAGCTACAGGGGTCTCTAACAATACTGCCAGCCCGAGTATATCACCTAACATTTAATCAATGGCAGTTTAAGACTTAGATTCCTTAAAAAAAACCCGTTTCCTTCTGCTCACAGTGATAAGAACATTTTCTGTGCAGACCAGGTCATGGGAGATCACGCTGAAACAGCATATGTGCTGTAAAATGTAATTATGCATGGAGACATCTGAAAGGTACAGTGTTACCATACCAGATTAAGGTCTACAATTTACACCCCTCTAAAGACTGCTCAAGCCCCCACTGGTGGGGGAAGGGCACTAGCTTCTACATTTCTATTGGTCAGATCTGTGGACCGTTTCAACTCCTAACACACTGTGGGGGTCTCACTGATCTGCACGTTAAAATGCTTCCAGGAGGGTAAAGCCCTGTTATATACTGTACACATTCAGCTATCTCCAATCTGGTACACCTCCCTCCCCCGCCTCTTGGTTCGGTCAGTCATCTAAGGTCTTTCCCTCAAGCTGTGTTTGATTCACTCTCGAGCAGATGGCTTCCAGTTTGGGGACGTTTTAACGGTGTCTGACTGCGAAAATGAACGTGCTTATTAAATGTTTAATTTTTCACAGCTGAAGATCACCAGTAGATACAGAACAGGCATAACGCCCCCACCTCATAACATTATTCAAATCCATTTCTTACATGTCAGGAGGGTACATTAAACTGGGGAAGAACTGACACTAAGCAGACCCCGCTAAGTTTGATTCAGCCAGTCGGTTGATTTTAATTTGTGTCCTAATTAGAGGATCGCATTAGGATTATCACAGCTCTTAGTGGCAGCCAAGATGGCTGATGTTTTTAACATCTGGCTGATTCAAGCATGAAAAGTGCGGCACGTTAGAAATGCTAATAGCTGACATCAGAAAGCGATGAGGCCCATGATCGGCACAGGCATCATCACAGCATCGGGAAAGCGATTAGGCTAACGATGCTATCTGGTCCAGGTGGCCCGCAACCATAGAAACGATGACACCAGAGCAAAGAGTCCCCATGACTCACTTTCATTTAAGGCCAAGCTATAACTAAATGAAGGGCGAGAGAGGGGCTGGCCGGTTCAGATTGGTTGGTGGGGCTAGTGGCCTCTGTGCTTGGATTGGTTGGAAAAGTTAGAGGGGCTCTGATTAATTGGAGAGGTTAGAGGGTTTTGATGGACTGGAGGGGCTAGGAGGCTCTGATTGGTTGAAGGGGCTAGGGGCTTCTGATTGGTTGGAGAGAAAAGAGAATGCATCCCTCACATTACTTGAGCCCTTAATGAACCTTTTCACTCGAACCCTCTGAAAGGTGTGGCGAGGGCACTGGCACTTCTGTCCTTGCACCAGCACAGCTGTCACCTGCGCTCTTCCGCAGGGCACATTTTCACATAGTTAGTTGATAATTATGAATTTAATTAAACTAATTGTCATTTAATGATTAGCAGGCTCAGCCCTGCAGCAACAATTTAGCACTCTCACAATTTCTCTCTGAAGCGGGTAATTCTGCCTGTACTGTTCCTCTCTGATGCGCACACCACGGCTGAAATCTCAGGGCAATTCGTTAGTGTCAAACCGTCAGCCGAAACGCATAACCCATGTTTTAGATGGGCGCTGCAAACATTCATTTGGAATGTTTTATTACAGAATTTTATATATATATATATATATAAATAATTTTTATTATATAATAAAAAAAGAGACTGCATCTCTCATCTCTTTACTTGAGCCCTTAATGAACCGTTTCACTCGAAACCTATGAAATATATATATAAATAAAACACATAGTACTATAATAACATTACCATAATAATCATCAGTGACATATTTCCATTTCAAAAATGTATAAATGCAGCAGCAACAACAGCCTCTTGAGAAATATTCTCCAGAACAATGCAAGTGGAAATGTAAGCATACTGTAATTGTCACCAGCACTGTGTGTGTAGCAGAGCGGAGCAGAGCATGAGGGTGGGACGGGGGGGGTGGGGCGGGCAGAGGGGCAGGCAGGCAGGCCTTTGGCAGGGCAGCCCCCACTATCGACTGGGAATTCCCTCGGACCCCCCCTGCCGCCCCCACCACCCCCACCACGGGGAGGCTGCAGTTACATCAAAGCCAGGGGCGATCCCCCACGCTGTAGGGGGAAAAAAAAAAAATAAATCAATGTATGGATGCCCAAGGCCGTTTTCAAGGGTTTGTAAGACAAATCTTTAGGGCGGTAGCTGGTTTAGGGCTATTGAGCTGTGCTTCGATCAGCCCGAGTGTGTGAATGATGCGGCGGGCTGCTGGGCCACCAGCCTGCAAGTGCATCAGCGTGCGTGCGTGTGTGTGTGCCTGCGGATTTATTAACACCCGATGACTACGCTCTGCACCTCGTCACGCAGCCTGAGACCGGGAGACGCACCTTATTACCGCCAAGCCGCACTCCGCTTTCTGTGTGGCTAACGTATAACAAACCATTAAACTCCATATTTATTTTATTTATTTATTATTTGGGGCAGAAATATTTTAAAAGATACTGGCAGTACGGCAAGACAAAAAAAAACCCAGGATGGAGCCCGCTGTGTGCCGGCCTGCGCTTACCTGACCGCAGGGGTGATATTCACATGTAATGAGTCTAATTTAGACGTCTCATGTCTGGCCTGGACATAGCGGCATGTGCACCTCCTTCACACTGGCCAATGTGATCTTCGCACAAGCAGACAGCAAAGGTGGCACTGCCCACATCGCCACCCAGCAAGCTATTGCAGGGACCAATCACGCGAGTACCTGCCTCATATCCTTTCCGGCAAGACCTCGAGGAGAAACGCGGAAACGGTGAGCTTAGTGTGGGGCCCGCATCTAACCGCTGGCCTTAGTCTACATGACCAGCCAACCTCAACATGATGCCATTAGGTAACATAATGAGAAAACGTGATGTTAATTATCACTCCTGTGCCAACGACACCCAAACATACAATTTAGTTACGCCTAATGACAGCACATCTTTTGTCACTTTAGCTTTAAGCAAGTGAAAACCTGGATAACTGAAAACTTTATATCACTAAATGGCCAGAAAACCAATTATTATTGCAGTAATATTGTTAATAATCTCTGCAATCCGCTCCAAAGGGCTGTACTTTTCCCTCATCAGCCCGTAACCTAGGTGTCATCATAGATACAAGCCTCTCATTTAAACTGCATGTGGATGCAGCTTCCTACAGCTACGCAACATCGCCAAACTACGACGATTCCTGAGCGATTAATACATGCCTTTGTGTACTGTAGGCTGGACTAGTGTAATAAAGTGACAGTTGGCGGTAGAGCATTCTGCTACAGGGCCCCTACATTATGGAATGATTTGCCAGCCTATGTTCAGGACGCCGAATCGGGCTCAGTCTTTAAATCTTGCCAATCTTGCCAAATCTTGGGAGTTTTTGGTTCCTCTCCTCCGTTGTCATTCTTTCCTTTCCCCTATTTTGTATTACTCTCTTAATGATGCTGTAATGTATCACAACACACCCATCGAATGCGCCTTGGGGCGACTGTTATTAAAGGCGCTATATAAAAATAAATTGCACTGAATTGAACTTGTAGCCCAGGGC